>CM019063.1:20105067-20694671 GCA_009667805.1 Leptobrachium leishanense | reverse complement strand
CCAGGGCCCAGACCCAGGGCCCAGACCCTAGGGCCCAGGGTCCAGACCCCCTAGGCCCAGGGCCAGGGCCCAGACTCAAGGCAAATGCCCAGGGCCCAGACCCCAAGACCCAAACCCAGGGCCCAGACCCTATGGCCCAGACCCAGGGCAAAGGCCCAGGCCCCTAGGCCCAAACCCATGGCCCAGACCCTAAGGCCCAGGACCCAGACCCTAGGGCCCAGACCCAGGGCCAGACTCAGGGCCCAGACCCTAAGCCCAAACCCAGGCCCAGACCCCAAGGCCCAGGACCAGACCCCAAGGCCCAGACCCAGGGCCCAGACACTAGGCCCTGGGCCCAGACCCCCTAGGCCCAACCCAGGGCCCAGACCCAGGGCCCAGACCCCTAGGCCCAAAACCAAGACCAGGGCCAAGACCCAAGGCCCAGACCCTGGCCCAGACCACCTAGGCCCAAACCCAGGGCCCAAACCCAGGGCCCAGACCCTAAGGCCCAGACCCAGGGCCCAGACCCTATGGTCCAGACCCAAGGCCCAAACCCAGGGCCCAGACCCTAAGGCCAGACCCTGGGCCCAGACCCTGCGCCCAGACCCCCTAGGCCCAGACCCTAAGGCCCAGACCCCCTAGGCCCAAACCCAGGGCCCAGACCCTAAGGCCCAGACCCAAGGCCCAAACCCAGGGCCCAGACCCTAAGGCCCAGACCCAAGGCCCAAACCCAGGGCTCAGACCTAGGGCCCAGACCCTAAGACCCAGGCCCAGACCCTAGGCCCAAACCCAGGACCCAAGGCCCAGACCCCTAGGCCAAACCCAGGGCCCAGACCCCAAGGCCCAGACCCCAAAGCCCAAATACAGACCCAGGACCCAGACCCTAGGGTCCAGACCCCATACCCAGGGCCCAGACCCCTAGGCCCAGACCCTAAGGCCCAGACCCTAGGCCAAACCCAGGGCCCAGACCCTAAGGCCAGACCCAGGGCCCAGACCCTAAGGCCCAGACCCAGGGCCAGACCCCCTAGGCCCAAACCCAGGGCCCAGACCCTAGGGCCCAGACCCTAAGACCCAGGGCCCAGACAGGGCTGGTGCAAGCTTTTTTGCCTAGTCAGGCGAAGGTCTGTTTTGGTGCCCCCCCCCCCGTCATGTCAAGCCATCAGGATAGAGATGCATAATAATCTCTATCGTGAGTGTTCGGTGTCGTCACGCAGAGATTAAAGGATGCTTAAAGTTGGTCTTGCAAGGACAACCTTTAGCAGCGTTGTGAGTCACTGATTGGGGGGACAGCCACCAGTGCTGTCTTTATGGACTTATATAAACACTGTCTTTCTTCTGGAAAGGCAGTAGTTACATTTGTCAGACTGTAGGAACAACATATTTGGGTAATATTTGCGGCCCCCAGCTCATGTATGGGTATATATTTGCGGCCCCCAGCTGCTCATATGGGTATATTTGCGGCCCCTGCTCATGTATGGGTATATATTTGCGGCCCCCAGCTCATGTATGGGTATATATTTGCGGCCCCCTGCTCATGTATGGGTATATATTTGCGGCCCCCAGCTCATGTATGGGTATATTTGCGGCCCCCAGCTGCTCATATGGGTATTATTTATGGTATATAAATTTTCCCCCAGCGAGTCTCTTACCTCTCTGCTCAGCTGACTGTGTCTGATTGACTGTGACAGTGTGCACAGCACTGCTCACTGCTGCCTGCTGACTTCTGCTGCCTCACCTGGCACTGCAGGCCCCCCCGTCGCCCGCTGGCGTTCTAGTTCTACTCAGTCCACACTCTCAGGCAGTCAGGGAGGGAGTGAGACGAGAGACCAGACCACCAGGGACAATCAGGGACCAGACCAGGTAGTAGGTTTTTTAGTAGCAACAATTTTTTAGGCTTAGCTTAAGCTAGGCACCGCCACCGTCGCTCTCTGCGTCCCCCTCGTGTGACACGTGACGTCACGTCTCGAGGCGACTGGTGCGAGCGGCCGCTGGCGCTGGCCAGGCATGTGATGCACACGTGCACACGCGCACCTTTCCCGCTCGCCTGTGATTGGATTTGGGAAGCAAGGCCAGGCAGGGAACCACGTGGTGCTTGTTGTCCCCTCCCTCTCATTGCCCCCTTCCAATCCCAGGCAGGGGCGGATCCAGAGACTAGTCTCGGGAGGGGCACTTACAGAAAATAAGGTGTTTTAGCAGAGAGCCCGACTCACGAGAATTTACAGAGGGCCCGGCTCACAGGAGTTTACAATCTAGAGGAGCAGAGGGCCCGGCTCACAGGAGCTTACAATCTAGAGGAGCAGAGGGCCCGGCTCACAGGAGCTTACAATCTAGAGGAGCAGAGGGTCCGGCTCACAGGAGTTTACAATCTAGAGGAGCAGAGGGTCCGGCTCACAGGAGCTTACAATCTAGAGGAGCAGAGGGCACCCAGGAGCTTACAATCTAGAGGAGCAGAGGGCACCCAGGAGCTTACAATCTAGAGGAGCAGAGGACACCCAGGAGCTTACAATCTAGAGGAGCAGAGAGCCCCCAGCTCACACATGAATTTGCCCAGCTCATGGATTTGCCCCCAGGTCATGGATTTGCCCAGCTCATGGATTTGCCCCCAGGTCATGGATTTGCCCAGCACATGGATTTGCCCCCAGCTCATGGATTTGCCCCCAGGTCATGGATTTGCCCAGCACATGGATTTGCCCAGTTCATGGATTTGCCCCCAGGTCATGTATTTGCCCAGCTCATGTATTTGCCCAGCTCATGTATTTGCCCCCAGGTCATGGATTTGCCCAGCACATGGATTTGCCCAGCTCATGGATTTGCCCCCAGGTCATGGATTTGCCCAGCTCATGGATTTGCCCAGCTCATGTATTTGCCCCCAGGTCATGGATTTGCCCAGCTCATGGATTTGCCCCCAGGTCATGGATTTGCCCCCAGGTCATGGATTTGCCCCCAGCTCTCACCTGGATTGTTGCCCCAGCTCCGGCAGGGGGTTGAGGACCCAGATGCCGGCAGCGCGGGAGCGCCTGCCCGATCTTGAACAGTCCGTCCTGTGAAGTGGATGCGGCTGTGTGCGTGCGCAGCCGGTCACGCGGTCCGGCCAGTCAGGTGGTACAGAGACTCAGTACCACCTGATTAGCCGGACCACGTGACCGCTGCGCACGCACACAGCCGCATCCACTTCACAGGACGGACTGTTCAAGACCGGGCAGGCGCTCTCGCGCTGCCGGCATCTGGGTCCCTCAACCCCCGGGCCAAATCTCGGGGGTCGGTTACACCCCGGGCCGGCGCCCCTCACACTGGCAGGACGCCAGACAGTAAGGCGGCCGCCTGTGCCGCCTTACGTTAGCGCCGGCCCTGGGCCCAGACCCCTAGGCCCAAACCCAGGGCCCAGACCCCTAGGCCAAACCCAGGGCCCAGACCCCAAGGCCCAGACCCCAAAGCCCAAATACAGACCCAGGGCCAGACCCTAGGGTCCAGACCCCATACCCAGGGCCCAGACCCCCTAGGCCCAGACCCTAAGGCCCAGACCCCCTAGGCCCAAACCCAGGGCCCAGACCCTAAGGCCAGACCCAGGGCCCAGACCCTAAGGCCCAGACCCAGGGCCCAGACCCCCTAGGCCCAAACCCAGGGCCCAGACCCTAGGGCCAGACCCAGGGCCCAGACCCCCTAGGCCCAAACCCAGGGCCCAGACCCTAGACCCAGGGCCCAGACCCCTAGGCCCAAACCCAGGGCCCAGACCCTGGCCCAGACCCCTAGGCCAAACCCAGGGCCCAGACCCAGACCCCAAGGCCCAGACCCCAAAGCCCAAATACAGACCCAGGGCCCAGACACTAGGGTCCAGACCCCATACCCAGGGCCCAGACCCCAAGGCCCAGACCCAGGGCCCAGACCCAGACCCTAGGGCCAGACCCCAGGCCCAGACCCTAGGACCCAGACCCCAAGGCCCAGGGACCAGACCCAGAGACCAGGGCCCAGGCTAGACCCCAGGGACCAGACCACAGGGCCAGACCTCAGGGACCAGACCCCAAGGCCCAGTCCCAGGGACCAGACCCAGGGCCCAGACCCAGACCCAAAGGCCATCATACACAGCCCGTTTCTGTGAGATTTATTGCTGTGGATTCTGTGATATGTTCAGACACACCGCTCATTACTGTGAGTTTTATTGCTGTGGATACTGTGATAAGCTAATACACACTGCACATTACTGGGAGTTTTATTGCTGTGGTGCTATGTTATGTCCTTTTTTTTTGAAGGGGGAGAAAAGCTGTTAGAGGTTGAGGGGGGCCCTGGGGGGCCCCATCGTGAGGTTTAGTAAGGGGCCCCATCATTTCTAATGGCTGCCCTGAATACTGCCGTATGCTGGAATTATTTATTTGATATTATAAAAAAGTTGTCAGGATGAAATGTTGTACATATTAGATGGTGTCCTTTATACGGCACAATCTCAAAGCTGTGTGTATTATTAACGTCCTACATGCAGAAATATCCAGCCATTCATATACAGTTAATGTAAAAAGACATAAGGGTTATTCAAAGAGATCCGAATGGCTGGAGAAAGGTAACTGAACGCTGAAAATCAGCTTTCGGTTACCTTTCTTGGCCATTCGGCTATCCAGAGAGCAGGCAATACGCCAAATCCTGGCGAATTGCCTGAACATACGGTGCCTGTTTGGTGCCTGTTCGAGGGCAGTGAAATCCGCATGAAAATGCACTGCTTCGGCTATTCAGAGAACACAAACCAGCAGTGAAAGGTTCCCGAAATGACCTGCCATTCGGTGGTTTAATTCGGCAGGTTTATTCAGGAGAATCCCATAGGCTTCAATGTTAAAAATATTCCTGTTTTTATTCAATCTAATAAACAGTTCATTATAAAATTCTGCAGTAAAGAGTCTCTTTATTTATAGATTTTTTAGGATACTTTAAGCATTTTTCTGGATTTTTTTTTTTTTTTAAAAGTCTGATTATTTTTTTATTTTTTTTAAGTTTACTTCTTTTTTCTGTAACAGCCCTTTTTATTATCATTCCTTGGACCTCATATGTACATTTCAGACATTTTCGCTCAGTAGTTTCTTTGCAAACAGCGTTTCACTTTTCAAACATTCAACAAACTGTTTTGCTAATTTCTTCACTCCATTCATCTGCGGTGTCGGCTTTTAGGCTAGGGTCAGACTAATGCATTTTTCGCGTTGTCCGTGAAAAAGTGCGTTCGAACGAATGGACGTATTTTTTCACGGAATACGCGATAGCGGTCATACGATGCGATGCGCCTTTTCGTCCGTGATTTTGTACGGATCATCAATAAAACACTTTTTGTGTCTGGACGTTATGTTGGCCGGACATTAGCAGCGTCTGACGTCTCCCAATCACGCACACACGCCGCTAGCGGACGCAGCGCACTCTGTACGTCAGTACTAGCGGTTTGACGTTCGTTTGCCACTTGCGTTGCGCGGACGAACTTTCGTGCGGCCGTACTTCGTGTGTTCCCCGGCATTGGACGTCATTTGCTGCTAGCACGGCCGCGATTTCGTGCGGCTAAACGCACGTTAAAACTGCTTTCGTCTGACCTTAGCCTTACCGGCGGCTGCGCTGCGTGTGATCGGCTCCTGATCGGGTTTTTCCGACGGCTTCGCTCGGGTTGATCCAGATGTTTTTGCGGGTTTCGGCGTGCATTCGCCGGGTTTTCGGCAGCGTTTCCCTGCACTTCGACGGCCCTGTGGTGCTTGCTGAATACACCACAGGGTCACCGAAATGGGATTGCCGAATTGGCCCGAATTGAAGAGATCGAAAAGTCACCGAACATGTGGTGACTTTTCGATTCTCCTTGAATAACCCTGATAAATAAAATGGTCACACACCTTGCTTGATATTTTTTTTTGATTTTTTTTTATACAATAGGGTTTGAGGCTGCTCTTCTTTCTAGTAAGACAGCCTACAGGGTAACAGGAATGACACATCAATTCTGCAATAAAAAGTTACGTAAATGTCATTATATTTGCTCACCGTTTTCGACGCATAAGCTTGTATACACATGTTTGTTTTCCGAGAGGCTTACAGCCGGTGTCCTGAATAATGAGGTGTATTTTTATGTAGTCAGTTTTGTATAGGTTTTGAGAAAAAATGAAAGGTCTTTCACAGAAGAGTAAGTTTAATTTGCTTGTATGTGAGTTGGTGAATTAACCCCTTCACTACCAAGTAACTTTTGCTAAAAAAAAATGTAATCATATTTGTTTGAAGTTGAACCATGGGATGTGAAGTTAACAATTAAATATATGGTAAAATATACTTTTTTTTCCCCACAGAAATTGTTATTTTGAGCTAGTTAAAAAATTTAAATAATGTTAATTTGCTAATTTTTAATTTTTCATGTATTCGTTTGTCCTTTACAGAAATATTGTAGAAATGTAAGATTCTGAGCTCTAGACGGTGTCCTTTATCTTACACGATTTCAAACGGGGTCTGCACTATTATCATACAGGCAGAAAAGATATTTGTGTTAGATATAATAACTGATAAAGATAAATAATAAAACCGGTCAGATCTCCTGCTTGTGGGGGTTTGTAGTAACAAGATTATTAGCAATGCAACTTCCAAAAAATACCAATAGAATATAAAAATAATATGTGCTTAATGGCTGTGTATGGAAATTATAGTAACACCTTGTATCTGTAATGTACAGGGATTTTCAGTCATTATAAACCCCTGAATCTTATCCATGTGCAGCAGTGAGTGACCCCAGAGCTCTCCCTGTATTCTGCCAAATCCCTGGCTGCTATAATGTAGCAATAATCTATTTGACCTTTTTGTTACAGTAAGGGCTGGGGCTTCTATTTGCAGATGGTTTCTCCAGGGTGCTTGGAGAGACATAAAACAAAGGATTTTTTTTCTTCACAGGGGACACACTAATCCTGCTTTAAAAAGGTGTGAAAAAGGTCTTTTGATATGCTAATGAGTGCAAGATATGTTTTAAACCTCAAATCTCCCTTTAATTTAGTCTGTCTTTTTGTGAAAATACAGATAATATTATTACTCTTTCCAGCACTGATGTCAAATCAAACTATTGTCTGATGTATGAAGCCACAGAGATCCTTCTGTTACATCTGGCTGTGCTAAAAAAACAACTTAATTGTTTAATGAATTAATAATTAACAAAGCAGAAGAGTAAAGTCACCTGATGTAGCCGCAACGGAACGAATTGTCGATTTTTTTTATGAAAGATGATGAAACTGAAAAATATTTCTATTCAGGTAGCATGTTTATCAGTTCGGTTGGTTTTATCAGCGTACAGGTTGTATAAAACACCTACTGATTAGATAGTCATACAGAATTTACGCATTTCTCAGACCAGTAGTTTCCATGATTCTGATTCACAGGAAATTATCTGTACATGGGGAAAATGTGCAAATTAATGATTGAGAGATACTCGTTTCATTGTAGTTTTACACATAGAAGGTTTTCTACTGATCTGTTGTGTAATATATAAAGCCGCCATCAGAAATCTTGGGGTCCCTTACTGATTTATTGGTTGGGGCCCCCAGCAACCTCCCCCTCGGCCGTCTCTGGCGCACCTCCTTCCCGCCTCCTGATAACAAATACACAAATATATTGGACAAAATATGTTGGATAATCCTATGTTATATTGGAAACTACGTAGCTGTGCATGATTGCAACTACTTTACATCCGCTAAAACAGTGTTTCCAAACCATGATCCTCAAGTCCCCCTAGCAGGACAGGTTTGCAGATATGTGAAGCACAGCACAGATGATAGGATTTGCTGCTCAGTGATTGCCGGATTCAGTCTGCTTTTCTCAAAGGGAATCCTTAACATCTGGCCTGTTAGTGGTACTTGTGGACAAGGTTGGGACACAATGCCCTAGAACAGTGGTTCCCAACCACGGTCCTCAAGTACCCCTAACAGGACAGGTTTTGATGAATACCTTGAGGAAATGCAAACTGAATCCTGCAATCACTGAGCAGCAAATCATATCCCCTGTGTTGTCCTTCAGATATCTGGAAAACCTGACCTGTTGGGGGTACTTGAGGACCACGGTTGGGAACCACTTCCCTAGAATGATGTTCCAGGGCCGGAATCTAGCTGCTACTATAGTCCACACCTGATGCAGATACAGAACACTCTGCTGTCCTACCAGGCCACCAGTGACAGAATTTCCCTGGCAGTAAATGGCTCCAGAGGATTCAGGGGACATGGCAGCAGATAAATACTGCCAGGTTTTACAGGACCTTGGGTCCCCTAGAGCCGTGGTCCCCAACCCTGGTCCTCAGGTCCCCAACAGGCCAGGTTTTAAGGATCACCTTGGGGTAAATGCAGACTGAATCCTGTAATCACTGCGCAGCAAATCATATCACCTGTGCTGTGCTTCACATATCTGCAAACCTGACCTGTTAAGGGGTTCTGAGGACTAGGGTTGGGGAACCACTGCCCTAGAGTCATCAGGCCCCATAGACTAGTTGAACTGCCTGTATCCCTTGATGGCAATCCTTGTTATATTATAAAGGGACACAACCATCAATGAAATGTTCTTCTAGTGCTTATTTTATGTTGCTGATATCTTACGTGTGCTTGTTTTTCTCTTGTATGTCTAGGTAAGAAAATCTTTTACTCTATATGCTTCACTGGGTGCATCCATTGTGTGATATTTTGTGTTGTAAACTGCCCCCACGATATTTTTACATCACTTGCTCCTCACTGTGTGGCAATAGCCCTAGAATGGAGTGAATTGGTCAGTCAAAAACTCAAATCATT
The DNA here is from genome assembly GCA_009667805.1 of Leptobrachium leishanense. NCBI lineage: Eukaryota > Metazoa > Chordata > Amphibia > Anura > Megophryidae > Leptobrachium > Leptobrachium leishanense. The sequence continues at coordinate 20,685,936 of CM019063.1, read as the reverse complement.
GTATTGTGTGTCATGTATTCAAATGGCATCACATAGATTAGAAGTTTTCTACACTCCCTGTCTTCTCTCATTCAGCTGCCATCTCTTATCTCAGGTAGCAGAGGCAGGACCTCATGCAGCCTTATCTAAACATTCACTTCCCCACCTCATTAACTGTTAAATACTGTAGAAGATAAACCACAGCAGTAAAGTAAAACATTTGCAAAGATTTTAGTAATTGTGCATAATGGAAAAAATCCACAAAATGGAAACAGGAGATAAAAGATTCAAACTTTATAACTTTTTCTTTTTACATGCAATTACTTAAAAGGAAAAAAATTGCAGCATGCTTTTTTATAAAGTGGTTTTATTTGTAATGCACAAGTAATCTAGTTACAGTTTATGTAAGTAGTAGTGTCCCTTTTAAGCCTCCTTTGAAAACAGACACTCTTCTTTTGGCTTCACATATATTGATATGTTTTTTTTGGTTCCATTGATAGTGGAAAGAACAGCCTCCCGCTGGTGGTGAACATGAATCTACAAAATCATTTTGATATGCTAAATCCTGCAGCATCCCAGGAGGTGGAGTCATAATCCTCTGTAGGCTTGTGCACCGATTTTTTTTTTTTTTCTTCGGTTCGGATTTTGTAAATTTTAGTTTTGACTCGTTTCGACCGATTTCCGTTTCGGTTCGTTTCGGTTCGGTTTTCGTATTGACTTTTTTTTCGGGATTTCGGAAATTTTTGTGTTTTTCGGAACGTCTGTTCTCCTCGTTTCAAAGTGTCTATTCGTTTTGACGTAAACTAATGGTTTTTCGGATACGATAATTATACGATACGATAATTCTGCTGATACGATAATTCTGCCATTGAGATTTCTCATATTTTACAAGAAGGATACATTGAGATTTCTCTGGTTTCCCGGGAAGGATACATTGAGATTTCTCATGTTTTACAAGAAGGATACATTGAGATTTCGCATGTTTTCCAGGAACGATACATTGAGATTTTGCATGTTTTCCAGGAAGGATACATTGAGATGGGAATGATACAAAATTTAATTACAGAATCAGCGATATAAATACGATGTCCGAAATTACTGAAATGGAACCGAAATTGATAAATTTGGATTTAAAGCAAACAAAACAAACTCCCTATAATAATTACCATTTATGAAATTTCAATAAACCTTTTTTAAGTTTCTTCTCATATCTCAAAGTTGAAAACAGGGCGCGGCGCTTCACCATGGCGAGAGACAACAAAATCAGCCACAAAGCAATGTAGCGTCAGTCCTGTCTGAAATATCCTTCCTTAGACAGGTCTTTTATTAGATTTCAAAGAACTTATAGCCAATCAGCATACAGATACATTTCTACGTCAGAGTTTAACCAACAGTGAGCCAAAAATTACTATATTGATTCAGAGATGGCTTTTTTCTAGCATACACTTTTCACACACCCCTTCCTGCACACAAAGGAAATGGCTAAATTCCACAGGCTAACATCCTATGCAAGTAAAAGACTTGCAGGGTTTGACACTTATAATGGGGGGGGGTGGATTCACACTACCTATCATATTAAAATACCTTTCAATCGTCTCATTGATCACATATACAATCGTGATCACAAAAAGGGATGAAACAAACTAGACAATTAAACTAATTATACCTGGGGCCATAGTATCCTCGCCTAATACCTGTATGATATACGAAAAGGATTCCCCAAGGATGCCTTTATGAGCATAAAATACACTTATCTATCTAGATTCACTCTTCCAGCGAACCACATTTGGAGCGTAGGCAAAAATACCTAATCTAGACATTAAATAACTATTTATTCCCATTTCCCAAAATATAATTCACCGAACAAGAAAAGTATAATAACTTGAATGTAAAAGTTCATTTATCTAATAAATCAACATGAGTCAGATCTATATCTGTGTGTTTTCCTATGTTCAGCTTCACTCCACAAAACGCATATACACCTGCATTCATACACACATTCAAGAAATACATTCTCATTTTCACAAATTAAATCCTTTCTCACACTTATCTAGGGGATTAAATAAATAAAAAAATAATATATTCCATAATCTAATACCATAGTCCACAGTGTGAGATCAGGGTGTGGTCTTTTTTTCAACATCCCATCTTGAGACGCATAATCATTGAATGTCATCAGAGCTCCCACCATAGGGACTCCTGAACAAGCTGTCTCTTTGCGCTGGTTGCTTATTACCTGTGACCTTTGACCTTGACACAAAATGTCCATGATTCGTTCCATATGCAGTCATTGTGACTGTCAGGTTTCTTGATGATGTGATATGGTTTTAGCAACAATAAAGAAAATAAAAAAGAAAAGAAAATATGGTATACCCCGCTAATCATATACATCCATTCATTCATTGTCACTCTCAAATGCACGAAAACAATAAAAATGTTAATTTACACAAGAAAAGACACAGATAATAAATTTCAAAATGTCCCCGCGAAGCCTGTCGGCCTCACGCAATAAAAAAATTATACTACTTCTGACTCATTGTTAGAGAAAAATATATATACGCAACTTTGGCTCAAAAGGGAAATAGCCGAAGTGCATATTCCACCCTTTTATTAAATATAATTTTTTTATTTTTTTTTTAATTACTATCCTATTCAGTCTTGTTCGGTGTTGTGAAACAAACCTGGCGTTTATAAAACACACCAATCCTCAAATGAAATAATAAAATAAGAAAAATAAAAACAGCATTAATTTTATCGAATTAAAACTTTCCATTTACCACTATATATGTCATGAAACGTATTTATGCAAATGCATTAAATTATATGTTCCTAAATACATTAATGAACTCTAATTTTAATTGGATGTGATCTTCAATAATCCTAAATGTGTCAGGGAATTTTGAACAATATTGATTGTAACTAAACAACAAAAATAACAAAATATAAAATAATAAAAGACACAAAATAATTATCACTTAGACGACATCAGAATATAAAAATACATTATCTTCTTTCTTTGTCTTCTGTCTTATTGGTTGAAAATAACAGTTTTGTAAAACTGACATGTCTTAAGTTGTATTTCCAAATCAATGATCTTCTATAAATAGCATGATTTATTGATGAGTTGTCGATAATTAGATTGTTTTATTGCCTGGTGTCTGATAATTCCTTATTATCCGGTTGATGTAACATTGCAATGTGAAATGATAATGTGTTTGAGTAAATTTCCTTCAATTCCAACATCTTTATCAATATTGGTATCGCATAATCTTCCATCTAGCTTGAGCAAAGTTGGCATGCATGGGTAATTTTTCACCTAAAGTAAAAACTTGGGAAAAAAATGTATTATTAACCTGTCAAAAACTTTAAAATTCATATGGTTAAAATACTTTTAAAATGGAGAAAAAAATGCAACACATTTTTTTTTTTTGGACACAAAGAAAAGGAGTGGTCATGAGTGCGACAACACAGAGGAGAGGAGGGGTCATGAGTGAGACAACACGGAGGAGAGGAGGGGTCATGAGTGAGACAAAATGGAGGGGACTAGGAAAAGAATGTGAACTTCAATTCAAATAAAAAAACACAACAAAAATATCATGAACTGGGAAAGAAAGTATAGAAGGGCATGTTTAAAACTTAACACGTTAATTAGCACAAAGTTCTCAGAGGAAACTCAGAGAAAAAGATTCTTAATAAACATCAATAATCTTTATTAAGGATATTGGTTAAAAACAAACATTCAAACGTGAGGTGTTTGTGCAGCTATTTTACAACCTGTTTTATTCCCTCCAAGAATATTCAATAGAGGCAAAGTTATACGCTATTGCACTTCACACCAAAAGACAAAAACATCAGACAGCAAAAAAATACTAGACATCTGGCTACCACTGCAGAAAAAGAAAACAAATCAAACAATACTCAGATACCAAACTACAACCTTCCATCTCCCTTAGTCAACTAAAATAAAACCAAAAAAAACCACCTTCTCTCATTTGAAATCTGCCTAAATTCCTTTGTACAGCGCTACTAAACCTGTAGGCGCTTTCCTTTAAACTTTCACTCAAATCCTTCAGCTTTATATCACTTCATCCTCTTAGATTCCAAACAACTAAACATGAACCTAAATATATATATATTCCATTATACAAGTTACAAAACTGTAAATGATCTCAGTCAGCCATTTTGGCAAAACATATAACCTATATTAAGGTGCGGTCAATCCCTTAGTGCTGGACTCAAACAAAGACCAGAGGAAAATAACCGACCACGCCTCTTTTGGGAAAATGTATAACTTTGAGCCCATTACCTTGATACACTACTTTTTTATATATATATCATACATCAATTTATAATCCATTTACAGTAAATCCAGCTCCCATAATTACTTTCTTCTGTTCCACTACTGTACGCACGCCGAAGCACTCAAACCACGCCCAATTCCACAACAGTTACAGTTTTATAAAGCACTAACAGCTCCAGAATTCAACTGCTACTACAGTCTTTCAAGGCATTAGACACATGTCATTTGTATATCCTGTTCAATTATCCCAAATAGATACTCACAGAACAACAAAAATAACTACATATTCCATTCTCCAACTTGCACTGCTAAAAGACTACTAGCATTCAAAGAAAAAAAATCCTTATACAAACACATAATAACATTATACATTACAAATAAAGAGTTTCTTTTAATTAAATAAAAAAAAGAACAAAGAGAGAAAAAATGAATGTATGAGAAAGAGAAAAAAAGTTAGCAGGCGCTTTTGAAAGTCACTGTAAAAGTAAAGCCCTATTGTCGTCTCCATTTCCTGTGCCTTTTTTTTTTTTTACACGAGGCAAGGCAGTAATGACACAGAAACAAAGAAACCTGGTTTACGAAAAGCAGTCCCTATACATAAATTACATATAAAAAACATAATATCAAAACTACGAAATACAAAACATCAAAGATACACACATATATTAATAGTTAGTAAAGACAAACATTTAAATAAACCGACGCAATCAATGGCCGGAAACAAAATCAAAAATAAAACAAAAACAAACATGCAATCTGAAAGAAAAACAGTTAGCAAATCCTTTAGAATCAGCGCGCAAACACATGCAGCAAAAAAAAAAAGAAAAAAAATGGCAGCAGCGCGCGAGAAAATAAAAATAAAAAATTAAGAGGAAAAAAAACTGTCTCTCAATGGGAGATTAAATCAGTTGATATACAAGAAGAAAATCTAATCAGTTAAAATAAAATTCTCACAATCACAAGATATGGACGACCCAGAAACACCAGAATTGAAGTACAAGATAGACACAGAACGGAGACAAAACAACTAGAAACATCTCGTTTCTTTTTTTATGAGTTCAATTTCCAGCAAATACAAATACTCAGCACACCGGGCGAGTTCAAACACACGTGAGGTCCTCAAACGATTTTCCTTTACATAATACATAAAATGACAAAAACAAATCAAGACAAAGAGTCCAACCTTGCACCAAAAAAAAAAAAAATTCAAAAAAAAAAATCAACAAGCTCTGAACCATAGCTTTAACTTCAAGGAAACCAAGCCTGGAGGCAAGTTCGCAAAATCTGAACAAGCAAATGTAAGAATACATTCAAATGTAAAGATACACTTAAATATAAAAATACATCTGAATGGCAAATCCCACTTCAGACAACAACTGATAAATTTGGATTTAAAGCAAACAAAACAAACTCCCTATAATAATTACCATTTATGAAATTTCAATAAACCTTTTTTAAGTTTCTTCTCATATATCAAAGTTGAAAACAGGGCGCGGCGCTTCACCATGGCGAGAGACAACAAAATCAGCCACAAAGCAATGTAGCGTCAGTCCTGTCTGAAATATCCTTCCTTAGACAGGTCTTTTATTAGATTTCAAAGAACTTATAGCCAATCAGCATACAGATACATTTCTACGTCAGAGTTTAACCAACAGTGAGCCAAAAATTACTATATTGATTCAGAGATGGCTTTTTTCTAGCATACACTTTTCACACACCCCTTCCTGCACACAAAGGAAATGGCTAAATTCCACAGGCTAACATCCTATGCAAGTAAAAGACTTGCAGGGTTTGACACTTATAATGGGGGGGGGGTGGATTCACACTACCTATCATATTAAAATACCTTTCAGAAATCAGGAATGGAGCCGAAATCAAGAAAGGAACGAAATTGAATTTCGATTTTAGACATTTCTAGTCCATTCGAAAAGTTTTCGTTTCGGCTCAAATTTGTTCGGATCTGCCGTTTTCAGAAAATCGGCCAAATCCGAATGCACGAATCGGGAAAATTCCGAAACCCGAAACGCACATCCCTAATCCTCTGTAACTAAACATTCCTTCCATTGAAATGCAAACCAATCTGCAACAAGTACTAGATCTCACGAGGTATTAATGTCTCTTTCAGTTGTTCAGTATCAAATGAGCTACATATGTCGCATCGCTCTGTGCAGTCTTCCAACAGTATATTCCTTCCTGCCAAGTAATCACTCTTGGTGGAATTGACGTTTTAACCCCGAATTGGAGAGGAGGTAATTTTGATAGCAATTTGATTAAAAAGGAGACTGGGTTTTTAGAATGGGGACGTGGTGACACGGTGACCTTGATTTGCATCATTGTTTATAAAGGATTTTTTATTTTTTTTTAGATATACATTTACATATTTAATTTTCATTTTATTTTTATTTGTATATTTTTTATTTTATTATATATATATTTAATTTTTATTTATATTTTCATCTATTTCAATATTTTTTGCATTTTCGGATTATTATTATTATTATTCTATCGATTATTCGTTTTTTCAAATAAAGGACTGGGTCAGATGAACGCTCTATGTGCGCCCAAACTAACGTGCCTTCTGGCGTCCGTCACAGTGGGGCTGGCCACACTCTGTAGCGGGTATTTATTTATTTTTTTAAATAAAAAACAACTTTTAAAAGTTGTTTGCAAAAAAAACACAGCACGAAAATGCCTGCAAATAACATATAAGGTCCCATAAATAATAATAAAAAGGTCTGTTATAGAATTTTTTTTAAAAAAAAAATTGGAAGAAAAAATGCCTAAAAAAAAAATATCAATAAAGAGACTTTTTGCTGCAAATGAAAACAATAAACGGTTGAATAAATGTTTGATAAACCGGTGGAATTCTATATACATTGAAACCTATGGGATTCGCCTGATTTAAACCTGTCGAATGAAACCACCGATAATCAGGGAATTTCACTGCCGTTCGATGTTCTCTGAATAGATTAACCATTACTTCTCTATGGGGGATTTCACTGCCGTCGACCAGGCACCGTATTTCGCCAATATTTTGCGAACTGACAGCTTTTTGAATAGCCGAATGGCCACGAAATTCTACCATACAGGGAAATTCACTGTTTGGTGCAATTCGGTGGCCAGTTCCGCTCTCTTTGAATAACCCTGTAAGACTGGTGTCAGACGAGAGTTTAAGAGCGGAAGGAACATCCGTGAGCGTTCCTTCCACTCTGACCACCTCGCTGAGTGCAGTTAGTGCACTCAGCGCTGCAAGGCTCGATCCTCCTATGGAGGATCGCGCTTTGCAGCACCGTCAAACGCATGTCGTGGCACTTCGACGGGGAGGCTTGCTGCAGCGTTTGACCGACCCCCGTCACAGCGTCACAATACTGCGACGGACGCCGGGAGGCACGTCAGTACGGGAGCACATAGTGCACTCATCTGACACCAGTCTTAAGCCTCATTCGCACACAACGGAAGAGCAAAATTGAATATTACGCATACACACGCGTACGTGCGTATATGCGTATATGCGTTTGGAGTGTTTATAATCCCAGAATGCAGCATTTTTGGTGACCTGTTGTTGCTAGAGAGTGTTCTCTGCCTCATGTACTAGCTGCTATTAGCTGTGGTGTGATAGCAAAGATGGACTCCCCCCTAGTGAGTTGATCAACCATTGTTGTTCAAAATCCTTATCCTTACCTACAAAACCCTCACTAACTCAGCTCCCCACTACCTGTCCTCACTAATCACCAAATACACCCCAGCCCGCTCCCTAAGGTCAAACAGTGACCTGCGCCTAGCTTCTCCCCGCATCACCTCTTCCCATGATAGACTGCAGGATTTCTCACGCGCAGCCCCCACTCTCTGGAACGCTCTCCCTCGTACTGTCAGACTTTCCCCTAACTTCTCTTCCTTCAAACACTCCCTTAAAACATTCCTATTTAGGGAAGCCTAGCACCCAACTCACTGACGCAACCATCAATCACTCTCACCTTACAGTCCTCTCCTCCTGTTTCCAACCCCAACCCTCCTAGATTGTGAGTTCCTACGGGAATAGGGCCCTCATCTCCTCCTGTACTGTTTGTCAAATGTTGTTCAATGTATTGTAACCCTGTCTATACTGTGCTTATTGTACAGCGCTGCGGAATATGCTGGCGCTTTATAAATAAAGAATAATAATAATAACAACCATTAAAATGCATTATGGGAAGATTGGCCATGACCATGAAGGTACTACCAGAAATGAATGTGTGTCTGCTATAGAAAATAAAGTATTGCTGTGAAACCACCTAAAAAATGCAATTTAAATGCTGTTCTTTAATCCGGATGTATGCGCGTATATGCGCCGCACACTCGTAAACTCGCGTATCCATTCTGTTTTTGCGCATGTTTACGCTACGCCAACAGACGGCTCCATACGCGGCTATGTGTATGGAGCCATTTCTTTGCATATGTTGCATAATAGTACAATATGCACGTACACGCGTACATCAGTGTGAATGAGGCCTTAGGCCAAGTGCACACTAGGCATCTTGTGCGCACTAGCGCGCATTATGACGCACTTACTGGCACCCGTCGCAGTGTTGTGATGTTGCGGACGGAGCCGGTCACATGCTTGCGCGCGCATAAGCATGCGTGCACCTAGAGATCATCACTGTCAATGCGCTAGGATGCGCGTTGATGGGGCTGCAAAGCGTTTTCCTCCAGCGCTGTGGTGGGGGGCAGGCGGGCGTTGAGTGGACGCCGGTGCGTTAGCGTTTTCTTTTAAAGGGATACTCTAGGCAACATGACCACCTAAACTATTTTAGGTGGTCATGATGCCCGGAGCATCCTGCCCCCTGTCCCCCCTCCCTCCGCTCAGCGGTTCAGCTCAAAAAGCTGAAAACAGCTGAGAGAGTCAGAGAACTTTACTCCGCCCTCCCAGCTGTCAGTCAGCAGAGCGGGAATCATATTTCCCGCTTCTGCCGACTTTTGCCGAGTAGGAGACGTCATCGCGCTTTCAGCGCGATGACGTCTCCTACTCACCGCAGAAGCTGGCGGCTCCCTCTGAGGGTTAGTGTTGCGCGCATCCTCTTGCGCGCAACACTAATCCTCAGAGGGACCGGGGAGGAAGCCTGCCGATTGTCTGGCTTACGTGAGAGGCGCGCATGCGTGCTTCTCACGTAAACCAGAAGGCAAGAAGAAGAAAGAAGGATGGGAGAGCGAAAGAGGAGGGAGGTGAGTATAAAAAAAAAAAAAAACAGCGCTGGAAACAAGAGGATTTTAGGGTAAGTATTAAAGTTAAAAACACAAAAAAAAACAAAACTATTTATTAAGGGAATAGGGATAGGTTAGGATTAAAAAACGGGGGGAGGGGGTGATTTTTTTGCTAGAGTGTTCCTTTAACACAACCTAGTGCGTTAAAGAAAACACCTAGTGTGCCCCCGGCCTTAGAGTGCAAGCTTCAACTTTACGGAATAAGCCTTTTGCTACAATTATTTACACTTTTATGACTTGCGAGTTTCTCGCATTCCATCTGCTGCATATAGCAGAAACACGCCTGGTAAGCCCATTGGCGTACGTGCGAGTGGAGATTTGAAATTCACAATATTTCCGGTTCAGAGAAACACGTTTGCAAAAAAAAAAAGACAGACACATGTTAATAATAAAACCACACATGCGTGTTACCTCTTTAAAGAAAAAATTTGGCCATTACAATAAGGTCATTGCAGTTTACTGTAAAATTTTGTATATATCTGTACAGACATTGCGAGTTACGATTTATTGGACAATAGTGTAATTTACTGTACTGACAAAGCGAGATTACTGTATAATAGTGTATTTTACAGTAGACACATTGCGGATTATACTGAAAATAATATATTTTACAGTAAATGTTTTGCAAGTATTGGGTTATAATGTAAAAGCGGACATTGTGAGTTACATTTTTTTTATTCAATAATGGCTGTTCAGCTGTAAAAAAAAATACTATTTTAATACAAAAAATATTTTTATATAAAAAATATTTAATTTAAAATGAGTGTTTTACTGTAAAAATATTTTTATTTAAAAATTACCTTTTCCATGTGAAAAGGGTTTTATATAATTTTGTTGAATTTTTTTTATGTAAAACCTTTTTTTTTACTGTAAAGTTGCAAATATTACAGTAGGGACATTGTGAGTTATGGTTTGACCGTACTGGTGTATTGGTGGTGGTCAGGCTGTGTAGAGTGCCCACCCTCCTCCTCTTTAGGGATGAGCTGTTCGGGTTCAGACGGTTCGGAGTTCGACCCGAACTTTGGCAGTTCAAAAGTTCGCGAATTTCGAACTTTTTGGGCGTGTTTGGTTCGGGTACGAAAAAAAAAGAAATTTTGAAAAAAGTATAGAAAATGCTTAAAAAATACAAAAAAATCTAGAAATAAAGAGACTCTTTACTGCAGAATATTATAAGCAATGGTTTATTAGATATTGAATTAAAAACTAATGTGTACGTGTACTCGGGGGTGTTCGGCTCATCCCTACTCCTCTTCCCTCCCTCTTCTGCTATTTTAAAGAAATTAGTTTGTGAATGGAGGAATTTCCTATTTCCATACCAGTGGCGTAGCGTGGGGGGTGCTGGGGGGGCCGTGGCCCCGGGCGCAGTTTTGTTAGGGGCGCATAATTTCAAAAGAAATTTGCGCCCCTAAAACATGATGCCCGGACTGACCCGCCGGGCCCTTGGGCGCCGCCCAAGGGCCCGCGGGTTGAGGGGACCCAGATGCTGGGCAGCAGGAGTGCCTGCCCGGTCCTGAACAGTGAGTCCATCCATGTTGAAGGGGAGGTGGCTGCGTGCAGGCGCAGCCGGTCACGTGGACCGGCTAATCAGGTGGTACTGAGTCTCTGTACCACCTGACTGGCCGGACCGCGTGACCTGCGCACGCACACAGCCGCCTCCCCTTCAACGCGGACGGACTCACACGCTGTTCAGGACCGGGCAGGCACTCCCGCTGCCCGGCATCTGGGCCCCCTCAACCCCTGCTGGATCCGGAGCTGGGGCAAGTATCCATGTGTGAGCTGGGTTAAATCCATGTGAGAGCTGCGGCAATATCGAAAACGTGTCCACAGGTTGGGGGGGGGCGCACAATTCTTGGCTGGCCCCGGGCGCTGACAACCCACGCTACGCCACTGGTCACTGCGTAGATGGAATTTGTATATCCTGCCTAGGGTGACCATATCGGCCATGTTTAAAGTGACACATATTGCTATTTCATGCAGAGGGGAGCACTGCCCTGAAACATGTATAATTCATATGCTGCAGGAAGGAAATCAAGGTGGATCACCTGGGAATCCTTTGATTTCTTACCTGCAACGTATAGATTCTTTATTCTGCAGGGTCACATTGTTCATGCACTGCCCATCAGCATGAATAAATTATATGTGTCCCTTTAAACATGGCCGATATGGTCACCCTAATCCTGCCTGTCTGTCACTGATGTACAGTATGCGTGTCCAGCATTAATCTATCGTTTTGTACAGTTGCTGCAGAACTCCCGTTTTTTAAATACATATGTAACGCAAGTTGTGTACCTATGCAAATTTCATTAGACAGCTGCAGGGACTTCTGCATTTCAGAAGTCCTGAGCTGAAGGAGAGGATGTGCACGGTGCAGAGGGAGTATTTTCAGCTAATAAAATAAATAAAAAATTAGAATAGAAAAATAATAGGGCAGATGCTGCCAACAGCATGTGCCCAATTGGGTGGAGTAGAGGTAACATCACTGCTCTGCATGGAGAGAGCCTGTGGAGTCATGGGCTCGATCCCGGCCAGAGCACCTCTCCAGTAAGTGTCCTTGGGCAAGACACCTAACGGGACATACTCGCCACCCAGGACAAACTTGAAAACGAGAGAAATCTCAATGTATCCTTCCTGGTAAAAATCCATTCTCAAAATAAAATTTAAAAAAATTTAATGGCAAAGAGGGAGAGGCCAAGTTTTTTTAATACCGTGTCCCTTTAGGCTAGGGTCAGACGAAAGCAGTTTTAACGTGCGTTTAGACGCACGAAATCACGGCCGTGCTAGCAGCAAATGACGTCCAATGCCGGGGAACACACGAAGTACGGCCGCACGAAAGTTCGTCCGCGCAACGCAAGTTGCAAACGAACGCATTTTTTCTAGAACGTCAAACCGCTAGTACGGACGTACAGAGTGCGCTGCGTCCGCTAGAGGCGTGTGTGCGTGATTGGGAGACGTCAGACGCTGCTAATGTCCGGCCAACATAACGTCCAGACACATAAAGTGTTTTATTGATGATCCGTACAAAATCACGGACAAAAAGGCGCATCGTATGACCGCTATCGCGTATTCCGTGAAAAAATGTGTCCATTCGTTCGAACGCACTTTTTCACAGACAACGCGAAAAATGCGTTAGTCTGACCCTAGCCTTAACCACTCATGAAATTATTATTTTTTTGTTAAGGTGATGGCATTAAATACTGCGTCTCCATTTAATTCAAAATTTAGAACTCGCTATGTGTAACGACTGCAGCATTAAATATCTCACATTTAGGCTAGGGTCAGACTAACGCATTTTTCGCGTTGTCCGTGAAAAAGTGCGTTCGAACGAATGGACGTATTTTTTCACGGAATACGCGATAGCGGTCATACGATGCGCATTTTCGTCCGTGATTTTGTACGGATCATCAATAAAACACTTTTTGCGTCTGGACGTTATGTTGTGCGGACGTGTGCAGCGTCTGACGTCTCCCAATCACGCAAACACGCCACTATGTGGCCGCAGCGCACTCTGTACGTCAGTACAGTAGTTTGACATTCTCGAAAAAATGCGTTCGTTTGCCACTTGCGTTGCGCGGACGGACTTTCGTGCGGCCGTTCGTCGTATGTTCCCCGGCATTGGACGTCATTTGCTGCTAGCACGGCCGTGATTTCGTGCGGCTAAACGCACGTTAAAACTGCTTTCGTCTGACCTTAGCCTTAACGTGTGTATTTTACAGTACCTGATTTAAGTCACTTGTAACTCTTTAAATTATAGCAGGTAAAGCCACGTATGGAACCTCATAATTAAGTCTGTGTTTCTAGTGCCACCTAGTGGTCTACTGTTAGAACATTTTGTAGCATTGCAGTTGACTCTTGCACCTATAGTTACATTTACACAGAGGCGTAACTAGAAACCTCAGGGCTCAGGTGCAGGAACCTTGATGCCCCCCCAGGCAAAAACATTTCCCCCCCCTCCCATTAACATGCATTGGTCCCCTCCTGGTCCACAATGTTGACTGCAGACAGTATTGCATTTTTTCCAGGTTCACATTGACCTCTTCAGTTCATCCCATTTCTAATGTAATGTGCACTATGTGTACCTCAAAGAGCTTCACAGCAATAATCCGCACAGTAATGTGCGGTGTGTATGAACGCATCACAGAGCTCCACAGCAATAAAACGCACAGCAATGCGAGGTGTGTAAGAACGCATCACAGAGCTCCACAGCAATAAGGCTAGGGTCAGACGAGCGTGATTTCTACGGACTGTACGTCCGTTCACACGGACGTACGTCAGTACGGAAGACACAGTAGTGGCCACACAGTCCGTTTTTTCACTGACGTATATTTTGATGGATGTAGGAGGGAAAATAAAATAAAAAGCAAAACCATTTTGTCCGTGAAAAATGCTGGACGTATAAATGCAGTCCGTCTGACCACGTTCCATCACTCACACACAAAGCTATGTGGACGTTGCGGACGCAGCACACTTTGTGCGGCCGTTCTAGGAGTTGTACGTTCTTGCCTGCCTTGCGTCCGTGGGCCGCGGCCGTTGTGGGTCTGCAGTTCAGTGCGGACGTACTTTGTGTGTCGGGCTCCTATGGGCTTTCTTTCATGCTATCACGGACGTACTTTAAGGCTGGGGTCAGACGAGCGTAGTGTTCACGTCCGTGATTGCGCCTAAAAGTACGTCCGTGATAGCATGAAAGTAAGTCCATTGGAGCCCGACACATGAAGTACGTCCGCACTGAACTGCGGACGCACAACGGCCGCGGCAAACGGACGCAGGTTAGGCAAGAACGTAATACTGCTAGAACGGACGTGCGGAGTGCGCCACGTCCACAACGTCTGCATAGCTTTGTGTGTGAGTGATGGAGCGAGGTCAGACGGACTGCATTTATACGTCCAGCATTTTTGACGGACAGAATGTTTTTTCATTGTAATTTATTTTCCCCTCCTACATCCGTCAAAAAATAACTTCAGTGAAAAAACGGACTGTGTGACCACTACTGCGTCATCCGTACTGACGATGTCCGTACTGCACGGACGTACAGTCCGTAGAAATCACGCTCGTCTGACCCCAGCCTTAGGCGCAATCACGGACGTGAACACTACGCTCGTCTGACACCAGCCTTAAACGCACAGTAATGTGCAGTGTGTATCAGTGTAAATCAGCAACAAAACTCAGGGATATGTGGTGTGTATGAGTGTATCACAGAGCCCAAAAGTATAACTCACTAATAAGTATAAAATACATTTTAAAAAATATATATATTTTTTTAAATTATAGGCAAGCCCCCAGGACCAGGCAGGCGAGTGTGGGCCCCCCAGACTCAAGGGCCCGGGTGCGGTGGCACCCTTTGCACCCCTGGTAGTTACGCCGCTGCATTTACATGTATTTATAAAGCGCCAATAAATTCCTTAGCGCTGTACAATGGGAGAGACAGAATAACAAATATACATACACATTACACACGCAGAACAGAAAGAGATAAGCTCTTGAGCAGGGTCCTACAATCTAAGAGGAGAGGGGTGACCCATTAGGTGAGGGTGAATAGGGTAGGTGAAGTGGTGGTTTGCAGGAGGGCTGAATGGGAAGAGGAGCAGGAAATGACAGTGGCGAGATCATGGAGTGAGCTGATGGGATTCTCTAAAGTATTGTGTTTTCAGAGTCTTCTTGAAGGACTGGAGAGATGGGGAGAGTCTATTGTTGCGGGGGAGAGAGTTCCATAGAAAGAGGGCAGCTCAGGAGAAATCCTGTATGTGAGAGTTGGGGGTGCGAGGAACTGATAGCATCAGATCATTGGCAGAGGTTTTTTTTATATTCCCCAGTGTTCTAGATAAGAAACAAACATTTTGTAATTTGTTAAACATAAAAGGATTTTAGAATGCATCATCACGGTGACAGCATATTCACAACTATTTTTAAAGCTACACCATATTCTGCAGCGTGGCACAATTACTTAGACAAAACTAAAATGTATTTAGAAAAGAATCAGGGAGCCGGTATAGTTACAGTTACAAGTTTTCATTAAGCGCTAACAAGTTCCGAAGCGCTGTACAATGGGCGACACAGAATAACAAATAAACATACAAGTTAAACACACAGAATAGTAGAGAGGACCCTGCTCGAGAGCTTACAATATAGAGATAGGGAGGCGGAGCTAGCAGCCGACAAGAGAGGTCTTGTTTGGAGGAGCTCTCC
Source organism: Leptobrachium leishanense (assembly GCA_009667805.1). Lineage (NCBI taxonomy): Eukaryota > Metazoa > Chordata > Amphibia > Anura > Megophryidae > Leptobrachium > Leptobrachium leishanense. The sequence continues at coordinate 20,670,239 of CM019063.1, read as the reverse complement.
GGCTCCTATCGTTTTGCTGATCCTTTTTGTCTGACCCTCGGTCGGCTGGAGCAGACTACTCAGTGGAAGACTGTCTTTGAGCCCTAAGGGTGTCGGCCGAGTGCTCGGATTGCGTTTGGGACAGGTGTTGGTGAGATTTACGGATCTGGGCCTCCTCATCTGACCTCCGGCCGCCATCTTGGGCCTCGTGTCTCAGGGCTCCGGGTCCCCCCCTTTCACAGAGGACATCCCAGCTCTTCAACCTCCTGATGGGGAAGAAAACAGGGAAGAAACAGACCCCAGCGTCGGGGATCCGCCAGGAGGACATACGCATCTCCCTTTGCGGGGTCTCGGGCCGGCGCCATGATGAGGCTCTATCTCAATCCCCGTCCTCTCCTCATTCTACAGAGGGGACGGAGCTGCCATGGACAGAGGAGATGCTGCACGCTCGGACCAACGAGACCACCTTGAGCAGGGAGTTGGAACAGACCTGCCCAGAACTGACGCCGGTGCATCTCTCCCCCGCGCCGCCAGTCTCTTCCGGTGGGGTGTCTGTGAGAGGCGGAGGTGTCACAGACGACCACCTGCCTTCCACTAAGGGTGACATCCGCGCTATGATGGCTGACTTTACGAATATGAGGCGGACCGATTTAGCTGTCTTACGGGCGGAGGTGATTGGAGTCCAGACCCAGGTGGATGCAGTCAGCGACCGTACTGGAGAGTTGGAAGTAACTCATGGCCGTATTACTAAGAGAGTTGACTCCCTGCAGACCCAGGTGACACTTCTTTTGCAGACGGTGGAGCGATTGGAGACTCGCCATCGACAATGAAATCTTAGGATCCGGGGGATTCCAGATTCGATGCCGCTTCCGGCGGCTCTGGGGCTGGCAAACCGACTCGCGGCCTCCCTTCTCCCGCAGACGCCAAACAGCCAGGAGATTTTCGGATCCGTGCTGCGTCTTCGGAAATCGCAATTGGCACCTAGTATGGCTTCCCAGGATATACTGGTGGTGGCGAAAGATGTCCCGCTGAAGCATCGGCTTATGGCAGTCCCGGCAGCACGCGGCCCTCTTTTCTTTGAGTCGTTACGGCTTTCCCTGTTTACGGATCTCCCCTTTGCTACGCTGTTGGCCCGAAGACGCTTCAGGGAGGTGACGACTCGTCTGCGGGCTGAAGGAGTTCGCTACAGGTGGGGAACGGCTGGCTCCCTTATTGTGTCGGTTAATGGCACCATGCAAGTCGCTTCGACACCAGAGGAGGCTTGGCTGCTAGTGGCCCCTCTGGGTATCTTCCCGACGCCCCGACTGAATGATCCAGGTTGAAGCGGCACTCCGATACCAGCAAACTTCCCACCGGACTTCGTACCTAAGTCCTCCTCACCCTCCCCCCTGGAAATAGGCTGGATTTCTCTTCCCCTCTGGGCTGCTGACTCTTCCTGCCACGGCGAACATTCCCCCCCCCCCTTCATCTCCCACTTACTTTTTTTTTTTTTCTTTTCTTTCTTTTTCCTATGATGTTTTGTACCCCCCTCCATGCAGAGCACTTCTGATTTATTTTTGGTTCTAGTTTTTCTCTCCCCCCCCCATTATTTTAGTTGTTGCTGTGCTTTGTTTTACTGAGACTAGCGAGTTCCCCCCGCCCCTTCCCTCCCCTTTCTTTGAATCAGAGACGCTTCGACCACCATTTTATTTTATTTTTTCCCGCTGTCATTCCCCGGCTGGGGATGCATTTGAGACTTTGCCACGAGGACTTATGTTTCACACCGATGTCACCTTGCTCCTTATGGGCCTCTGCCATGCCAGTGATGGTGTTTCTTTCTTTCCCCCACCCCCCCCTTTTTTTTTTTTTTGGCACGTGTGTCTGGATGTCCGGAGGCGCGCCACTGTGGCACCTACCATGGCTCTGGTTGCCATACTTGGCCCTCGGGCTCCTGGGCCTCGTGACAATACCCTTCCACGGCCTCCCCCGGGAGTGAGCCGGGAAAGTCACAATACAGGCAGTTGCCGTTCCCCCTCCATCAACTTTATTTTGTTTTTCGCTATCCCCCTTTTTTTCTTTTCTTTCTCTCCTTCCCCCTCTCTCCTTACACCATTGCTGGCATGCGGTTGGTGTAGTTCGCATCCCCTTACTTTCATTCTTTTTATTTATTTTCCTAAGTCGTTGTACTGCTGACCCCATTTTGACTATTAATTTCTATTTAGACGAGTCCCCTCTATTTGGGGAAGTTTATTGTTACTCTCCTGATGTACTTATGCTGACTGTTTATATACTGGCTGTCTTATTGCTGATGCTTTTTCAAAATAAAAGATTTGAATTACAATATAGAGATAGTAGAGAGGACCCTGTTAGAGAGCTTACAATATAGAGAGTGACAGAGGGCTGAGGTGTGAGAGGTATGGCATGTGAGGTAGATGAGTCTGGCAGAGGTGTTCATTCAATATACACTGTAGGGCAAGGCTCAGCAACCATTGTCCTTCAGATGTTATGGAACTATGTTGCCCATGTGGCTCTGCCAACCTAATGAGTGGGCGAGCATTATGGGATATGTAGTTCCAAAACATCTAGGGCTCTATTAACTTCTTCGTGCAAACGTTAACACGTGCGCAAAAATGCATTAACGTGAGGGAAAAAACCCTTTGCGCAGAACGTCATATAACAATGTCCGTACAAAAAATGTGCGTTAACGTCTACCGCTGGTGAACCTGCACGAACCCTTTGCGAGTGTAATGTACGTTTCGCGTCCTATACTTAACATTGTGAGCGCAAATGCGTTTGTGCGCTGGTACGTGGATGGTATTACAATCTATGCGCAAATTTTAACGGACGTTTGCGTGCATAATTTTAGGCTGGGGTCAGACTAGCGCACTTTTAACGTGCGTTTAGGCGCACTTAATCACGGCTGCACTAGCAGCAAATGACGCGCAATGACGGCCAATATACGAAGTCCGGCCACGCAACGCAAGTGGAAAATTAACGCATTTTTCGAGAACGCAGAACCGCTAGTACTGACATACAGAGTGCGCTGCGTCCGCTAGCAGCGTGTTTACGTGATTAGGAGACGTCAGACACTGCTCATAGTCCGGCCAACATAACGTCCAGACACCCAAAGTTTCCTGGTTTGGATCCGTAAAAAATCACGCACGAAAATGCGCGTCGTCTGACCGTTTTTGCGCATTCCGTGAAAAAATACGTCAATGCATTCGGACGCACTTTTTCACGGACAACGCGAAAAATGCATTAGTCTGACCCTAGCCTTAACGTCTTTTAAAAGCTGGTGGTAATGGCAAATCTGAACGTTCTGGCCAAAACCAAATACACCAGCCCAAAAAAAAAAATACAGCAAAGTATAGTTACACATTCTACACATACCCAAACAATAAAATGGAGAAGTTGTGCGTGTTTTTGTTATTGCTGCAGCATATATACTCAGATTGATTTTGACAGGCGCAAAAACTGAACGGGAGACAATTGTGGTTCTTAATTCTGATTGGCTGAATCACGTGAAAAAAACAGTCCGCCCACCGATTTCTGCGCGCAGCGTTAATGTGTGCGCATTTTTGCGCATCTTTTTTATCCGCGTTATTTTTTGACGGATGAAAAAATGCGCTCACTTTGTAATTCCAGCGTTAATTTACGAGCGTTAACGTTTAAAGCTGCGCGCTAAAAAAATAGCAATGCGGGTGCGCTTTTGCGTAAAACCGTTAATAGAGCCCCTAGAGGACCAAGGTTGAGTACACCTACTGTTACAAGTATTTATAAAGCGCCAACAGATTCCTTAGCGCTGTACCGTGGGAGAGACAGAATTACAAATGTACATACACGTTACACACACGGAACAGAAGGAGGGAGGACCCTGCTGGAGAGCTTACAATCTAAGTAGTGGGATACCTAGGAATCAATTACAGCCAGTGAGAAGAGGGTTATAGTAGTCGAGGCGGGAGATATTAAGAGCTTGGTTGAGCATTCTAGTAAAGTCAAAAGTTAGTAAAGGAGCGGATGATTGCTATGTTTTTTAGTTGAAAATGACAAGATTTGTTTAGTGCAACATAAAATAAAAACAGGGGGATCTATTTGAACACAGTTTTAACAGTCAATAAACAAACGGGGTCTGCCCTGTGGCCCATAGAGCAGCGTTTCCCAAACCTGTCCTCTGGACCCTCAAACAGGCCAGATTTTGCAGATCTTGTGGAAATGCAGACTGAATCCTGCAATCACTGAGCAGCAAATCATATCACCTGTGCTGTGCTTCAGATATCTGGAAACCTGACCTGTTAGTGGGTCCTGACTCCTGAGGACAGGTTTGAGAAACACTGCCCTAGAGTAGACAACTCCCCAGTAAATCCAGAATGAAGAAGGGAGAACTGGGCACATCCAATGCACTTTATTTAAGCAAAAAGGTGACATTTCAGCTGTTAACACAGCCTTTCTCAAGCCATTCGTGTTTTTTTGGTTAAAGAAGGTGCCCCCCATAACCACTGGATGTGTTTGATCCACATTCTTCATTCTGGTTTGGGTGTGACGGCTTCTGAGGACTTGAGATCAGACTCAGCCCCTCTTTGGTTTTTGAATTTCGTGTATTTTTTTTTAGATAAAATGCATTGCATACATACCAGTTTTTTTGCGTGAAACATGATGCTCCACAGCGGCAAATAAAATGATTGTTTTTTAATTGTATATTTTCATAGGGACGTGCAGTAACGTGCTCTCCACTTCTACTTATTTAAAAAAAAATTACTGACTTGAATCAACAGCCGCAAACGTGCGGAGGACAAAGAGTCACAAATATAGCAACTTGCGGTAAATTAATTTATTTATAAAGGATTATACCAGGAAGGATACATTGAGATTTCTCTCGTTTTCAAGTATGTCCTGGGTTCAAGAACATTTTATTGAATTTTTATTTTTTTTATTCTTTATTGATACGTTTTGTCCTACATAACAAAATCCGATATATATACTATTTAATAGAAGTATCCACTTAAATCGTGGTTATCAATGATCATACAGGTTTCAATGAAAACAAGTAAACTAATCAGCAACTGCTGCACGAGTTGGCTGAATCTTCAGGAAATACTTGAAAATGAGAGAAATCTCAATGTATCCTTTCTGGTAAAATACTTTCTCCCAAAACAATAAAAATAAAAAAGGGGCCGTGGTGAGAAAAAAAAAATGAAATTTCAAGATTTCTCAAAAAAAAATAATAAATTTACACTTTTGTTTACAATTTTTGACGCTCGACATGCCATGACCTATATATATATATATATTCTGTGATTTGTTAAACAACATAACTTCAAAAGCATTTAAATGTGATGAGCATAAATTATTGAAATGAGCTCAGCAAACTTAGGTTGGTAAAATGGGTCATCAGTGAAGTGGTTAATACAGAGGACTCAAGGCAGACAGGGGAATTTGGGAAATGGAAGAGTGGTAGGAAACAGGCTTGTACTCTGTTTAATACAAGGACAAAGTGATGCCAATTTACAGGTCATGGATTTGAGTATCAAGAAGTTCAGACCACTGATAAAGAGCTCACTGAAAACAATCAAATTCAAATAAGCTTTATTGGCAGGACCAAATACATTTTAGCATTGCCAAAGCATATGGGGAGGTTATATAGGATGGGGGAGGTAGTGGGACATTATTAGGGGTAAAGAATGATATGGGGGGAATAGGTAAGTCCATGGACATTATCAGGGGTGAGGGATAATATGAAGGGGGATGGGGCGAGTCCATGTTGGGGATTTATAAGTCTGGGATCTCTCGTGTTCCTCTCAGTCTGTGACGTATTGGGCAGATATTTTCACCGCCGGCTCCTCTTCTCCCAGTATGATGTGGAGTTTCCACGTCTCTTCTATAGAGGTGAAGTCCAGGATGAGAGCGGAGAGTCTCTGGAAGTGAGTGTCCCTCACTGCTGGGTACTTGGGGCACTGTAGGAGGAAGTGGACCTCATCTGTCACATTTCAAGTCAAAATAAACATTGCCCTCACCGCAAGTAGACCAAAAGCCATTCTGACTCTCCAGGAAGGCTATATCCGCAGCACCTTTTCAGACCTTCCCCCTGACTTTCCCTGCAAGATGTTCAGTAACTCAGGTGCTGTATGTAATTAGCCCTGTGTGCAATTTAATGGAGACACACCCATCACTAGGAGCTTCTTCATTCCACTATGCTGCAACTCACCAAGGGTGAGCTACCAGAGGCCTGTTCCTAACTCCAGCTTCCAAAGCCTTCACAGGTCTCCTGCTTCCAAAGCCTTCACAGGTCTCCGGCGTCCAAAGCCTTCACAGGTCTCCGGCGTCCAAAGCCTTCACAGGTCTCCTGCTTCCAAAGCCTTCACAGGTCTCCTGCTTCCAAAGCCTTCACAGGTCTCCTGCTTCCAAAGCCTTCACAGGTCTCCGGCGTCCAAAGCCTTCACAGGTCTCCGGCGTCCAAAGCCTTCACAGGTCTCCGGCGTCCAAAGCCTTCACAGGTCTCCGGCGTCCAAAGCCTTCACAGGTCTCCTGCCTTCCAAAAGCCTTCACAGGTCTCCTGCTTCCAAAGCCTTCACAGGTCTCCTGCTTCCAAAGCCTTCACAGGTCTCCTGCTTCCAAAGCCTTCACAGGTCTCCTGCTTCCAAAGCCTTCACAGGTCTCCTGCTTCCAAAGCCTTCACAGGTCTCCTGCTTCCAAAGCCTTCACAGGTCTCCTGCTTCCAAAGCCTTCACAGGTCTCCTGCTTCCAAAGCCTTCACAGGTCTCCTGCTTCCAAAGCCTTCACAGGTCTCCTGCTTCCAAAGCCTTCACAGGTCTCCTGCTTCCAAAGCCTTCACAGGTCTCCTGCTTCCAAAGCCTTCACAGGTCTCCTGCTTCCAAAGCCTTCACAGGTCTCCTGCTTCCAAAGCCTTCACAGGTCTCCTGCTTCCAAAGCCTTCACAGGTCTCCTGCTTCCAAAGCCTTCACAGGTCTCCTGCTTCCAAAGCCTTCACAGGTTCTCCTGCTTCCAAAGCCTTCACAGGTCTCCTGCTTCCAAAGCCTTCACAGGTCTCCTGCTTCCAAAGCCTTCACAGGTCTCCTGCTTCCAAAGCCTTCACAGGTCTCCTGCTTCCAAAGCCTTCACAGGTCTCCTGCTTCCAAAGCCTTCACAGGTCTCCTGCTTCCAAAGCCTTCACAGGTCTCCTGCTTCCAAAGCCTTCACAGGTCTCCTGCTTCCAAAGCCTTCACAGGTCTCCTGCTTCCAAAGCCTTCACAGGTCTCCTGCTTCCAAAGCCTTCACAGGTCTCCTGCTTCCAAAGCCTTCACAGGTCTCCTGCTTCCAAAGCCTTCACAGGTCTCCTGCTTCCAAAGCCTTCACAGGTCTCCTGCTTCCAAAGCCTTCACAGGTCTCCTGCTTCCAAAGCCTTCACAGGTCTCCTGCTTCCAAAGCCTTCACAGGTCTCCTGCTTCCAAAGCCTTCACAGGTCTCCTGCTTCCAAAGCCTTCACAGGTCTCCTGCTTCCAAAGCCTTCACAGGTCTCCTGCTTCCAAAGCCTTCACAGGTCTCCTGCTTCCAAAGCCTTCACAGGTCTCCTGCTTCCAAAGCCTTCACAGGTCTCCTGCTTCCAAAGCCTTCACCGGTCTCCTGCTTCCAAAGCCTTCACCGGTCTCCTGCTTCCAAAGCCTTCACCGGTCTCCTGCTTCCAAAGCCTTCACCGGTCTCCTGCTTCCAAAGCCTTCACCGGTCTCCTGCTTCCAAAGCCTTCACCGGTTTCCTGCTTCCAAAGCCTTCACCGGTTTCCTGCTTCCAAAGCCTTCACCGGTTTCCTGCTTCCAAAGCCTTCACCGGTCTCCTGCTTCCAAAGCCTTCACCGGTTTCCTAGTATTTATCCAAGTGTTCTAATCTCAGCCCTGCAACCTGTATTTGTCTCCTTTCTGCTTTCTTAGTAGGGAATGCAAGAGAAATACTATTTAATCAGCCCTGTAACCTGTATTCATATCCATTTTTAGAAGAGCGAGACACACTCGAGCGCAAACCTGTACCTAATGAAAGCGTGGGAGAGGTCTTTTCTCTCAAAGGTCGAGTCTGCGTACATGTATTCACACAACTGCATACATTCACACAAAATTGCATAAGCAAAGATGTAAGCATACAAATGTCATATAAAATCTAAAAAACCGCATTGCATATATGGTCTGATTGATTTAAAAGATCCTTTTGTAATGCAGTATTGGTGGTATATCGCCACCTAGTGTCCGTATTTCAAGAAGTCTTTCAATTGAAGAAATGTGTAGTAAAAAGTTCTTTCTGATCTGCGGCACTTCTGTCTCTTGTACCTCCCAGAACAGAGTGTGATTAGCATTGTGCCAATCACTGCATATTAATGGTCTGAATGATAGATGCACACTTACGCAGGTTTATTCCACGTGCTGCAACCAGCTGGTCTGTGACTGAAGCTGACACCTGAGCGGTGAAATGCGTTTTAAAGGACACCATTTATTTTAATTTGTTTTTATATCTCCACCAAGTGTTTTTTTTTTTTTTTTTTAATACTTCTGTGAATAAAATCCTTCTTCTTTATTGGGCATTCCTGCTTGCGGTAGTACTTTCGACCAAGGCACCATACAAAGAATCCTAGCACCCTTACAAGGGAAGTCCTGGATCTGCTGGGCCCTGGGACCGATCACCACAGGAACAGAGGAGGAGTAAGCACCAAAAGAAGAGTGGTTTCACAGACCAGCCGCTTGCAGCACGTGGAATAAACCTGCGTAAGTGTGCATTCATCATTCAGTCCAATAATATGCAGTGCTTGGCACAATTCTAATCACACTCTCCTGCTCTCTCGGAGGTACAAGAGAGCCAGAAGTGCCGCAGATCAGAAAGCACTTTTATTTACTACACATTTCTTCAATTGAAAGACTTTTTGAAATACGGACACTAGGTGGCGCTATACCACCAATACTGCATTACAAAGGATAATCAGACCATATATGGAATGCGGTTTTTATATTTTCTATGATCTATATATGCTTGCATCTTTTCTTATGCAATTTTGTGTGAATATATGTACACATAGACTCAACCTTTTGAGCATTACGCCACCTAGAGAGAAAAGACCTCTCCTCCCACTCTTTCATTAGGTACAGGTTTGCGTTCGAGTGTGTCTTTTCTAAAAATTGTAATTGCAGACAGTGTTTCGGGGTTTTGACTCTGTCAACCCACTCATCACAGAGCAGCACCCAAAAGGTACCCTCACCAGCGCTCCATCTATAGGTATTGTGAAACCTTTTCTTGACCATTGTATTCATATCCTGTTTTCCTTTGTGTATTACTCAATTTCCTTTTTTGTTCCTCCTCAGTCAACCTCTCTCCTGGAGTTTCCCTTCATTCAGTTTCTGTATAATTCTAATAAATCCCCATTTCATTTATTCTTTTGTCTCTGTATATATTTTATATCACCGCGATTGGGCTTATTCCCGCACTCACCCTGCAGCTGACGTGACATCTTCCAGGGCCCCCTGGTCATAATGCTGGCACAGTCTACTCTCCCTGGGCTTGTAGGTCTGTCTATGCCGCCCTGATTCGATTTCCAGGCTGTGGGCGCTCAGTCTGTACCGGCTCAGTATTTGTCTGTCCTTGGGGTCTTGTAGTACCTCCAGGTATGGGGCCAGTTGTATTCCCTCTGTAGGGATTGGTAAATGGTGAGTTTCTGGGAGTTTGCTATATCATGTCTCCATTCTCTGATATAGTTTTCCCTGGAATCATTAATTAGGGCCTTTTTTATTTGATATTTTGTCAGGTTCTGTTCATGGAGGCTATGGATGAACAAGGTGGATATGAGTTGTTGCAGCCCACATGGTTTGGGGTGGTCCTTGTTGGCCAATAGGTCTTTATGGTGGTATGAGTTAGGGCTGCTGAGGTTTAGGTGATCCCAATATGATCGCGCCCTCTTCTGTACTGCAAGAAGTAAGGGGAATCTGCCCAGCTCAGCCCGGCAAGCATTGTTAGAGGTGCTCCGATTTAGACTTGGAATATTTCTGTTGGGCTGGTGTCCCATCTGGGTTGGTCAGGGTAGGTGATGGGGCCCCATACTTCACTGCCATAAAGAAGGATTGGAGTGATGACACTATCAAAGATTTTAAGCCAGACTCATACAGGCGGTTTTAGTTTGTAGAGGTTTCTCCTTATGGCATAGAAGGTTCTACACGCCTTGTCTCTTAGGGGTTCTATGGCTAGTTTGAAACTTCCTGATCGGTTTGTTTCTAGGCCGAGGTGTGTGTAGCTGTTGGCTTCATAAAGAGTGCAGTCATTAAATGTGAAAGAGGAACTCTTTGTTTTTGTGTTCTTCCTTTGGAAAACCATGACCTTTGTTTTCTTTTGGTTGATCGGTAGTGCCCATGCCGCACTGTATTTTTCCAGCACTTCCAGGCTGTCTTGTAGACCGCTGTTGGTGACAGTAGGAGGTCATCTGCATAGAACAGAAACTTCACCTTGGTGTCGTGTAGAGTTAGTCCTGGTGCTGAGGATTCTAGAGCTTCAGCCAGTCCATTGATGTAGATGTTAAAGAGGGTTGGACTTAGGCTGCAGCCTTGTCTGACTCCACAAGCCTGCCGGAAGTACTCTGTTCTCTTCCCATTCACCTTTTTTATGCTGCAGAAATTCTCGTATGAGCTCTTGATGTCATGTTTTCCCTCCTATTCCACTCTCCAGTAGTTTTGAGGAACAGGCCTGGGTGCCACACTGAGTCAAAAGCCTTCTTAAAGTCCACAAAGCAGGCAAATATTTTCCCATGTTTTGTATTGTGGATATGGTCCTTGATAAGACTGTGCAGATGTGATCTGTAGTGCGATGGTTTGGCATGAGCCCCGCTTGGCTTCTGTTGAGGACATTATGCTGTGTCAGGAAGCTGAGGATTCTTTTGTTCAGGATGCTATTGAACAGTTTTCCAAGCGTGCTGCTGACACATATCCCTCTGTAGTTGGCTGGATCATACTGGTGTCCGCTCTTATGGATGGGTGTTATGAGGCCTTGGTTCCATACTTGAGGGTAGAACCCAACGTTCAGGACCAAGTTCAAAACTTTACATATTTACTCAAACACATCCCATCTAGACAACTCCGATCTGCAGGTGATCTCCACCTGTCATCGGTCTACACGCGCACAGCCAACTCTCGCCTCCAAGACTTCAAGGGCAGCACTAGTCTTGTGGAATGACTTGCCTCGTCCTACCAAACTCTCCCCTGACCTTCAAGAAATCCCTCAAAACCTATCGCATCACTGATGCAGCTCCTCCCTCTGCTCACCTAATCACACTTGATTGAAGCCGCTTGTATGGCCTCACCATTCCCAAATTACTGGCACTAATGATCCTGCTATCTAGTGAAATTCATCTTGTCTTCCTCAACCCCAATCCCTCTAGACTGTAAGCTCCTATGAGCAAGGCCTTCTACATCTCTTGTTTCCATCCTATGCAGGGCTGCCCTCAGGGCATTACGCCCCATGCTGCCGTAAGGGGCCCGGGGAGGTCCCGGCCCCCGTCGGCAGTGTCGTCGCCCTTTTACAGCTCCGGTATCAGACTCGATGAGTCCGGAGCTGTGTCTCTGCTGCAGGAGCCGGTGGAGACACTGTGTCTCCTCTGGCTCCTGGCAGCTTCGCTGGCTGGGTGGGCGGGGCCAAGCAGCATGTGGGGGCCTCCCAAGCACGTTGCTTTGGCTCCGCTCCCTCCACTCAGTGAAGCTGCGTGCCTGAGCCGGAGGGCTCGAGCTGAAGGAAGAAAGACAATGGGAGTGGTGAGCCTGACCCCAGACCCAGGGCCCAGACCCCAAGACCCAGGCCAGGCTCAGACCCAGACCCCAAGGCCCAGACCAGACCCAGGGTCCAGGCCCAGCCTAGACCCAGGGACCAGACCAAGGCCTAGACCCAGGGACCAGACCCGGCCCCCAGGGACCAGGCCCCAAGCCCGAGGCCCCCAGGCCAGACTCAGGGACCAGGGCCCAAACCAGACCCAGGGACCAGACCCAAAGGCCATCATATACAGCCCGTTACTGGGAGTTTTATTGCTGTGGTGCTCTGTTATGTCTTTTTTTTTTTTTTTTTTTTTGAAGGGGAGAGAAGCTGTTAGCCGTTGAGGGAGTGCCGGGGGGGGCCCATCGTGAGGTTTAGTAAGGGGCCCCATCATTTCTGATGGCTGCCCTGATCCTATGTATTTCGTTCCCTTTGGTTATTGTAAAGCGCTGCAGAAACTGTTGCGCTATATAAATGACAATAATAATATTGCTGTCACATTTCAAGTCAAAGTAAACGTCACCGTGGCCACAAGACCAAAAGCCGTGCTGCCTTCCATGAAGGCTACATCCGCAGCACCTTTCAAACCTTGCCCGAGTCCTGACTTTCCCTGCAAGATCTGCAGTAACTCAGGTGCTGTATGTTATTAGCTCTGTGTGCTATTTAATGGAGACACACCCATCACTCGGAGCTTCTTCATTGCACAACGCTGCAACTCACCAAGGGTGAGCTACCAGAGGCCTGTTCCTAACTCCAGCTTCCAAAGCCTTCACGGGTCTCCAGCTTCCAAAGCCTTCACGGGTCTCCAGCTTCCAAAGCCTTCACGGGTCTCCAGCTTCCAAAGCCTTCACGGGTCTCCTGCTTCCAAAGCCTTCACGGGTCTCCTGCTTCCAAAGCCTTCACGGGTCTCCTGCTTCCAAAGCCTTCACGGGTCTCCTGCTTCCAAAGCCTTCACGGGTCTCCTGCTTCCAAAGCCTTCACGGGTCTCCTGCTTCCAAAGCCTTCACGGGTCTCCTGCTTCCAAAGCCTTCACGGGTCTCCTGCTTCCAAAGCCTTCACGGGTCTCCTGCTTCCAAAGCCTTCACGGGTCTCCTGCTTCCAAAGCCTTCACGGGTCTCCTGCTTCCAAAGCCTTCACGGGTCTCCTGCTTCCAAAGCCTTCACGGGTCTCCTGCTTCAAAGCCTTCACGGGTCTCCTGCTTCCAAAGCCTTCACGGGTCTCCTGCTTCCAAAGCCTTCACGGGTCTCCTGCTTCAAAGCCTTCACGGGTCTCCTGCTTCCAAAGCCTTCACGGGTCTCCTGCTTCCAAAGCCTTCACGGTCTCCTGCTTCCAAAGCCTTCACGGGTCTCCTGCTTCCAAAGCCTTCACGGGTCTCCTGCTTCCAAAGCCTTCACGGGTCTCCTGCTTCCAAAGCCTTCACGGGTCTCCTGCTTCCAAAGCCTTCACGGGTCTCCTGCTTCCAAAGCCTTCACGGGTTCCTGCTTCCAAAGCCTTCACGGGTCTCCTGCTTCCAAAGCCTTCACGGGTCTCCTGCTTCCAAAGCCTTCACGGGTCTCCTGCTTCCAAAGCCTTCACGGGTCTCCTGCTTCCAAAGCCTTCACGGGTCTCCTGCTTCCAAAGCCTTCACGGGTCTCCTGCTTCCAAAGCCTTCACGGGTCTCCTGCTTCCAAAGCCTTCACGGGTCTCCTGCTTCCAAAGCCTTCACGGGTCTCCTGCTTCCAAAGCCTTCACGGGTCTCCTGCTTCCAAAGCCTTCACGGGTCTCCTGCTTCCAAAGCCTTCACGGGTCTCCTGCTTCCAAAGCCTTCACGGGTCTCCTGTCCCAAAGCCTTCACGGGTCTCCTGCTTCCAAAGCCTTCACGGGTCTCCTGCTTCCAAAGCCTTCACGGGTCTCCTGCTTCCAAAGCCTTCACGGGTCTCCTGCTTCCAAAGCCTTCACGGGTCTCCTGCTTCCAAAGCCTTCACGGGTCTCCTGCTTCCAAAGCCTTCACGGGTCTCCTGCTTCCAAAGCCTTCACGGGTCTCCTGCTTCCAAAGCCTTCACGGGTCTCCTGCTTCCAAAGCCTTCACGGGTCTCCTGCTTCCAAAGCCTTCACGGGTCTCCTGCTTCCAAAGCCTTCACGGGTCTCCTGCTTCCAAAGCCTTCACGGGTCTCCTGCTTCCAAAGCCTTCACGGGTCTCCTGCTTCCAAAGCCTTCACGGGTCTCCTGCTTCCAAGCCTTCACGGGTCTCCTGCTTCCAAAGCCTTCCACGGGTCTCCTGCTTCCAAAGCCTTCACGGGTCTCCTGCTTCCAAAGCCTTCACGGGTCTCCTGCTTCCAAAGCCTTCACGGGTCTCCTGCTTCCAAAGCCTTCACGGGTCTCCTGCTTCCAAAGCCTTCACGGGTCTCCTGCTTCCAAAGCCTTCACGGGTCTCCTGCTTCCAAAGCCTTCACGGGTCTCCTGCTTCCAAAGCCTTCACGGGTCTCCTGCTTCCAAAGCCTTCACGGGTCTCCTATCTAGTATTTACCCGTATATTTTAGTCTTCAGCCCTGCAACCTGTATTTGTATCCTGCTGTCTTTCCTTGTGTATTACTCCATTTCCTTTTGTTCCTCCTCAGTCAAGCTCTTTCCTGGAGTTTCCCTTCATTCAGTTTCTGTATAATACTAAAATTATTATTATTATTCAATAAGCACAGTATAGACAGGGTTACAATACATTGAACAACATTTGACAAACAGTACAGGAGGAGATGAGGGCCCTATTCCCGTAGGAACTCTCAATCTCCTATTTAATTTATTCTTTGGTCTGTGTAGATTAATGTCACCGCGATTGGGCTCATTCCCGCACTCACCTTGCAGCGGACGTGACAATTGCAGCGTGTACGTCTGGAGAGCTGTGTTTAATCATCTCTGGAAGAATTATATCCATCCCGCTGGCTTTCTTACTTTGCAGATCTTGAATTTTCTTGTGCTACTTCTTGGTGTAATGGGTGTATCTCAAGGGTTTTGGAAATACTTGATTCCCATTCCCCCCCCCCCCCCGTTCATGCAGGGCTCCATAGGCGTGTGTAGCCTATTGCATTAGGGTGTGCACCCAAAAGCTCAAAACACATATATATAATTACACACACGCACCCTTATGCATACATACACACGCTCACAGATTCAACCTAAAATATATCATTACAATCAGGGTAATTCAAAGAGGAGAATCGAAAAGTCACCGCACGTTCGGTGACTTTTCGTTCTCTTCAATTTGGTTTGTTTTGACGATTCCCAGTTCGGCAACCCTGCGGGGGATTCAGCAAGCACCACAGGGTCCCCGAATTGCAGGGAAAGGTCGCCAAAAACTAACCGCAAAACCCAGCAAATGCACGCCGAAAACCCGCAAAAACATCTAGATTAACACGCTGGAAAAAGGCGAGCAGGAGACGATCACACGCAGCAACGCTGCCGGAAAAAGCCGACACCGCAGACGAATGGAGTGAATAAATTAGCAAAACAGTTTGCTTGAATGTTTTAAAAGTGAAACGCTGTTTGCAAAGAAACTACTGAGCGAAAATGTCTGAAATTTGCATATGAGGTCCAAGGAATGATAATAAAAAGGGCTGTTACAGAAAAAATAAGTAAACTTAAAAAAACAGGAAATGCTTAAAATATCCAAAAAAATCTATAAAGAGACTCTTTACTGCAGAATTTTATAATGAACGGTTTATTAGATATTGAATTAAAACGGGAATATTTTTAACATTGAAGTCTATGGGATTCGCCTGAATAAACTTGCCGACTTAAACCACCGAACAGCAGGGCATTTCGGGAACCTTTCGCTGCTGGTTTGTGTTCTCTGAATAGCCGAAGCAGTGCTTTTTTATGGGGATTTCACTGCCCTCGAACAGGCACCGAATGTGCAGGCAATTCGCCAGGATTTAGTGAATTGTCTGCTCTCTGGATAGACGAATGGCCAGGAAAGGTAACCAAACGCTGATTTTCAGCGTTCGGTTACCTTTCTCCAGCCATTCGGATCTCTCTGGATAACCCTGTATGTTTATAATTTCAGAGGTGCAGCAACCTTGGCCATCCAGTTGTTTTTGAACTACATTTCCCATGAGTCTCGACTAACCCAATTAGTGGCTGGAGTATTGAGGCCGATTTGTGTTTTATGACTATCAGGGTTATTCAAAGAGAGGTGAAACTCAGAATGACTGACTGGAGAAGTGAAAATTCTAGGTCAAAATAGCTGATTTGGAAAGTGAGATAAATGGGAGAATTTTTATGGTTTGGCTATTTTGACCTAGAATTTTCACTTCTCCAGTCATTCTCCTAAGTTTCACCTCTCTTTGAATAACCCTGTGAATGTTTAATCCCGATGTGAGAAATAACATTGCTTTAGATGTTAAAAGTGGGAAATGAGGAAATTTTGTATTTTTTTTCTACATGATCATGTTTGGTCTCATTAGAAAGGCCGGGCTCTGACCTCTCCAATGACAACTTAACATTGTGGAGTGTAAAGAGAGTTTCATGGCAGTGGTTTCTGTGATATGCACCACACATTACAGAATCCACTGCCATGAAACTCCCAGTAATGTGCGGTGCTTATAAGCATATCACAGAATCCACTGCCATCAAATAAAATTGTAATATTTAAAAATACTGTATATAAAAGTTGACTCCTCTCCTGCTTACCTTTTTTTTTATTGCAGGGAGGGGGATGAACAAGTCCGTTGGCAGAGGAGGGGACCACTTCATCCAGCCTGTACTTCCCTGGTGGACCGGTGGCTGTGGGCTCTGCAATGCGATCTGTGCTTCGTGCACAGAACGCAGAGCACGTCCCACACTGGACCCGTGTACCGGCGATCCTCTGACCTGTCACCTGACTGCCGGCGCTCTCTGACATAGGTCATCAGAGGATCGCTAGCGCACGGGTCCTGTGTGGGACGTGCTCTGCGTTCTGATTGCATTGCAGAGCCCACAGCCACCGGACCACCAGGGAAGTACAGGCTTGCAGAGGCAAAGGGTCCCGGCGGCTATCCGTGGGATGCGGCCAGCCGGGACCCAGAGTGTGCTGCGGGTGGGATTAGGGTGTGCCTAGGCACACCCCGTGCGCACGCCTATGCAGGGCTCTATTACGATTTTGGCATTAAAACGCGGGCGCAAAAAGGAGGAAACACTGCGTCCACAGTTTTCCCCTTGCGCCCACGTTTTAACACTGGATTACAATGCAGGTGCAAAAAAATGCTGCCTGCATTGCGATCGCGCATTAAAATCAGGGATGCGTGTGGCAGCGCAGCCGCGAGCATCCACTCTATTTGGAGTCCATAGGACTCCATTGAGTCCCCCCCCCCCCCCGCCGGTCACATGACCAGCCGGATCTCGCCTCGCAAGATCTGGTCGGCGTAGTGATACACAGGGAGAGACTGGTCCCTGCTCCTGCTGGCTGGAGGAGGTGGTGGTTAGAGTCGCGGTCCTCGCCGTGTGGACAGAGGGTGAGTATAGCAGGGCTCAAAATTTCAAGTCCAAAGCTACTAACCAGGCCATAAGAGTTACTCGCCACCAGTTGCTTCACAGAACACCTACCCAGCCCTTAACTCTGCCCCTAAACACACCCCCCTTAAATTATCTTATGAAAGTACACTGTTAAAGGTTTTATTTAGAATAAAGTTACAAAAATAACATATCCAGACATCAGAGCCCAGTGTGAGCAGAGCAAGGAGACAGGGAAGCTCCTCTCCACCCCCCCCCCCCCCCGCCAGTGACAGAGACGAGCTTGGTCAGATTAGGCAGCTGATCCCTGACACCATGCAGCCTGGGGAAGGAGAGGGGGCTGCACGGTGGCACCACTGGAATAGACAGCACGAAATAATTTATTGTGCTGCCTACGTGTGTATTTCCACTCGCCCTCATTAAAGTTCCACTCGCCAAATGCTAGTAGGCGAGTGGAAATTTTGAGCCCTGAGTAAAGGATAATTTTTTTTAAAAAAATTTGCCTGGTGTTAATGGATTCCGCTTCTGCAGAATCCGTTAACACAGGGCCTGGCTTTGGTTAACTTTTAGCTGACCAGAGCCATGCATTTAATCAGCGCTGGGACTTTGTAATCCAGTGCTGATTAACACTTTGTACTCCCTATGCTTAACATGGTGAGCGCAAAGTACAGTAACCTCGCGCAGGGGAGCGCAAGGTACCAAACGTGTTTTTTTAACCTGTTTGGATTGTAATCTGCGGTAAACACCGCAAACGTTAATGCTCAAGCATGTGAGGAGTGTAATAGGGCCCGTAGTCGTCTGATGTGTTCTTGTTTCACAGTTAGCTCCTCTTTGGGAATGTCTTTGTACAGGCTCTTGAAGTAGTTGAGCCAGATGTTGCCATTTTGGATGTGGAGGTTGTTTTTCTTATATCCTGAGCCGATTTGATTCCAGGTTTTCCTTAAGAGCCTCTTTCAGTTGTTTGAAAGTTTTTGGAGATTAAGTTTTGTTTTTTCTTTTTTGAGGATTTGTTTATAGTTTTTCTATAGGATGCCATGAGTAAGCCTCAGGTCGCTGTTGTCGGGTCTCTTTTATTTGAGACTGTTCGTAGGTTGTTTCTTACTAGTGTTCTGCATTCTTGGTCAAACCATTTATTGGGTTGTATATTGGTTGATTTCTTGACGTTGACTTTTGAATGTTGGAGGTCTCTGCAATGGTGTGTCATATGTGGTGGAGGTCCTTTGCTGCTCGGTTCACCCCCTGGGGACTTAGTACCTAGGTAATGTTTTGGAAGTCTGCTAGCTGCTCTGTCAAAATCCACTACTCCAAAACAGCAAAGGAAACTGCTGCAGCCAAAGCCAATACTGCAAGACAGCAGAGAAGAGAATCAGCGCAGTTCAGAAATTCAATATTATAAATGTACTATATTAATTACTCCCCCCGCATGCAACCTTTTACAATTCCAAAAAATTGGGAAGTGAAGAAGCATAAATGACACATTGCAGGTGACAAACGATAATAGAAAAGGGGACAGCCAGATCTACAAAATTTATAAAGTATTTTACCAGAAAGGATACATTGAGATTTCTCTCGTTTTCCGTATGTCCTGGGTTCAAGAACATTGAATTGTTACAGAAATACAAATTAATAAAATGCAAGATATTAAAAGCACATATTGTATACAGATTATGTTACATGTTTACAGGTGCATTCTGTATTGAGGTATATTACTAGATATTTCTTAAGTGACTTTAGACTTGGGGGAAGATTTGATGGCGTCTGGGAGGTTATTCCATAACTGCGGTGCTCTGTAGGAAAATGAGGATCGAGCCACTTTCTTTTTGTATTGTGGTATTGCAAGTAAGGTGCCGGTCCTGGGTCGGAGGTTATAGGATGAAGGAACTGCTAGGGGAAGCAGCCTATTCAGGTAGGGTGGTAGCTTCCCAGGAAAGCTCTTAAACACCAGGTTGGAAAGGTGAAGAGTGCTTCTAGATTCCAGCGACGGCCAGTTTAGCTCTTTTAACATGTCACAATGGTGGGTCATGTAGTTACGCATTCTGCCGCTTTGTGCTACAATGTAGTAAGTTTATGAAGGTGTGTTTGCGGGGCAGTTGCATACACTAAATCTCCGTAGTCAATAGCCGGCATAAGCATTTGTTGTACAATCTGCTTTCTTACCGCGGGGCTCAGGCAGG
This sequence comes from Leptobrachium leishanense, assembly GCA_009667805.1. Taxonomy (NCBI): domain Eukaryota; kingdom Metazoa; phylum Chordata; class Amphibia; order Anura; family Megophryidae; genus Leptobrachium; species Leptobrachium leishanense. The sequence continues at coordinate 20,650,890 of CM019063.1, read as the reverse complement.
ATTTGTTTCTGTACAGGGCATCTAGTTTGGGGTAAAGTTTAGATGAGTTTTTCGATGTGAGGGCCAAAGGATAGATTGGGGTCTAACCACATACCTAGATATTTTGGAGTGACTATGGTCAGTGTGTCATTTGATCTTGTCCTGACACATAGATGGGGTGTTTAATTTATGTAGTTTAGGTTTTGTCCCAAAGAACATTGCGACAGTTTTGTCAGTATTTAGAAACAGTTTGTTGTGTTTGATCCACTTTTCTAACTCTGAATTGTTCTTGCAGCACGGCCTCCAGCTGCGGGAGATTTGGTTTGCTGGTATAGATTAGTGTCGTCTGCATACATGTGTACAGTTGAGGCTTTGCAGATGTTGGGCAGATCATTTATGAATATCATGAATAGCAGGGGGTCGAGTATTGAGCCTTGGAGTACACCGCACGTGACTGGGAAGGGGAGGGAGGAGCTTCCAGAAATGGACACATATTGCAACTGATCAGTATACATTTTGTCACGTGGCGTGTGCGGTTCAGGTATGAGCCCAGCAGGCGGCAACACAGAGGGGAGGCCAGACAGGAATCACACAATAAATAGAACTTTAATTAAACATAAATAGGCCTTGGCAGCAGGCACTAGAAAGAACAGAGGAATTATATAAAGTCCAGGGAGAGCCAGAGGATTGTGGGCAATGCAGTCCTAGACTGCAGACAGGGCCCACCAAGAATAAGTCTGGACAGCTGGCAGTGGTACCTGGAGCAAAAGGTCAGAGACGGTGACGAACAACTGTAATCCACAAGTAGGTTTCCAGACACAGTGGATAGTGGGCTACGCGGTTGAGAGTACCCACTTGACCTGGAATCTTGACTGTGGATACAGTGCAGGTGGTGATCGCTGAGAGTCCCTTGCACAGACGGAGATGTATCCAGGAACAATAAGTTAGACAGATGGGTACTGGCTGGAGCAGGTTTGCGCACATCCAAATGACCTCAGTCAGGGAGCACAATGCAGAACCACTGCTGGCTGGTTCACTCTGCCTTTTAAGGAGGCTTAATCCCGGATGGGCCTCAGCTGGAGCTCCAGGGCTGGAAAAGGAAGACCCAGGCTGGATCTCCAGGAGCCTGGTCCAGGTGCTGAGCCTGGGTAAAACCCGGAATGGAATTCAAAAACAAGAGATCCAGGGCAAAGTTCATAGAGCCAGGTGTGCAATATTATTATTATTTATTTATAAAGCGCCAGCATATTCCGCAGCGCTGTACAATAGGCACAGTATAGTCAGGACAAGGAAAAAAGGTGTCATCTGCGCTCGTTTCTATGTGTTCCATGTACAACAAAACTGAGGTTTTTGTTTGTTTCACTGGCCATTGCAACGTAAGCTCACTCGCCACTTCACGGCTCTTTACAGATTGAGTACCTACCTAACATGTACCAAAAGGCCGCTCTACTGAGCAGCTCCAAGCCCCTCCTGCTGCTTTTCAGCCAAGGAGAGGCAGAGATGGTGGGTTTTATTTATACACGCACCAAACACTTCCCATTTGGGATTAAAAACAAAAACATGGAAAGAGGAACAGCTGCAGAACGACGGACTGGTGTTACAAGCATGATATACATAAATACAGAAAAAATGGCGTCGCGCCCATACTCACCGGAGCGGCAGCAACTGCCAGGAGTGAAAAGCAGCAGGAGGGGCTTGGAGCTGCTCAGTAGAGCGGCCTTTTGGTACATGTTAGGTAGGTACTCACTCTGTAAAGAGTTGCCGTGAAGTGGCGAGGAAGTTTACGTTGCAATGGCCATTGAAACAAACAAAAACCTCAGTTTTGTTGTACATGGAACACATAGAAACAAGCGCAGATGACACCTTTTTTCCTTGTTAGGTTTTATACATTAACTGGGCTGTTACTCCTGGCAGTTGCTGCCGCTCCGGTGAGTATGGGCGCGACGCCATTTTTTCTGTAGTTACAGTATAGACAGGGTTACAATACATTGAACAACATTTGACAAACAGTACAGGAGGAGATGAGGGCCCTATTCCCGTAGGAACTCACAATCTAGGAGGGTTGGGGTTGGAAACAGGAGGAGAGGACTGTAAGGTGAGAGTGATTGATGGTTGCGTCAGTGAGTTGGGTGGTAGGCTTCCCTAAATAGGAACGTTTTAAGGGAGCGTTTGAAGGAAGAGAAGTTAGGGGAAAGTCTGACAGTACGAGGCACCTCAGTAGGTACCCCGGGTGGACCGTGACACATTTGATTGAAACAAGGTTAGCGTGCACTCACCAGTACCAGAGTTTTTGTAATAGGATGCCATGGTCTACTGTGTCAAAGGCCTTGGCAAAATCTAGGCAGATGGCTCCAGTTAGGTTTCCTTGTTCCATGCCAGCTTGGGTATCATTGCAAACTTTTAAAAGGGCGGTTGTAGTTGAATGATTTGGACAAAAGCCTGATTGATCCGGGGTTAACTAATTCCAATACTGATAATAATCACATAGGGCTAAATTACATTCTTCGCACAAAAACGCACGCGCAACGCGTGAATTTGTGCGCCATGCATTAAACGTTTACGCACGCACATCACTGCTGGAATTACAAGCCTCGCGCATTTTTTCATCTGTTGAGCAATAACGTGCGTAAACCGGACGCGCACAAATGCTTGCACAGTACCTGTGACAGAACACGCCGTCACTGTGCGACTTGGAGGGGGATGTGCGCTAGCCTCCTGCCCAGAGACTATGGCCCGTGAAAGAGACTATTGGGGAACTGGTGGACCTTTTAAATATATTTTGGTTTTCACTGTTTTATAGATATGCCAGTTAACTAAAGATTTCTGATGTCTGTGTGTTATTCCCTGTCTAGTGTAGATCTCTGTATTAGTACCTGCTATTGTGTAAATTCTCTCAGTAAGAAATTCCTTTTGTTTACGAGCCTTCTCCTTCCCCCATTCTCCATTGTTTGAAGGCCCTGGGTAGTTATCTGATCTGTGATGTTGTCTGTTTGATTGTATGCAAAGGTACGGGTCCTTGACTCTATCTGTCCTCTCTGTGAATAGTCTGTTCTATTCTGACCAAGCTTGAAGTCACGACTCATGTTTTGGGGAACCAGGAATCTTCTGCCTGCTGTTCCAAGGAAAGGCTCCAGGTCTACAGGTTCGGCTTATTCCTGGGGGTGCTAGCCAGTAGGGATGAGCCGAACACTCCCCGAGTTCGGTTCGAAGCCGAACCCGCACTTTCCAAATGTTCTGATCCGAACTCGAACCCCATACAAGTCAATGGGGCTGAAAATTCGGTTTTTAGAGTGCCCTCCAAGAGGGCATATATGCTAGATATTTGCCATAAAAGGTGTATGGGGGTCCGGGTAGTGCCCTGGGGGAAGGGCCGCCATCAGGGGGGTACAGGTATTACTGGTGTATGGGGCCCGGTGCCTCCAGGGGCCCGTGAGGTTCACTGACAAACTTAGCTATGTCTAGTTGTCATGGGGACCCTGAAGCTGCTGGGCTCCTGGTATGGACGGACTAATAATATGGACACCGAGGGCCCGGGTCACCAGCACAGCTGCCCCCCCCCCTTACAGGGCCCTACCACGTGCCTTTGTAAAGAGTAACACGCGGCATCACTAGCAGGAAGCTGGCTGTGGCCCCGCCCCCTAATGTCCCTGACTCGCAGAGGCCCTGGAGCCGGTGAGCTGAGGTAGAAGTGGGAGCCTGGACCCAGCATGGAGCTCCTCTTCCCCCTGACACAGGCAGACCCAGAGGCAGCAGAGAGGATTCCACTCACCAATGTAAGGATTTTCTCTTAGGCTGCCCTGGGTCTCCTCCTTAGCTGCAGATTTTCCCAGAAGGGAGGGAGGGGTAGAGAAAAAACCTGCCCTGTATTGACATGCCCCGCCCACAGGAAGCTGGTGGATAATGAGAGGGTACTCCAGGGTCCCCCTGCTTAATGAGGAGGCCTTCATTATGTATGTGCAGCTTGTGTGGTGTGTGTGTGTGGTATGTGTGTGTGCATCCTGTGGTGTGTGTGTGTGTGCATCCTGTGGTGTGTGTGTGTGTGTGTGTGCATCCTGTGGTGTGTGTGTGTGTGTGCATCCTGTGGTGTGTGTGTGTGTGTGCATCCTGTGGTGTGTGTGTGTGTGTGTGTGTGCATCCTGTGGTGTGTGTGTGTGTGTGTGCATCCTGTGGTGTGTGTGCAGCCTGTGGTGTGTGTGTGTGTGCAGCCTGTGGTGTTACTGCGCAGTATGTATGGGTGTGTATGTGTGCTGTTAGGCTGGGTTCACACCTAAGTGTTTTACAGCGCTCTCCTGCGCGCTGTAAAACGCTCAAACAGCGACATCCCATGATTCCCTATGTGGGCATGTCACACCTGGCCGTTTCTCAGCGCGCATGAACGCGCTGATAAACGCCCTACGTCCAAAGAAGTGCGGGAGCTTCTTTGGGGCAGTTATCAGCGCGTTCGCGGCCATATCATAGCCGCGAACGCGCTGCAACGCACGTTCGCGTGTTTTTTTGTATGCGCGAACGCGCGGAAAAAAATGTGCGCATTGCGCGACGCAGCGCTACACCCAGGTGTGAACCCAGCCTTACTGCGCAGCATGTATGGGGTGTGTGCTGTTACTGCGCAGCATGTATGGGGTCTGTGTGTGCTGTTACTGCGCAGCATGTATGGGGTGTGTGTGCTGTGACTGCGCAGCATGTATGGGGTGTGTGTGCTGTGACTGCGCAGCATGTATGGGGTGTGTGTGCTGTGACTGCGCAGCATGTATGGGGTGTGATCTCCATGTGTATGTGTGTAGGAGTAATGTTATAGATTTTTTTAAATACAAAAATAATACGTCTGCGGTGGGGCCCCGATCAGAGCTTCAGTAAGGGGCCCCAGGATTTCTGATGGCAGCCCTGCCTGGGGGACAGGAAACAAGGAGAAAAAGTTTAAAAAAAAGTTTTTAAAGGGACAGTGAGTTTTCCATGAAATAAGGGTTAAAAATAAAAATGAAAAATTCCTTCAAATATCGTGCCTAGGAGGTCCCCATATCCTGCCCGTGAAGTGGCGGATTTCTAGGATGTATAGAAATATGTAAAAACCAAAAAATGACATTTCAAATTACGGTAAATGCTTTTAATCTATCCATAAACAACTGCTTGGGGCGGCAGTCTGTATGAAAAGAGGAGACATTTTCGGACACGCAGAAAAAGTTTACGGATTTTTTGGCAGTGAAAAGCAGGAGAATGGAAACTTCTAGACCAAAAAGCCGATTTGGAAAGTGAGATAAATGGGAGAATTTTTCTGGTTTGGCTATTTTGACCTAGAATTTTCCATTCTCCAGTCATTCTCCTGAGATTCACCTTTCTCTGAATAACCCTGTCAGGGTTATTCAGAGAGCGGTGAAGAGCAGGAGAATGACTGGAGAATGGAAAATTCTAGGTCAAAATAGCCAAACCAGAAAAATTCTCCCATTTAGGCTAGGGTCAGACTAGCGAATTTTTAACGTGCGTTTAGGCGCACTTAATCACGGCCACACTAGCAGCAAATGACGGGCAATGACGGCCAATATACGAAGTACGGTCGCACGAAAGTCCGGCTGCGCAACGCAAGTGGAAAATGAACGCATTTTTTCGAGAACGCAGAACCGCTAGTACGGACGTACAGAGTGCGCTGCGTCCACTAGCGGCGTGTGTGCGTGATTTGGAGACGTCAGACCCTGCTCATGTCAGGCCAACAAAAGCCGCCGGAAACAGCCGACACCGCAGACGAATGGAGTGAGAAAAAAAAAAAACCTACGCTTGAATGTTTGAAAAGTGAAACGCTGTTTGCACAGAAACTACAGAACGAAAATGTCTGAAATTTACATATAAGATCCTATGAATAATAATAAAAAAAGGGCTGTTACAGAAAAAACTAATTTAAAAAAAAAACGGAAAAAATTATTTTCTGGAAAAAAATCTATAGACTTTTTTACTGCAGAATAATATAATCAACGGTTTATTAGATATAGTATTAAAAACGGGAATATTTTTAACATTGAAGCCTATGGGATTCGCCTGAATAAACCTGTCGAATGAAACCACCGAACAGCAGGGAAATTCGGCAACTTTTCCCTGCTGGTTTTTGTTCTCTGAATAGAGGAAGCAGTGCTTCTCTATGTGGAATTCACTGCCCTCGAACGGGCACCGTATGTGCATGCAATTTGCCAACATTTGGCGAACTGCCTGCTCTCTGGATAGCCGAATGGCCAGGAAAGGTAACCGTAGGCTGAATTTCACTGTTCAGTTACCTTTCGCCAGCAATTCGGATCTCTTTGAATAACCCTGTGTATCTTACAATGAATGGACATGGTGCGTAGGCAGGGTGTCCACGTTCAGCAATAGACTGACTGTGCAATTCTCGTTGATAATAATTAAAACACCTTGAATTATCAGACTGGAGAAGTAAAGACATTGGATGCAAGACCAAACTGGTTCATGCAATTGTGATCCCCATATCAGTGTGTGTGTGTGTGTGTAAAAAATGGGCTTTAAAAGAAGGCTGAATTGATCCTTTTGATTTTTAGTGTTGAAGACTTTTACAGATACCTTGGAAAGCAATGCCTCTCTATCACCTCTTAGTAGGGATGAGCCGAAAACCTCCGTGTTCAGTTCGCACTCAAACAATTTCAAAAGTTTTGAGTTCGAACACGAACCGAACTCCATGCAAGTCAATGGGACACAAAAGTTCGATTTTTAGATTGCCCTCCAAGAGGGCATATATGCAAGATATTTCCCATAAAAGGTGTATGGGGGTCCGGGTAGTGCCCTGGGGGACAGGAAACAAGGACAAAAAGTAAAAAAAAAAAAATTTTTAAAGGAAAAGTGAGTTTTCCATGAAATAAAGGTTAAGATTAAAAATGAAAAATTCCTTAAAATATCGTGCCTAGTGGGTCCCCATAACTTGCCCGTGAAGTGGCGGATTTGTAGGATGTATAGAAACCTTTTTAAAAAAAATGATATTTCAAATGACGGTAAATGGGTTTCCTTTAAACAACTGCTTGGGGTGGCAGTCTGTATGAAAAGAGGAGACATTTTAGGACACAGTTTAGTAAATTTTTTTGTTGGCTAAATTATGGTGAAACTTAGGCTAGGGTCAGACGAACGCATTTTTCACGGAATACGCGATAGCGGTCATATGATGCGCATTTTCGTCCGTGATTTTGTACGGATCATCAATAAAACTAGACTTGTGCCCCGATTTTTACTCGTTTCGGCTCGTTTTTCGTATCGACCTTTTTTTCGGAATATCGTCCATTTTCGTGTTTTCGGGTCTGCTCGTTTTATCATATCGACTTTTTTTCGTGATTTCGGAAATTTTCGTGTTTTTCGGAACGTCTGTTCTCGTTTCAAAGTGTCTATTCGTTTTGACGTAAACTAATGGTTTATTGGTTTGTTTTTCGGATACGATATTTTCTGTCGATACACAGAATTATCGTATTTAATAAAAAAAGAACCTTTTTTTCTTATGAATATGCATTGCACAACTTTATTTAATCATATTAAAATGGTATGAAAGGAATAAAATGATTTAAAAAACGCAAAACTGACACAACCCAAATGGTCTGACTTTAAAAATAAAAACCAGAACAAAAGGTTTTAAAATGGGAAAAAAAGTTGATCAAAATTATCTGAAACGAAAAAACCCCAGAACAAATAAAACGATTTAAAACAAACAAAAAAAATTAACCCTTTCGCTGCTGAGGCATTTCACGCCTGTGTGCTGTGCTGCTGAGCTAATTTTTACCAGTTTCGCTCATCATGTCTAAATGCGTTTTGAAGCCTTATTTTATTATATGACCCAGACATGTTATATATCGTTCTTTCCGGCAGACTCGGCAGATTCATAATATATCATTATTATGTGTATGCGTCATGTCCTGTCTGTATATTATAACAAAAAATGCAATAAAATTTGAATTTAATAATTTACAAGGTGTAAAGTGTTTTTTCACATTTTAACATGCGAGCGTTTGCGGTTATATTTTATATGAGTTGCGCTTGTTAAAAAAAAATTAAAAATGGGGGACTTGTTACATTTTTTTGGGTGAAAATTACACTATTTTTAACAAATGCACCCCGTACAAAAATCCTTAGTGCAGCATCATTGTTCACATTAACAAAACAAAACAAAAAACCTGTTTATTTTTTTAACCTATTTTTTTTATTATATTTTCATTTTTTATAATTTTTTTTTAGTTTTAAAGTAACGGTCATGTTTGGTATCGTTGGAAAGGCCATCCTCTGGTCGATCCAACGATACCAAACATTAATCCCTAGCTCCCGCAGATCGGGAGATAGGGGTTCTAATGAACCCCCTATCTCCACCATTGGTGGCAGTTAGGGGTTAACTCCAGAACTGACGTCATTGCGCTATGCACGATGTCGTCAGGGGGAGATCCCGGAAGCTTGGCCGACATCCAAGATGTCGGCTAGCTCCCGGGAGAGGATCGTGACCTGACGCCTTTCGGCGCCGAATAAGGATCCAGCCCCCACCGGGGGGGGGGGGCACAGCAATCAGCCTGAATCCCGGCTGATTGCTGCCTTCTGTGCTAGGGACGGGCTCAGCGCGTCCCTAGCACAGGAGGAGCACTGCGCAGGACGCGCTGAGCGCGTCCTTAGCAGCCAAGTGGTTAATGCAGCATATGAATAATTTACAACGTGTAAAGTGTTTTTTTTTTTTCACATTTTAACATGCGAGCAATTGCGGTTATATTTTGTATGGGGTGCGCTTGTTAAAAAAATTAGAAATGGGGTCTCGTTACATTTTTTTTGGGGAAAATTACGCGATTTTTAACAAACGCACCGCATACAAAAATCGTTAGTGCAGCATCATTGTTCACATTATAATTGAAATGGGAACAATATTGCTGCATTATTTTTTTTTTATAATTTTTTTTAAATATTTTTTTATTTTTAATTTATTTATTTTTTTTTAAAAACTTTCACAGTCGTGTTTGGTATCGTTGGAACGGCCATGCTCTGGCCGATCCAACAGTATCAAACTTTAACCCCTAGCTGCCACAGATCGGGAGATAGGGGGTTCATTGGAACCCCCTATCTCCACCGTTGGTGGCAGCTAGGGGTTAACTCCAGGACTGGCGTCATCGTGCTATGCACGATGACGCCAGTCCTCAGGGGGAGTTCCCGGAGGCTTGGCCGACATCCAAGATGTCGGCCAGCTCCAGGAAAGGATCACGAACCGGCGCTTTTCAGCGCCGATTCGTGATCCGGCTCCCCAGGTGTTAATGACAGCCACCATTTGGAAGGGCAGGCTGTGCCCTTCCAAGCAGTGCCTGTATTAACCCCCTGCTTCCCGGCGATCGGGAGGGAGTTCCGAAGGACCTCCCCCCCCCCCCCCCCTCCCTTTCAGGCGCCTCCTCCGCACATGCGGGGGGGCACCTGAATTAGATGTCATCGCGTCGCCGCAATGACATCTAATGTCCCCGCCGGGGTCCCGGAGTGCTGGGCTGACATCCAAGATGTCAGCCCGCACCGGGGGGGCGCAGCAATCCGGCGGATTGCTGCCTCCTGTGCTCGGACACGCTGAGCGCGTCCATAGCAGCCAAGTGGTTAAATCAAATTTTTTAATTTTTGTTTTAATATTTTCTTTTACAACAAACCTGGTCATGTTTGATATCATTGGAAAGGCCATGAACAGGCCATGTCCTTGGGCAAGACACCTAACAATATGGTTGCGCCTACCTCACAAAATACTTGTACATCTCAAAGATTGAGAGGGACCCTGTTCCCAAGGGAACTTACAATCAGTTCATCATCCATGTGTGGTATTCTAATGTATCAACCCCTTGTACATTGATCTTGTAATGTGCTGCAGAATTTGTGGTGCTATATAAATAAAGGATGATAATAATAAAATATATAGTATTACACACAAAAAAGAAAAAAAAAACACCACTAGCTCTTTGGATGCTGACTGACATCCAGATGTCAAATAGTTTCTACATATACATTACTGAAACAAAATGTTAATTGATTGCTGTCTCTGATCTAATTAACACCGTACTATCAAAAGGGACATCACAGGGGTCTGCCGGAGCTTAGACAGGTCACAGACAGTCTATCTCTTCATCTCAGGAACCTAAATTATATTGAGGATCCAGGAAAAACACACTAGCACAAGCCATCTATGTGACAGCTTGATAAGATAAGGCTGTGTGTGGACAGCTGGACCATGGGACAAAGCACTCCACAGTCTAGAGGCAAGACTTGTTTTATTCTTTTAATTTAAAATTTAGATTAAATAAATCTGCTATTTAATATTTATGCACACATAAAAGAATATTTTTTGCCCTGTCGATGAAGATGATGTCAATGGTTTGCTTAGCAACTGTGAGATATATAAATGATGACAATAAAAATAATAATTAAAATTAATCTACTGCAGTGTATCCCTACATTGTCATACATCTAATAAGAAGTGGATTAAGGCTAGGGTCAGACTAACGCAGTATCAACGTGCGTTTAGCAGCACTAAATCACGGCCGTGCTAGCAGCAAATGACGTCCAATGCCAGGCAGCATACGAAGAACGGCCGCACAAAAGTGCGGCTGCGCAACGCAAGTGGCAAACGAACACATTTTTTCGAGAACGTGAAACCGCTAGTACAGACGTACAGAGTGCGCTGCGTCCACTAGCGGCGTGTGTGCGTGATTAGGAGACGTCAGACGCTGCTAATGTCCGGCCAACATAACGTCCAGACACAAAAAGGGTTTTATTGATGATCCGTACAAAATCACGGACGAAAATGCGCATGGTATGACCGCTATTGCGTATTCCGTGAAAAAATGCGTCCATTCGTTCGAACGCACTTTTTCACGGACAACGCGAAAAATGCGGTAGTCTGACCCTAGCCTTAGGCGAGGTGCTGCCTTAGGTACTCCAAATTTTGCACACACCCCTGGTATAATGTACCCATGCATGAAGCTGTTGTTGGTTTTTGAATGTGTTGACTGGAGTCCTCTCTCCCTGGTTTTGTTTTATATATATAGTGGCAAGAAAAAGTATGTGAACCCTTTGGGATTACGTGGAGTTTTGCATGAATTGGTCATAAAATGTGCTCTGATCTTCATGTAAGTCACAACAATTTGAAAAACACAGTCTGCTTAAAATAATACAACACAAACATTATATGTTTATTGAACAGAATATGTAAACATTCACAGTGCAGGGTGGGAAAAGTATGTGAACCCCTAGCCTAATGTCTTCTCCAAGAGCTAATTGGAGCCAGGAGTGAGCCAACCTTGAGTCCAATCAGTGTGATATTATTGGATGTGTTGGTGAAAGCTGTCCTGCCCTTTAAAAACACACACCAGTTTTGGGTTTACTGGTTTCAAGAAGCACCGCCTGATGTGAACCATGCCTCGCAGAAAAGAGCTCTCAGAAGACCTACGATCAAGAATTGTTGACTTGCATGAAGCTGGAAAGGGTTACAAAAGTATCTCCAAAAGCCCTGATGTTCATGTGTCCACGGCAAGACAGACTGTCTACAAATGGAGAAAGTTCAGCACTGTTGCTACTCTCCCTAGGCGTGGTCGTCCTGTAAAGATGACTGCAAGAGCACAGCGCAGAATGCTTAATGAGGTAAAGAAGAATCCTAGAGTGTCAGCTAAAGACTTACAGAAATCTCTGGCACATGCTAACATTTTTGTTGACACATCTACAATAAGGAAAACATTAAACAAGAATGGAGTACATGGGAGGACACCACGGAGGAAGCCATTGCTGTCCAAAAAGAATATTGCAGCACGTTTGAAGTTTGCAAAAGAGCACCTGGATGTTCCACAGCACTACTGGCAAAATATTCTGTGGACAGATGAAACCAAAATTGAGTGAAAAAACACACAACACTATCAGGGTTATTCAGAGAGCGTCAAAAGCAGGAGAATGACTGGAGAATGAAAAATTCTAGGTCAAAATAGCCAAACCAGAAAAATTCTCCCTTTCATCTCACTTTCCAAATCGTCTATTTTGACCTAGAATTTTTCATTCTCCAGTTATTCTCCAGTCATTCTCCTGCTTTTCACGCTCTCTGAATAACCCTGTAAGTTTGGAGAAAAAAAAGGCACAGCACACCATCTTCAAAACCGCATCTCCACTGTAAACATGGCGGAGGGAGCATCATGGTTTGGGGCTGCTTTGCTGCCTCAGGGCCTGGACGGATTGTTGTCATTGATGGAAAAATTAATTCCAGAGTTTATCAAGACATTTTGCAGGAAAATGTAAGACCATCTGTCCGCCAACTGAAGCTCCGCAGAGGATGGGTGATGCAACAGGACAATGACCCAAAGCATACAAGTAATTCAACAAAAGAATGGCTTCAACAAAACAAAATACGCCTTCTGGAGTGGCCCAGTCAGAGTCCTGACCTCAACCCGATTGAAATGCTGTGGCATGACCTTAAGAGAGCGATTCACACCAGACATCCCAAGAATATTGCTACACTGAAACAGTTTTGTGAAGAGGAGTGGTCCAAAATTACACCAGATCGTTGTGCAGGTCTGATCTGCAACTACAGGAAACATTTGGTTGAGGTTATTGCTGCCAAAGGAGGGTCAACCAGTTATTAAGTCCAAAGGTTCACATACTTTTTCCACCCTGCACTGTGATTGTTTACATGTTCTGTTCAATAAAAACATGAAAACATAATGTTTGTGTTGTATTATTTTAAGCAGACTGTTTTTCAAATTGTTGTGACTTAGATGAAGATCAGAGCACATTTTATGACCAATTCATGCAAAACTCCACGTAATCCCAAAGGGTTCACATACTTTTTCTTGCCACTGTACATAGGCATGCGCAGGGGGTGTGCCTGGTGGACCCAGGCACACCCTAATGTTGAATGAAAAGGTCCTCTTTCACCTCCTACATTGACATTTTAGGGGTCACTTACCTGGTTCGTGATGAAAAGCGTAAAATCAGACTATATCTCTGATTACATGCTTGTTATTTCTGTTGAAAAATGTGAATTTTGTGCAAAATCTTCTAAACATAAGTTTTGAATTAATACATTTTCCATGGGTGCACACCCTAATGTAACAGGCTGCACACGCCAGCGGCCTGTGTGCGTGATGACGCGACATCAGACGCAGCGCATTTGCGACGTCCATCACGTTGACGCTCTGAAGTTTTTTTTGTCTAGCTGACTGTACCTGTCTTAATTAAAATTAATTTTGTTTCCCATATTTCCCTTTTTTTTCTACACCCGTCAAAAAAAAGGACCATGTGGTGTCTACAGTATCTTCCATCAGTACGTCTGTCCGTTATGCATGCACGCAGAGTGCGCTCAGACTGCGTTCGTCTGACATTAGCCTAAAGCCCAAAGTGCGGCTAACTTTAGGATTAGCCGGGTAATCTGCAAAGTATCCAGAGGTCTCTGGGTACTCCGGTTTTCTGCTGTGTTTTACACGGCTAAAACGCACATTACCCTAGTGTTGCTGGATAAAGTGCAATGTGCAAAGAAACATGGGACTTTATCCGGGTAAACTGCAAAGTATCCAAACGCCTCTGGGTTCTCCACTTTTCTTGGGTTTTCAGTTGACTGAATTCTGAGGATTACCCGGGTAAAGCTGCAAACTGTTATCTGACTGATAACCAAAATTGTGTTTTTTGTTATTTTTAACCAAATTGTATCCACAGTCACAAACCACACTATGACACTAAATAACGTGATGTTACTCTGTGCATTAATTGTCTGAAAATTAATTTGTGAAGATAAAGATATTCTAAAGAGTAACACACATGTCACACACAGCGACTGGCGCAAGAAGGAGAAGGCAGCGGAGGAGCGGTGAGCAGGGTGCTGCCTGTCTCAGTCCAGCCTCGGACCCAGTCAAACCCCAGCAGGGCCCAGACCCCAGGCACACACCAGGGCCCAGACAAGACCAAGGGCCCAAACCCCAGGCCCAGAAACAAGGGTCAGGGCCCAAGAACCAGACCCAAGGGCCAGGGTCCAGATCCAAGGGCCAGAGCCCAGACCCAGGGCCCAAGACCTAAGCAGATCAGCTAAAAGTAGTTGGATCTGTATGTGCGTTATAATTAATCGATCAAAAAAATTTGATTAATCGAATACGAAAATTTTAATCAGTACCAGTCCTAATTTTATTCAAAAGAAACATTTTTGCCTATATAACATGCGCTTTGTGAAAATAAAAGGTTTTGGCATGTACATTTTAATTTAGATATTGGATCCTTGTCCACTGTGAACAGGATCAATTGTAATGCAGTGTAGACTGGCTGCGAGGCGGAGCGGAGTGAAGTCAAGCCTGCAAAATGTTTGCTTCTCTTTGCTTCGCTACGCGCTCAGTGTATATCGGTAATCCCATTTTGGAGACCCTGCGGGGTATTCAGCAAGTGTAGTAGAATCTGGCCCGAGAGATTAGCTCTGATCGACGAGGAAATCAGACGGACACTGGTCTTGTTCAGGAATTGCGTTTATTTGGGTCGACCCAAAACTCAGAGTGTTTGCATCACAGAAAGAACGATATCTTATACATGTCTCATCTTCAATTACTCCCCCCTCGTGTCCGGCTGTCGATATATAGGTACCGGAACTAATTAACCAAGGAGGAGGAGGAGAAAAAGGGAGATGTTGATGAAAATGGTTTAGACTTTCCTGTGCCATCTGTGATAAATTTACAGGGAACTTGGCAGCAAGCAGGGCTGGACTGGGACAACAATTCAGCCCTGGACTTCATCCAGACCGGCCCACTTTAATTATGCAAACATGCACAAAAATGGTATATATACCAACCGGATCGCTCAACCAACCGGATCGGTCAACCAATCGCTCTACAGCTACCAGAGTTGCTGTAGAGCGATTGGGTAGAGCAGCGCAGCGGCACTGAGGTTGAGTGCGCACCATGTCTTAAGGCAGATGCGCAGCAGGTCTCACCGGCACGGTGGCCCCAATATGAGACTGTGCAGACTGTTCTGTTTTACAGACGGTGAGGAATTTCTCACCTCCCCCATTAAGGGCAGTGCGAGTGAAAAAGCATTTACACTGGCCCACCGAGCCATCGGCCCACCGTGAATCTCCCTGTAGTCCCTATGGCCAGTACATGCCTGGCAGCAAGCGACCTTGAGCTTGAGCTCAGAACATTTTTGTTATGATTATATGATTTTGAGAATTGTGGATTCCTCAACAGCGCAAAACACATCTTAAAGAGAGAGAATAATATCTGAGTATACATAGGTTACAAAATAGCTGCTATTAGGCCAAGCTATATAATATCTGAGTACATAGCGATTACAAAATGGCTGCTCTCAGGCCGAGCTGTATCACAAGCACCACAGGGCCGTCATAGTGTAGGGAAAAGCCAACGCAAACCCGCCGGACACTCACCGCAAAACCAGGCGAACGCTCACAGAAACCTGCAAAAACATCTGGATTAACCCCGACGAACACGCCGGAGAAACCCGAGAAGCCACCGATCACAGTGCAGAGCGGCCGCCGGAAAAACCCGACACTGCAGACGAATGGAGTGAAAAAAAAAAAAAAAAACTACGCTTGAATGTTTGAAAAGTGAAACGCTGTTTGCAAAGAAACTACTGAACGAAAATGTCTGAAATTTACATCTAAGATCCAATGAATGATAATAAAAAGGGCTGCTAGAGAAAAATAAAAAAACATTTAAAAAAAAAGAAAATATTTTTTCGCCAAAAAATCCTGAAAAATGCCGAAAAGTTTCTAAACAAATCTATAAATAAATAGACTTTTTACTACAGAATATTATAATCAACGGTTTATTAGATATTGGATTGCCTGAATAATAGGTTTGTGCACCAAAATTTTTATTTTTGTTTCGTTCGGTTCGTTCGGATTTTGTAAATTTTCGTATCGACTTTTTTTTCGTGATTTCGGAAATTTTCGTGTTTTTCGGAACGTCTGTTCTCCTCGTTTCAAAGTGTCTATTCGTTTTGACGTAAACTAATGGTTTTTCGGATACGATAATTATACGATAATTCTGCCGATACGATAATTCTGCCATTGAGATTTCTCATGTTTTACAAGAAGGATACATTGAGATTTCTCTGGTTTCCCGGGAAGGATACATTGAGATTTCTCATGTTTTACAAGAAGGATACATTGAGATTTCTCTGGATTTCCAGGAAGGATACATTGAGATTTCTCATGTTTTACAAGAAGGATACATTGAGATTTCTCTGGTTTTCCAGGAAGGATACATTGAGATTTCTCATGTTTTACAAGAAGGATACATTGAGATTTCTCTGGTTTCCCGGGAAGGATACATTGAGATTTCTCATGTTTTACAAGAAGGATACATTGAGATTTCTTTTTACAAAAATAATACATTGAGATTTCTCTGGCTTTACAGGAAGGATACATTGAGATTTCTCCGGATTTCCAGGAAGGATACATTGAGATTTCTCTGGTTTTACAAGAAGGATACATTGAGATTTCTCTGGTTTCCAGGGAAGGATACATTGAGATTTCTCTGGTTTCCCGGGAAGGATACATTGAGATTTCTCTGGTTTTACAAGAAGGATACATTGAGATTTCTCTGGTTTTACAAGAAGGATACATTGAGATTTCTCTGGTTTCCCGGGAAGGATACATTGATATTTCTCTGGTTTTACAAGAAGGATACAGTGAGATTTCTCTGGTTTTACAAGAAGGATACATTGAGATTTCTCTGGTTTTCCAGGAAGGATACATTGAGATTTCTCATGTTTTACAAGAAGGATACATTGAGATTTCTCTGGTTTCCCGGGAAGGATACATTGAGATTTCTCATGTTTTACAAGAAGGATACATTGAGATTTCTAATTTTTTACAAAAATAATACATTGAGATTTCTCTGGCTTTACAGGAAGGATAAATTGAGATTTCTCCGGATTTCCAGGAAGGATACATTGAGATTTCTCTGGTTTTACAAGAAGGATACATTGAGATTTCTCTGGTTTCCCGGGAAGGATACATTGAGATTTCTCTGGTTTCCTGGGAAGGATACATTGAGATTTCTCTGGTTTTACAAGAAGGATACATTGAGATTTCTCTGGTTTTACAAGAAGGATACATTGAGATTTCTCTGGTTTCCCGGGAAGGATACATTGATATTTCTCTGGTTTTACAAGAAGGATACAGTGAGATTTCTCTGGTTTTACAAGAAGGATACATTGAGATTTCTCTGGTTTTCCAGGAAGGATACATTGAGATTTCTCATGTTTTACAAGAAGGATACATTGAGATTTCTCTGGTTTCCCGGGAAGGATACATTGAGATTTCTCATGTTTTACAAGAAGGATACATTGAGATTTCTAATTTTTTACAAAAATAATACATTGAGATTTCTATGGCTTTACAGGAAGGATACATTGAGATTTCTCCGGATTTCCAGGAAGGATACATTGAGATTTCTCTGGTTTTACAAGAAGGATACATTGAGATTTCTCTGGTTTCCCGGGAAGGATACATTGAGATTTCTCTGGTTTCCCGGGAAGGATACATTGAGATTTCTCTGGTTTTACAAGAAGGATACATTGAGATTTCTCTGGTTTTACAAGAAGGATACATTGAGATTTCTCTGGTTTCCCGGGAAGGATACATTGATATTTCTCTGGTTTTACAAGAAGGATACAGTGAGATTTCTCTGGTTTTACAAGAAGGATACATTGAGATTTCTCTGGTTTTCCAGGAAGGATACATTGAGATGGGAATGATACAAAATTTAATTACAGAATCAGCGATATAAATACGATGTCCGAAATTACTGAAAATGGACCCGAAATCAGGAATGGAGCCGAAATCACGAATGGAACGAAAATGAATTTCGATTTTTTTTTTTTTACACATTTCTAGTCCATTCGAAAATTCCGAAAAGTTTTAGTTTCGGCTCGAAAATTTGTTCTGATCTGCCGTTTTCGGATCCGAAAATTTTTGGAAAATCGTCCGAATCCGAATGCATGAATCGGGAAATTTCGTGAAAATTCCGGAATTCTAAAACCCGAAACGCAAATCCCTACTGAATAAACCTGTCGCATGAAACCACCGAACAGCAGGGCAATTCGACAACTTTTCACTGCTGGTTTTTGTTCTCTGAACAGACGAAGCATTGCTTCTCTATGGGGAATTCACTGCCCTCGAACAGGCACCATATGTGCAGGCAATTCGTCAACATTTGGCGAACTGCCTGCTCTCTGAATAGCCGAATGGCCAGGAAATGTAACCGAACCTTGAAATTCAGCGTACGGTTACCTTTCGGCCAAAATTCGGAGCTCTTTGAATAACCCTGTATGTTACATGTTTATGGGGCCCCAAATACGGTTGCCAGATGGTAATGTGTTCATGGTCGAATCTAACATATTCATGGCGATAGGCAGCACATGAAGGATGCAACCTGAAATGTTTCAAATCAATATGCCGCAAGGTGAAAAAATCCAAGCGGAATTGCAGGTTGCATGCATTAACTGGGAACGCATTCTTCTTTTGCTGCTTGAGTATTATACTCGTTACAGGGCTGCTCCTTCACTGAGTTCTCCCTCTATCTGAATTAGTAATATATGTCCAGGAAAACAAGGCTAATCTGACAACCCTTGCCCCAAGTATGTTGCCAGTCCTAGGGGCAAGTTCCCCGATGCCTCCTTGCCAATAGAACTCTGCAAGTATATCGAATTCTGAGCTCCCCTGTAACCCTTACAGAGCATTTTCTAAATTAGTCAGAAGGTCTGAATATTGTGACATAAACCACTAAAATTAAATAAAAAATACACGAAATATGTCAGCGATAAAAATAAAGAAGTCGCATGGAATCCGCGGTATATGGATGGAATTAAATGTATATGTTTGTTTATTTGATCTTTCGGCCTTGACATTTTGGATGGAGAGATCAGGCTGGGTTAGGCCATGTCTGAGTAGGTTGCAGGATTTGTTTTTACTTCCCTCATGCTTTGGTTTCATCACGTACAAGGCTATCAATACCTGAATCTCTGCTTTTATTTGTTTAGTCTCTACTCCAGTCCACTGACACCTTCACAGACAACTCCTGCTCTTTACAATACCCCCCTCTGATTGACTCCTCACATCACTCAAGCGCCTTTACAACCTCTGGGATAATAAAAGTCTAATTTCCTCATATCAGTCTGAATTATTTTGACCCCAAGAGCCGCTGATTCTTGAACTTTTGCCCTTCAACTCCTTCCTTGTCTCTGAGTGGGCACAGCCGCCGCCATAAACCACTATCTTTTCTGTGTGCATTTATTTTTCATATGCTAGTGAAAGCAAACAAGACACCATAATACCATAACATTATTTATAGTGAGGATGTTTATTTCAGAATACAGGTCAGGGACCCCTAATCTGGAATACTGGGGACCCCAATTTCAGAATACAGGAGAATCCGATGTCAGAAAGGAGGAAGATCGCCGATAAAGAGCCATGATCTCTATTTTGCTGCGGCCCCCACCGCGTAAACACTCTGCTGCTCTGCAGCTTTCAGCCGCAAACCTAATACCTGAGGCGTGTTCAATACCTCAGCCGCTGCAAGTGCTAAATTAGCAACTTGCCACTGAACGCCGTTCTGCCGCTCAGCGCTCAACACTGCTAATTTAGCACTTGCAGCGACCCGAGGAGATGCTGCGAGTAGCTGAGTGTGACGTATTAAAGATGGCCGCCGCCATGAAGCAAGTAACAATGCCGTACAGCAAGATGGCCGCCGCCATGAAGCAAGTAACAATGCCGTACAGCAAGATGGCCGCCGCCATGAAGTAGTAACAATGCCGTACAGCAAGATGGCCGCCGCCATGAAGCAAGTAACAATTCCGTACAGCAATGTTAATTTTGAGGTTTTTGTTCACCAAAGCACAAAATATTTATTTATTATTTACCCCTGCACATATACCTATATTACAGTTCAATTTAGATTTTGTTTCAGAAGTAAACATAACGTTTATTCAATAAAAACTATAATTCGTGGTGTGTGCGTACAAAACGGAATTGTGCTGACTGCTTTTCTTTATCATATTTTGTTCGAATCACACGAAAAACAATCTGAATCTTTCATTAAGAAATCGTCGGCCATTTTGGATTCTAAATTCACATCCAAAGCGTTCAATGACATTGCTGCAGCAAACTGAATTGCTGCGCTGCAGCAATTCAGCAGCTGCTGAGGTATTGAACGGGGCTCTGGAGTCAGCACGACTTTAGGCTGCGGTCACACGATTGTGCACAGTATGTCCGTTGAAACACGTGCACTTTATAATGGATGAGATTGTGGTTACATTGTATCAGTTAGTTTTGACTGACGTTGAGAAAAAAAAAAGCTGTATGCAGGGATTTTTTTATTTATTTACTTTTCTTTGAGAAAGTATTTTACCAGGAAGGATACATTGAGATTTCTCACGTTTTCAAGTATGTTCTGGGTGGCGAGTATGTACCGTTAGGTGTCTTGCCCAAGGACACTTACTGGAGAGGTGCTCTTGCCGGGATCGAACCCATGACTCCACAGGCTCTCTCCACACAGAGCAGTGATGTTACCTCTATTCCTCTAAGTCCGTTGTAGCTTTTTCACATCGATGACGTTTTGGCGTCTGCTGCAATATTCGTTGCCCATGCGTGAAAAAATGTGCACGTGCTCCTGTGTGTTATTTTCTATTCCAATAAAAAGAAATAGTTAGTTACAGACTCCTTCATGTGGTAAAAGCAAAAATCTCAGGGCCAAATTACAATCTTCGCTCAAACGTTTGCGCCGGCGCAAGAAAACATTAACGTGAGGGGTAAAACCCTTTGCGCTGAATGCCGTATTACATTGTCGGCGCATCAAACGCGCGTAATCGTCAACCGCGGGTGAACCTGCGCAAACCCTACGCAAGCTAATTGTACGTTGCACGTTCTATACTTAACATTGTGAGCACAAACGCGAATGAACGCTGGTACGCGGATGGTATTACAATCTACGCACAGGATTTAACGCACAGCCGTTGCGCGCATAACTTTAGCAAGCTGTGTTAACGGCAAATCTGAACAACCTGGCCGAATCCAAATACACCAGCCCAAAAAAAAAATGCAGCAAAGTATAGTTACACATTCTACACATACCAAACCAATAAAATGGAGAAGTTGTGTGTGCATTTATTACTGCTGTAGCATATATGCGCAGATTGACTTTGACAGGCGCAAAAACTTAACGTGAGATAATTGTGGTTCTTAATTCTGATTGGCTGAATCGCGTGAAAGAAACGGTCCGCACACTGATTTCTGCGTGCAACGTTACTGCGCGAGCATTTGTGCGCGCCCGTTTTACGCGCATTAAAGGGATACTCTAAGCAACATGACCACCTAAGCTATTTTAGGTGGTCATGATGCCCGGAGTATCCTGCCCTTTGTCCCCCCTCCCTCCGCTCAGTGGTTCAGCAGAAAATGCTGAAAACAGCTGAGAGAGTCGGAGGAGTTTACTCCGCCCTCCCAGCTGTCAGTCAGCAGAGCGGGAATCATATTTCCCGCTTCTGCCGACTTTTGCCGAGTAGGAGACGTCATCGCGCTTTCAGCGCGATGATGTCTCCAACTCACCGCAGAAGCTGGCGGCTCCCTCTGAGGGTTAGTGTTGCGCGCATCCTCTTGCGCGCAACACTAATCCTCAGAGGGAGCCGGGAGGAAGCCTGCCGATTGGCTGGCTTATGTGAGAGGCACGCATGCGCGCTTCTCACGTAAACCAGAAGGCAAGTCGGATGGAAGAAGGACGGGAGCGGAAGAGGAGGGAGGTGAGTATAAAAAAAAAAAAAACACTGCTGGAAACAAGAGGATTTTAGGGTAAGTATTACAGTTACAAAAACAAAAACAAAAAATAACGATTTATTAAGGGAATAGGGATAGGTTAGGATTAAAAAACGGGGGGGGGGTGATTTTTTTATTAGAGTGTTCCTTTAATGCTCGACGGATGAAAAAATACGCGAGGATTGTAATTCCAGCGTGATTTACGCGCGTTAACGTTTACCGCTTGGCGCACAAATTCACACGTTGCGCGTGCGTTTTTGCGTGAAGAATGTAATAGGGCCGTTTATAAATAAATAAGTAAATAAATCCCACAGTGAGTAAAGGACAACGTTTCGACGAAGATCTCTGTTAAGTCTAGAAACATACAGGGTTATTCAAAGAGATCCGAATTGTGGCCGAAAGGTAACCGAACAGTGAAATTCAGCGTACGGTTACCTCTCCTGGCCATTCGGCTATTCAGAGAGCAGGCAGTTCGCCAAATGTTGGCAAATTGCCTGCACATACGGTGCCTGTTCGGTGCCTGTTCGAGGGCAGTGAAATCCCCATAGAGAAGCAATGCTTCGTCTATTCAGAGAACACAAACCAGCAGGGAAAAATTTGCCGAATTGCCCTGCTGTTCGGTGGTTTCATTCAACAGGTTTATTTAGGCGAATCCCATAGGCTTCAATGTTAAAAATATTCCTGTTTTAAATCAATATCTAATAAACCGTTCATTATAATATTCTGCTGTAAAAAGTCTCTTTATTCATAGGTTTTTTAGGATCTTTTAGGCCTTTTCTGGATTTTTTTGCGAATTTTTTTTCCGTTTTTTTTTAAATAGGTTTTTCTTTTTTCTGTAACAGCCCTTATATTATCATTCATTGGATCTTATATGTAAATTTCAGACATTTTTGTTCTTTGCAAACAGCGTTTCCCTTTTCAAACATTAAGGCCCCGTTCACACTGTGCGATTTGAAAATGCGCGACGTCGCAGTTTTGTGCGATTTTGTAAAGCACCAACAATGGAAATTGCAAAATCGCAAATCGCAGAAAAAAGGGTCATGTACCTGCGACATGCTACCGCGACAAGATGTGAACAGCTCCATTGAAATGCATTGGAGAAGCTACACAGCGCGACGTTGCGGCAAAATCCACGCGATAAATCGCACAGTGTGAATGGGGCCTCAAGCGTACTGTTTTTTTTTTTTTTAACTCCATTTGTCTGCAGTGTCAGGTGGTTCCGGCAGCTGATCTGTGCTGTGATCAGCGGCTGCTCGGGTTTTTCCGGCGTGTTTAATCCAGATGTATGTGTGGGTTTTGGTGTGCCTTCGCCGGGTTTTCGTCGGGTTTGCGGCGGCTTTTCCCTGTACTACGACGGCCCTGTGGTGTTTGCTGAATACACTGCAGGGTCGCCAAAATGTGATCGCCAAATCGCACCGAATTGAAGAGAACGAAAAGCCACCGAACGTGCGGTGACTTTTCGATTCTCTGTGAATAACCCTGATAGTGAACAATGAAAAAATAAATATATATATATATGTATATGTGTAGAGAGGAAAGGAGTATGCAATCAATAACATAATTGGTCATTAAACAGAAATCCATGCGATACAATTAAAACATAATTAGTAAGCTCCTTACTATAAAATATATATAGCCTGGGGGGCTTGCCTATATTTTAAATATATAATTATTTTTTTAATTTATTTTATACGTATGTTTGAGTATTATTTATTTATTTATAAAGGATTTTACTAGGAAGGATACATTGAGATCTCTCTCCTTTTCAAGTATGTCCTGTATGTTATTGCTGTGGTGCCCTGTGAGACGCTCATACACACCACACATTACTGTGAGTTTTATTGACGTGGATTCTGTGATACACGCTCATACACACCACATATTGCTGTGAGTTTTATTGACGTGGATTCTGTGATACACGCTCATACACACCACACATTACTGTATGTTTTATTGCTGCGGAGCTCTGTGATACGCTCATACACACTGCACATTACTGTGAGTTTTATTGCGTATGATACGCTCATACACACTGCACATAGTGGGCTCTATTACAGTCCTAACGCAAACGTTAACGCTCACATGTGGGAGCATTAACGTTTGCCGCGGTATTTACCGCATATTACAATCCAAACGCAAACAGAGAATGGAGACATGATATAGCAAACTCTCAGAAACTCACCATTTACCAATCCCTACAGAGGGAATACAAACTGGCCCCATACCTGGAGGTACTACAAGACCCCAAGGACAGACAAATACTGAGCCGGTACAGACTGAGCGCCCACAGCCTGGAAATCGAATCAGGGCGGCATAGACAGACCTACAAGCCCAGGGAGAATAGACTGTGCCAGCAATGTGACCAGGGGGCCCTGGAAGATGAGGTCCACTTCCTCCTACAGTGCCCCAAGTACTCAGCACTGAGGGAAACTCACTTCCAGAGACTCTCCGCTCTCATCCCGGACTTCACCTCTATAGAAGAGACAAGGAAACTCCACATCATACTGGGAGAAGAGGAGCCGGCGGTGAAAATATCTGCCCAATACGTCGCAGAATGTCACAGACTGAGAGGAACATGAGAGATCCCGGATTTATAAATCCCCAACACGGACTCGCCCCCATCCGACCTCACATTATCCCTTAGCCCTGATAATGTCCATGGACTTGCCCATTCCCCCCCATATATGTCCCACTACCCCCCTCGACCCCATATGCTTTGGCAACGCTAAAATGTATTTGGTCCTGCTAATAAAGCTTATTTTGATTTGATTTGAGTCTGGTCGGAGGCAGCCAGCTGATATGATCTGCTGCCAGCCCTGCAGACACAGGGCTAGATTACATACCGAACGCTAACATATGTAAGTGTTAATGTCAGGATAAGTGACTTTAACGTATGCCCCTGCCCCCCCTGTATTACCTTCCTAACAATAAAAGGTAAAACAATTGTCACTGCATCAGTGAATGCGCGAGCTTACTGTACTTAGCTAATCTTATACTTAAAATGGTGAGCGCAAGCGGTAGTTCTTGAACCCAGGACATACTTGAAAATGAGAGAAATCTCAACGTATCCTTCCTGGTAAAATACTTTACAAATAAATTAATAAATTAATAATACCTTACTTATCCTAACGCTAAGTGTTTGCACTAATTACTGCAGCGACGCAGGAACAAAAATGTTACCGTCATCTAGAAGCTGGTGCTAATTGCGCTTTTGCAGAATCGTTTAGCATTAACTAAACCCCTCCAAAAAAAATTAGATACTCCCCTCTCATCCCGCAGCGAGAAAGACTACCCGATCAGCTGCTTCTCGCTGCCAGGAACAGAGTGAGACTGGGGGTTCAAATAATCCACCAGTCTCCCTCCGCGATCTCATGAGAGTAAGAGCACGTAGGGCTCACGTCCTGGCAACGCAACCCTACATGGAGTCCTATGGACTCCAGGAGATGACACTCATGGTGCCGCAGAAGAGCAGTCCGAGTATCATCGCGGTTCTCAAACAGCGCCTGCACTGGACTCTAACGCTAAAATGGGGACGCAGGCTTTCCCGTTACCATACCTGTCTTAAAGGGATATGCAAGTCTAGAATTATCCTTTTTTAAATTGACATTTAAACACTTTTATACCTAGTGTAGACAAACTAGAATAAATCTATAAAAGTTTTAAAAATGTGTACATTTTTTTTATTTTCTTGCTTTAAACTCTGTAATTTCATCTTCTCTGGCCACGCCCCTCAGGGGTGTTTCTTCAGCTCCCACTTCCTGAATATTCCCCGCCTCCTCCCCACCCACTACCCCACCCATCAAAACTTCACATGAACTACATTTCTTGCTCCATCTTGCCCACAGCCCCCCCATGCACCCCACTACTTCACATACTCAGCTATTACCTTCACCTAGTATGTCACCCCTCTCCTCTTAGATTGTAAGCTCTTGAACAGGGTCCGCTCTCCTACTGTTCTGTGTGTCTAACTTGTATGGACATTTGTTATTCTGTCTCACCCATTGTACAGCGCTACGGAAGTTGCTAGCGCTTTATAAATACCTGTGACTGAAAGAACTAACACAAGCTGTGCAGCTCAGGACCTCAGACTGGGGAAACCGAGGAGCTGAATATTAATGATCTCTGCAACTGCAAAACACACTCACCCGCCGACTCGCTCCCACACTCAACCACCGACTCGCTCACCCGTTGTCTCGCTCACACACTCACCCGCTGACTCGCTCACCCGCCGACTCGCTCCCACACTCAACCACCGACTCGCTCACCCGCTGTCTCGCTCACACACTCACCCTCTGACTCACTCACCCGCTGACTCGCTCACACACTCACCCTCTGACTCACTCACCCGCTGACTCGCTCACACACTCACCCTCTGACTCACTCACCCGCTGACTCGCTCACACACTCACCCGCTGACTCGCTCACACACTCACCCTCTGACTCACTCACCCTCTCTCACACACAGACTCTCTTTCCCACTGACATGCTCACTTTCGCTCTTTCAAGACTTACATCCCAGGACATACTTGAAAATGAGAGAAATCTCAACGTATCCTTCCTGGTAAAATCCTTTATAAATAAATAAATAAATACTAAGTCTCACTCAAACTCCCTCACACAGTCACTCCCTCTCACTCTTTCTTGTGCTGTCTCTTGTGCGCGCTCTCTCACTGCACCTGTTCTTGGTGGCCCTCTTCTTTATCTTGCTGTCTTTCTCTCTTTACCGTTTCTTGCTGTGTGTCTCTCTGCTTTTCTTTGTTGTCCCTCTCTCTGTGGTCTCTCTTTCTCCCTGTGTGTATTGATTTCTTTCCTTCCCTGTCTCTGCAGTAGCTGGGGGTGAAAGGTCAGCCCCGCCCTCCCTTCCCTCATGTCACAGTGCAGGAGGGAGGAGGAGCGACTCAGTCGCACGTGCTCAGTGATTTTTTATCTTTACCTAGGTATACACACTCCCTGTCTCTCCAGTCCTTATAATCCCCCTCTGTTCATTTTCTGATGCATCTTCCAGTTCCCACATGCACTCCACTACTTTACATTCTCTATTAACCCTCACCTAGTGTGCCACCCTTATCCTTTTAGATTGTAAGCTCTTGAGCAGGGTCCTTTCACCTACTGTATTGTGTATTGAACCTGTACGTATATTTGTTGTTCTGCCTCCCACTGTACAGCGCTACGGAACTTGTTAGCGCTTTATAAAAGCTTCTGTTAGCTGAAACTGCCTCCTGAGGTGGGCGTGGAAAACTCCAAGAAAGAAAAGCAGGGAAATATGAGAAAATATCATAGTTACTTGCTTTTTATGCCTGTTTAATGACACTACTGACTCATTCAAAAGGCACAGCTTGGTTTTAAAAGCACACTAGCAGAGCATGCATGTCCTTTTAACGAGAACATCATGATCTGGCTGTTGTAGTGCAATACACACATGCTGCAGCCACAGGGGGGCGCCAGGGCGGCCTCCCACACCTCACAGCGCGCTCCAAGACCCGCCCCTGGCAAGGCACGCCGCGTGACAGCTCGGGCCGCCAGCACGCCTGGCGGGAAATTCACCCACTCCTACTGGCTGCCTTGTCAGTTGACAGGTAGCGCCGATTGGCTGGAGAGCTGCCACACGCCCCGCGCTCGTCTACTTTACAAGGCGAGGTAGCGCGGGGCCTGACCCATTTTTTCCTCTGCGGCCGTGTAGAGCGGAGCGCTGCGCTGAGGAGGAGACGGCTCTGCTGCTGCCGCCCATAGGCTGATACACACACCGTGTCCTTACGGAACGAAAGAACAGCGAGGTGAGCACCGCGGAGCGCTTCATGTAATCCCGGCCGACGAGGCGTGCGACGAGGCTGTGTTTCGGGAAACCGCCGGTTAGCGGCCGCTCCCCCCGCCGAGCGATACTGCCCCCCCCCTACTGGCTCAGCTGCGCGGGGGTCGGCATCGCAGGGCTACTATTTCCCACACTATGTGCGGCGCTGTGTGCTTCCCAGGAGGAGCCACTCGTGTTAACAGGCCCGCGGGATCTTTTAGTTGTAATTACGGTAATCAGCAGCCACTCTACCCTCAGCCAGGAATAAATCAGCCGGGCCGCTAACCGTAATTACTGGACAACGGCTAACACGGGTATCCTTACCGTATATTACGCTGCGCAGGGGCCAACTGCCGTGACCTGCATTAACCGGGGCCTTTAAACCCGCTATTAACTTGCTGCCCGGTTTATTGGTTAAAATGGGGCATGTTTTATCCATGTTCGCTGCACAACTCATCGCCCTGGGACCTGAATTATCCATAACTATAAATTCTTACCCTGGGGCGTCTTTTTCCACAATTACTGTTTAAAGCCCAACTCAGGGCAGCTTTAATCCATCTCTTGCAGCAGAACGGGGCAAGCTTTACCCAGAATTGCCGTGTGTTGCATTGATCAGAGGCAGTTTACCGACTCACCTTAATCTGGGGCCTCTGTTTTACACTGCTCCCAGCTCTGTATGCCGGTGAGGAAGCCCCCCCATATGCCGTGAGGAAGCCCCCCCATAGCCGGTGAGGAAGGCCCCCCCCAGTATGCCGGTGAGGAAGGCCCCCCCCTGTATGCCGGTGAGGAAGGCCCCCCCCCTGTATGCCGGTGAGGAAGGCCCCCCCCCTGTATGCCGGTGAGGAAGGCCCCCCCCCTGTATGCCGGTGAGGAAGGCCCCCCCCTGTATGCCGGTGAGGAAGGCCCCCCCCTGTATGCCGGTGAGGAAGGCCCCCCCCCTGTATGCCGGTGAGGAAGGCCCCCCCCCTGTATGCCGGTGAGGAAGGCCCCCCCCTGTATGCCGGTGAGGAAGGCCCCCCCTGTATGCCGGTGAGGAAGGCCCCCCCCTGTATGCCGGTGAGGAAGGCCCCCCCCTGTATGCCGGTGAGGAAGGCCCCCCCTGTATGCCGGTGAGGAAGGCCCCCCCCTGTATGCCGGTGAGGAAGGCCCCCCCCTGTATGCCGGTGAGGAAGGCCCCCCCCCTGTATGCCGGTGAGGAAGGCCCCCCTGTATGCCGGTGAGGAAGGCCCCCCCCCTGTATGCCGGTGAGGAGGCCCCCCCCCTGTATGCCGGTGAGGAAGACCCCACCCTGTATGCCGGTGAGGAAGACCCCACCCTGTATGCCGGGGAAGGCCCCCCCCGTATGCCGGGGAAGGTCCCCCCCCCCCCGGTATGCTGGGGAAGGTCGTTCCCCCCCCCCGGTATGCTGGGGAAGGTCGTTCCCCCCCCCCCCCCCCCCCGGTATGCTGGGGAAGGTCGTTCCCCCCCCCCCCGGTATGCTGGGGAAGGTCGTTCCCCCCTCCCCGGTATGCTGGGGAAGGTCGTTCCCCCCCCCTCCGTATGCTGGGGAAGGTCGTTCCCCCTCCCCGGTATGCTGGGGAAGGTCGTTCCCCCCCCCCCCCCCCCGGTATGCGGGGAAGGTCGTTCCCCCCCCCCTCCCCGGTATGCTGGGGAAGGTCGTTCCCCCCCCCCCCGGTATGCTGGGGAAGGTCGATTTTCCCCCCCCCCCCGTATGCTGGGGAAGGTTCCCCCCCCCTGTATGCCGGGGAAGGTTCCCCCCACCCTGTATGCGGGGAAGGTTCCCCCCACCCTGTATGCCGGGGAAGGTTCTCCCCCCCCCCCCCCGTATGCCGTGGAAGGTCATTCCCCCCCCCCGTATGCCGGGGAAGGTCGTTCCCCCCCCCCCCGGTATGCTGGGGAAGGTCCCCCCCTCCCCGGTATGCTGGGGAAGGTCGTTCCCCCCCCCCCCTCCCCGGTATGCTGGGGAAGGTCGTCCCCCCCCCCCGTATGCGGGGAAGGTCATTTCCCCCCCCCCCCGGTATGCCGGGGAAGGTTCCCCCCCGGTATGCTGGGGAAGGTTCCCCCCCGGTATGCTGGGGAAGGTTCCCCCCCGGTATGCTGGGGAAGGTCATTCCCCCCCCCCGGTATGCTGGGGAAGGTTCCCCCCCGGTATGCTGGGGAAGGTTCCCCCCCGTATGCTGGGGAAGGTTCCCCCCCGGTATGCTGGGGAAGGTTCCCCCCCGGTTCCCCCCCGGTATGCTGGGGAAGGTTCCCCCCCGGTTCCCCCCCCGGTATGCTGGGGAAGGTTCCCCCCCGGTATGCTGGGGAAGGTTCCCCCCCGGTATGCCTGGGGAAGGTTCCCCCCCGGTATGCTGGGGAAGGTTCCCCCCCGGTATGCTGGGGAAGGTTCCCCCCCGGTATGCCGGGGAAGGTTCCCCCCACCCGTATGCCGGGAAGGTCTCCCCCCCCCCCCCCCCCTATGCCGGGGAAGGTCATCCCCCCCCCGTATGCGGGGAAGGTCACCCCCCCGTATGCGGGGAAGGTCACCCCCCCGTATGCGGGGAAGGTCACCCCCCCCGTATGCCGGGGAAGGTCACCCCCCGTATGCCGGGGAAGGTCACCCCCCCGTATGCCGGGGAAGGTCACCCCCCCCGTATGCGGGCAAGGTCATTCCCCCCCCCTCCGTATGCCAGGCAAGGTCATTCCCCCCCCGTATGCCGGGGAAGGTCATCCCCCCCCTCCGTATGCCGTGGAAGGTCATTCTCCCCCCCCCTCCGTATGCCGTGGAAGGTCATTCTCCCCCCCCCTCCGTATGCCGTGGAAGGTCATTCCCCCCCCCTCCGTATGCCGTGGAAGGTCATTCTCTCCCCCCCCCGTATGCCGTGGAAGGTCATTCTCCCCCCCCCCCTCCGTATGCCGTGGAAGGTCATTCTCCCCCCCCCTCCGTATGCCGTGGAAGGTCATTCTCTCCCCCCCCCCTCCGTATGCCGTGGAAGGTCATTCCCCCCCCCCCCCCTCCGTATGCCGTGGAAGGTCATTCTCCCCCCCCCCCCCTCCGTATGCCGTGGAAGGTCATTCTCTCCCCCCCCCCCTCCGTATGCCGTGGAAGGCCATTCCCCCCCCCCGTATGCTGGGGAAGGTCATTCCCCCCCCCGTATGCTGGGGAAGGTCATTCCCCCCCCCCCCGGTATGCTGGGGAAGGTCATTCCCCCCCGTATGCCGGGGAAGGTCATCCCCCCCCGTATGCCGGTGATCAAAGCTAGGAATTATTTTTAATGGGTCACTAGCCTACAATGAGCTTGGAAAATTCCATTATGTGAACCTGGGTTTTTCTGAAGGGGGGGGGGGTTATACCTAGGGCTGCCAGAGCAGCCACATTTTACGAGACACTTTACTGTTTCAGAGGGAGAGCACAGGAAGGTGCTGCCCTGCGACCTAGACTGTTCATGTGTCAACAAGGAGGTCAGGTACCAAATAGATGAATTGGGCTGCTAGTTTAACTTGCGTTACATATTTTCTCAGCATGAATGATCTGTCCAGGTAAACGTGGCGGTCTGGCAGCGGTTGATACCATAAATTTTGTCCTCCCGATTCAGGGCTGGCTGGGATTCCACCGGAGTATGTGATGTGCTCGTATTGTGTAGCTATTAATCTATGTATAAAACCCATGGAGAGATTGCAGGTGGTATCCCAAACATGGGGTCCTACTTGCAGCATTAGATGTATTTGGGAATGCTAGTCCCTACGTGACAAAGAATAATGAATAGGAAGGTTAGCTTTGAGATCCGTTTGGCAGCCGATGGACATGGCGTACCTTAATTCTGTAGTGTACATGGTGCAGCTCTTAGGTACACATTCTCCTTGTTGATCTCAGCCAAATAACCTCAGCACAAGACCTAGGCCTGGGCAGTATAAATTAGTAAGCAGCTGGAAATGGTTAACCCTCGCATATGCAGTCTTTTTCTGAGGAAAAGCTCAAGCCCCTGCTTCCATGGCGGGTTATTTGGATTGAACAAATCCATAGGCGCTTATACTCGAGCTTGGGAAGCTCCACCAAGAGCGAATTCCAAATGGTTTCAAAAATGTGCATGTATTGTATATTTCGGATTCCCACAAGGAGATTCTCCCTTTCACCTTTTTATATAAATTGTTGCTGCAAGTTATCAGTGAGGTGTGTGGCCTTGGAAGAGTCCAGTAATTACCCAGTCGCCCTGATCCACTCAGAGCCAGTGATAGGACTCTAGTTTTGTGAGTGGAAAAACCTATATCACATGTATTCCATGCATTGATTGTGATGTACTACAGTACCACACCATTATGTTCTTTGTATATGTACCCATATGGGGAGTTTTATTCATGAGACACCTGAACCCTGAGGCCCCGTTCACACCGCAGTGTTTTAAAAGCGCGTTCCTGCGTTCTGTAAAACGCCGAAACACAGAAATCCCATGATTTCCAATGGGACCCATTCACACCTGGGTGTTTTACAGCGCATAGAAACGCGCTGTAAAACGTCCTATTCTCATAAGTACAGGAGCTTCTTTGGGACGTATTGCAGCGCGTTCACGCTGCAGTCTATGGCTGTTAACGCGCTGCAATGAGTGTTCGCGTGGTTTTTACATTTGCGCGATACTAGATATTTTTGGTTTAGGGGAAACCTCTAAACATCTGGCCAAGCTTCGGTGTTTTGGTGGTGGTACATGCTGTGGGCGCTTGCCATTTTTTCAGACTACAATTTGCTGGGAAAAATCTTCAAAACATCAGATTGTATGATCCTTTTCCGTGGTTTGAGGAGTCTGTAAAATAATGTAGGAGCCGGGTTTTGGTTCAATAATCCAAACAGTTAACAGCCGGCTCCCACTCAGACTCTATTTCCGCAGGTGGCTCCAAACCTAAACAAAACTGTATTTTATACACAAGAATAACCACCAGCACATTATTTCTACCTTGTATGAAAAGGAGGGGTTTTTGTTAAAAATTGAACAATAAACACGTTTTTCATACAAGTTGGGAATAGTGCTCTGGTATGGTTTTTCTTCTGGAGTTTAACATATAGGATTCGGCGCGATAAATTGCAAAGTGTTTTTCTGTAGAGTTAAATTTTTGGGATTTTTGTAGGCCCTCCCTCACAGGATGACCAATGTCTTTTTTCTTGAGCACATTCGTCCATCATAAGCCCCATGAGTTTGTTGCTATTCTTAGGGCCCTATTAACACTGTGCGATTTATCGCGCGGATTTTGCCGCGACGTCGCAGCAAAATCCGCGCGCTGTGTAGCATCTGCAGTGCATTTCAATGGAGCTGTTCACATCTTGCCTCGCGCGTCGCAGAAGCATGTCGCTGGTACATGACCCTTTTTTTGCGATTTGCTATCTGCGATTTTGCGATTTGTATTGGTGGTGCTTTGCAAAAATCGCACAAAACAGTGATGTCGCGCGACATTATCGCACCATGTCGCGAATATGAAAATCGCGCGATTTTCAAATCGCACAGTGTGAACGGGGCCTAAAGCAGTGTTTCCCAAACCTGTCCTCAGGACTCTCTGACAGACAAGGTTTGCCAGATATCTGAAGCACAGCACAGGTGATATGATTTGCTGCTCAGTGATTGCAGGATGCAGTCTGCATCTCCCCCAAGGTGATCTGCAAAATCTGCCCTGTTAGGCCCCGTTCACACTGTGCGATTTGAAAATCGCGCGATTTTCATATTCGCGGCATGGTGCGATAATGTCACGCGACATCACTGTTTTGTGCGATTTTTGCAAAGCACCACCAATACAAATCGCAGATAGCAAAAAAGGGTCATGTACCTGCGACATGCTTCTGCGACGCGCGACATGATGTGAACAGCTCCATTGGAGAAGCTACACAGCGCGACGTCGCGGCAAAATCCGCACAATATATCTCAGTGTGATCAGGACCTTAGGGGGGACCTGAGGTCGTTAAATAATCTACTGAAAAGTACAATGTCCTTTTTTTGCTGCTGTCTCTGCCCATTTAGCTTAAATTTCTTTTGTCATCCCTCTCCTTAGATTGTAAGCTCTTGAGCAGGATCCTCTTTCCTACTGTTCTGTATTTGTTATTCTCTCACCCATTGAACAGCGCTACGGCACTTGATAGTGCTTTATAAAACTTGTAATAGCAAGTAACAACTCTCACTGTGCGCAGCTCTGCTTCTGCTCGGGGACTCTTGAACACAGAATTCCCTGAGGCTTTTGTGTGCTACTTGCGCAGCGCAGGAAACACAAGTTGTGTACAGCAACAGGACTTGAACTTCATGTACACAAGTTTTGTAGCGCCTGCGCAGCGCTGATCCAACGCAGTCTCTGAAACTGATCGCTGACACGATTGGTCTCAGAAATGAGGTACCGACGACTCCAGTAACACAGCTGGTAAATTCAAATTCCTCATCTGCTGGTGATGCTGAATGGTGTGGACGAAACCCCTCCACTTCACACAGCGTTTTCTACTGGTTTGGTGACAGAAGGGGGGCACGCTTTGCACGCTACTGACTTCAAAAAGATGATCAGGATATGTAGTGTTCCTTTAATTCGGATTCCTTGTGTAATTCCAAACCCGTGAGCTCCAAACAGCAATAAGAAGCCCCACAGTGCATCTTCTCTGCTTGCTCTTTGGATTTTATTGGGGTGAAATGCTGTCGTTTGTCAGCACTGAAAACAGCAGCAAACATTGAAACTTGGTAAATAAGCCCCTTTTAATCTCCATGTGCCTCTCCACTTTAACATGAACATTGGAAAATAAAAATGTGTTTTTTTTTAACGTAAATCTATATTTGAAGACATAACACACGAAGGCAATAACAGTGGTTTCAATCTGGAAATCCACTGTGCCTGAAAGCGTTAAAGAATGTCTCTTTCACACCAGTGGGATACCACTGATCTACTAGATGGGGTCTTTCTAAATATTCATCCCCTGGTGCCTTTTTTCATGTACTCAAGTGTCTCAATGCATCTCCATATTCACCCCCCCCCCCTGTGTATCGCTCTCAATTCTTCATTAGCCATGCATGTCTCATTCCACTTTGTCTCCTCACTGTCCCAATCTAGCATATCATTCCCAAACCCCTATGTGTCCCTTTACCCACTTCTCTATTAATCAACCTCGCGTCTCTCCATTTCTATGTTCAGAGTGTGAGGAGGATTTGTTTTAACTTGAACAGATATTCTACTAAAAAAAAGTTGGTTTTCTTTTCCCTTAGGCCCCGTTCACACTGTGCGATTTATCGTGCGCATTTTGCCGCAACGTCACAGCAAAATCTGCGCGACGTCGGGCTGTGTAGCTTCTCCAATGCATTTCAATGGAGCTGTTCACATCTTGCCGCGGAAGCATGTCGCTGGTACATGACCCTTTTTTTGCGATTTGCTATCTGCGATTTGTATTGGTGGTGCTTTGCAAAAATCGCACAAAACCGTGATGTCGCGCGACATTATCGTACCATGTCGCGAATATGAAAATCGTGCGGAAAGTCGTGCGATTTTCAAATTGCAAGGTGTGAACGGGGCCTAAGTGAATGGTCTGCTGGCAGCCTCTGCCAATTTTATTTACTTTTTTTTACTCTCCTTTTGCCCTCAGCGCACACTGCTCCTCTTTGGCTCAGGGACTTCCGAAGGCCCTGAAGCTGTATAAAAGAATTTGCGCTCCTACATGCGTATGAGATGCAGATTGTGCAACAGGACTTGCGCACTTTACCTACACAAGCTCCGTAGCGCCTGCGCAGAACGATGGATCAAAGCTGTGCGCATTTGCAGATCTGAGCCATTGGCTGCTACAGCTGTTGGTCTCTGACATGGGCAGTGTGTCAACATGGTGCCAACATCTCTGGTGACTGGCAGTTGAAAAGTTGTGGCTGGTGACGATGTGTGGGGTGGAGGAAACTCCCCCATTTAACAGCTCTGCTGCCAGATTGGGGCGTCACTTCTCACCAGTTTAAAACACTGACGTGGTCAGGATGAGTAGTTTCATTTTAACCCCTTCACGAAGTGATTTTTCCAAAAATCTGTGAGCAACCACGGTTTTTGGGAAATCCTTTTTAATTATACAGTAAGAAATATTTGGGAACATCCTCAATGAATTCCTTACTCTGTAATATGTTTGGTAGGCATGTCACCATCTGATGTCCGCTAAAGGACATTGCCAGCTGATTTTAACAAGATTTGGTACCTCGGGCATCATGCTCACGGGGCTAAATCTTTGGGGGTACCTTGTGGAGCCCAAAAGTAAACTTTTTTTTTGCAGCAAACAAATTACATTTGCAATGATACAGCATATCCACAGGTAGTGGTAACATGACCTCTGGCGTCTGTGTCGGTTTCCACTAATCGGGTGTACAGAATCACAATACTGAAGGGGTTAAGTGATGGGCTTTGAGTGCCCATGGAGGTGTTATGGGCAGGATATCCAGCTGGACCATGCTTGATTCAATAACTAGCTTTAAATTGATGGTTTTATATCAGAATGGCATGAGGAAAGTACAGTAAATGACTGAATTCACTGGTTAGGGCTCTGCCACTTGAGTTTGTTCTACTTTCCACCGGTGTTTCAGTAGTTGTTGAATACAGTTTTTACGTATGTTGTCACGTTGCTTCTATTTAAGTTCTATGGAGAGCGTCACTTTAAAATCTCCAAATTACCTTTAGGGATGCACAGATACTAGTATTGGTGCAGATACTTGGTGCTCGCCCAGATGCCCCAATACCGGAAGCCAGTGCTGAGCTGGCTTCCAGCTACCGAGGGGCTGCGGTGGCTGGCTAAATGCAGCAGCATTCAGCCATGACACTGTGACTGGCTGTGTTTCAACGGCTGGCAGCAAAGGTTTTGAGCGGCTGCTTGGTAGGAACCCCTGCCGAGATCTCGGAATTTGCGAGCTCTCGAACTGCGCAGAATCTAGCGATTGCAGATGGGATGGGGAGTTCCCACTTACAGGGCGATCAAAATGTTTGGCTGCTAGTTGGAAAGTGGTCAGGGGCATGTGGGTATACATGTATCTGAGGTCTATGTGTGTATATTCTGTATGTGTAGCGTGGTGTACAGTGGGTAAATGGATTGTCTGGCCATACACTTCAATAATATAAATTTGGACAGGCTTTCAGCAGAATCCCAAATTATTGGAAAGCGGTCACGTGAGATTAAAGTATTGGTATTCTATCAGTGACTACCTGGAAAAAAGTATCGGTACTCAGGCTTAAAAAAAAAAAATGGTATTGGTGCATCCCTAACCTTCACCAATGATGCAAACTGCAGTGAAAGCTGAATGCAGGATGGACAGATTCAAGATTTTAAGGAAAACCAATGGTACTGATCAGCATAATTCGCAGGAACCTGACCTGTTTAAATTTCCAGTCTCTGAATAGCTGAAGCTAATTAGTTGCAACAATGGTGGGTTGTTTTTACCTTTTGCAGGAATGGTCAACATGGGTATTTTTTTAATTGCCCCTACAGTATTGGTTCCTGGGAAATCCCTGTCAGCTGTCACCCCACCTGTTCACTTTTTTTTTTTGTAAACCTGCTTAACCCTTGCTTCATTCATAGTGCCCTGGGCGTTTTGCTGATCTATTGTTAAACATCATTTTATCGATAATGTTATGCAGAGCTGCGCCCAGTCATATCGGTATATTTTACAAAACCACTAATTTGTGCAACAGCGCCTCAAATCCTCGCAAATAGAATAAATTAAACCCTGCAATTTGAATGTGTATTGTTTGACTTGAAAATGGGGAAACGTCTGAAAAGGCAAGTCAGAGGGACAACGCCTGAAAAGGGATACCTTGCCGACTATATTTTAGTATTGCGGCGCCTCTTGTATGGAGACTTACTTGGTGCACTCCAAATGCACTTTTAAACTTTTATACTGTCTGATCTTTTTGAGTTTCTCTTGGATTAACCCCAGAGACTGCTGAGCTGCAGCCACATTCAGTCGGATTTCTGCCTATTTAATAATCTGGAATTGGTTGATATATACCAAATGTTGTATATCCAGTCAATACATACAGGGTTATTCAGAGAGCGGTGAAAAGCAGGAGAATTCGACTGAGGAAGCTTACAGTTTTGGTAAGGGAAACGCGACTCGTTGCTATCCCCACTTTTTACTTCTTTTATGTGTTTTAAATAAATCTTTTTTTCCACTTATACCTCTCCACTCATATATTATATATATCTATATGCTTTGCTTGATACCCTCATTTGTTTTTGGAGCTGCATGGTCACAATTTTGGGTCGTAATTTTTGGGTCCATCGACCTATTGCTGAAGGAATTTTTTTCTATTGGGCCGTAATTTTTTGGGTCCACCGACCTATTGCCGGAGGAATTTTCTTCGTCTGACTAAGGTTAAGACCCCCTTCAAGTGGTCCACTGCTCCCTATACGGAACCACCT
Organism: Leptobrachium leishanense; assembly: GCA_009667805.1. Lineage (NCBI taxonomy): Eukaryota > Metazoa > Chordata > Amphibia > Anura > Megophryidae > Leptobrachium > Leptobrachium leishanense. The sequence goes on along the minus strand of CM019063.1, from coordinate 20,612,997 downwards.
AAGTAGGAGGTTCCGCTACATGTGAGTACCCTATCTGGATATACATTTGTAGTTATACCCTAAACGGGATTACGCTATTAAATTCTTTTCCCGAGGTACTTGATGTCTATGCCATGTGGAACATTGGACCAAGGTGAATAGTCAAACCAGAAACTCCATCATTCGAGGGAGGAGTCCCCCATAGAGACTCGATTGCGATTCATATTGAGCTATCATAGCTCTAGACTTGTGAGTTTCCATTCTCTTGGTACATATACTTTGTTGCATGGCATAAACGATATTGCTCGATTTTTTTCTCTTCTTTTCCATTTCCGGTATTTTTCATTATACCATCGGAGAACAATCTGGACACTTTTTGAAAAGAGACATCATTCCGGAGATCCCTGAGACTGCAAAACTCAAAGAGGACTTTACCATTTATTTGCGCTCCTGAATGTACTGCGGTATATATTTGTTTTTATTCTGAAAAGCAGGAGAATGACTGGAGAATGGAAAATTTTAGGTCAAAATAGCCATTTTGGAAAGTGAGATAAATAGGAGAATTTTTCTGGTTTGGCTATTTTGACCTAGAATTTTCCATTCTCCAGTCATTCTCCTGCTTTTCACTGCTCTCTGAATAACCCTGATTATGTAATGAATGCCTGTTCTGTCTTGTAAACATTGACATTTCTTTTTTTAGAACAACCATGCCTGGATCTGATTGGGAAAGCGAAGGCGAGGAAAACACTGCTTGTAAGGTTAGTCCATAATATAATTCCTTTTGTTGGAGTTTAACCCTTTCGCTGCTGAGGCATTTCCCGCCTCTGTGCTGAGGTCATTTTTACCGATTTTGCTCATCATGTTTAAACGTGTTTTGAAGGTTTTTTTTAGTATATGACCCAGACATCTTATATATCATTCTTTCCGTCAGACTCGGCAGGTTCATAATATGTCATTATTATATGTATACGTCATGACCAGTCTGTATATTATAACAAAAAATGCAATAAAATATGAATTTTCAATAATTTACAACGTGTAAAGTGTGTTTTTTTCACATTTTAACATGCGAGCAATTGCGTTATATTTTGTGCGCTTGTTAAAAAAATTAGAGATGGGGTCTCGTTACATTTTTTGGGGGAAAATTACGCGATTTTTAACAAACGCACCGCATACAAAAATCGTTAGTGCGGCATCATTGTTCACATTATAATTGAAATGGGAACAATATTGCTGTTCACATTATAATTGAAATGGGAACAATATTGCTGCATCAACGAACCAAAAAAAGAAAAAAAACTTGTTTAATTTTTTTTTATAATTTTTATTTAATTTTTTTTAAAAAAAACTTTTTTCATACTCATGTTTGGTATTGTTGGAATGGCCATGCTCTGGGAAAGGATCACGAACCGGCGCTTTTCGGCGCCGATTTGTGATCCGGCCCCCATGAGGTTAATGCCAGGTACCATTTGGAACGGCAGGCTGTGCCCTTCCAAACGGTGCCTGGGTTAACCCCCTGCACGCCGCCGATCGGGAGGGAGAGAGGTCCGAGGGACCTCCCCCCCCTCCCTTTCAAGGGCCTCCTCTGCACATGCGGGGGGGGCACCTGAATTAGGTCTCATCGCGCCCCCGCAATGACACCTAATTACTCCGGCGGCGGTTCTCGGTGTTGGGCTGACATCTAGGATGTCAGCCCGCACCGGGGGGGCCAGCGATCGGCCGGAACCCGGCTGAACGCTGGCCCCAAAGGGAGGACGCGCTCAGTGCGTCTTCCGCAAGGAACGATACTGCGGGTGGACGCGCTGAGCGCGTCCTCCGCAGTGAAGTGGTTAAGTGGCAAAATGGCTCCACATCTATGCCACAGAAGTACACCCCTGTATCCACACAATCGGCACAAATGTATTTTCTAACCTACAGACAAGGCGTGTTAAGGTATGGATTTAAAACCTTTTATACTCATTGCTTTCTGGGGATCAAAATGCGTTCGAAGAATGCTCTGGGTACAGATTAAGTAAATCAACTCTTTGGGGCTCCACAAAAATCAGCTTCTATTTGTATTTCCATTGTACACCTGTAGTCACACACGTGCGTTCACATATGTTGATACTGCATGCAAAGATATACACTTACACCCTGAATTCACAAGCTCTAGCATTACTGCATTCACACAGACCCTAAGTGGAGTAGAGGTAACATCCACTGCTCTATAACCGAGTTCGAGACACAGGTTTGAATCCCTGCCAGAGCACCTCTCCAGTAAGTGTCCCGCTGTAGTCTGAAGTCCTTGAAGCAAAGCTGGAAGACCGCCTGAAAGGAAGGTGGGGGTTCCTCTGGACCCCTCTCCCGATCTGGAGGAGATATTTGTAAGAGAGGCAGCGCTGGAAAAGACAGTCTGCTTTCCAGCAATGCCTCGCTTTAACCCCTGTGGTACCGGTCCACGATCCGGTGACATTCAGCACCGGATTGCAGACCTCACCAGGAGGTGGCTGACATTCTGGTTGTCAGCCAAGCCTCCAGGGCCTCTCTCCATTCACTGACATCGTGGCCCAATGATGCGTGAGAACTAACCCCTGGCTACCAAGGGGTTTCTCTATGGAAACCCTATGTCGCAGATGGGATCCTTTGGACACCCGTATCTCATGATCCGTGGTAGCTAGAGGTTGCACTAACAAATTATTTTATATTTTTCAGCTAAAATCACATAAATTCTCAGAAAAATAACGGGTTCCAATTTCTATATATTTTTTTTAATCTACAGAATATAGAACCGCAAAGGCTCGAATGATAAAATGACAAAAAAAATTGACACGCTGTAGATGGTAAATTATTTTTGTTATAACGTTCTAGCAGTACATGATGCATACATATAATAATGACATATCTGCCAAGTCTGCCAAAAAAGCATATATAATATGTCTGGGTCGTATAATAAAACGGGACTTCAAATCGCTTTTAAACACGGTGAGGAAAAACTGGAAAAATTAGCTCAGCACAGAAATGGTCCAGCAGTGGAGGGGTTAATGATAACCTTGGAAATGCAGACTGAATCCTGCAACCACGAAGCATCAAACCAGCTGCGCTTCAGATATCCTGCAAACCTGTCCTGTTAAAGGTGGAGAGGGTTGGAAGTCAGACACATCTATAGGAAGTGGCATCTCTTGGAATGTTTCATCCTGTGCTCCAGTCTGACTGCACATGTCACTGTAGTTCACTAGGAACATGAATGGAGATGTGCGTGGGGGTGCAGGAACTTCTTTTCAGAGGAGAAATTCTAGCTCTGAAATATATTTAGAACCCTAATACGAACAAAGCTGTTTCATAATTCAGAGTAATTATAGAATTTAGCTAAGCTATGAAGATAAGTTAGAATTTTAATAAAGGACTCAGAGGCGAGTATTGCATTCTCTTTTCTTGCTTTAATAACAGCAGCAAGTAGTAATGTCAAAACGTAACAGACATTAAGAAAAAAACATACTCTAACAATAGTATCTTCTAACCCCCCTGTCCCATCAGTATAGTCTATTGTTCCATGCCAGTCTATAAATAGGACCGATCTCCCGCCATTTCTTCCTTTTTCTTGCGAACAGGTCAGCGGGCGTAGAATATTCCCATGAGATCAATCCATCCTGAACCGGCACGGAAACGAGAGCGCCACAGAGCCATACTGGAACAGACATCATTGGGCTGAAATAGAAGGATCGGATGACAGAGTTTTTGGAAGCCGAACGCATAGCAAACCCCTGGAGTCCGCCCCGGGAGGGCAGGGTGGGCAATACTCGCCTCTGAGTCCTTTATTAAAATTCTAACTTATCTTCATAGCTTAGCTAAATTCTATAATTTTAATACAAGAACTCAGAGGCTCCTATTGCAAGTTCAAAGCTGGTCCATAAGAGCGGACGACCAATGAACAATCGGTTTGAAGTAAAAAGTTCGGAAAGTGGTCTCTCGAGACCAGTCTGCGGACTTAAGCAGATCCTCCAAACGACATCCGGCCCCCAAAGCTGCCGACGCGCTGCGAATGGAATGAGCCCCAAACATTGAAACATTAACCCCAGCCAAAACCAAAAGCCACTTGAGCCAACGCGCTAACGTAGTGGAACCGACCGGTTTATGGGGGGATTTGAATGAGATAAAAAGTGGGGATCGACCTTCCGATCGCAAAACCCCCGTACGCGACTCATATGCTTTTAGGCATCGTACCGGACAAAGGTTCGGGTGCGATGGAAAAGCTGGATAAAAGACTGACGATATGCCCGTTTTCGTGCGCCTAGAAATCTCGAAACGGACCCCGTCGGGTATGAAGGACCGAGCACCAAAATCTAACGCCCTAACATCCCCCACTCTTTTGCATGAAATAAGGCAAAGGAGAGCCACCAGTTTAGCCGATAATTGCCGCAAAGACAGGTCTTCGTTAGAGGACCAAGCTTCGAGAAATTGTAACAGAATGGCCACATCCCACGTCTCTGAATACCGAGGAAGCGGAGGTCTAGAAAACCTGATACCTCTCAGTAACCGACACACCAAGGGATGTTGACCCACTGGGACTCCTTGGAAACCCATATGGTAAGCTGAGAGGGCAGAGCGAAAGACATTAATCGTTCTATTCGCTTTGCCCTCATCGAAGCATTCCGACAAAAAGTTAAGGACCCGTACTAGAGGGGCTTGAAAGGGATCTTCACTCCGTGCACTACACCAAGCTGACCAGGTCGTCCAGGCCGATCCATAGCTTGACAAAGTACCCGGAGCCCATGCGGATTGAAGGATCGTTCTAGCTCGTTCCGAAACGTCGCTGGACGCCCCGGCAATCCTGATACCAGGGACACCAATAGCGGGCAAGCCTCCTGCCCGAGCAATGGGTGAGGAAGACCGAGATTGTCTACAATCAAGTCTGGGAGAGGTGGTAACAAACGTGGGACATCGACCAGAAGGTCCAGGAACAGGGGAAACCACGGTTGGTTGGGCCAGAATGGAGCCACTAAAACCAACTCCGCCTCCTGAACCCGAATCTGGTTCAATGTACGTAAGACCAGATGAAAGGGGGGAAAAGCGTATAGCCTCTGCCCTTCCCAATTCTGGAGAAAAGCATCCGTGGCCAGGGCCATCGGGTCTGGTCTCCAACTGTAAAAGGCGGGCAGATGACTGTTGAGGCGTGAAGCAAACAGATCGATCTGAAAAGGACCCCAAATGTCCGTTATGGCCGAAAAGATCGATGAGTGTAAACGCCAGTCCCCTGAGTCTTCCGTGTGCCTCGAACTCCAATCGGCCAGGAGATTCGAGACGCCCGGAATAAACTGAGCTTGAACTACGATGCGATGACGGAAGCACCAGTCCCATAGACGGGTCGCCATGTTTGTTAACAGAATGGATCGGGGGCCCCCCAAATGATTGATATAGCGAACTGCTGGGACGTTGTCCATGCGCAGGAGGACTGACGTATCCGTCCGCCGTTTCAGAAAACTCTGAAGGGCGAACATGCCTGCTAACAATTCGAGGCCATTGATGTGAAATCGAGTCTCCTGATCCGACCACGGACTCCCTGTCAACTCGTCTCCGCATCTGGCCCCCCATCCTGCCAGACACGCATCGGAATCTATCGTGATTGATGGGGGAGGGGTCTCGATAGACCTGCCGTTGTAAAGCCGGAGGTTCTCCAGCCACCAACGGAGATCTTCCCGTGCTGCCACCGACAAAGACACCCTGTCGGAGTAGGCCTTCCCCCGTCTTAGGAAATGGGCCATCAGGCGTTGGAGGGCCCGATAGTGTAGAGGGGCTGGGTGAACTCCCAACCTGGAGGCTGCTAGCACTCCTATGATGCGCGATATCTCTCGCAGTGTTGGGGAAATTGAGGATAGTAGACTCCGCACCTCCCCTGAGAATGGATTTGCACTTCAGTTCCGGAAGGAACATTGTCATGGACATCGGTCGAATCACAAAACCCAGGAATTCTATGGAGCGTACCGGATAAAGCACCGATTTCTCCTGGTTCACCAGGAATCCTAAATTCTGAAGTAGAGACACGGTCTGAGAAAGACTGGACCTCAGAACTAGTTCCGACTCCCCCAATAACAGAATGTCGTCCAGATAAATGATCAGACGAACACCCCGCGACCGGAGGTGACTCGCTACTGGCTTCAGAAGCTTGGTGAAACACCAGGGAGCTGAAGACAGTCCGAACGGTAAGGAGCGGAATCTCCAAACTGTCTTGTTCCATTGGAAGCAGAGGAATTTCCTGGATTCCTCCCCCATCAGAACCGTCAGATAGGCGTCTTTTAAATCTATTTTTGCCATCCAATCGTTCGGTTGGAGCATGTCTCTGAGCAGATGTAGCCCTTCCATCTGAAAGTGATTGTACTGTATGTGCAGGTTTAGTTCTTTTGAGTACAGGACGCTTCCCGCCGCCCTTTTTGGAAACCAGGAATAGGTTGCCTAGAAATTTTATTTGTCCCCTCGGGGATCGCTCTATGGCTCTCTTCCGTACCAGGTCGGTAATCTCTTCCTCCACCAGTGCCGCGTCTTCTGCTGAGAATACTAGTGGCGGGGGATAGGATCGCTGCGCCGGATTCGAGGTGAAATTTATCGTAAACCCCTGAACAGTGCGCAATATCCACAGATCTGTCGTTAGCGAGCGCCACTGCTTTAAATGTAGAGACAAGCGACCCCCTACCGGAACCATAGAATGAGGAATCAACATGTTCCTTACCTGGGGAACGAAAGTGTCGGTATCCTCGACCTCCTCTGAAGCTTCTAAATCCCCTGCTGCGCCAGGGACGGGAACGAGAGGGGTAAAACTGGGACACTCTCGTGTCTGTCTGGGGATTGCCATAGTTGAAGGAGCCTGTGAATGGGCGGGATATACCTGCCCTTGCCTGGCCGGTAGCGCGGCTCCTGCCCCTACCGGCCCGTGCAAAAACCCCTGCAGTGAAGACCTTTTTGATAGAGGTTGTGACCTTTTCCATGGTTGTGAAAGCTCCAGTGTACTCTGACATATCTTTTAGGAAACCAGGGCCGAATAGATTAACTTGGGCTTTGGCTCATAACTCATTATCGGCTACTCCAGCAAGCTGGGAATCCATTTTTAATAATATACATTTTCTCCGTTCTGCGGCGAGAGCCGCGTTAGTGTTTCCAATAAAACTAAGTGCCCTTTGTGCCCAGTTGGACACCTCATAGGGATCTAGAGTGGAATCGTTCAGTTTTGCCTGTTCGGCAACATCGAGTAATTTCACTAGTGGACCAGTGACATCCAGCAATTTATCTTGGCAGGTTCTAATTGCCAGGTCGATGCCGCGCTTTTGCGACCAGCCCTTAGGCTCAACAAACTTTATAAACTTCTGGTCCACTTCGGGGGTCATGCATGTTTTTCCCCCAGTAGAGGGTCGAGGGCACTCCGATTTCATTCGATTCCTAGTGACCTTATCCAAAGGTCTATGCACCCGGGCGTCCACCCAAGCCTCTACGTGAGGAATGGGAGTCCACTCTGCTGATCTAGGGTGAGATAGTTCTTCTGGTGTGAACATGGGGTTACCAAATGGGTCGTAATTCGGACCAAATGGGTCTGAATTTGGATTAGGCGGAACTGTTTGTTCATTAAAATCCTCATCCGAGGCGTAAACCTCTAGCTCATCTTGCTTCTGATATTCTTCATCAGAGAAAGTTTCCTGCTCACGATATGTGCTTGGGCGAGCTACAGCCCTGGAGGAATCAGAAGCTTTAACCCTTTTAGGGGTGGTAACAATTTTATGGTGCGATTTTATGTGAGCGCTTTTTGGATACTTGTGCCCCCGACATGACTTCCCCGGGCATTGTTGCGGGTATGCCAGACCCTCCAGCCCTGCGCTTTTTATCTTGAACGGGCTGTTTCCCCATGGTGGTGACCAAGGGAGCATCAGTGGGCTTCACAGCAGTGAGGGATGTGCCCATATCAGTGACCGGATTAACCGGATTAATCTCATTTCTGGCTTCAGTTAGAGCGTTTTTTAGGGACTGAGTGAACGAGTCTGATAAGGAGGAAACTGCTTTTAACATAGCTGTCTCAATAGACGCCTGAATCTGTGGTCCCAGGGATCTATTAGGGTCAGACATGGCAGGGTCTACTTGCTGCTGTTATTAAAGCAAGAAAAGAGAATGCAATAGGAGCCTCTGAGTTCTTGTATTAAAATTGTAATTTTCAACTCTTCCCAGAGGATCGCATATATGCATCATGAAGTGTAGAAATGGGGAGCCCCTCCTTATACGGGTCTAACTGGTGTTCGGCAGCCTCAAACATAGACCTTTACATTTGTGGCTTTCAACGGTCAGCTTTTCCCTTAACACTGCTTCTTGGGAACTAGTGGCGTTCTAACTTTTGCCACAGGCTGGCTTACCACTAGATATGTACTTGTGTACAAAGTGTGTGACACCTGCACAGTAAGCTGCTTCAGCAGAAGCCTTGGTTTGGAAAGGCAGTGGAACGGTTTAAAAGTGGTGCAAGAATTAACAAGTCATTTGAAGGCTTGTCTGTGATTCTTTTTGCCCACAGAAAGGCAGGGACACTATTCATTTGGGTTCACAGGACCGTTTTAGAAGTGATCTGTGGTTTTGGTAAAATATACAGAATTGAATTCACTACTTGTACATTTTTATATTCTTGCAGCAACCTGACTACAGGGATACAAATGGTGAGTATTCGGAGACTCTCCTATGCAAGACTGATCAATATTTTTTTTAATTCAATGAGCCTGAAACTAAACTATTAATCGACAATGAGAATAATTACCAACTATTCTCATTATCGATTAATCTGCACACAGTGTGAGACTGAGCTGAACATTATTAACCTCAGATACTTTGGAGCTGATTGGAGAAAACGTGCTGCTGCTTTACTCTGATTCAGTTCTAGGATTGTTGGACATCACCAGGTTGTTTATAATTCAGTTTACCACAGTAGCAGAGCTACAGCAGACTGTGGGATGCTGCCCTGGAGCTGTACCACCCGGTGTTTTATCCTTGCTTGGAGCTGGAGTCCTGGGCCACCACCCAACCCTCCCCCACCCCCGGTCCAGAGCTGCCTTTATGCTTTTTGCAGGGAGCTTGTGGGAAGGGATCAGGACAAAACTCAGGTCCAGTCTCTTGCTCAAACTCACTCCCTTTCACACTTGAGTCCGGTCAATGCTTAAACTCCCTCCCTCTCACCTCCTGTCGTCGTCCCCCCGGTCATGAAACCCCTTTTAAAAGCATGCTATGCATCCGGACCACTTTAGCTTATTAACATGGTCAGGCTACATGGAGTGCCCCCCCTTCTCACCCCTCTTTGCGTGCTGACACCCTGTCTGAGCGCTCGTAGCCGCATTTGTTGAGGGAGAAAGCCGACATGAGCTTGAGTTGCACAAGCAGTATCTATCCATCGCTCTGACAGGTGCTTGCATATCTTGTGTGCGAAAAGTGTGCAAGGTACATAATTTGTGTATGTACGTAACTAAAGTTATGTACACTACGCAAATTGCGAATAATTTTCTTTTTACATTTATTATCCAAATAATTGGCCAACGAATTGATTATGAAATAATAGTTGCAGCCCTAGAATTAAATGTAACTTCTCTTCATTTGGCACAGCATGTCTGCCCACCTGTCACCAGCTGGCATGTTTTATTTAAAGTTTATTGTTCAAGACGGCATAGGGGTTTGTGTGCACGGGGCAGAATGGCTGCCAAAGTTGCAGTGGCATTAGCATTGCCTTAATGCAGATGGTTTCTGTCCAGTTTTCCTCCAGGTTTGTTCAATAATGTTTTCTTTTTCACAGCAAATGCAGAGTTTTCTGGATCTGGCTTTGGAAGTCAAAGAGGTAGCTTCTTCATTTTAACCTTGTTTTTGAGTTGCCCTTCTCTCCTTGCTTTTTATAAAGTTTCTTGTGCAGCGTTCAGATTTTCTGTCATTTGGTCCTTTCACCTTGGCTTTTGGCAATGAAATTAAAACCTCATGCAACCTGTTCCACAACTGCATTTGTGATCAACGTAAATGACGTCTTTCACCTAGACCGTAGGTTTGTACTTTCTATGTTTATAGGTAGGGATGCACCGATACCACTTTTTTAAGACCGAGTACCGATACTTTTGTTCAAGTACTCACCGATACCAATTACCGATACTTTTATTTTATGTCATGTGACGCTTTCCAAGAAGAACAGACCTTCTATAAAGCCCCCAGGTCTCATGGATATTGCCCCAGCTCATGGATATCCTGCCCCCCAGCTCATGGATATCCTGCCCCCCAGCTCATGGATAATTGCCCCCCAGCTCATGGATATGCCCCCCCCCTGCTCATGGTTATGCCCCCCCCTGCTCATGCCCCCCAGCTCATGGATATCCTGCCCCCCAGCTCATGGATAATTGCCCCCCAGCTCATGGATAATTGCCCCCCAGCTCATGGATAATTGCCCCCCAGCTCATGGATATGCCCCCCCTGCTCATGGTTATGCCCCCCCTGCTCATGGATATGCCCCCCTGCTCATGGATATGCCCCCCCTGCTCATGGTTATGCCCCCCCTGCTCATGGATATGCCCCCCCTGCTCATGGTTATGCCCCCCCCTGCTCATGGATATGCCCCCCCTGCTCATGGTTATGCCCCCCCTGCTCATGGATATGTCCCCCTTGCTCATGGTTATGCCCCCCCCTGCTCATGGTTATGCCCCCCCTGCTCATGGATATGCCCCCGCTCATGGATATGCCCCCCCCTGCTCATGGATATGCCCCCCCTGCTCATGGATATGCCCCCCCTGCTCATGGATATGCCCCCCCTGCTCATGGTTATGCCCCCCTGCTCATGGTTATGCCCCCCCCGCTCATGGTTATGCCCCCCTGCTCATGGTTATGCCCCCCTTGCTCATGGATATGCCCCCCCTGCTCATGGTTATGCCCCCCTGCTCATGGATATGCCCCCCTTGCTCATGGATATGCCCCCCCTGCTCATGGATATGCCCCCCCCGCTCATACTTACCTTCCTTCAGCGCCGCCGGGAAAGTCTTCTCGCGCGCGCGCTCCTTGGAAGGTCCCCAGCCGCGACCACGTGGGACCATGTGATCGCGGCTGGGGTCCTTCCAACGAGCGCGCGCGCGGGAACTTTCCCGGCGTCGCTGAAGGAAGGTAAGTATGAGCGGAGAGCAGCTGCAGGGCCTGTCTGAATGCTCTATCTGCATTTGGACAGGCCCTGCAGCTGCTCACTTTGTTTATACTCACCTTCCTTCAGCGACGCCGGCAAAGTTTCCCCGCGCGCGCTCGTTGGAAGGACCCCAGCCGCGATCACATGGTCCCACGTGGTCGCGGCTGGGGACCTTCCAAGGAGCGCGCGCGCGAGAAGACTTTCCCGGCGGCGCTGAAGGAAGGTGAGTATAAACAAAGTGAGCAGCTGCAGGGCCTGTCCGAATGCAGATAGAGCATTCGGACAGCCGCCGCAGCCCCTCGGATACCGGCAAGCCGGCTCAATGCCGGCTTCCGGTATCGGAAAAAAATATCGGGGGTACTGCACGAGTACCAAGTACTCCTGCAGTACCCGGTATCGGCACCGATATCGATACTAGTATCGGTATCGGTGCATCCCTATTTATAGGGTTTCCGATGCTGCGTTCCCTGGCCTGATTTTCTGAATTTGGCTCCCTTTTCAGGTTTTAAAATCTGTTGGTGTCTAATTTTTAATATTCCTTTAACTCCTCAAGCTCCTGCCTTTACCCAGATCGTTCTTGTCTGACTCATTTCTGTAATGACATTTAATAGATCTTTGAGAATAAAATCTCTTCAGTATCTGACCTGATTTTAAGGCAGGACGTCGGAGGCTCCTATTTGCATTCGCTTTCTTTATTGCACCCACAGCAGCAAAGAAAAGTGATGAAAAACAGAACAAAAAAACGTAAACCCCCCCACGTGGGGCACCCTCCCCAGTCCATAGGTCCCGCCCCAAAGTCCATAAAAGGTCTGTGCTGGAGCGGCCACACCCTCTTTCTTTGCTGCTCTTGCACGGATCAGATGAGTATTCACCCTCTGTGTTTTTTATTTGAATCTTTTTCTGTTTAAGATACTTCGTTTTCCCTTATTATAATCACTGATATAGTTTTTCCCTTACTGTAACCACTGATATAGTTTTTTCCCTTACTGTATTTACTGATATAGTTTTCACTTACTGTATTCACTGATTTATATATATATATTTCTAGATTGTTCGGTGTTAACGGGGGCTGACTTTCCCCGGCTCTAACCGCGGGCTCAGCTCCTGATTGGCAGCAAAGTCCGGTAGATCTTCGGATCACCTGGGCTTTGCCGCCTCTCGCTGGATATGTCTCTCCTTTTGGATTCCCTGCTCACTTGCGATCCTTATGGTTCCTCTGGGGGGTCACTGTTTGTTCTGGACTTTGTGTGCTGCTGTGGGGGGCAGGGGCGCACGGCTCCTGGGCTGAAATCCCCCGCTGAGAGCTGAGATTGCCGAGACAGCTCCTGCACCTCCTGCTGATTGATTGATTGGTGTTTAATCCCCTGGTTTGTGTGCAGGACCCTTTAACTCCCCGTTTTGCAGGCTTCCAGCATTTAACTGTTTTTACACCAGTTTTTCTACCCTATCCATTGATTTGGAAAGATCTGAGTTTTATACTAAAAAAAAAAAAAATGTAACAAAGATCTCCCTGTATAACACTGATTGAATATAAAGATCTCCCTGTATAACACTGATTGAATATAAAGATCTCCCTGTATAACACTGATTGAATATAAAGATCTCCCTGTATAACACTGATTGAATATAAAAATCTCCCTGTATAACACTGATTGAATATAAACATCTCCCTGTATAACACTGATTGAATATAAAGATCTCCCTGTATAACACTGATTGAATATAAAAATCTCCCTGTATAACACTGATTGAATATAAACATCTCCCTGTATAACACTGATTGAATATAAACATCTCCCTGTATAACACTGATTGAATATAAACATCTCCCTGTATAACACTGATTGAATATACATCTCCCTGTATAACACTGATTGAATATAAAGATCTCCCTGTATAACACTGATTGAATATAAAAATCTCCCTGTATAACACTGATTGAATATAAACATCTCCCTGTATAACACTGATTGAATATAAACATCTCCCTGTATAACACTGATTGAATATAAACATCTCCCTGTATAACACTGATTGAATATAAACATCTCCCTGTATAACAAGGGAAATATTCAGTGGGTCAGTCTTTCCCTAATAGAAAATACACATAACAGTCTTGTGCAATTTACAATAAAATGTCAATAAATTACAACAGCGTTATTGATAACCTCTTATATCTTGCATATGGGTCCGTCTCAAAATGCAAGGTGAGGAAATACACGTGCAAGAAAATGCATATAGCGTGCAAAAACAGTCATAAAGTGCAATATAGCAGTAGTGGTGCTACTACCTACTATCATGTGTGAATCAATCTCACAATAAAACGTAAGTGCAAATTGCATATAAAGTGCATGTACTCGTAACGTACTTCTATTAATATAGTGCAAACACAAAAAGTGTTGGTGTGAATCCCGAAGGGTCCACAATCTCACAATGCAAATCGTGAGTGCAAATGCATATAAAGTGCATATACTCGTAATAATCTTCTATTGATAAAGTGCAAACACAGAAAGTGTTGGTGTGAAATCAAGGAGTCCGTAATAGTGTCCAATATTTTACCAGTCTCTAGTCTATTGCCACACAAAGTGCGTGTGCAGAGGGTTACCCAATGGGTAAATGAACCAAAATCAGGGTTGTTGGCCGCCAAATGATTCATAGTCAAATGTCCCAGCGTTGTACTTCCTTCCTCCAATTGGTGGATTCCATAACATGGGGAGGAGAAAAGAAGAATAATAGTGCAGACTGCTAGAATTGATTTAAGTGGGTGTATATATATATATTACACTCACAAATTTAAGAACCTAATGGGTCCCGGCTCTGGATTAGAATGCCTCACGCCAAATACAGGGTGACGTTCCCCCTTTTAGTCGAGAATCCTCCAGTTGTCCTCAAATAAAACACATGTGGAGAGGGAATGCTCCCATAGCATAACTCAGCTTGTATATTTAGATGGTTACAGTTATCATTCAACTCACCAGTGGTGGAGCCTCGATTTTCTCAGGCTCAGCGTAAAGGCGAATGGTGCTTCTCAGTCAGGTGAGCACCTAACCCCTTTCTCCTGTAGTGTCTTCTCGTTCCGAACTCTACTCCTTGGTCGACTTTTTGTAGGTTTTCTACCTCCTTTCTAACCTCAGACTACCTCCAGAGTATCTCCAGGATATCTCTAAGTGCTCACTTTGAAGGCTTCCCAAGCTCAATTAGGAACGAGAAGACACTACTGGAGAAAGGGGTTAGGTGCTCACCTGACTGAGAAGCACCATTCGCCTTTACGCTGAGCCTGAGAAAATCGAGGCTCCACCACTATATGCAATTTGCACTTACGTTTTATTGTGATATTGATTCACACATATGATAGTAGGTAGTAGCACCACTACTGCTGAATTGCACTTTATGACTGTTTTTTGCACGCTATATGCATTTTCTTGCACGTGTATTTCCTCACCTTGCATTTTGAGACGGACCCATATGCAAGATATAAGAGGTTATCAATAACGCTGTTGTGCAATTTGCAATAAAATGTCAATAAATTACAAGACTGTTATGTGTATTTTCTATTAGGGAAAGACTGACCCACTGAATATTTCCCTTGTCAAACATCCAACGATAATTGACATATACCCACCACACCAAGAATGTCCCACTTTGGGAAGTATCAAGTGCGCCACTAGGACCCCCACCTTTCCATATAATTTATTTGCACATTTGAGTTGAGATTTTTGTGCAACACCTTGTAGGCAGCAACCCCGATAACTGAAATATTGATTAAGCGCCTCCACAGACACTCACTCTTGTCATCTCCCTGTATAACACTGATTGAATATAAAGATCTCCCTGTATAACACTGATTGAATATAAAGATCTCCCTGTATAACACTGATTGAATATAAAGATCTCCCTGTAT
This sequence comes from Leptobrachium leishanense, assembly GCA_009667805.1. Taxonomy (NCBI): domain Eukaryota; kingdom Metazoa; phylum Chordata; class Amphibia; order Anura; family Megophryidae; genus Leptobrachium; species Leptobrachium leishanense. The sequence continues at coordinate 20,597,983 of CM019063.1, read as the reverse complement.
AACACTGATTGAATATAAAGATCTCCCTGTATAACACTGATTGAATATAAAGATCTCCCTGTATAACACTGATTGAATATAAAGATCTCCCTGTATAACACGGATTGAATATAAACATCTCCCTGTATAACACGGATTGAATATAAACATCTCACTGTATAACACGGATTGAATATAAACATCTCCCTGTAGAACACTGATTAAATATAAAGATCTCCCTGTAGAACACTGATTAAATATAAAGATCTCCCTGTAGAACACTGATTAAATATAAAGATCTCCCTGTATATATAACACTGATTAAATATATAGGTGTCCCTAATATAACATACTGATAAAATAAAGGTGTCCTTGTATAACATATTGATATAAAGGTGTCCCTATATAACGTACGGATAATATAAAGGTGTCCCTAATATAACACTGTTAATATAAAGGTGTCCCTATATAACATACTGATTTAATATAAAAGGTGTCCCTATATAACATATATTGATGTCCCTATATAACATACTGATAAAATAAAGGTGTCCATATACAGTTGTGTTCAAAATTATTCAACCCCCAATGCTGTAAAGGGTTTTAGGGAATTTAGTGTACATTTGTAATTGTATTCAGAATGAAATCCTACAAGGACTTTTTAAAGAACCATATGCAACTAAAATGACATCAATTGGTTTTGTAATACAGTAGTAAATGTTTCTTTTGTGAATTCTTCATTGACACAATTATTCAACCCCTTAAAGACTACCACTCTGAAGAACAGAGGTTCATTCAAGTGTTTTCAATCAGGTATTGAAAACACCTGTGGATGTCACGGAGCAGCAATAAAGCATAAAAGCACCAATTAGGCAGCTTTAAAATGACTGATACTCAGCTCCTTCTAGACATTTACTGGTGTGGTTACAAACATGGTGAAGTCAAGGAATGGTCCAGGAAGAGAAGAGTGATTACTCTTCACAGGAAAGGCAATGGCTATAAGAAGATTGCAAAGATGTAAAACATACCAAGAGAGACCATAGGAAGCAATCATTCGCAAATTCAAGGCAAAGGGCACTGTTGAAACGCTACCTGGTCGTGGCATAAAGAAGATGCTGACTTCGACTGCTGTGCGCTACCTGAAGCGTAGAGTGGAGAAAAGTCCCCGTGTGACTGCTGAGGAACTGAGAAAAGATTTGTCAGATGTGGGCACTGAAGTTTCAGCTCAGACAATACGGCGCACACTGCGTAATGAAGGCCTCCATGCCAGAACTCCCAGGCGCATCCCCTTGCTGTCTCCAAAGAATAAGAAGAGTCGACTGCAGTATGCCAAAGGTCATGTGGACAAACCACAGAAGTTTTGGGATAGTGTTCTGTGGACTGATGAAACAAAATTAGAACTGTTTGGGCCCATGGATCAACGCTATGTTTGGAGGTGGAAGAACAAGGCCTATGAAGAAAAGAACACCTTGCCTACTGTGAAGCATGGCGGGGGGTCAATCACGCTTTGGGGCTGTTTTGCTTCTGCAGGTACAGGGAAGCTTCAGCGTGTGCAAGGTACCACGAATTCTCTTCAGTACCAGGAGATATTGGATGACAATGTGATGCAGTCTGTCACAAACCTGAGGCTTGGGAGACTTTGGACCTTTCACAAGGAACAATGATCCCAAGCATACCTCCAAGTCCACTAGAGCATGGTTGCAGATTAAAGGCTGGAACATTTTGGAGTGGCCATCGCAGTCACCAGACTTAAATCCGATTGAGAACCTCTGGTGGGACTTAAAGAAAGCAGTTGCAGTGCGCAAGCCTAAGAATGTGACTGAACTGGAGGCTTTTGCCCATGACGAATGGTCGAAGATACCCGTAGAATCGCTGCAAGACACTTGTGTCAAGCTATGCTTCACGTTTAAAAGCTGTTATAACTGTAAAAGGATGTTGTACTAAGTACTAAGATTGAATGTCACTTGGGGGTTGAATAAAACTGATAATGATGTGAGCACAGAAAAGACATTTGTGGTTATTTCATTATAAATGTTATGTTATATTTGTCTGACCTACACGTGCCTCTTTGATTTAATTGTAAGCAAGATGACTGAATGATCAAAATCAATGTCAAACTGGCCAAAACACTCAATTTCAGTGGGGGTTGAATAATTTTGAACACAACTGTATATAACATACTGATTAAATACAAAGATGTCACTATATAACATACTGATAATGTAACGATGTCCCTATCTAATATACGGATTAAATATAATGTTGTCACTGTCTAATATACTAATTATTACGATGTCACTATAGAACATACTGATTTAATATAAAGGTGTCCCTATAGAATATACTGATTACATATAACGATGTCCCTATATAACATACTGATTTAATATATAGATATCCCTGTATAACATACTGATTTAATATATAGATATCCCTGTATAACATACTGATTTAATATATAGATATCCCTGTATAACATACTGATTTAATATATAGATATCCCTGTATAACATACTGATTTAATATATAGATATCCCTGTATAACATACTGATTTAATATATAGATATCCCTGTATAACATACTGATTTAATATATAGATATCCCTGTATAACATACTGATTTAATATATAGATATCCCTGTATAACATACTGATAGAATATAAGGATATCTCTATTGAACATTCTGATTATAAGATAGAGGAGGTCACTGTGCTCCTTTCTATAGAGCTACTTGTGGCACAAACCGCTATCAGAGGTTTTGGAGTAGGCCTACCTGCCACGGTAACACCTTGATGGGATGAGTCCTACCTAGTGGACCGGAAGCCGCTTTCGCGCTGCTTCTCAGGGTATCGCGTGTCTGTGGGTACCTTGCGCATTATTATTTTTATGCGCACTTTCGGCCTACTTCTATACCTACATGCATAGATTGTTATGCTCGACACCATGTTGCGCTTGTACCCCTCTGACATGCCCCTTTTGCCGGATATTTTTTACATCCATTATGGCTGATGTTACTACAGAATTGCCGCTACGAGCGGATGACTTCCCAGGCAAGTTACTCACCACGGTGAGGCCCCCAGATACACCCCTGCCACGTGCTGCGGGTATAAGTCAGATGGCAAGGTCTAACACCTTCAGAGGGGCTGGCAGCTCCGCACTGCTGCCTGTGGCCATATCCTCCGACACGGTTCCTCGTATGAGAGCCCACTCCCGCTGGACGCTTGGGGCGGAGGTCCCTAGGAGGTGATGACCTCCGCTCCTACTAAACGGGATTCCCCTCCACACATGCTAAGCCAGAGCACGTGGATAATCCTCCTAGAGGGGCTGGCATCCCCGATACTCTGCCCTCTGAGATTGACGAGGTGACCTCGCGTACAGAGCCCCTGACCGCGGGGGCCTTGGTGGCGGTCTTTCAGATCAGGCCTACCCTTCCGGGTTCTGGCCGACTCCCCACGACCATTGACTTGGCAGGTGAGGAACCCGAGCAAGGGGAGGATGACTGAGCGCTAGAGATTTATGCTCCACAAGATGATGGCCTGTTGGCCGAGGAGGTGAGGGCCCCATCACCTTTGATTTCCTATGGAGAGGCGTCTCTGCGTCTGTTGTGAGTATATGCGGTGGCGCCTCCCAGGTTTGGTTTTTCGCACTGTTAACGTCTTTGGGTCTGCCTTGCCGGCCGGTCATTTGGATTGGACTCCTCATTTGGACTCCTGGGGAGTCATCCCTTGGTATGCCGACTGCTCGAAGGTGCTTGTCTTTCTCGGCCCGGCTCTGAGTTATTCGTCTACTTGGGTTGTGTCCCGAGTTGTATCTTTTCGTTGATCTGACCGGACACTCCGTCCTTACCCCTCCGGCAATTGTCGGCATTCCTGCTGGTATTGTTTTGTATTTTTTTAAAGTCAGCCGGTCTCTCATTGGTCACTGGCACTGATGCGTTGAACATGCAAATAGGAGCCTCCGACGTCCTGCCTTAAAATTCCCAAATTTTCCTATTCTATATAACGGAAAGTTTGGATTTTAATAAGGACTCGGAGGCGAGTATTTCCCACCTCTCCCGCCCTGGGGGGGGGGGGGTGCATTTTGACCGGCTGGGTTGGTATGCTTTATGCGCTGCGCATATTTCGTTATTTTGGTCCCTCTCATGGGGCCATGGGGGGTAACGGTTTCTCGGTACCCTCGCACCGCTAATGTTTGCTATCATGTTCTGTGCTTCTTACAGCTTCTTGATTTGTTTGATCGGGGCTTCCGGTTCTGGATTATCGTCCGCCCTGGATACTGTTCCTGTTGACTGATCCCGTGGTTGATTTCGTCAGTCGCTTGAAAGAAAGAGGGTGTGGCCGCTCCAGCACAGACCTTTTATGGACTTTGGGGCGGGACCTATGGACTGGGGAGGGTGCCCCACGTAGGGGGTTTAAGTTTTTTGTTCTGTTTTTCATCACTCTTCTTTGCTGCTGTGGGTGCAATAAAGAAAGAGAATGCAAATACTCGCCTCCTCCGTCCTTATTAAAATCCAAACTTTCCGTCATATAGAATAGGAAAATTTGGGAATTTGTTTTTTGTTAACTAAATAAAAGCTTGGAAATTAGTTTTTCTGTCACTTGCACAGTGGTATGTAAACATTAGCCTTCAGGTTTTTTTAAACATATTGTTTTTTGAGATCCTGTAGCTTACTTTCTGGTTTTGACTGTTTCTTTTTACCTGTTTGGCAGGACAATAAAAGGTTGAATCTGGGCATTAAATGGTTATATTTTAATGAGCAGACCAGACCTTTATGCAGTTTTCTTGTCTGTCTTGTTTGACTTGGCTGAGACAAACTAGTGAATTTGATCAGTGCTTGATTTTGTCTATGGATGGCAGTAATAAAACTGCACTAAATGCAGTTATTATTTTTGAGTCGGGAGAATTTTTTGGATGGTGTTCCTAACTTGTTAATCTATAGTCCACAAGTTAAGTAGCTAGATGTAAATTCCAAGGAGCCTGTCAATTTCAGACTTCTGTTTGTAAACCACTCAACGAATGCAAGTTTCATGGCATCATGACAGGTTTTAATTTTTCTGGTCTTTGGAACAGGTAATAGAGGTAATAGAGGTGGAAGAGGTGCAGGATCTGGCACGTTTGGTCGAGGTAAGATGCTTTTTATACATAGATCTTAGTGTTGTGGGATATTTTTATAAGCGCTTTATGGTATTCCCTGTAACGGGGCACTGTCCAACATGAAGGGATGCATAAAATATTACAGGAATTGACCATTTACTACTGTATAAAACTAGACGAGCCACTACTATAGATGCCAACTGCACACTGAATGAGCGAAGCAAAATTTCCTCTATAGACTTGGTTATAGAATAATGGAGGCTATTTAGGAGCCTATAGACACCACGTCACTGGAGATGTCAGATCCCACTAAGAACTAGCTTGAAATAAACACAAAGCTTCAATGTTCACGCCAATCTTAAGGTGTAAGAGAAAATATGATGACAGGTTGTATGTTTGCAGAACGTCAAATACTAAGACCGGAACAGTTCAAATTGTAAACAAAATATGCCACGATTAGATTTTAATAAATTGAAATGACTGCATGGAATGTCTGAGGGCAGGAAACCATATAACACGTTAACCGAAGTACAAAATAGTATATGGGAGAGGGGAAAATATTCTGATTTGGATATTGCAATGCATAGGCAGAATTCAAATCCATACTGGTTAAGCTTAAAGTGTACCCATGCAAGATTTTAAACCTCGCGCACACATTTAAGCTAAACGTTTTTTGTTTTGGTTTTCTCTAGGATTCAATGAAAATGAAGACGAACAGACAAGTGGGCTTCGAAGGGGAGGTAGGGATTGTTTCTCGTTTATATGAATCATTTTCTCCAGTCTTAGGGCTCTTTTATTTGTTTACACGAACTGCATTAGAGGTCTTGTAAATGTAATAATTCCCCTCCTATTTATACTTGAAGGCTTTAGAAACCGGGATGACGGCGGGCAACGTTCAAGCTTTTCAGAAAGACGAGGTATATATTTTTGCTGTATCCTTGTGGCTATGTTCATACAAAGGTTCAGTTTTACATTAGCAATCATTGCCTCATACATACAAAATATAAATTGATACTTAGGTCTAACAATTTGCATGTTGTATGAAATGTTACTTTTGTGGGGAGGTTTCCCTACATTTTTGGTGTTGAATCTGTGGTCTGCAGTCACAACCCACCTTTGTATTTTCTGCTTTAACCCATCTCGCCACACGACATGTGGGGAATATCCTTGTCTCTCAGCTGTATGGAGCGGGCGTCCCTAACATGTAGTCTGTTGAACTTGCTCTATGGACTGTGGCCAGCTTTCCCCTGCCCAGAATGGCTGGAGTGTCTGGCCAATCCAGAACAAGTATCAAGGGACTGACACATGTCAGTTCTCCCCTCCGTAACTCCTGCTTGGCTAAAGATATTTCTGTGCGCCCAGAAGGTCAAGGTAGGTGTAAAAGGAAAGGCCAGAAGCTGGCCTTCCTAATGATGCCAAGCATGGACATAGATTTAAAATGCTGTTTTTTCCTTTCTCCCTGCATGAGGAATGTGACACTGGTTTATACATAGTCTTATTTATGGTATGCTATGTGCCAATATACATGATCAAGTTTCAGTTTTAAGTTCGATTCTATACCCCCTTCACTGCTGAGCAATTTCAAGTCTTAAAAAAAAAAACCTAGTTTCTCTTTTTATTTTTTTCTTTACTTTAAAAATGGTCATATTTGGTATCCTTGGAAAGGCCATGCTCTGGCCTTTCTAAACATGACACTGCTAGCTGCCAACAGTCGTGAGATAGGGGGTTTCTTTGAACCCCAATATCTCCACCCCTATCTTTCCTTAGTCAATGAGGACGTTCCCCACACATCCTAAGCAGTGAAAGGGTTAAAAGGTGTTTGAGGCATTTTTGATAAAGCTTCGGACATGACACTTATTTAGAAAGTGGTAAAGAATTCTGTACTCAAGGCGCCACCTGGTGGTTTCTTGAAATATTAAAGCAACACGTATATACAAATATTAAGCTTCTGCTAAATTGATGTCAAAACGTCTGTAGTAGAAACAGCCGCTGCCCTCCTCCACTTGGTTAAGTATTCCAATTAACCAGGTTAAAATGCTTCAAGTGGTGGGGTCTGCGCTTCCTTCTGAGTCCTTTCTAGAGGTGAGTTGAGATATGAGACAAGATGTTTTTCCTCCTTCCAGTAATGACACCTCAAATAACGTAAATAAACATAGTATAGCCTGTAAATATTCAAGTGAGTAAATTAGTTGGAATGTCACTCATGTTTTTAAGTTCCTACAACTCGGGCACTAGATGTTTGTGCAGCCAGCGATTTCTAGTGGGAGCACTGGATCACCTCTCCGATGCCTGGCGTCTCCTCGATTCCGCAGTTTCAGCAAACAGCAGAGAAAGCAGGATCAAAGATTTGTTTAAAAGATTAAATTTATTAACATAAACTGAATAAAATACAACCAGTACACGTTTCGCGAGAATTGTCTTCAGCTGGTGACACCAGATGGAAAGATGGAACAGGTTGAAAATTTTAAGTAATGCTGGAGTCTGAAAGGAAAACACAACATGAAAATCATGAGTAACAGTGGAAACTACATGCCACATGAATAAACGGGTACATGATAGGTGAACTGAATGAGACGTTTGCTTTGCGGAAAATGAAAAAATCATGCGCTGGGACAGACTGCCAAGCATACAAAGAATAACACAAGAATGCAAATTCGGAAACTAATGTAATCTCCATACATGCATAAACATACAAGTAAGGTTATTAATAAAGTACGGACAGCAAGACGAGAGAATGATCGCCTCTGTTGTCCTTAATTAACATCTAACTTTCTGTCATAATAGGAAAATCTTGTAATTTTATAGCGGGCCAATTGAGTCTTAATATTGAAAGTTTAAAGTCCATGTAAAACATAATCCGTCCAATGAGGAGCAGATTTAAAGTAGAACATCATAAAAGTAGATTCGCTCGACCAATCGGCAGTTTCAATCAGATCTTCTGGACAAAACTGCACGTGAGACTACAATGCTCCTGAGCGAGCGCCCAAAAGGGAAATCTCTTCCCCAGCTGCGCCAAGTACCCAACAGATCCACCTGGCGAGTAGTAGAATGAGTGGGTGGGTATTATCCCCGGTTTCCCTCACTTGCTGAATCCTGCCGGATCCTCCTTCACGCCGCGTCTGAAAGATGAGGATGACGCATGTTTTGCCCTTGGTAGTTGTGCGTGGGCATTCAGCTTTCATGCTTTAGCGGGTAGCTTTGTCAAGGTTTTCACACATGGGCATCTACCCAGTTCTCAACATGTGGCCGTGGGGTCCACGTGGTGGACTGAGGGCAGGGCTGTCCTTGGGGCAGAATAGAGGATCACCCTGGGGGTCATACGCTACATCCTCCTCATAAACAGACCCTTCTGGGTCCTCATAGCCCTCCATGCAGGTGCTTCGTTTTTCGCACCGCTTTTTTCCCCAGCTCTTTTTTTCCCCGGAATGCGGGTTGGGATAGGGTCCCCCTGAGGCAGATGGTTGGGCGACCGATAGGTTGGATGTTTCAGCGGGAAGGGAGGGATTTTATAATAAAAAAACTTCACCTTTGGGAGCGGTGAAAATTGAGGACCAGTTCAGAGACGGCTGATTTTACCACTGTATTAGAGGCCTGGAAGTCCGGTTCTATTGCTGGTGTTGGAGGAATTGGAAGTGAATCAGGGGTTGAGCGTGGGTGATCAAGCGATTTTATAAAGCCCCCACATATAATGCTTCCATCTTTTGGGAGTCCTCATCGGAGCCGGAGTCTCCAGATGGTGAAGGGAGAGCAGCGGCTGTCTTTAGCATGTGGCATTTTGTGTGTGACTTGTATTAAAATGGCGCCGGAAATCCTAACAGGAACGCGAATCCCTCTGCGGCCTAATGTAGATCTGCCTGTAAGTGGAGGGAGGCATGCTCCAACAGAAAAGGGTGGCAGTAAAATGGCACGAAAAGAACGTAGCGAACGTAAATCAAACGTCAAGGCAGTCCCAAGGTGTGAGCTGGGACCACCCAAAGCTGAAATTGCACTGCGCAAGCAAAACCAGGCAGAGCAAAAAAAGTTATCTGCAAGCTGCAGCAGCAAGAAAGAGGGTTACCTCTGCTCTCGCTGCCTTATATAGAAGAGAACTAATCCTGAAAAACAAAAAAGAGACCTCCACTAGGGTGTCCTTTTGAGGGTTTATCCCTCTTCTCCTTGTTCCTTATATAGAAGAGGACCGCAAAGGATTATGGACTAGGGGAATGTCTACATGGGAAATGTAGACTGCAGGGAAATGAGGAAGGGCTTTCTCTGTGAGGGAGCTGAGCGGGACACATTGCGGCAATGTCTGGAGCTGGGAACGTGTGTATCTCACGAGGCAATCTGGGAGTGAAAGCGTGCGAAACGAAGGGAATCCAAAATGGCGGCGGCGAGATCTCGGCACTCACTACAGGCCGCGAGGGACCCGAGGAGCCACGTGCCGAGACGGAACTCAAGCTTTGCGGCTCAGAGGGGCACCGCGGCAACAAGATCCAAGGAGGCTGTAAATAAATCACATGAAGCCAGTTCCGGGAGCGCTGCCAAGCTGTAAGCACAGCTGGCGGTGTCCCGGTCACGAGGGTGCCTGACCCCAGCGGTTTTAGCTGGGGATAGTCAGGGCCTCGAACACAGCTGAACGCTAGACACGATCAAGTAGTGAGTAAAAAGCATATAACAATAAATCCCTTGGAAATTTTGTATAAAGATTCAGTAAATTGTCTATACTTAGCTGATGCGGGAGCAGCAAAAGAGGCTTAGGCCGCTCCCGCTCGGGACTTATATAGACTTGGGGGTGGTACTAAGGACTGGTGTTGGTACCTCCCGGCTGGGGGGATGCCCCAACGTTTTGGTTATTTTCTTATGTTCATTGCATTCATCTTTTGCTGCTGTGGGTGCAATAAAAGAAGTAAATGCAAATAGGTGCCTCTGAGTTCCTGTATTGAAATCCCTTTTTTGATAAACTTTCACCCGTTACTCCCCCTCCTCCCCCATTTCAAAGGCCTCTGCTGCCTAACACTTAACTGAACTCATTTCCTCTTCACACAGGGAAACGCACAGACCAGGATCCATTCACACACTCAGCAGTCCCCAACCCCCTCCCCATCCAGGACCGGCCTCGAATTTCATTTTCAGGCATCCTTTCTAGCTGTCTCCACTTCTCTCTCGTTACGCTTACTAATCCCAGGCTTCTGGTCTCTCCCATGCAAGCTCTGCAGTATTTTTCTGGCCACAAGCTTCCTCTCTGCTGGTGTTAGGGAACTGCAAGGTCCACATACGGTTGCACAATGCTGTCCCTGTCTTATTTTACTCTTTCTTCCTAAAATGAAAATCCTGCTCCCGTACCACCAACCCTTCCACTATCTAAATCTCTCCCTCAATTCCCACTTGATGGCCTCACACGAGCTTGTTTCCTCAGAAACTGGTCTCCCTCTAATTCTCTGGTTTACAATCATCCCCACGGAACACACATCCCATTCCCACCTTCTTTCACACTCTCTTGCTGTTACTTTATGCAGGTGACATCTCTCCTAACCCTGGCACCACACGTCCACAACTTCCCTCTCATTCTATCACACACACGTATCACATTTCCCCCGCAATCTCAACAATTGCCACTACATTCATTCTACCAACCAGCTTCATCTTCCCTCTGCACCCATCTGTTTCACTTACCCCGTCCCTTAGATTGTAAGCTCACAGGATGTCTGGGAAATACAGCACTTTAACCAAGTGCTCAGCCAGACTATCCTATGGGCAGGGTTGTCATGTCTGTGCTCCCCCATTGTACGGCTCTGCGGAATATGTTGGCGCTTTATAAAGATTAATAAAAACAGTATGAACTCCCATGTTATTATTTTGTTTATAAAGTGTTCACTTTTCTTGCTGCTGTTAAATACTGTAGATTATACCGCTAGATTTTGGGGACAAAAATTCACCTTTAAAATTGCAGGTGTCGTGTTATATTGACGACATCTGCCTAGTGTAAAAACAAAATAAAGAGAACTTGCCTTGCTCTGGATCCCAAGTCTCTTGGAAGTTTCGGTAGTCTCGCTGAAGTGAATGCGGGTTCCCTGACGCTTGCAAACACTTTTGCAACTCCCGGATTCGGGAGAGGTGGGATCCATCACAGCCAGAGGGCAAGCTCAGTTTAAGCCAATCATTCACCTCGCTCACCTCCGCCAGCCATCTAATCACTAGTAAAGTAGACGTATGGCCGGCAGCTTCAAACTTTGTAACTGCAATCATTCTAGAGCAGAGCACCCTGGCCTGAGGGGGGAGCCTGACTGAGTTAAGAGAACCTGGAAGGATTTTAATTGTTTACTGGTACAGTATAATGTTGCTCCTTGCATTATATTCGAGTCTTGAGTATTCTCTCATTTCCATAATAAAGCTCCATCACGTTATATTCGGGTCGTGCTATACTAGAGTATCTACTGTAAGTGTACTGTACCGGCTGGGTGGAGTAGAGGTAACATTACTGCTCTGCATGCAGAGCACCTCTGTAGACATGGGTTTGATCCCGGCAAGAGCTCCTCTCCTAGAAGTGTCCTTGGGCAAGACACCTAACGGTACATACTTGCCACCCAGGACATCCTTAAACGAGAGAAATCTCAATGTATCCTTCCTGGTAAAATACTTTCTCCAAAAAAAGTGTAAGAGAATCAAATATGAGCCTTAAAAGTCCATGTCTTAACATGGCTATAAACCACTGTTCCTGCTCCCACTGTGGGAAATAAGGTGAAGTGGAGATACAGTGGTCCTTTAATCCACTGTCTCTAGTAATCTCCCTTTTTAAAGATGGATTTAAGGGGGGGAATGGACAGTGTCTCCCGTTGGGTATTCCTCCTGATCGGCACACACTTTGACTCTTCTGAGGTGGGAGAATTTGATCGGTCAGAGCAGTGATTAGAACAGGTGACACGTGTATGTCGTTCACACAGAATGGAGACACCAGACGTCTCCCAAATGTCGTACACGGCAAAAGGATACCTGCCAATATCTACTGCGTTCAACATGCTTTTGCCAGCAGTTGGCAGGGACTCTTCCAGTTTTCGAACACTAACTTCTGTCCTTATCTCCACAAAAGCTGTCTGCTTACAATTTGTATTGGAGGTGAAAATCTGAATTTTATTACATGACACGGAGGCTCATATTAGGATATCGTGGTGCAGTGGCAGCATTCAAATCCCTCTCAGTTGAGCTAGTGATCCCTCCCAAGATGTTAAACTCTTTTATGCACACTTAATAAAATCACATTTTTGATTTGTATTGTTTTAGGACTCGATGCAGGTGAAGACGAACAGACGAGTGGATTTCGAAGGGGAGGTAGGGATATTCAGTATTCAAAGACTGAATCTTCTTCACTAGGTCCACTTTATCTGTCTGCAGTAAATGCATTAAAGGGGTTTTAACGTGTGCTAAAATTTCTACTGTGGGTTGAGTGTCTGTCTATCTGGTGTAATCCCAGCCAGCAGAATAACGCATATCATGGTGTATTAGTGTGGGTTATTGTAATTTAAGCAAGATTTTAATGCAGGACCCGGAGGCTTTGTATTTGCTATTCTTATCTGCCCCAACAGCAGTGAAAAACTTTATTGAAAATAACAGAAAAAAACATGTAGTCCTCCCTTCCCCAACGTGGGGAGGGGGGACCTAGCTCCCCAGATCCTCCCCTTCCAGTCCATAAGGAACCCCCTGGAAGCAGCCCCTCCTCTTTCTTCGCTGCTCCCGGCGGTAGCAGACAGATAAGTATAAGCTCCTCTTGTATTTATCTATTTTACTACTGTTCTTTGTTTCCTGGGCTTCCCTGACCTGGTCATAACCGCGGCGGCTAGCTCACTCGCCTATTCCTGGCGTCGGCAGTGTTAGCCAGCGCTGGGTTCGGGCTCCTGTCTTTTCCCCTTTGCTTGCTCTCTTCGCTGGTCGCTGCCTCGTACGAGTTATCGCACTCTCACGAGCGCTCCACACGCAGTACTGGCCATGCCCCCTCAGGCTTCGTAGTATCGCGGGAGATGGCAGCCGCCATCTTTGTGCCTTGCATTCCTAAGCGCGACGCACACACTCACCGCTCGGCTCTGCAGACCATTTGATCACCTTATCGATGTCCCTTTCAAAGCCTAACCAAGCTGAATCTCAGATTCAGAGGATATATCAGCCTCAGAACCCGGCTCAGAACGGAGCTCCCTCACCTCGGAGCAGTATGCACGTAAGCGGCATAAAAAAAATCCAAAAGACCCTCTTCCCAGTCCAGATTCGCCCGCATCAAGGCTTCCCTGCAGGCATCAGTCTCCCAGGCAGTGGCTGCTGCAGTCTCTTCCCTCTCTGAATCGTGGCACAAATCCCTTACGAAGGCCATCTCCTCCACCCCACCCCCCACCCCCCCATCCAGGTTGATCCGGCCCCACCCAGAGGTCCCTGATGTCTCTGTGGTAGACCCTAATCTAGGCTTCGGCCTTGCACTCTGTGCAACCGAGATTGGACTTACCACAGCAGAGGGGCTGGCACCCCCAGATCACTGCTTAAACCAGCCACCACGTCACTTGTGCCACGAAAGCGCACCCTACCCCAAGGGGCTCGGGTAAAGAATACCAAATAACCATGCCGTGCTAAACCCAAAGTCACCCTCACGGACTACTCGGATCAGGACGATGCAGATCCAGGGATGGCTGAGGGAGAAGTCCTCGAACTCCACGCTCCGGATGACTCGGATTTGCTGGATGCGAACGCACCCACTTGCCAGCCCTGATCTCGGGGTACGGTGGTGTACGATCCGCAAGGCAATCCCCTCTTCGAGCCTGATGATATTGCTCGCCCCAATTTCACAGTCTGGTATGCGTCTCCACACGTGGAGCAATGGGTCGACTCACACCTCAGGCGCCCTATGAATAAAGAGAACAGGGCCAAAATGAAATTAGAAAGTCCTCGCCCGGTTACTGCCGGTAAATCCTGTCTGACCCCCAATGTGGACGTCGGCTTTCAAAAAATCGTGACTAAGCGTGGCTGGAACCCCAAAAGCGGCATTGAATTTGCCATCAAAGGCTGCCAAGACCATCTCCTGGACATAGCTGGCCCCCGGATTAAACACTTCCAGCTGGCAGAGGAGGCTAAGACCGCTGGATCACAAATGGACCCTTACGAGGTCACGGAATGGGTCCAACGGTCATTGTGCTTATTAGGCAACGCCAATGCAGGTCTCAATCAAGAGACGCAAGAGCATCCTGCTCAAAATAGACACCGAAATGTTGCACCTGTCCACCAATGACATAGGTGCCTCCGCCCAGGGCTTCCTTTTCGGGAAACCCTTTTTGAAGGATATGGGAGAATACACTCAAGCCTTTAATTCTATCGATAAATCTGAGGCATCTCTAAAACGCATTTCTTTTTCTCCAAACCGCGTTTTTGGCAGGGCCGGCAGATTCAGGGGTCGCCCTGCCGGCCGAGCAGGCGCTAACAATTCCCGCATCACTAGAGGCTCCGCTTCCAACTCCCAGCCCACCGTTGGTTCCAGTGGCTTCCGTGGTTCTGGCTCCTTCTACCCCTCGAGGTCAAGAGCTTGGCGAGCCCACGGATGCAGAGGTGGCCCTCCCGTCCCACAAGGACAAGGGAAGACCGATTTTATATCATCCCCTCGTCCCTAGTTGTTGTGGGTGGCCGTCTCAGTCATTTCTTCCCAAAGTGGGCTTCCCTCACGTCGGACCCGTGGGTCCTCTCCACCGTACTGGGCTACCAGATAGAACTCTGCGGAGTCCCCACCCAGGTTTTTCCCCCCCACTCCCCTCGGTTTGCCGGTACCCTGCGGGCCCTCATTCATTCCGAGGTGGCGGACCTCAGGCGCAAAAGGGCCATAGAACCCGCTTCCCCTCTTCCATCGGGTTTCGTCAGCTCCCTTTTCTTTGTGACAAAGAGCGGGGGTTCCGTCCGGTGATCAACCTTTGCTCCCTCAACGACTGGGTACTTTACCACCATTTCAAAATGGAGGGCATCCCCACGCTAAAAGACATGCTCCTTTTAGGAGATTGGATGGTCAAACCCGACCTCAAAGATGCCTACCTCTCCGTCCCCATAGTGGAATCCCAAAGGGACCTCCTACAATTTCCTTGGAACGGCAAACTATTGAGGTTTACCTGCCTCCCCTTCGGACGGTCTGCCCCGTGGTGCTTCACCAAACTGCTCCGGCCCATGGTCTCCTCCCTCCGTGCACAGGGAGTTCGTTTGGTGATCTACTTGGACGACATTCTTCTCATGTCCCAGTCACCTCACACCCTTCAGGCCCACCTACACGACACCATTTCTCTTCTGCAGGAACTGGGGTTTCTTATCAAACCGGAGAAATCGCTTCTCGCTCCTACTCGCTCGATAGAATTCCTGGGCTTCGTGGTAGACTCCGACCTCATGAACCTCAGCCTCCTGTTGTCAAAAATCTCAATCAGGAAAGAGGTTGCTGCTCAGGAAGAGGACCTTCCCCACTCCGCTCCTTGGCCCGTACGGTAGGTCTCCTGGCGGCGGCCCGTATGGCGATTCACCCGGGCCCGCTGCACTACCGGGCCCTCCAACGCTTGAAGGCCTATTCACTCCGGGCGGGCTTCGACTATACGGACTCCGTGACGCTGACATCGGATGCCAGATCGGATCTCCTATGGTGGATCGACAACAGTCGCCTGGAACGGTCGCTCCCTAGTACCTCCTCCCACGACGACCATCGAATCGGACGCCAGCAGACTGGGCTGGGGTGCGAGATGCGGTTCCCGGGAGACAGGTGGTCGCTGCTCCTCCCTGGAACAGTCATGGCACATCAACTGCCTAGAACTTCTGGCGGTATTATTCGCCCACCGTTGCTTTACACGGCAATCTCCTCCGGACTCCGTCGTACTTCGAATGGACAACATACCAGCGGTCTGCTACATCAATGGCCTGGGAGGCCCTCGCTCTGTAGACCTGACGGCCATGGCTCTGGGAATTCTACCTTCCCCTCGGGATTTCGGTCCACGCCCAGTTCATCCCCGGTCTGACAAACGAAGTGGCCGACTGGAACTCCAGGCACCTTACGGATTCGGGAGACTGGCGACTGTCACGGTCCAGTTTCTCTGCACTATCCGTGCTTTGGGGGGCCTTTCCAGATAGACTTGTTCGCCTCCAGACTGAACTCGCAGCTGCAAGACTTCTTCAGTTGGAGGCCGGATCCGGGCGCCCTGGCCACGGACGCCTTCCTCCAGGATTGGTCGAGGGGTGCCCCCACTACGCCTTCCCGTCGTTCGTCCTCATCGCTCGCACTGTCACAAATCAGGGCTCAGGAGGCCTCCGTGGCTCTGATAACGCAGTTTTGGAAGTCCCAGCCGTGGTTTCCAATGCTCCTGAGCATGGCAATAGACCTCCCGAGACTCCTTCCTCCCTCCCCGGACCTTCTACTGGATCACGAAGGGCGACCCCACCCCCTGGTGGCCTCCTACCGGCTACAACTCCTGGCGTGGTGGCTCTCTGGCATCCCTCTACGGGCTCACGCCTTTCGGAACGCACTAAAGACCTCTTACTACATTCCTGGGCCCCTGGTACTCGACTCGCCTGCAAGTCTGCCTGGGACGGATGGGCTAGCTGGTGTCTGGAACGGGACCGCGATCCCTTTTCTGCCCCTGTGACAGCTGTCCTGGATTTCCTTACCCACGTATTCAACTCCGGCAAGGCTTACCCGTACCGTCAATGTCCTTTGTTTGGTCAGCTCGGCTGGTCACTCAGGATTTTCAGGTGTGGCCGCTGGCTCCCATCCTTTGGTCTGTCGCCTCCTGCGAGGCATGCGTTTCTCCTGCCCTCCGGCTACCAAGTACTCCTGTACTCCTGTACTTGGGATGTCTCCCGGTCCTCTTTTCTGGACCACTGGCCTGAGAATGCGGCTCTGTCCCTGCAGGCCGTCTCGGCAAAACTCCTTATGCTTTTCTGCTTAGTGGCCTGCAAACGCTTCAGACTTACGGGCGCTGGGCTTCGGCACCTGTTCTTACTTTCCCGAAGGAGTGCGCTTTGATATTTCACGTTGCCCCAAAACGTCCCTAACTTTGGTGTTTTCTTCCCATCTTTTAGGGTTTCTCCCCGTCTTTGTCTGGTATCGTGTCTCCGGGAGTACGAATCTCGTACTAAATCCCTCATGGTTTTACAGGTTTCGCTGCTCTTTATAGCTTTTCGCTCTCATAAACCGGTTTCCTCTCCCACTTTGGCTCGTTGGATGCGATGGCTTATGGCCCAGGCCGGGGTGGACGTATCGACTTTGGGGGCCCATTCTGTCCGCAGTGCTTCCGCCTCTAAGGCGGCCTCCGTGGGCTGTCGACTGGAGGACATCTTGCGTGCCGCTGACCTAGCGAGTCCACGTTTTGTACCTTCTATTTCAAGCCCATTGTCCATTGGTCGGATGCAGCTCCTGTTCCGCTTTGAACTAGCAAATACGAAGCCTCCGGGTCCTGCATTAAAATGACAAAAATTTTCCTATACCATAATGGAAAGTTTAGATTTTTAATAAGGACAGAGGCGAGTATTTCTCACCCCGCCACGCCCTGTCCTTTCAGCTTTGGTTCCGCATCTCTCCCGGCTTGGGTGGACTATTCCGGCGGCTGCCAGGGCTCCCTACATTTCGTCATGTTAGTTTCTCACCGTTCCTTCATGTCTGTGTCTTTCAGCCTTCTGAGTTCCAGATGTGGTTCTTTGACGTTTTGGCTCCCGATCTCCTACTCCAGTTCTGCTTCTGAAACTCAAACCGTTGTTCTGTCACAGCTTCGAAAGAGGAGGGGCTGCTTCCGGGCGGGGGGGGGGGGGTTCCTTATGGACTGGAAGGGGAAGGGAGGGCTACATGTTTTTTTCTGTCATTTTCAATAAAGTTCTTTGCTGCTGTTGGGGCAGATAAGAATAGCAAATACTCGCCTCCGGGTCCTTATTAAAATCTAAACTTTCTGTTATGGAATAGGAAAATTTTGGGATTTCTTTGCTTAATATGCCTGTATATGCTTAAAATTTTATTTTTCATAATATACAAAGTATTCTATTTTTTCTTTTTTTCTTGAAGGCTTTAGAAACCGGAACGAGAGAGGGCAACATTCAGGATTTTCAGAAAGACGCGGTACATATTTTTGCTTTTGTTTCCATTTGTCGGCGGGCCGGTCAATTACAAGGGTTCAATTTCAGAAAAGAGACAATTGCCTCATTTATTAAGAGGATGTGATGCTTCTGTCACAGCGTCTGTAAGTTTTTTTGTTACCAGAATTCCTTGAATGTAATGGATCAGGGGTGTCAAACGCCTGCCCCTGGCTTTTTCTGAACTAAAACTACAATGAATCCATGACTATCAACCTAGGGGGTGGAGACTGACAGTCCTGTAATGTGGATGGTCAGGGAACCATGGGAGTTGTAGTTTAGAAGAATTTGGATGCCAGGTTTTGATGGCCCGGTTATAACCATTAAGCTTATTTGACAAGCAGAACCCCCCCCCTCAGGGTGTGAAAGATAAACAAAACTTAAGCTATCCAAAGGGCTTCAGCACCTCAGCAGACATGTCAGAAGTGCTAAATTATTAGGGCCATGCTTTAGTGCCAATTATCAAACGCTTGTAACATTCCTTTTCAGTGCTCAATTGTCTAGTTTAATTGTAGTAGCCGTTCTTCAGGAGCATTTGAAGATTGAGCTTTCTCCACTATGGTATTGAAAGGGTTATGGGGGAGAATAAAGGGCACAAGTGTGGATTCATGTAGATTGTAGACTTTGAAAATCGCTTAAGTCATAAAATGGTGTTCTAGAGTTAGTCTTGTATGATTTAACTTAGATGTTCACACCTAGATGGGGAAATCCCATGCTTTTCAATGGGACCCGTTCACACCTGGGTGTTTTAAAGCGTGCAGGACCGCGCTTTAACCACTTTGATGCTGAGGACGCGCTCAGCGCGTCCTCAGCATTCCCGCTGGTATGCGGAGGACGCGCTGAGCGCGTCCTCCCATTGGGGTCAGCGTTCGGCCGGGTTCCGGCCGATCGCTGGCCCCTCCGGTGCGGGCTGACATCCTGGATGTCAGCCCGGCATCCGGAACAGCAGCCGCCGGAATTAGGTGTCATCGCGGCAGCGCGATGACACCTAATTCAGGCCCCCCCCCCCCGCATGTGCGGAGGAGGCGCCTGAAAGGGGGGGAGGTCCTTCGGACCTCTCTCCCCTCCGATCGGCGGCTCTGCGGGGGTTAACCCAGGCATCATTTGGAAGGGCACAGCCTGCCCTTCCAAATGATGCCTGGCATTAACCCCTGGGGAGCTGGATCGCGAATCGGCGCTGCAAAGCACCGGTTCGCGATCCTTTCCCGGAGCTGGCCGACATCTTGGATGTCGGCCAAGCCTCCGGGAACTCCCCCTGAGGACTGGCGTCATCGTGCGTAGCATGATGACGCCAGTCCTGGACTTAACCCCTAACTGCCACCAACTGTGGAGATAGGGAGTTCATTGGAACTCCCTATCTCCCGATCCGTGGCAGCTAGGGGTTAAATTTTGGTATGGTTGGATCGGCCAGAGCATGGCCGTTCCAACGATACCAAACATGAAAGTGAAAAATGTTGTAAATAAAATAAATGAAAAATAAAAATAAAAAAAATACTTATTTTTTATTTTTTTTGGTTTGTTAATGCAGCAATATTGTTCCCATTTCAATTATAATGTGAACAATGATGCCGCACTAACGATTTTTGTATGCGGTGCGTTTGTTAAAAATAGTGTAATTTTCCCCAAAAAAAAATGTAACGAGACCCCATCTCTAATTTTTTTAACAAGCGCACCCCATACAAAATATAACCGCAATTGCTCGCATGTTAAAATGTGAAAAAAAACACTTTACACATTGTAAATTATTGAAAATACATATTTTTTTGCATTTTTTGTTATAATATACAGACATGACATAACGTATACATATAATAATGACATATTATGAATCTACCGAGTCTGACGGAAAGAACGATATATAATATGTCTGGGTCATATACTAAAATAAGCCTTCAAAACACGTTTAAACATGATGAGCAAAACCGGTAAAAATGACCTCAGCACAGGGGCGGGAAAAGCCTCAGCAGCGAAAGGGTTAAAACCCCCCCGCCCAAAGAAGTCCGGGAGCATCTTTTGGTGTGCATAGCAGCGCGTTCGCGGGCATAGACATAGCCGCGAACGCGCTGAAATGCGCGGTCACGCGTTTTTCGTATGCGCAAACGCGCGTAAACAAACCACGCGTTTTGCACACGTTTCACGAACGTGCAGGTGTGAACCCGGCCTTCAGGTTATCTGGCATTTTTGATGTCTGTTATGGAGATACTGTATCGAAAGACCATTATCATTCTGTAATATCTAACAATCTTTTTTTTTTTAAGGATCTGGGAAAAATGACGACTTTGATAATGACGGTATTGAAACTTTCACTTTTTAAGACTTTTGACTTTTATCTTGGTATTGTATCTGCAGTAGTGATGCAGTTGGACCCGGTGTTGAGATTTCTCTAGTTTTTCAAGTATGTCCTGGGTTCAAGAACACTGAATTGCGTTGCTCTGTAGGAAAATGAGGATCGAGCCACTTTCTCTTTGTATCGTGGTATTGCAAGTAAGGTGCAGGTTCTGGATCGAAGGTTATAGGATGAGGGAACTGCTGGGGGAAGCAGCCTATTCAGGTAGGGTGGTGGCTTCCCAGAAAAGCTCTTCAAAACCAGGTTGGAAAGGTGAAGAGTGTGTCTGGGTTCCAGCTACAGTTTTGTGTATTGTATAGCTGTTACCGGTATTTCTGCAGCGTGAATGAGAAAAGGCTTCCCAATATTTAACCCTTTCACTGCTGAGGACGTGTGGGGAATGTCCTCATTGACTCCTATGTGGAGATAGGAGATATAGTGGTTCAAAGGAACCCCCTGACTGTTGGCAGCTAGCAGGGTTTGGTATCAATAGAAAGTCCAGAGCATGGACTTTCCAATGATACCAAATATGACCATGTTTAAAGTAAATATAAAATTAATAAAAAACTTGTGTTTTTAAGACGTGAAATGGCTCAGCAGTGAAGGGGTTAACAAAGGAGCAGGAAGAGGAGCTGTCCATGCTGCCTCAGAACACAACCCCCCCCCCCCCCCCGTACTAGTCATTACATAATGTCGCACTCCAATCCCCACGGAAACTCAACATCCGATGGGATCGGGGATCTGATGAGAGCCTACTGCATTTTGCCTCGCTCTAAAACCAAGCCGCCAAGACTATGCCTCAACACCAGAAAAGGATGTGCTCAAATTTCGTGCCTCTGTCAGCTCCTCCATTTCCTCTAAGTGCTCACTTCAAAAAATTTATGGCGGACGCTCTAGCAGTTATGCCTGCACTACCTCAGGCTTCCCTTGCTAGGCCTTCTCTAGTTAGTAACAAGGCCTCAGAGCCTCCGTTGACCCATGATATAGCCTCTCCCACCCCTCAGGCCGCAACCAGGCCTTTCCCGATACTGACCCCACACATGTTCTGTTACGTTTGTCAAAAGCTGGCAATAACGTAGTGATTAGAACACTTGCTGTAGGTAGATGTTTACAGGAGCCAGGAACAATATCCTTTGGAAAGGCGGTAGACATATTAAAGATCCAGAGGTAATCAAAGAAATGGTGAACTTGCTGGTTTAGAATGCTAAAGGTAAAACCTTTTAATCAGTTTTTAAGCATTATAAACCAGAGATTTCACTGTTTCAATTATCAAATTATATTGGATTACCCCTATTTATTTATTTTTACTGGAGCAACAACCAATAGACCTTGTTCTTCTCATGCATATCTACGATGATTATATAATCATCACAAGATGACCAGATTTCGTGTACACTAGTTTTTAAGATCCGGAGGTAGTGTTCTCAAAGCCAGTGGCTACCTGGCCCTCTGATCTCTGAAGTCCTGTGTTAATGGAATTGACAATGTACTCCTGTTTTATCTTTTTTCTCACCCATGCCTCGTATCATCATTGAATAAATGTAAAGTTTCATTGTGAATTTCTTAAAGGTGCCAATGGAAACACAGAACGTAGTTGGACTCCGTCACAGAGTAAGAATATAACTGTGCAGTTTTGCTTACGCTATGGCTGAGTGGAATTGATTTTCTAAAGGGCTAACTCGTGATGTTTTTTTCTTTTAGGAAACAATGCTGATGATCGTCAGAACAGTAACTGGGTTCCGAGAGGAGGTAAAACCTGTATTTTGCATACATAAACAATTGATTTGTAGGTTTAGGTGAGGATGTGTATTTGGCAGTGACATTTGTGTCAATGCCAAACATAAATTATATTCCCATTGCATCCCTTTTATTTAACCGTGCAGGGATAATAAAAATGAGTTTTATATGAAAGATCCAGGCAGGATATAGATTTCAGAGAACTTTAGGATATTACATACAGCCTAAATTTAATGGAGTCTGGACACTTGCCTCCTTTTTGACTGGGGAAGACACAATAGCATTAACCTGAAGTATTGCATGTTTATCAGCATGGATGGAGGGTTATATTGTTGGAGTGCATTTCTAACGGTGGACAGCTTTTTTTTTTTTCTTTACATTTCAACTTTTTCATGTAAAATATGAACATGAACATGACTAAAAGTAAAAGTCAGGACAGATTCAGAGATTTGTACTGAATGTGGGAATACTTAAAATAGTGTAGCCATTTATTAATGACTGAGGGCCGTATTACGATCTTCGCTTTAAACGCTCGCGCAGCACGTGAATTTGTGCGCGAATCGTTAAACGTTAACACACGTAAATCAACACTGGAATTACAATCCTCGCGCATTTTTTAATCCGTCGAGCAATAACGCATGTAATACAGACGCGCATAAGCTCCTGATGGTGCTGGGTTTGCTCCAGCGAAACGCGTTGATGGTCTCATTAATTGTTGTAAAAACTTGTTTGGTCGCAGGGCAGCTCTTTACAGCTTTCCTATTACCCGGACCCTTGACGGTTCGCTTCTAAAAACTCTGAGATGCCTAAGAGCTGATACAAAAACATGCGGATTATGTGCAGCTGATGTGGCAGGCTATTTATAAAATGCATTTATAAACCATAATTTACAGACCATACATAAATGAGCAACTGATTTTGAGCGCAGAACCATCGCATTTTGTTTGAAGACTATCCTTTTTATATATTTTTTTTTGAGCGGATTTTGCCAGGAAGGATACATTGAGATTTCTCTCGTTTTCAAGTATGTCCTGGGTGGCGAGTATGTACTGTTAGGTGTCTTGCCCAAGGACACTTACTGGAGAGGTGCTCGTTGGGATCGAACCCATGTCTCCACAGGCTCTCTCCATGCAAAGCCGTGATGTTACCTCTACTCCACCCAGCCGGTACAATTGCTCACATTGTAAGCTGAACCGAGCAGCCGGACTGCTACACATATATTCTGAACAGCCACTTATAAAGAACGCTGCTGTGTTAAAATTTTAAAGTATTGTTGCTTATAAGTTGATGGCAACTTGACCTGACCAAAGATGCAGTAACTCTGAGTATTAGGATTTATATGTGGTTTATTTTTGAGCATTAATGCTGCGCGCAGAAATCGGTGTGCAGACTTTCTTTCACACGATTCATCAAATCAGAATTCATAAATTTTCCTATTAACAGGACGGAAAGTTTAAATTCTAATGACTCAGAGGCGAGTATTTGCATTTCTCCCTTTATTGCAATCACAGCAGCAAAGGGTTAACTTTGAAAAATGTAACACACAGAAAAAAACAACAACCCCTCCCCAGCCTGGGGAGGCCCTCCCATAGTCCAGGTCCCGCCCCAGTCCCATGTTCAAGTCAGCACTCTGGGATCTTCCACTTCCTCTTCCGAGCCTGCGACAAGGCAACAAAGCCAACTAGAACGGGACCAGCTTCAACAACTAACGGAAACGGATCCGAAGATATCAGATATATCCAACAGATGTAAATCCATTTAGGACGCTGAAAAACAGTAAGGGCCACGGAATGGAAGTTAGAGGCGGAGCCGTAACAGGGTGTATACACCAACACGGCACGTCCATAAACAAACACCCATTCAAACAGTCACACTGACAGCGGCGCTAAATGTGTGAATAAAAGACACTACTCATGAACAGTGTGAAGTTTAATAACATTCGTGAATGTAAACCTCATATGCGGGTGTGTGTAGGACAGGAACAGGGAGGGAAGGGTGGGAAATACTCGCCTCCGAGTCATTATTAGAATTTAAACTTTCCGCCATGTTAATAGGAAAATTTATGAATTCGAAGTCATGTACTCGGAGGCTCCTATTTGCAAATTTAACGCCGTCCTAAGACAGCATCCGACATTGCCGCAATAGGTTTAAAATAAAATGTGCGAAAAGTGGATTCCCTAGACCAATCGGCCGCTCGCATTTTATCCTCAATGCGACAACCCACCGACACTGCCCTGGAGGCCACAGCACTACGTACGGAATGAGCCCCAAAGCAGGTGACGTCGACTCCTGCCAACTCCATAAGCCAGCGTGCAAGAGTAGCAGAAACCACCGGTCGGTGGGGAGGGCAAAAAGATAAAAACAGGGGCGAGTCTGGTAGGGAACGGAAGGGGGCAGTACGGGACTCGTAGGTCCGTAGGCATCGTACTGGACACAAAAGGGGTTCGGCGGGAAAAAGGACAAAAGTCAGTGAAGTCTTTGTGCGTCGTGAGATACGAAAACGTACACCTTCGGGTACAAAAGATCGAGCCCCAAAATCCAGAGCGCGAATATCACTGACGCGCTTACAAGTGACTAAACAGAACAGCATGATCAATTTGGCGGAAAGAGCCCTGAGGGATAAGAGGTCATTATCTTGCCAGGAGCACAAGAGGGACATAACTCGAGTAACATCCCAAGTGGATGTGTAGCGGGGAGCGGGTGGTCTAGTAAGACGCATGCCGTGTAAAAGACGACAAACCAACGGGTGGTTCCCAATAGGAACCCCCGAAAGGCCCGCATGGCCAGCCGACAAGTTCGAACGGGTTACGTTGACCGTCCGGTAGGCCTTCCCCTCATCGAACTGGACGGTGAGAAAGTCTAGGACCACGTTCAGAGGGGCCGTAAAGGGATCCCAACCCCTCCCCATACACCAAGCAGTCCATTTGTCCCAGGCTGCGCGGTAAGATCGGGTTCCGGGAGCCCAGGATTGGAGGAGGAGGTCTGCAGTGCGGTCCGAAACGCCTGTGGGTCCTCGGGGTTGCCAGAGATCAACCATGCCAATAGCTGCAGTCTGTCTGCCAGGATCAACGGGTGTGACTGGTCTGACGGATCCAGGAGTTGAGTCCGGGATAGCGGGAGCAATCGTGGAGCGTCCATCGCCATGCTGAGCAGGGTGGGGAACCATGACTGCGACGTCCAATACGGGGTGATGAGGACCATCTGAACCTGATGGCGTCGAACATGAAGGAGACAGCGGGCAATAATTGAAAACGGGGGAAACACGTAAGGACGGGCAGCCGACCACGTTTGCAGGAAGGCGTCTGTCGCCAGGGCTTCCGGATCCGGGCGCTAATTGAAGAACACCGGGAGGTGGGTGTTGAGGCAGGAGGCGAAGAGGTCTATGTCGAACGGACCCCAGGTGTCGGAAAGCGTGGAGAAAACGGATGGATGAAGCCGCCAGTCTCCGGAGTCCGAGAGGTGTCTCGAGTTCCAATCTGCCACTTGATTCAGGAGGCCGGGGAGGAACTGGGCCTGTACAGTCATGTTCCTGCGGAAGCAGAACTCCCAAAACCTCTGGGCGAGGAATGTCAGTCTCGGTGATCGTGGGCCTCCGAGTCCGTTGACGTACCGTACTGCAGACACGTTGTCCATTCTTAGAAGAACGCTGTCCGGCTGACGTTGCTTCGTGAAGCACTGGAGGGCGAACAGACCGGCCAGGAGTTCTAAAGCATTGATGTGGTAATCTGCTTCTTCTCGTGACCAGCGACCGCCCGTCTCTTCTGAGCCGCAGCGGGCACCCCAACCGGTCTTGCTGACGTCGGAGTCCACTACCATGGAGGGAGGCGGCGAACGGATCGGCTTCCCGTTCCAGCGAACAATGTTGAGGAGCCACCATCGGAGATCTACCACCGTGTCCGGAGTGAGGCTGATGCTGTCTGCGTAATCCGGACCGGAGAGAACGGGCCTTCAAGAACTGGAGGGCCCTGTAGTGAAGCGGACCCGGGGGAATTGCTAGTTTTGCCGCTGCCAGGAGTCCGACCAGAGAGCGTAGGGAGCAAAAGCCCACTCGCAGGAGAGATCGAATCTCCTTTTTTATGGAAACTACCTTGGAGTTTGGCAGGCGTAATGACATTTGAGCTGAATCCACCAGGAACTCCAGGTGGCGCGAGGGAACTAGGATAGATTTTTCCTCGTTTATTAGGAACCCTAGTTCCTGGAGGAGGGTTATCGTCCAGGAGAGGTGTAGTAATAGGGACCCGCGGGAGGGGGACATCAAAAGTATGTCGTCTAGGTAGATGATTAACTGCACCCCCCGGGCGCGCAGGTGGTGTACCACCGGTTTTAGCAGTTTGGTGAAGCACCACAGGGCGGATGACAGGCCAAAGGGTAGGCATGTAAACCGCCAGGTGTGAGGGCCCCACGCGAACTTGAAGTCGCGATGCGCCTGGTCGATCGGGACCGAAAGGTAGGCGTCCTTTAGATCGAGCTTGACCATCCAATCGTTTTGGGATAGAGAATCCCTGAGGGGTGGATGCCCTCCATCTTGAAGTGGTGATAGACCACCCACTCGTTGAAGGACCGGAGGTTGATAACGGGAAGCCTGCCGCCCCTTTTTTTCGCTACGAGAAAAAGGATGCTGAGGAACCCAGGTGGAGCGGGGGACGCGAGCTCTATAGTGCCTTTCTCGTGGAGCGCGTGTACTTCCTCTTGAACCAGATCCATCTGGTCTTGCGCAAAACGAAGGGGCAATGGGAGGGAGTCTTGTACAGGAGGGGACACAAACTCTAGGAGGAGCCCCGAGACTACCTGAAGGACCCACGGGTCTGATGATATGCGTCGCCAAGCGCGGGAAAAAAGACGGAGGCGGCCCCCACCTGCACTTGGGAACAATGAATAATTTGGTAAGGACATACCTGCTCCTCGTCGGTAGTAGGAGGAACCTCTGCCGCCACGGTAACCTTTGCCACGCCAGGGACCGGCTCTCGTGTACGGGACCGGACCAGCGGAACCGGTGTTAACAGAGGAGTTTGCAGTAGTGGGGCCTTGAGCATTGCGGGAGGCGTTGTAGCCCGCTCGGCCGGCAGCGCGACCCCTATAGCTGCCGGCTCTACCAAAAACTCGCTTCTTGTTGGCGAAGATGCGCTTCATCGTTGATTCGGACTTGTCGATGGACTGGAAAGCCTGGGTGTATTCGCCCATATCTTTTAGGAAAGGTTTGCCAAAGAGCATGCCCTGGGCCTTTGCGCCCAAATCATTGGTGGCCAGGTCAACCAGACCGGAGTCAACTTTTAATAAAATACTTTTCCTGCGTTCAGCAGAGATAGCGGCGTTAGCGTTCCCCAGGAGGCAGAACGCACGCTGCAGCCACTCGCCCACTTGTTTGGGTTCCAAGAATAGGTCTTGGGTCTTGGCCTCCTCCACCAACTCAAATATGTGGACCATAGGGCCTGCAACGTCTAGCACTTTGTCCTGACAACTTTTCAGGACGCTGTCAATGCCTTTTTTGGCTTACCAACCGCGCCTGCTGGTGTACTTTTGGAAACTCTTGTCCACTACTGGGGTCAGGCACGTTTTACCCGTGGTGGTGGGTCTAGGGCATTCTGCCCGTAGTCTCGCACGGTCCACTTTCTCGAGTGGTCGGCGCATATGGGCATCAACCCATTGCTCGACATGCGCAGCGGGACACCAGGCTGTGGACCTAGGATGTTTGAGGTCCTCTGGCTCGAACAGTGGGTTGCCCTGTGGGTCAAGGATGACCGAGCTTTTGGAGCGGACAGCTCAGGCGGGAACCACTGCGGCTATGAGGGCGTGATCCTCTGGAGCGTGGATCTCCAGGACCTCGTCCTCATCAGTCATCAGATCCTCGTATTCATCCGTGTCCGAATACTCGGTCAACGCAGGTGTCGCCTGGCGTTGTCTTTTGGAGTTGACCGCTCGAGGGGCCCCGCGGTCGAGGGCTCTCTTACGAGGGACCAACTGGGTACTAGGACCCGGCAGTGAGGTGAGGCTGCCATCCCCGCGGCTGCTGATCGCAGCGTGCACGTCCTTAGACGGCACATAATCGTCCCCCAGGGGATCAGGCGCCGTCTCATTAGAGGGGCCTTGCGCAGAACTGCGTCTGGAGCCTTGAGACCGGGCAGGGGAAGGCTGTCTATCAGGGGTCAGCATCGCTGACAGTGATCTCTCCCATGTGTCAGACAGTGAGGAGACAGCAGAACGGACAGCTGTGGACATGGAGGCCTGGATGGAAGCTTCCAGCCGTTGGAGACGCATCTCCGTTCGTGACATTCGTTTGTGAGATTTTTTATCCACAGA
Organism: Leptobrachium leishanense; assembly: GCA_009667805.1. Taxonomy (NCBI): domain Eukaryota; kingdom Metazoa; phylum Chordata; class Amphibia; order Anura; family Megophryidae; genus Leptobrachium; species Leptobrachium leishanense. Next base: position 20,569,460 of record CM019063.1, on the reverse strand, counting down.
GCGTGTGCGCACAGAGCTGGATTCTGAGACATTGTCAGACCGAGTGGGGCTGGATGCGCTTATTTTTGAGACATGGTGCCTGGATTCGGAGGAGAGCTGTAAACTGCATGGAGCTCGTGAGGGCAGTGAATGCGCGCATAAAAAAATTCCCCAAGATGGGGGCCCGGGGAATCGCGCGAGATTCGGCCACGTGAAGGGGCGGAGTCAGCCTCCGGCTGGAGGCCGCGCACAAGCGGGGAGCTTAGCGGGCAGCTGGGGAACTCGTGTAATCGGAGCTGGGTCTGATCGAGCGGTGACGGGCAGCGTGAGAGACAACAGCTGTAAAAGTAAAGACCACCCCCGACAGCGGGTAACGGCCTGCCGCCGGAGGGGATGAAAGAAACGATCCTCGTCCGCGGCTATGACCGGGAGCAGGGATCCAGAACAGTAAAGGTTAAATAGTAAAGGTTCAAATAATAATAAAAGGTTGTAGAATGGAAACAAGGGACAGATAAGCGTTCAGCGCGAGCACCGGTATACTTATCTGGTCCACGATGTTGCCGCTGCGAGAGCAGCAAAGGAAGAGGAAGTGGAAGATCCCAGAGTGCTGACTTGAACATGGGACTGGGGGGTACCTGGACTATGGGAGGGCCTCCCCAGGCTGGGGAGGGGTTGTTGGTTTTTTCTGTGTGTTACATTTTTCAAAGTTAACCCTTTGCTGCTGTGATTGCAATAAAGGGAGAAGTGCAAATAGGAGTCTCCGAGTACATGACTTAGAATTAAGAACCACAATTATCTCCCATTCAGTTTTTGCGCCTGTCAAAATCAATCTGAGTCTATATGCTGCAGTTATAATAAAAACACGCACAACCTCTCAATTTTATTGTTTGGGTATGAGTAGAATGTGTAACTATACTTAGCTTTTTTTTGGGCTGGTGTGTTTGGGTTCGGCCAGGTCGTTCAGATTTGCCATTACCACCTGCTTTTAGGAGTTGCTAAAATTATGCGTGCAAAGGCTGTGCGTTAAATCCTGCGCATAGATTGTAATACCATCCGCGTACCACTGTTCATTCGTGTTTGCGCTCACAATGTTAAGTATAGAACGCACGCAGTACAGTACGCTCGCAAAGGGTTTGCGCAGGTTCACCTGCGTTAGACGATTACACGCGTTTGTTGCGCTGACATTGTAATACAGCATTCAGTGCAAAGGGTTTTACCCGTCGCGTTAATGCGTTTTTGCGCCGGCGCAAACGTAGGCGCGAAGATTGTAATATGGCCCATTATGTGGTAGGAAAGTATGTACCAGTAGGTGTCTTGCCCAAGGACATTTGCGAGAGAGGTGCTCTGGCCGGGATTTTATTTATTTATAAAAGGATTTTACCAGGACGGATACATTGAGATTTCTCTTGTTTTCAAGTATGTTCTGGGTTCAAGAACATTGAATGGTTACAGTTGTTACAGAAATACAAAGTAGTAAAATGCAAGATATTAACACAAAACAAATATACAGATTAGCAGAAAATAAATATATAGGAAATATAGTCATTATGTTACATGTTTACAGGTGCATTCTGTATTGAGGTATGTTAATAGAGATCTCTTAAGGGACTTTAGACTGGGGGAAGATTTGATGGCGTCTAGGAGGTTATTCTATAATATGCTGCAGCAATAATAAAAACCCGCACAACATCTCCTTTTTATTGTTTAGGTATGAGTAGTATGTGTAACTATATACTTTGCTACTTTTTTTTTTCTTTTGGGGCTGGTGTATTTGGGTTTGGCCAGGTCGTTCAGATTTGCTATTAACACCAGGTTTTAGGAGCTGTTAAAATTATGCTTGTGAAGGCTGTGCGTTAAAAACTGCGCATAGATTGTGCGCTGGTACGCGGTTGGTACTAGACGCATTTGCGCTCACAATGTTAAGTATAGGACACACGCAGTACAGTACGCTCGCAAAGGGTTCGCACAGGTTCACCAGCGTTAGACGATTATGCACGTTTGTTGCGCTGACTTTGTAATACGACGTTCAGCGCAAAGGGTTTTGTCCCTTGCGTTTTTGCGCCGGCGCTGACGTTTGTGCGAACATTGTAATGGGGTCCTGAAAGTGTAATACTGTCACTTTGCTGAAATGTAACATTTGATAAGTTGGCCTGGTGATTGCCTGTCCAGCAGTGCCGCAGTTAGCTTATGCTTGCCTCTTTGGCTTGTCAGGCGGTCTGCTACAGCAAAAGGGAAAATGTGATATCCATGCCCATCTTAGCTCAGAATGGGGACTTTGTATGATGATCTGTGCCGTTCCTGGGCATTAAAACCCCTTGACCAGGGATGTTAAATTCTGGATCCCTAGGGATTCATGACTCAAAAGCCCCAGAATTCTTGGGTGCAGCTAATGACAAGAGAACTATGGAAAGTTCTCACTTTGCTGCCCCAAGAGCAGCAAAGAAACTTTATTGAAACGATTTCGAAAGAAATGAGTAAAAAACATCAGGTGTTCCCTCCCCAACCTGGTGAGGCAGTCCCAACGTCCGCCCCGTACCTTGAGCAGAGTCCGATGAGGGGGAAGTCCTATGCAGGGAATCTTGCCTTCGCTTTTTTGCATTAAATAGTTTTGCATTGCTCCTGTCCTTCAGCTCCAGATTTGTGTCACTTTGATATGTTGCCTTTTGGCATTTGGACTGTTGCAGCTCAGAAAGGAAGTGCTGCTTCCGGAAAGGTGTTTTATTGAACTATGGAGGCAGGAGGTGAGACTGGAGGTGCCTTCCCTAGTTGAAGGGAATACCTGATGTTTGTTTCAAATGGTTTCAGTATCGTTTCTTTGCTGCTGATGGGGTATTAGAGAGACCTGCAATTACTCATCTCCGTTGTCCTTATTAAATTTCCGTCATGGAATTCAGGGATCCAGAATTTGGCATAACTGGCATAGACCATAATGTGGTCATTAACTAAAATAACTGGCGCAAGCTGAGAGCAAAATAAATATGTTCAACCTCCCTACTGCATTTATTTTTTTTAACGGTTATTGGTGATGTTCGAGTACATGCTCCCGCATGCGTTGGTTTATATGGGAGCGTATTTATACGTACATCCATTATGAAAACGTTCAATTTCAGGATTCAAAAGTGAAGATGACAGACCAAGACGTAGAGGGGGTAAGTAGCCTTCTCAAACTCTTCTGCAGAATCAACTGGCAGTAACATGTTAATATTGTTTAAGGTGGCAAAACCTGTGTATCTGTTGTATGCCACCCAAATGTATTCGTATATTTTGTTAGTGTACAGTATATTAATCACATGTACCGGAGTGGTAAAATGTTAACTTGCATTACATCCCAGAGAAAAGGACTATGCGGGATCATGTCAAAAACGTAATGTTTCAGCCGTGTTGGCCTTGGTCATACATTTCCCAAATTTTCCTAGTCCCGGTGACGGAAAGTTTGGATTTTAATAAGGACTCGGAGGCTTCATATTTGCAATCTCTTTATTACTCCTATAGCAGTAAAGAAGAGTGATAACAAGAACCAGAAAAAAACATGTCAAACCCCCAACGTGGGGTAACCCTCCGCTTAGTAAGTCCAGCCCCCTAGCCTATAAACAGTCTGAGCTGGAGCAGTAACGCCCTCTTTCTTCATGCGACTGGAACCACAAGATCAAGGAACAGAGGTAACGTTAGATCCATCCGGAAAACACGACGATCCCGTGAGGACTCACAATCCACAGATCAATTCGCTGTAAGAAGAACAGAAACCCGAAGGCAGGCATTAGGAAAAGAACACTACCGAACCCTCGGTTTCCTGCCTCCCAATCAACGGGAGGACAACCATCTCAAACCATGCGCTGCGCATAGATACAATCATCCTGGCCGGTCTAGAACACACCCCCCTCAGGGCGGGAGAGGTGGGAAATACTCGCCTCCGAGTCCTTATTAAAATACAAACTTTCCGTCACTGGGACTAGGAAAATTTGGGAAAATCCCAAAGGTCGGCAGTTGCCGACGTCAGAGCCACTGAACGAGCCCCCCCTAGGGCATTAATATATCGGACCGCCGATAGGTTGTCCAGTTTCAGGAGGATACAGCAGTGATCGGTCCCCCTGGAGAAACCTTTTAGGGCGAAAAACGCTGCCATGAGTTCCAGAACATTGATGTGGAGGAGTAACTCCTGGATCGACCAACCATCGCCTGTCTCCATCTCGCCGCAACGCGCCCCCCAACCCGAACGACTAGCTTCGGATTCTATGGTCAACGACGGTACGGGGAATCGCACTGGGCGAGAATTCCACCGAGACCAGTCCGTTAGCCACCACGTGAGATCCGTCTTCGCATCGTCCGAGAGGGGAACCCTGCGGGAATAATCCGCTACCGATCGGAGAGAACGGGCCTTCAATCTCTGGAGGGCCCTGTAATGTAGAGGAGCCGGCAGAACCGCCAAACGAGTCGCCGCCAGCAGACCAATCACCCTTGCCAACTCCCTCAACGTGGGTGAGTGATCCCTGAGGAGGGAGTGAACCTCCTTGCGGATGGACCGTATCTTGGGAGTAGGAACGCTCAGGGTCATACTGCGCGAATCTAGGAGGAAACCCAGAAATTCCAGACAACGTGTGGGTATCAACAAAGACTTTTCCACATTGATCAGGAAACCCAGGTCCTGTAACAGGGAGAGTGTCCATGACAAGTGTACTTGAAGGGACGTCGAAGAATCCGACATCAGCAGGATGTCGTCCAGGTAGATCACGAGTTGGACGCCCCTCACGCGGAGGGATTCTACCACCGGTTTCATAAGCTTCGTGAAGCACCACGGAGCGGATGAAAGGCCGAAAGGAAGGCACGCGAAGCGCCACATGCGGCCGCGCCAAGGGAAACCCAGGAAGTCTCTGGAAGCCGGTGCCATAGGGACGGTTAGGTAAGCGTCTTTCAGGTCTAATTTGACAAGCCAATCCCGTTCGCTGAGTAAATCCCTGAGGGTATGAAACCCTTCCATTTGGAAATGACGATAGGACACCCCCAAATTGAGTTCCCTGAGGTTTATGACAGGGCGTGTCCCGCCCCCTTTCTTTGCAGCCAGGAACAAATTGCTCACAAACCTGGGTGAGTCCCAAGGGACTTCCTCTATGGCCCCTTTGGATGCCAGGGCCACCACCTCGTCTTGAACTGAGTGGTCGTGGAGGCGTGGAGCGATATGGAGGGGCAGCCTCGAAGTCTATCTCGATCCCTTTGACTGTGTTTAAAACCCATGGGTCTGCAGTGATCAACTCCCATTTTGGAAGAAAATGTCGAATACGGCCCCCCACCCGAACAGATGAATGAGGAACAATACATGGAAGACTTACCATTCTGTCGTCGCGCACGAAATTGGGTTCTGCCACCTCGGAATCCGCGGCCTCTCCAGGCCTGAGCCCTGGCCGAGGAACCATAAGCGGGGGGACCAGAGTCGGTGGCATTAGAGGTACGAAATGATCCTCTCGTAATGCCCGTAGATCCGGCGCGGCTGGTAGAGCGGCCCCTTCCTCTACCAGCCCTACCGAAAACCTTTTTGGGGAATACCTTCTTAATGGCCGTTTCCACTTTATCCAGAGCGGTAAAAGTGCTGGTGTAGGTTCCCATATTTTTTTATAAAACCATCTCCGAAGAGAAGGCCTTGAGCCTTGGCCCCTTTATCTTTATTGGCCATAGAAGTAAGTTGAGGATCCATCCTCAGAATCATAGACTTTCGTCTCTCCGCGGCCAGAGCCGCATTAGCACCGCCCAACAGGCACAAAGAGCGTTGTATCCAGCCCGTGGCGTCCTCTAAGTCCAAGGGAGTACCTTGTAAGCGAGCATCCTCTACCATGTCAAGGAGGTAAATCAACGGTGGTGCAACATCCAACACCTTGTCTTCACAGACCCTGAAAGCCATATCCACCCCTTTTTTGGGGACCATCCCTTGTTGGTCATGAACTTTACAAAATCCTCATCTACCACCGGGGTGAGACAAGTTTTGCCCGCGGTGGTAGGGTGAGGGCATTCCGCCCTCATATTCACCCTGGTCTCTTTATCCATAGGGAGCCGCATGTGGGCATCCACCCACATCTCCACATGAGGCATCGGGGACCATGCCGTGGAGCGTGGATGTAAGACCCCCTGCCGGGGAAAACATCGGGCGGCCCTGAGGGTCACACACAACCTCTTTAGCAGACAGTAAAGGTGGTGGGGGCCTTTCCTCCTCAGCCAACAGGCCAACATCATGTGGAGCGTATAATTCAATAGCACCATCATCCTCCCCATGCTCAGGTTCCTCACTCTCCGGGTCAGTGTTTTTGGGGAGTCGGCCAGAACCCGTAGGTAAAGGCCTATCTTTAGAGACCGCAACCAGTGCCCCGCGGTCAGGGGTTCTCTTGTGCGAGGACACCTCGCCATCATCAGAAAGCAGAGTATCGGGGATGCCAGCCCCTCTTGGACTATCAATGTGCTTAGTCTTAGCACGTTTCTTAAGGCTAGTTGTCACAGAGCCAGAGGGTATAACCGGGTCAACAGGGAGAACCGGGCCTGTATCAGGAGCGGGGGGGGCTGCATTAAAAAGAAGCCACCGCTTCATCCATGGTCCTTCTGAAGGACAGAGACAGAGTGGAGACAGCTGAGGAGAGCGACCGGGTAATGGACGCCTGTAATGCTGCCGCCATGGCTGCAAAACGGGCTGCCGTTTTTGAGCGCTTTCTCGGTGGTGGAGGAGAGGCAAAAACATCGAGTGCTCAGACCGCCTGGAGCTCCCAGCGGAATCGGATTCCCCTGTAAGGGGAGACTTGTCGCCCCCAGAAGGGTTCAAAAGGGCCATATTCAATTATAATAATCCCCAGAGAACGTACCCAGTCGAAGGAGCCGGTGGATGTGAGAAAACGCGTGGACACACGCGGTCATGTGATGCCCAAGATGGCCGCCGGGATCTCGCGCTAGTCTCCCGCGAGATCTCGGGCGGCCTCGGACACCAGTGCGCAAGGACGAGGGAATCCGTGCGAGCGCCGCTGCCTGCAAGAGACAGGCACACCAAAACCAGCGAAAGCTGTAACCAATGGTGGGATACTCGGGAGGGACCTATAGGTCCAGACCCGCCGAGTTTTCCCGCCGAGCGGGCGCTGACCCCCGCGGTTATAGCCGGGGTAAGTCAGCACCCGATGTGAACATAAAACTGAGCTAAAAGTCAAAATCTGAAAAGAAAACCTAGAGGAGAAAAATTATACTTATCTTGTCCTGAACAGGAGCAGTAAAGAAAGAGGGCGTTACTGCTCCAGCTCAGACTGTTTATAGGCTAGGGGGCTGGACTTACTAAGAGGAGGGTTACCCCACGTTGGGGGTTTGACATGTTTTTTTCTGGTTCTTGTTATCACTCTTCTTTACTGCTATAGGAGTAATAAAGAGATTGCAAATATGAAGCCTCCGAGGCCTGCCTTAAAATTACTGTTGCATTACATCTCGACAGGGATAACTTGACAACAAATGCACCCCCCCCCCCCCCTAGCAAAAGTTTACTCGTCCAGATCGGTGCTTGACATGACAAACCCAGGTGCCAAGCCACAGCTCTGGAATATTCCATGCAAATATTAATGCAAGTAATCTTGTCTGGGTTATAAGGGCCCCATTGTATTAGGAATGGTATCAATGAAGTGTGGTCTGGTCATTTCTGCTGGTCTTCTTGCAATTGTCAATGCACTGTTTTGTGCCAAGCAGGAGCTTGCTTTACCACTACACTTTTTCATGTTTTATAGATCTTTTTGCATGTCCTGCAGTCTGTATGCGATCTGCAAACTTAGTGTTTGAGTAATTTCATGCGGTTCCATTCCATATACCATATTTTTCGCTCCATAAGATGTACCTTACCATAAGACGCACCTAGTTTTTAGAGGAAAACAGGAAAAAAAATATTCTGAATCAAATAGTGTAATAATGGATATGCCCTCATGGCTGTGCCCCAGCAGCAGCTCTCGTGGCTGTGCCCCAGCAGCAGCTCTCGTGGCTGTGCCCCAGCAGCAGCTCTCGTGGCTGTGCCCCAGCAGCAGCTCTCGTGGCTGTGCCCCAGCAGCAGCTCTCGTGGCTGTGCCCCAGCAGCAGCAGCTCTCGTGGCTGTGCCCCAGCAGCAGCTCCTCTCGTGGCTGTGCCCCAGCAGCAGCTCCTCTCGTGGCTGTGCCCCAGCAGCAGCTCCTCTCGTGGCTGTGCCCCAGCAGCAGCTTCGGCTGCTCGCAGGGAGTCGAACACTGCAACGTGCACTTTGCAGTATTCGCTCCATAAGACGCACACTCTCCCCCCGCTTTTTTGGGGGGGAAGTGCATCTTATGGAGCGAAAAATACGGTAATTCATTCTGAGGGCAGAAAAAGTGCTATTTGCATCTACATAAACCTGGATAAAGGGATACATTTTATTCCCCCCGAGAGGAAATTCACTTTAGTCTAAAATACACCACTCTCAGCTAATGCCACCCTCCCGGCTTCCCCAAATCCACTCTGCGATTTGCTATCGCCTCACGATGTAGTCAGATGGGGAAATTGGCTTGTCCTTCTGCGATAATGTGCAGGAGCTCATGCTGCACAGGTTAACTCAGTCGAGTCCTATGAATTGTAGGGGGTATGATGTGACTGTCAGTGCTCGTTGTTGTTGCACTAGGCGTAACATGCCTTGCACTTAACCCCTTTCACTGCTGAGGCATTTCACCGCTTTGTGCTGAGCTCATTTTTACCGCTTTCGCTCATGTTTAAACACAATTTGAAGCCACATTTTATTATACGACCCAGACCTATATCGTTCTTTCCGGCAGACTCATAATATATCATTTTTATATGTATACGTCATGTCCTGCCTGTAGATTATAACAAAAAATGCAATAAAATTAGAATTTTTAATTATCTGCAGTGTGTAAAGTGTTGTTTTTCACATTCTATCAAATGAACATTTGCGGTTATATTTACTATGGGGGTACGCTTCTACAAAAATTAGAAATGGGGACTCGTTACATTTTTTGGGAATTGCGTGATTTTTAGCAAACGCACCCCATAGAAAATTAATCATTAGTGCAGCATCATTGTTCACATTATTAGGGTTGCACCGATACTAGTATCGGGGCCGATACTGGGTACTGCAGGAGTACTTGGTACTCGTGCAGTACCCCGTATCGGGGCCGATACTGGGTACTGCAGGAGTACTTGGTACTCGTGCAGTACCCCCGATATTTTTCCCGATACCGGAAGCCGGCATTGAGCCGGCTTGCCGGCATCCGAGGGGCTGCGGCGGCTGTCCGAATGCTCTATCGGCATTCGGACAGCCGCCCCTGGAGCTCTGTGCGACATACTTACCTTCCTGAGCGACGCCGGGAATGTCTCCGCGCGTGCGCTCGTTGGAAGGACCCCAGCCGCGACCACGTGGGACCATGTGATCGCGGCTGGGGTCCTTCCAACGAGCGCACGCGCGGAGACCTTCCCGGCGTCGCTCAGGAAGGTAAGTATAGACAAAGTGAGCAGCTGCAGGGCCTGTCCGAATGCTCTATCACCCATGTGTGAGCTGGGGGCAATACCCATGTGTGAGCTGGGGGCAATACCCATGTGTGAGCTGGGGGCAATGCCCATGTGTGAGCTGGGGGCAATGCCCATGTGTGAGCTGGGGGCAATGCCATGTGTGAGCTGGGGGCAATGCCCATGTGTGAGCTGGGGGCAATGCCCATGTGTGAGCTGGGGGCAATGCCCATGTGTGAGCTGGGGGCAATGCCCATGTGTGAGCTGGGGGCAATGCCCATGTGTGAGCTGGGGGCAATGCCCATGTTGTGAGCTGGGGGCAATGCCCATGTGTGTGAGCTGGGGGCAATGCCCATGTGTGAGCTGGGGGCAATGCCCATGTGTGTGAGCTGGGGGCAATGCCCATGTGTGAGCTGGGGGCAATGCCCATGTGTGAGCTGGGGGCAATGCCCATGTGTGAGCTGGGGGCAATGCCCATGTGTGAGCTGGGGGCAATGCCCATGTGTGAGCTGGGGGCAATGCCCATGTGTGAGCTGGGGGCAATGCCCATGTGTGAGCTCTTATTGGAAAGCGTCACGTGACATTAAAGAAAAGTGTCGGTACTCGGTATCAGTGAGTACTTTTAAAAAGTATCGGTACTCGGTATCAGTGAGTACTTTTAAAAAGTATCGGTACTCGTACTTAAAAAAAGTGGTATCGGTGCATCCCTACACATTATGATTGAAATGTGAACAATATTGCTGCATTAATAAAAATACACAAAAAAAGTTGCTTTTATTTTTTATTTAACTTTACCTGGTCATGTTGGGTATCATTCGAAAGGCCATGCTCCATGACCCCCTCCCTCTAGCTGCCACGGTTCTGGAGATATCTGGGTTCAAAGGAACACCCTATCTCCACCGGGGGATTTCCTTGGGAAATCCCCGGGCAGCTAGGGGTTCCCCAGCTATCTGATGTCATCGCGCTATGCGATGGGGGTGGAGCCGCCATCCAATATGGTGGCCCCCACCGGAGCTAGGCCGCACTTCGGCACCACAAGGCGCTGAAGTACGACCCGGTGCCTAAGGGGTTAAAGCAAGGCACCGCTTGAAAGGGGAGACTCTCCCCCTTTAAGCGGTGTTTGGCTTGTGGCGCTGCTCCTTCCCGATCGGGAGAGGGATCCGAACAGGGGGGTTCGCCTGGAAATTACGTAATCGCACATGGCGCGATTACGTCATTTACGTCGGGAGAGGCTTAACTTCAGCGTCGCGTCTGAGGACACTGATGTCAGACCGCCGCGGAACCATGGACAGAGATGTGAGTATCTCCGCCGGGGCTCCCGCAAAGCTGATTACGTGTGGGGCACGTCCACAGCATATAGCGGGAGTAAATGAGGACGTGTCCCACACGTCGTCAGCAGTGAAGGGGTTAAATATCATCAGACACCCCGCTTTTGCATGCAGGTCACCAGAGAGCTGTAGTCCATGGAGCTTCACTCGCAGACTGCATCTTGTAAGGGTATAGGACAAATGTTTAGTTGGCTGCTACACTTTCCACCTGAATATCTACACTTAAATGTAAATTTGGCAAACCCTGATCTAGTCAATAAGAAAATTCAATTCAAGTGTTTAATGGGCAAATAGAATGTCTGGAGGATGTGCATTAAGTGTTCAGTGTCTTGTTTGTGATGTTGCATGCTGATATATATTACGCACTGCAAATTTCAATGCTTCATGTCTTACGAATGTATGTGTATGTTTAGGCTTCAACAACGAGAACTCGAGAGGCAGAGGCTTTCATTCAGGTGGGTTGAAACGTTTGATATTTTACACTGAACTCAATGTTAGGTTTTCATTCCTTAATGCTGGTTGTGATCTGATGCATTAAGTCTCCTGACTTTATCTTTTTGCAACACATTCTGTAAATATGTATATTTAAAAGGAAACAAAGTAGCAAAACAAGAGGACATAGTCTTAGATTAGAGGGGCAAAGGTTTAAAAGTAACATCAGGAAGCATTATTTTACTGAGAGGGTGGTGGATACATGGAACAGCCTTCCAGTTGAAGTGGTAGAGGCCAAAACAGTGATTGAATTTAAGCAAGCACGGGATAGGCATAAGGCTATCCTAAACAAAAGATAAATCCAGGTAAAGTATCCATGTAATTGGGCAGACTAGATGGGCCGACAGGTTCTTATCTGCCGACATTTTTCTATGTTTCTAAATGAAATCTCGCTCGGACTCCACCAGTCTCCTTAGAAGTAAATGTACAGGATTGATCTCCTTATAAATGATGACCTGCTTTTATACCTTTAGAATATATAAGCAAATTTAAAGGTTTGGGGAATGAAGTTAAAATCTATAGACCTTAATTTGGACATGTTGGCTTTCTTAGGTTTTGGGAGTGTGGATCTCTGACGTCAAAAATAGATGCACGTTATTTTTGTATAAAGTTCAGCAGGTTCCATGCGATTTGTAATGAAAATTACTTTACGCTAGATGGAGTGTAGAGTTATTTGTCAGGACTGTGTCCATTGCAGGCTTGTTTGAATCGGTGAATTAGAACTGTGTTTTAAATGTGGCAATCTAACCATAGTGTCCTTATTACAGGGGATGGAGATAGATCTGAAAGATCTGGCTTTGGAGGTAATTGCTGGCAGTCATAGGTCTTTAATCATGTGTGAGCAACGAAATGCTGCACACTCATTTGTTAACTTTGACGGCTAGGGACAAGTTTTATTCGTTAACCAGTTGAGTCCTTGATTTCTCATGGTTTCTCTTACTCTGAATTTCTTGCCTCCTTTTTATTTTTCTATACCTGTATTCCAAGGTCTAATAAACAGGGATGCCGGATTCGTATTACCCGACACCTCAGATTAAGATTTATGTGCTGGGCTAGTACTTTTAATCTCCGTTTAGCCTGATTGACAGGCAGAGCAGAGCTATGGTCAGACGTTCTGCAGAACGCTTAGTTTTCCTTGTCAGCCGCTGAAGTTTACAGCTGCTCATTAGCAGAGTGAAGAGGAGATTCACTACAAAATGGACTTGTCCTCCCTCCTCGGACACAGCTCCATGGTTATGTTACCAGCCTCCCCTCTCCATTTCTGTGTGACAGGGAACAAGAACACTGAGGGAGCTAGCATAGTCGGCGAATCCAGAAAGCACAAGGAGGTGGGACATTTTGAAATCTAATGCTGTCTTGTTAAGGTCTAGGTGTTAAACCTACAGAGCTTGTTTTTAAACAGGAATTCAGCAGTTGTGGGAATTGGAAAGATGAAACCTCATTATGTACCAAAAAATGTTACATATTGAACTTTGCAATAAAGAGATAATTTTCATATTAGGGCTGCAACGAACGATAATTTGCATAATCGATTAGTTGGCCGATTTATTATTTTCGATTAATCTATTCATTGGATTAAAAAAAACATTTTACTTAAAAGGAATATTGTAAAAACCCTCGACCCGCCCCCTCCTTTTTTCGTAACTATTTGCTTAGTGTATATTGCTTTTGTACGTACATAAGCAAATTGCATATTTTTCGCACACACTGTACACTAACACCTGGTCATAGTGATGGATTGATGCTGCGTATGCAGCTTAAAGCAATGTCTGCTTTCTTCCCAAAACAAACACGGCTACAAACACTGCTACAAACACTCAGATGATGTCAGCAAGAAAGCAGGGTGAGAAGGGGGGCACAATCGAGCCTGACCACTTTAATAAGGCATGTCCCTTTACAATAATGTGAACAAACTGAGCAGGAGGTGGGATTGAGTTTGGGCAAGGGACTTGACAGGCGTGTGAGTGGGTTTGGGCAAAAGACCAGACCCGAGTGTGGGAGTTTGTGGAAAGGGACCAAACCAAAGAGGGGGAGGCAGGTTGGGGTGGTGTCACGCAACTTCAGCTTCAAGTACGGCTAAAACACCAGCGTTACAGTGCCCATACCCAGTCCCAGTATCCCAGGGTTTTGCTATCGCACTGCTAGAGTTGTAATCTGAATAAAAACTAGTTATATCTGACATAACTGTACAACTAAAATCCTACATGGTAAAGCAGCAACACGTTTTCTGCAATCGGCTCCAAGCCAGTCTGGCTCTAAACCATGTGTGCTGTACACAGATTGACAACCGATTAGTCGATAATTAAAATGGTTGACAACTATTTTCATTGATTAGCTGTTTCAGCCTTATTCGATATATTAACCTCCCTGGTGGTTTTCCAGAGTGTGGCTCGGGATTAAATTTCTATGCTGAAAACTGTAACCCCGAGCCACACTCGGCCTGGATACATACCTGTCCCTGTGCTCTCTCGCTAACCTCCCGCAATCATTCTCCTCTGTCCGATTGTGGCATCCTGCTTCTTGGTTTCCTTCTCGCGAGAAGGGAAACAGGGTGCCGCGATCAGCCCGAGGTGAGTGCGGGGGACAGTGAGGGAGAGCAGCGACGGGTATGTATCCAGGCCGAGTGTGGCTCAGCAAAGACATTTAACCTCGAGCCTCACTTGGCGGGGGGGGTGAAAAATGGTACTGATCCTGACATAAAATGTCAGTCGGAACGCCAGTGAGGTTAAGAAAAACCACAGTGAACCCCCCCCCCCCCCTGTCCCATCATTTCTATGTGAAGATGAGGATTGTCTTTTAGCACCAACATTTAAATTGAACACTGGATCAATATGGAAATTTGTGAGGTGATGGGTGCCTGGGTTAACGTTCAGAGATGTTGAACCTCACTTGTGAAGGTCTGGAAAATCAGGACTGTCATACAGAAACCAGGGCTGTTGACCTGTATGCAGAGAAGTGCAGTTATCAAACTAAATACGAAATAAGGTTGTCACTAATCTAAAACACATAGGCTTATACCCCCAAAGAGCAGTTTGCATATGTATACGCTAATTCGCCACTCACAAACCGCTATTTGATAGAAGGCTCATCTCAGGTCTTTATTTGGATCCCCAAAATGGATGGTGTGACTTGTAAGAAAAGATTAACACAATAGTGCAGACTGCCAGATTGCAAAGTAGGAAAATCTAATGTGCTTACATTATTAAAAACAGATAAAGCATATTAACATCACCGTTATCCACAGCCTAGTCAGGTCACTGGATGGCATCGCTCGACTCATTTCGTCTAGATAGACTTCATCAGGATGCTGGTTATTCACGAACTGCTGGTGTTTTTCCATGTTGTGGCACCACGAACCACTAGCATCTCAGTGACACTTACCATATGCAGAGCTAAGCTTGTTGGTCTTTTAGATTTTAGTTTTGTGACATGTTGGTGTTTGCTGGTGAATTACCCTGTGCAGCAAAGGGTGTATTCATTCACATGTTATTGTGTGCTGGATGTCTAGCAGTGTTTGTCCCCGGCAGTGTTTTTAGTGGAGTAACAGCCTATTTTTGTTGGGAGGGAAGGAAGATGCTATTTTATTGAAATTATTTTGCATTTCAGGGCATGTAGATTAGGCTACTGGTTTAGTTTTGTAAAAATTTCCACATCTAGAAATGTTTGTCTTAAAAGGTATGAAATGTGTGCAACTAGACTTAAGTTGTCATTGTAAATGTTGCAGGTGATGGTTTGGCAAAGCGTGGCTTCGGAGGGAGAGGTAAGTCTATTATGTCCCAATGTTTTGACTCTAAATGTTTGCGTCAAAAAGCAGTTGTCGTTGTCCATAGTGATTCAGATATTCAACAATAAATAGTCAAATCTGATTTCTTTCACATGCTTATGAGCGGAGTAGATCAGTCTCTGAAATCTTCCTTGCTCTGGAGACGCTAAGTGTTGATTAGCTCTCAGCTCATCCAGTCATTTGTATTTTATTTTTTTAGGGCTGTGCAGCCTTTTATACAGAACAAAACCCAATAATATTATAACCCCGTCCTCCCGAGACATCTCAGTGCCCCTGGCCAGAGCCATTCTGATGAGACTGCCTCCAGCCAGAGCCCATTCTGGACGAAACAATGGTGGATTCTGATGGTAAATGGGGTTACTGCATCAGATAATTCAGCAGTGTTGCAAGTCTTGTGCTGGGCAGGTTACACAGTTCAGAGTTTAATCTATAATGCTCCAAATGATGGCTGTCATGTCACAACGTGAAAGACAACAAAGCGTGTTCCACCGCTGACGCCTCTGCATAGCAAACTACATTCTGATCAAAAACCATTCACCATACATTAAGCCTTACCTGAATCAGCGGTAAGGACATCTAGGACCTTTATCACATGGGTCGAAAACTGATTCATACGCCTTTCCAAACACCAACTAACCCATCAGTCTTAGTTGGATCTGTAAGCACCCAATGTACTTGGAGCCCGAGCTTACCGCAACAACTCTCCAGTCTGTCTCTTGAGCCTTGCCAGGCAAACCTGAAATCTGCCAAGCCAGGAGAGCTAGCTGGCCATAGGTCAGCAGCGTGTGAGGCTGATTGTCCTGTTCAATAACAGAACTGGACACTGAGGTGGCAACCTTGTATGATCCACTGCTAATTCAAACACTTCTGCAATGATTCGGCTAATCTCTCACGCGGACCATCTTGATATGACAGTTGCGGAAATTAATCCATACTCTCCATCATGGAGAAATGGAAACTTGTAGTTCTGTCCCAGGGGCCAGTGTTAAAGGAAAGGGCATGTGCCCAGGGCTTTTGGATCTGGGCACCAGTTGAAGCAAGGAAGCTTTGTGTTCAGGCAAGAAGCGAACAAATCCACTTTCAGAAGACCCTGGCTGCATGTTGGAGAAAAGCTGCCAATCGCCCAAATCTGATAGGTGTCTGCTATTACAGTCCGCCACCCTGTTGGGTAGACCTGGAAAGAATTGGGCTTGCACAGTCGACCCTTGTCAAACTGTGTTCCCACATAAACATGGCCATTACTGTTAGAAACTCCCCCAGGCCACTTATGTAGCAGACTCTTGGAAAGTGGACAATCTTGAGAGATACCAAACGGTGAGTCTGGTGATTGGCAGAACAGCAGAGGGTGAAGAATCCTGCCAGACGTTCTAGGGAATTGATGTTTAGATTTCCTGTGTGGACGAACAGTCTCCCATGTCCAGTGGGCTGCACAATGACCAGTGTCGAAGTCTCAAGCTATGGCTTTCCCATTCCAATTGTCCAGGTGATCAAGCCATTCCAAACTACCTCTTGTGATAGAGAAATCAGAGCCAAATACCGGAGACTTGACAGGAGAGAACAGTCAAACTTTGAGCCCTGTAATGAAGTGGAGCTGTAGGAAGTAGAGACTGCCAGTAAGCCCTTGCCAGGGTCCGGAGGGATTCATCAGTAACAGATCCCTGGAGGAAGACACGATAAGGATGTCTTCCAAATATGTGAGACCGAACCCCTTTAGCTTCAGGCGTCTACAGGCTTCATCTTTTGTGAAGCACCATGGTTGTGAATGGTAGGCACCTGAATCTCCCGTCTCTCCAGGGAAAACCGAGGAAATCCCTGTGGGGCACAGATATTGGGACAGAAAGATACCCACCCTTGAAGTCCAATTTGACCATGCAGTCATTTAGTCAGAACCTCTTTTAGTTTGGGAATGCCCTCCATTTTGAAATGGTAAGTGATCCAACCCTTTAACAGATTAGATTTAGAACTGGCCTTGTGCCCCTTCCCTTTTTGGCCACCAGAAATACATTTTACACACCCCCACCCCCAACCATATGCGAGGGAGTTGATTTCTGTCACCCTTGTGGAGCAACTCCAGGACCTCTGAACCAGAGGGGTTTGGTCTGATGTAAACCTGAGGGGCACGTGCACCAAATTTTGTAGGTTTGAAATCAACCTTGACGGGCATGTAGAACCCAGACTTCAGAATGTGAGCCACGCCCACGTTGGGGGAAATGTTGGAGGCTACTCCCTACTCTTATGTGGGGAAAGAGCTAATCAGAGGGAGTCAAAAGGGACACCATCTGCAACAAAGGAGGGCACACCATGGTCTAAAGCTCGAACATCACAAACACTCCAAGAGACTAGGCAAAACAGTCTAGTGTACCCGACAGCCGATGCAGAGCTAAGAGTTCATTATCCGTCCGAGACTGAAATAAACACAACACCAAGGTCACTCCCCGGTAGATGTATACCGGGAGGACGGGGGTCAAGCACATCATGCTCCCCTCGACATGCCAGAAGGTGATGACCTATTGGAACACCCTGGAAACCAACATGACCAGCAGGAATAGCTGACGGGTATACATTCAAAGTACAGTAAGCTGTCCCTGACTAACAAACTGACCAGAAAATTTAATGATTTACAGGGGCAGAAAGGGGATCCTGTCGTACCCCACAAAACCAACTACTCCAGCGTTGCCATATCGAACTGTAATTCCTTCTGGTGCACAGTGCCGAAGCCTGCAGGAGATCCGAAGACCTGAGCGAAAGCTCCAAATCAAAGTTTCCAAGCCAGAAACCAACCAGGAAAACACCCTCCTAGATATAGCAAATGCCTTTAATAATGTTGGATACACCACCGCACAGATTTTTAAGCTAACGAATTACAAACCTACAGATAGGCTGTGCGCAAGTCAGGCCCCACAAACTGTACTAGACCCTATATCGCAGAGAAAGTCTATCTTCGATCAGTGTTATTACTAAACTTCTCAGTAATAATCTAAACCTGAAATACCTGAACACGTTCCAGCAATGCTGCTGAAAATCAGTGCGCCGGCAATAGCAAATCCTGTAGCAACCCTAATCAATCCCTGGCGACTGGATACATACCCGAACTCTGGAAGACTGCGAGGGTGGTATCTATCTAGAAGTGGTGACAATACTTTGGTATCCAACTACTGTCCGATATCATTGCTCAGTTTGTGTCTAAAATTTTGGAAACCGCAATCGGTTTTAAGGCAGGCCTCGGAGGCTTCATATTTGCATCTTTCTTTATTGCACCTACAGCAGTAAAGAACAGTGATGAAAAAGAACATGAAAAACAAGCCCCCAACATGGGGTACCCTCGTCTGTAAACCCCGCCCCCAAGTCCATAAATGGTCTGAGCCGGAGCAGTAACACTCTTTCTTTGCTCCTGCTTCAGACAAGGTGTGTATATTTTTCTCTCCTTAACTGTTTGGTTTTCGAGTGTTTTCGTTTATATATTCTAGATATTTTAGTTCGGACGGGTGCTGACTCCGGCTATAACCGCGGGGGCGGGGGGGTCTGCGCCCGGCCAGCGGGTAAAACTCAGCCGGTCTAGCAAGGACCTTCCTGAGTTTTCCCGCCGAGTGTATTACGCGCTTTTCGCTGATTTATGTTCTGGGTGGTTGGTTTGCCCGCATATTTGTGCACTCGCACGGCTTCCTCGCTGCATTGGTGTCCTCACCGCCTGGGATCTCGCAGGAGTTCTCGCCAGCCATTTTGGATATCACCTGACTGCGTGCAGCCCCGCCCTCACTTGGCTCACGACTCCGGACGGATCACATCGAACGGCAGTATGTCTCTCCTGAATCAGACCGGCGGTAGACGGTCGTCCCATACAGGGGAATCACACTCTGCAGGGATCTCTTGGCACTCTGAGCATTCAGATACCTTTGCCCCTCCTAAGAAACACTCCAAAACGGCGGCCCGTTTTGCTGCCATGGAGGCTGCACTCCAGGCATCCATTTCACGTTCTCTGTCCTCCGCTGTCTCCACCCTTTCTTTGTCCTTCCAGAGGACTATGGATGAAGCCGTGGCTTCTGTTAAGATGGCTCCCACTCCTAGTGCGGACCCTGCCCACCCTTTAGACCCAGCTGTACCTTCTGACTCGGCCCAGCATGGCTCCATAAAGCGTGCTAAAAGCAAGCACATTGATATTCCTCCAAGAGGGGCTGGCATCCCCGACACTCTGCCTTCTGAGGATAGCGAGATGACTTCGCGTAAAAGAGCCCCTGACCGCGGGGCATTGGTTACTGTCTCTAAGGATAGGCCTCAACCTACAGGTTCTGGCCGACTCCCCAAACACACTGACTCAGAGTGAGGAACCCGAGCATGAGGATGATGGAGCTATAGAATTATATGCTCCACATGATGTAGGCCTTTTAGCCAAGGAGGAAAGGCCCCCACTGCCATTATTGTCTACCAAAGAGGTTGTGTGTGATCCTCAGGGCCGCCCGATGTTTTCCCCGGTGGGGTTCCTGCACCCGCGATCTACGGCATGGTCTCGTATGCCACACGTGGAGATGTGGGTGGATGCCCATATGCGACTCCCTATGGATAAGGAGACCAGGGTGAATATGAGGGCTGAATGTCCTCACCCTACCACCTTGGGCAAGACTTGTCTCACCCCGGTGGTGGATGAGGATTTTGTGAAATTTATGACCAGTAAAGGTTGGGATCCCAAGAAGGGTGTTGATATGGCTTTCAGAGTCTGAGGACAAAGTGCTGGATGTTGCACCTCCGTTGATTTACCTCCTTGATATGGTGGAGGATGCTCGCTTCCATGATACCCCCTTAGACCTGGAAGATGTCGCTGGATTCAACGCTTGTTGTGCCTGTTGGGTGGTGCGAATGCGGCTTTGGCCGCCGAGAGACGCAAGTCTCTGATTTTGAGGATGGATCCTCAGCTTACGTCCATGCCCAATAAGGACAAAGGTGCCAAGGCTCAAGGCCTTCTTTTTGGTGACGGTTTTATTAAGGAGTACATACACCAGCGCCTTTACCGCACTGGATAAGGTGGAAAGCGCCATTAAGGTGTTTCCCAAAAAGGTTTACGACAGGGCTGGCAGAGGAAGGGGCCACTCTGCCAACCGCGCCGGCTCTGTGGGCATTACCAGAGGCTCCTTTCATGCCTCCAATGCCACCGATTCTGGTCCCTCCACTTACGGACCCTCGACCCGAGCTCAAGCCTGTAGAGGCTGCAGATTTTGAGGTGGCAGAGGCTCGTTCCGTACCCGACGTCAGACTGGCAAGACTTCAATGTATTGTCCCTCACTCGTCAGTTCAGGTGGGGAGCCGCATCCGATACTTTCTTCCAAAGTGGGAGGTGATTTCTGCAGACCCATGGGTCTTAAATACGGTCAGGGGGTTCGGGATAGACTTTGAGACTGTCCCTCCTTGCCGGCCTATGCTGCTGCAACCCCTCCGCTTTTCCGTGGAACAAGAGCTCTTGGTTCAGATGGAAGTTGCGGCCTTGGCATCGAAAGGGGCCATAGAGGTCGCCTGGGAATCCCCAAGTCTGTGAGCAACTTGTTCCTCATTGCAAAGAAGGGGGGTGGGATGCGTCCCGTTATAAATATCAGGGACCTCAACGTATGGGTGACATACAGCCACTTCCAAATGGAAGGTTTTCACACTCTAAGAGATACTCAATGCAAGAGCGATTGGCTTGTCAAACTGGATTTGAAGGATGCATATCTTTCCGGTGTCCAGAGATTTCCTGTGCTTCCTCTGGCGCGATCGCATGTGGCGCTTCGCGTGCCTGCCTTTCGGCCATTCATCCACTCCGTGGTGCTTCACGAAGCTCATGAAACCAGTTGTGGAGTCGCTTCACGTGAGGGACGTTTGCCTCGTTATCTATTTGGACGACGTCTTGTTGTCAGATTCCTCGGAGTCTCTTCTCCTACACTTGTCATGGACGCTCTCGCTCTTGCAGAACTTGGGCTTCCTGATAAATGTGGAAAAGTCTGTTGGTGCCCACTCGATGTCTAGAGTTTCTGGGTTTCCGCCTCGATTTGCAAGCTATGACGCTCAGCGTTCCTCTTCCCAAGATTTGGGCCATTCGCAAGGAGGTTCACTCCTCAGGGACCCCTCACCCATGCTAAGGGAGCTAGCGAGGGTGATTGGTCTCCTGGCAGCAACTCGTTTGGCAGTTCTCCCTGCTCTGCTGCATTACAGGCCCCTTCAGAGATTGAAGGCCCGTTCTCTCCGTTCAGTGACGGATTATTCCCGCAGGGTTCTCCTTTCGAACGCCACGAGGTCGGACCTGGAGTGGTGGTTGACGGATTGTTCTCGTTGGAATGCTCGCCCGGTGTGGCCTCCCGTACCGACGTTGACCATAGAATCCGACGCGAGTCGTTGGGGTGCGCCGCAACGGAAACAGGAGGTGGTTGGTCGATCCAGGAACTGCATCTCCACATCAATTCTCTGGAACTACTGGCGGCGTTCTTCGCCCTGAAATGCTTCTCCAGGGGGACCGATCACCACTGTTTCTTCAAGTTGGACAACTTGTCGGCCGTCAGGTATATCAATGCCCTGGGGGGTCCTCGCTCGATGGCTCTGACAACGGCGGCTGCCGATCTGTGGAATTTTTGTCTTCCCCCGCAGTCTGTTTGTGGTGGCCCAATATCTTCCAGGTCTCGCCAATCCAGTGGCAGGCTGGAATTCACACCACCTGACGGATTCGGGTGATTGGCGTCTGCTGCCATCTGTGTTCGCTGCCCTCAACAGATTGTGGGGTCCTCTCCGGATGGATCTGTTTGCATCCAGGCTGAATCGGCAGTTGCCAGGATTTTACAGTTGGCGCCCGGAGGCGGAGGGCTCGGATGCCTTCGTCTAGTTGTGACCGGAGGGTCGTCTTTATGCCTTCCCTCCGTTTCAACTGTTGTTGCGTGTTTTGAGACATCTCTGCGACACCGGGACGGTGTTGGTGATGCCGTTCTGGCGGTCCCAGATGTGGTTTCCCCTCCTGTTGGAGTACTCTGGCTCCACCCAGGTTGATTCCGGGCTCGACGTCCCTGCTGACGGGACCGAACGGCCTTCCTCTGCTGCTGCTGGAGGATCGGTTGTCCCTAGTGGTCTGGTTGGTTTCCGGTTCTCGTGGCGGGCCACTGACCTTTCGTCAAACTGAGGAATTGTTGCAGCATGCTTGGGCCCCGGGTACAAAGGGGCCTACCGTTCTGCCTGGACAACTTGGCACGGTTGGTGTTTGCAACGGGGTGAGGATTCCACTTCTGCCCCTCTAGATTTGGTTCTGGATTTTCTGTCTTCCCTGTTTGATCAATGTGTATCGATCGGCTTTGTCCGCGGGTCACCAAGGTTTTGATGGTTCTCCACTGGGTCGGCACCCTTTGGCATGTCTCCTTAAAGGGGTGCACCTGTCTCGACCTCCGGCTCCATGCTATTTCTCTACGTGGGATGTCTATGGTGGTGGCTTTCCTTCGTTCTTGGCCGGTTAATGCCTCATTGTCTTTGCGGCAATTGTCTGCTAAATTGTTGGTTTGGTTTTGCTTTATATCCTGTAAGCGTATCGGATGTCAGGGCGCTGGATTTTTGGGTGCGGTCGTTTATCCTGGAAGGGGTTTGTTTTGACGTTGCGAGACGGACCAAGACTTCGATCCGTACTGTGTTCTTCCCGGCTTTTCCGACGATTCCTGAGTTGTGTCCTGTTCTGTCTCAGAGTATGAGAGTAGTACGTTGGCTCTTTGTTCCCTTCCTGTGTCTCCGTTATTTGTTTTGTTTCGGTTAGGTCTCCTACACTGGCTCGTTGGCTGCTGGTGTGGATGTTTCGCGTTTTGGCGCTCACTCCGTAGTGCGTCGGCTTCTAGTGCTTTCCTGGTGGGTTGCCGCCTAGAGGACATTATGAAGTCGGCAGATTGGTCCCGTGAGTCTACGTTTCGTACGTTTTATCATAAGCCGGTCTCTCATTGGTCACAGGCACTGATGCGTTGAACGTGCAAATATGAAGCCTCCGAGGCGTGCCTTAAAATTCCCAAATTTTCCTACTCCCGATTGATAAAATGTTTGGATTTTAAGCACTCGGAGGCGAGTATTTCCCACCTCTCCCGCCCTGGGGTGGGGGGGGGGGGTTGTTCTAGACCGTCTGGGTAGGCTGTAGTTGGGCGCAGCGCATGGTTATTTGGTTTTCCTCCTGTGGCTTTGGTGGGATGCCGGTTGTTTCGGGGTCTTCTCTTCCTAATGTCTGGCTTCGTGTTCTGTTTTCTTACAGCTACTTGATTGTCTATGGAGTGGATTTTCGTGAGATTGGCGTGGTTCCTGTTTGATGTTCCTTGGCTTTGTTTCGTCAGTCGCATGAAGAAAGAGGGCGTTACTGCTCCGGCTCAGACCATTTATGGACTTGGCGGGGCTTACAGACGTGGAGGGTACCCCACGTTGGGGGCTTGTTATTCATGTTCGCTTTCATCACTGTTCTTTGCTGCTGTAGGTGCAATAAAGAGATTGCAAATACTCGCCTACGAGTCCTTATTAAAATCCAAACTTTCCGTCATCGGGAGTAGGAAAATTTGGGAATTATGTGACTGTTTTGCGACATCTGTCAGTTGAGACTAACGAGGACCCTCCCAAGCTGTTGTATCAATACAGCCAGTGAAACGTGTTTCATAAAGCATTACAGAGCAAAGAATGCTGCCAACCTCTCCAGCACACTGTGTAGGTGTTCTTGAGACTACATCTTGCAGTGGGCTCCCCAGCCCACCGGCTCGCATCTAACTCGATTAGGCACTTGGGGGGTGTGTGTGTGTGTGTGTGTGTGTGTGTGTGTGTGTGTCAAAGGATTCCCAGTCCAGAGTGGTATCTCGTCAAACACCAATGGAGATCCTGGAGGGCCTCTGTTGGCCCACTAAGAAAATGGGCCATCTACACGGTGTCGTCAGTTGCCAGGATTTTAAATTTCCTGGTTGACGGTCACCAGATCAGTCCTGAGAGGCTGCCAATGGATTGGTCCTGCGCGGGTGCTACAGAAATTGTGTACATAAAAGGTGCAAGCCTCAAGCGATGCGACATTTGAGTTGCCTATGCAATGCAAGTTGCGCAGGTACACATATTGCATTGGAGGCTGAAGAGTAGCAGCAGCATGCACAGAGGGAGGGGAGTATTTTTGCCGAAACAAAAAATTGGGCGGCTTTTGGCAGCATCTACCCAACTATAGGCAAAAAAGGGTGTTATTTTTCAAAGTATGAATTTAAGCTTTCTTTGCATGGCTATTTATTTTTGTACATTACTTAGACTCCCAATATTTTATCTGAATCCTAACCTTAAAACCATGATCATACCAGGACATACTTGAAAACGAGAGAAATCGCAATGTATCCTTTCTGCGAAAATCATTTATAAATAAATTTATCCTTAACATCTGTTCTAAAAGATGATGGTACCAAACTCTTAGTGAACCTGTGGTTGACAAGTTTGTTTTCTTGGAATAACTTCTCAAACTGAAGAAATCGCTGTGATAAGATCAGTGGGATATCACATCATTTGGTTATTCCACATTGATTCTCACCTGTCTTGTGTTGCCATCTCAATCGTGCAGAACAATGGAGACACACGAGTTGTGCTATATAGACCCTCTTTACAGAAGTTGCTACTCGATGACTTGGCACGTGGCGTGGCAGCAGATTAAATAACCTGTGGGGTGGCTCTCCTGCCATCTGGTCACGCTTTGGCATGCCAATGAGTGCTGGAGGTTCGGTTTAAGAAAATTAAATAACACAAACTATCACAGTTTTAATAATTGCTTGAATTGAGGCATGGGCTCTGTATTTTATATCAGGATATTTTTTAAACCAAATGCCATTGACTTCATTCCAGATCGTAATTCTTATTTTTTTTAAATAGGAGGATTTAGAGGAAACAATGAAGAAATAGGCTTTGAATCAGCTAGAGGTAATGTGTCTTTTTGCTTTGTGCATCCTGTAACCTTTTCTATGGATCTTTTTTAATATATAGCTTTTAATGTTTTGCAGCTGATACGGGAAATGATCTTGATGATCAAGGTATGTTGGTGGAAGCTACAGTTTTGGCTTAATATGCCATTGTGCGATGTTTTTACAGTGCCGTAACATGAAGCCTCTCAAAATATTTTCTTTTTAGGTCCGAAGGTCACCTATATCCCACCCCCACCACCTGAAAATGAAGAGGCCATCTTTAAACATTATCAAACCGGAATTAACTTTGACAAGTATGATGATATCCTCGTGGATGTGTCTGGTGTTGATGCTCCCCCAGCTATTATGGTCAGTTTTCATGTCTTATTGTACATCCTCAAATACACACGGCTCCTTGTCTCTTTCCATATTGGAGGTGACTGCATGTTTACTATTACATTTAAAATCCCTCATGCTAGGACCAGCCATCCTAAAGACATTAACAATGGACCAAGATGTGCTACCTCTGGGATCTGTACCAGTGCTTGTTTGGTGTCCTGTGGTAGTCGCCACCTTATGGACATAGTTGCAAATGCCACTTAAGTCACTGAAGACTTCCTCACATTCAGTCTCTAGGTAAAAAGGTGGTATGTTTTTATGCTTGACTCCCCTGATGCTCTGGACATGCCCTACTCGGCAATGCAGTACACAGAGCGAATCTGCTGCTGCGGGGATGCTTGCTCTGTACAGTATGACCCTCAAAAGGCTGCAGTTTGTTTTCCGAGCATTTATAGGTGCTGCCGCAGCAGGAAGGTAATTACAGCCACCCTGCCACATCTCCCTTTCTGACAGCTGATTCTCCCAGATGCCGAAATCTGGAAGAATCTGATGGGCGTGTGGTCTCAAGCATTCCAGCATGGGAACGGTTTGATAAGAAGATGGAATAAGGGGGGCGTGGCCGCTTTTTTTTCTTTCGCTGCAAATCCGCACACATGGGCAAAGTTAAAAAGCCCCCAGGCCCCCCTGAACCTGCTGGCAGCCAACAATTGGGGTCCATTAGGCCGTTTTTAGCTCCTTTCGACCGCTGGTACTGCTGACCTGGAATCTAAGATGGCCACCGCCACATGCTCCTCGGCCTCCAGCTCCCGATGCACTCGGTGAGTGTCTGGGACCCCCTCCAGATGGTTTTCACCAACTCCAATCTTGCCCCAGCAAGGAGGACTTAACCATTGCCACCACTGAACTGGTTGCTTCCCTCACAGAGATACGCACGCTGCGCACGGACCTTAATGGGACACAGACCAGGCTGCAGCACGTGGAGGTAACGCAGGAGCAGCAGTCGGCCACCATAGCTGCTCATTCCTCTGCAGTCACTACCCAGCGCTCTGCCCTACAGATGGCCCATCATTTGGAAGATGTGGAGAACAGGAACCACCGTAATAACATCAGGGTTCGAGGCCTTCCGGAGCTGGAAAATTCGCTGGAGGAATTAAAACGCACCCTCGCCGTTTTATTTAATGAAATCTTGGACAGGGACCTTGGCACTGACATTGAACTTGAACGCTGTCATAGAGCGCTGAGACCGAAGTCCCCCCGAGATGCAACACACGCGCGATGTGATCTGCCTTCTACGTTATCCACTAAAGGATTCTATATTGGCTCGGATCCCGCGCTATTGATTTCGCCAGGGCCAAGGTCTCTGTTTCAAGACCTTTCACCCGCCACCCTGCAGTCCAGACGCATGCTGCGCCCTCTCACGGCTGCCTTGCAGGACATGGGACTTCAATACAAGTGGCTGTTTCGATTCGGCCTTAAAGTTTGCCCGCCAGCGGGTCCTCTTAATCTTCACAGCGAACTGTATCTCCCGCTGTTCTCAGAGGAACTCTCCCTTCCACCCGATACGCTCCCGGTGTGGCCGGACCTGTCACTATTGTATATGCCACCAGAACAGGCTCCACCTCGCCCACGAAGTTCCCGACGCCGCTCTTCCTCGTCGCGGGCACCAGTAGCCTGAATTGGCCTTCGTTGGATTTGTTTGAATTGTCCTCTGTGGCCTCTTCCTTTCCTCTTCCAGTGCCTTCAGACGATGCTCTACGCTGAATCATTCACCTGGCTGTCGCAAGGACCTTGACAAAGGTTGTATCCTTTTATATATGCAATTTTAAGGCAGGCTCGGAGGCTTCATATTTGCAATCCCTTTCTTTATTGCACCCACAGCAGTAAAGAACAGTGACAATAAAGAACAAGAAAAAAACATAAAACAAGCCCCCAACGTGGGGTATACTCCCAGTCTGTAAGCCCCGCCCCCAAGTCTATAAATCGTCTGGGCTGGAGCAGTCACGCCCTCTTTCTTTACTGCTCCTGCTACAGACCAGATGAGTATCTCCCATTTTACCTTCTGGTTATATCTATTCTGTTCATTTATTCATATTATATTGTATATAGTATTTTATATTCCTTGATTTGTATATTTACATATTATTTTCTCAGGGTGCCGACTTTCCCCGGCTATAACCGCGGGGGTTGGCTACCCACCCGGCGGGTAAACTCTAGCGGGCTTCCACAGTCCGCTCGGAGTTTCCAACCGGCTGCTGGCTTATTTTCTCCCTATTACAGGGTAGGTTGTCTCGTACCGGCATTGCGGTACCACTGGGGCTGGGCGCGCAGCGCGCGACTTCTTAGCTCCACTGAGGCTGGCTGGGTTCCCGCGAGATCGAACGGGATCCCGGCGGCCATCTTGAGATCACGTGACCGCATGCGGCATCCGACATTCCACGGCACTCACTCTGTAAGACGGAACCCGATCGCTATACCATGGCACATTCCGGGCAATCTAAGAGTAGTGGGGCTTCCCTAATCGAGGAATCTGACTCGGCTTCTGGTTCCCGGCACTCCGATCGCTCGGATGCCTTTGCCTCCCCCCCTCCTCCTAAGAAGCGATCGAGATCGGCCTCTAGATTCGCGGCATTGGAGACCGCACTCCAGGCCTCCATTTCCCGATCTCTGTCCTCGGCTGTGTCTACCTTGTCATTATCCTTTCGCAGGACTATGGATGAAGCGGTGGCTTCAGTTCAGGAACTCCCCGCTGCCAAGGCAGTTCCGGTTTCCCCTCCTGAAATGGCTGCCCCTTCTGATGCAGGCCCGAGTGGCTCTAAGAGACGTGCAAAAACTAAGCACTTAGATGATCCTCCAAGAGGGGCTGGCATCCCCGACACTCTGCCTATTGAGAATAGCGAGGTGACCTCGCATAAGAGAACCCCTAGCCGCGAGGCGTTGGTGGTTGCTGTGGCTAAAGATAGGCCTCTACCCAAGGGTTCTGGCCGACTCCCCATGATTTCTGACTCGGAGGGTGAGGAACCCGAGCAAGGGGAGGATGATGGAGTCATTGAAATATATGCTCCGCATGATATAGGCCTGATGGCCGAGGAGGTTGGTCCACCACCACCATTGATATCTGATAAGGAGGTGGTTTGCGACCCTCAGGGCCGCCCAATGTTTTCCCCAGCGGGGGTGCTGCACCCAAGATCGACCGCATGGTCCCCTATGCCCCACGTGGAGTTGTGGGTTGATGCCCATATGCGTCTCCCTATGGACAAGGAGACTAGGGTCAATATGAGGGCTGAATGTCCTCGCCCTACCACCGCAGGCAAGACTTGTCTCACCCCGGTGGTTGACGAAGATTTCGTCAAATTTATGACTGCCAAGGGGTGGTGCCCTAAGAAGGGTATCGATATGGCGTTGAGTTTGTGAGGACAAGGTCCTCGATGTGGCCTCCCCATTAATCTACCTGCTTGATATGGTGGAGGATGCCCGGTTACATGATACCCCCTTGGATTTAGACGATACCACGGGTTGGATTCAACGCTCGTTGTGCTTGTTGGGGGGGCGCGAATGCAGCATTGGCCGCTGAACGACGCAAGTCGATGATTCTGAGGATGGACCCTCAACTTACAGCCATGGCCACTAGAGACAAGGGTGCATCGGCTAAAGGTATGCTTTTTGGTGACGGTTTCATCAAGAATATGGGTACCTACACCAGCGCCTTTACTGCCCTGGATAAGGTTGAAACGACCATAAAAAAGGTGTTCCCCAGGAAGGTTTTCGACCGGGCTGGCAGAGGAAGGGGCCGCTCTGCCAGCCGAATCGGTTCTGTGGGCATTACCAGAGGCTCCTTCCGGGCCTCCGCTGCCGCTGATCCGGGTCCCAACGTCTACGGACCTTCTAACCGAGCACAGGCCTGGAGAGGCCGTGGTTTCAGAGGTGGTCGAGGTGCCTTTCGTACCCGGCGTCCGAATGGTGAGTCTTCCATTTCTTATTCCACATTCAAATGTTCAGGTGGGGGGCCGCATCGGTTGTTTTCTCAGGAATTGGGAGGTTTTAACATCAGATCCTTGGGTCCTCCATACTGTGGGGGGATTCGAAATAGAATTCGAGTCTACCCCTCCTTGCGGGGCGAAAAAACCCCAACCTCTACATCTTTCCGTAGACCAAGAGCTCTTGGTTCAGGAAGAGGTCACAGCTCTGGCACTGAAAGGTGCTATCGAAGAGGTCGCTTGGGACTCCCCCAAGTTCGTGAGCAATTTGTTCCTGGTGGCCAAGAAAGGGGGCGGCATGCGCCCGGTTATAAATCTCAGGAATCTCAATGTGTGGGTGACATATCGTCATTTTCAGATGGAGGGTTTTCATACTCTCAGGGATACGCTCTACGGGAACAATTGGTTGGTCAAGCTGGACTTGAAAGACGCGTACCTCTCGGTCCCCATGGCTCCGGCGTCCAAAGACTTCCTTTGTTTCCCCTGGCGCGACCGTATGTGGCGCTTCACATGTCTACCGTTCGGCCTTTCATCCGCTCCGTGGTGCTTCACGAAGCTCATGAAACCGATCGTGGAATCTCTGCGTATACGGGGCGTACGCCTCGTCATTTATTTAGACGACATTCTATTGATGGCAGATTCCGCGGAATCTCTTCTCCTCCATTTGTCATGGACAATCTCGCTCTTACAGGATTTGGGTTTCCTGATAAACGAGGAGAAGTCTCTGTTAGTGCCCACTCGGGGCTTAGAGTTCCTAGGTTTTCGGCTGGACTCACACGACATGACACTCAGTGTTCCCCCTTCCAAGATCCGTTCCATTCGCAAGGAAGTTCGTTCAATCTTGCGGGATCCCTTACCTACACTGAGGGAGCTGGCAAGGGTGATCGGTCTCCTGGCAGCAACCCGACTAGCGGTTCACCCTGCTCCTCTTCATTACAGGGCACTCCAGAGATTGAAGGCCCGTTCTCTCCGTTCGGTGACGGATTATTCCCGCAGGGTCCCCCTCTCCGACGATGCGAGAAGAGATCTGGAATGGTGGCTGACGGATTGGTCTCGTTGGAATGCTCGCCCAATCCGGCTGCCTCTACCGACGTTGACTATAGAATCCGACGCGAGCCGTTCGGGTTGGGGGGCGCGTTGCGGAGTGGTGGAGACAGGCGGTGGTTGGTCGATCCAGGAACAGGGTCTCCATATCAACGCTCTGGAATTGCTCGCGGCGTTCTTCGCCCTCAGATGCTTTTCCAGGGGGACCGATCACCACTGTGTCCTCCTCAAACTGGACAACCTATCGGCGGTCAGATACATCAATGCTCTGGGGGGACCTCGCTCAATGGCTCTGACGTCGGTGGCCACCGAATTGTGGAGCTTTTGCCTTCCTCGGGGTCTGTTTGTTGTGGCTCAGTACCTTCCAGGTCTCGCCAATACAGTGGCGGACTGGAATTCGCGTCACCTGACGGACTCGGGGGATTGGCGTCTGCAACCTTCTGTGTTCGCCGCCATCGAGTTATGGGGTCCTCTCAAGATGGATCTGTTTGCTTCCAGGCTGAATCGTCAGTTGGCGGAGTTTTACAGTTGGCATCCGGAGGCATTAGGCACGGACGCCTTCGTCCAGAGTTGGCCGGAGGGTCGTCTCTTTGCCTTCCCTCCGTTTCAGCTGTTATTGCGAGTTTTGAGGCGTCTCTGCGACACGGGGTCGGATCTGGTGTTGGTGACACCGCTCTGGCGGACCCAACCGTGGTTCCCCCTGCTATTGGAACTAGCTCTTGCGCCTCCCAGGTTGATTCCTCACTCGCCCTCCCTGCTCCTGGGGCCGGACGGCCTTCCTCACCCGTTGTTACGGGAGGGGCGGTTATCCCTCGTGGTTTGGTTGATTTCCGGTTCTCTTGGCGGGCCACGGGCATTTCGGCTAGAACTGAGGAATTGCTGCAGCAAGCTTGGGCCCCAGGTACGAAAGGGGCCTATCGCTCTGCCTGGTCAGCTTGGCACAATTGGTGTCTGCGACGGGGTGAGGATTCCACTTCTGCCCCTCTAGGGTCAGTTTTGGATTTCTTGTCATCCCTTTTTGATTCGGGATTGGCGTTCCGGACCATCAACGTTTACCGTTCCGCATTGTCTGCTGGTCACCGGGGTTTCGATAGTTCCCCGCTAGGGCGACATCCGTTGGTGTGTCGTCTCCTTAAAGGGGTGCGTTTATCTCGACCTCCTGTTCCACGTTATTCCTCAACGTGGGATGTTTCCATTGTGTTGAATTTTCTTCGCACTTGGCCGGGTAATGCCTCTCTTTCCTTACGTCAGTTGTCGGCGAAGTTGTTGGTGTTACTGTGTTTGATCTCCTGTAAACGGGTTGGCGATGTTCGAGCACTGGACTTTGGGGCACGATCTTTTCTCCCGGAAGGGGTTTGTTTTGATGTGTCCCGGCGGACTAAGACCGCAATACGTACGGTGTTTTTTCCGGCATACCCGGGGGTCCCGGACTTATGCCCTGTACTTTGCCTTAGGGAGTATGAGAGTCGCACTTTGGCTTTTCGTTCACTCCCGGTTTCTCCGCTGTTTATTTCCTTTTGTGCTCCGCATACATAAATCTGTTAGTTCACCTACGTTGGCGAGGTGGGCTCGCTGGTTGTTAGACCTTGCTGGGGTAGATGTTTCTCTTTTTGGTGCACATTCTATTCGCAGCGCAGCAGCTTCTAATGCTTTCCTAGCTGGCTGCCGCCTGGAGGACATTATGAAGTCTGCAGATTGGTCACGAGAGTCTACTTTTCGTACCTTCTACTTTAAACCGGTCTCGCATTGGTCTCAGGCACTGATGCGTTGAACGTGCAAATATGAAGCCTCCGAGCCTGCCTTAAAATTACCAAATTTTCCTACTTCCTATGACGGAAAGTTTGGATTTTAATAAGGACTCGGAGGCGAGTATTTCCCGCCTCTCCCGCCCTGGGGGGGTGTGTTCTCGACCGGCTGGGGTTCTTGCTGTGGAGGGTCGCAGCGCATGATTTAGTTTGATTGTGTTCCTCATAGTGGGGATGGGTGTTGATGTTTTCCTGTCTGCTCTTATTAATCCTTGGCTTCGTGTTATGTGTTTTTTACAGCCATGTGAATTCCTATGGGGTGGACCTTTGTGTGGACTTAACGTGCGCCCTGGACTTGGTTCCTGTTTGTGTCTGGGCATCGTTCTGTTAGTCGCATGAAGAAAGAGGGCGTGACTGCTCCAGCCCAGACGATTTATAGACTTGGGGGCGGGGCTTACAGACTGGGAGTATACCCCACGTTGGGGGCTTGTTTTATGTTTTTTTCTTGTTCTTTATTGTCACTGTTCTTTACTGCTGTGGGTGCAATAAAGAAAGGGATTGCAAATACTCGCCTCCGAGTCCTTATTAAAATCCAAACTTTCCGTCATAGGAAGTAGGAAAATTTGGTAATTTCGCCTGGGATTTACTTGATCGCCTGAACCTTACCCCCAGGCTGACCTAGGCACCCCAGATGACGGCTCGGCATCTCCTCCACCCCCTACTCTGTACCCGGTCTTTCTTGCTTAAAGCCTGTCATGCTGCACGACTATTTGCTCCTTCTGGGTGGCTTGTGCGGCCCACCACTTCGCACCAGTGCCCCTTGTTTATATGCTCATCCTTGTGCCTACTCAATTTGGGGGCTGCCCACTCGGCGTCTCCTGTATTTTTTGTTTTTTACTTATTTCATTTTTCTTTCTGCTGTTCTTTTAATAATTGTTGCTACATTGCTTACAGGCATTACGGTTTTATTATTTGATTGTTCACTGTCGGCCGTCACTGGTCGTCCTGCGTCGGGTATTCCCTCCTGAGTCAGTGCCTTCACAGAGGGACTGGTGGTTTGTAACCCTCCTCTGCAACCTAAGACTCCCCCGCCTTCACTACGTGGCGCGGTGCGTTGTCTCCTTGGGCACATGCTCCTTGTAAATATTTTTGTACTACTGTAACTGTTTTTGTTCCCCTGTGTCTGGGTTACCCCCTTCCCCCACTTACCTTCTCATTTTGACCTTTTAATATCACTCCCCCCCCCCTTTTCACACACACACACGATTTCATTATGGCCACTGTCCCCCGTGCTCTTAAGGTACTTTCGGTTAACGCCAAAGGTCTGAATATACCTGAGAAGCGCCATGCGGCTCTTAGGGAGTCCACCTCATTTCATGCTGATATGGTATTGGTGCAGGAGACCCTTTTTACTCATTCCCGGCCCCCGTCCTTTAAAAACCACAAATACCCCATCAGTTATTTCAGTAACGCCACAGCCGGTAAAGTTTGTGACACTGCTGTGCTGTTTTCCCACTCCACCCTGTTCAGTAACCCAATT
This sequence comes from Leptobrachium leishanense, assembly GCA_009667805.1. Classification (NCBI taxonomy): domain Eukaryota; kingdom Metazoa; phylum Chordata; class Amphibia; order Anura; family Megophryidae; genus Leptobrachium; species Leptobrachium leishanense. Next base: position 20,535,886 of record CM019063.1, on the reverse strand, counting down.
TCATTGCTGGACCCCGCTGGTCGTTTTACGTTTGTGATGGGTCAAATTGGCGGTCAATGGTACACATTTGCATCGGTTTATCTCCCAAATAGGCAACGACATTCGGCCATCTGTTCTATACTCCAGCTACAGGACTTTCAGGTGGGCATCCTGGTGGTGGGAGGAGACCTTAACCTGCCACTTGACGCTCACCTAGACACCTCTAGAGGTGTCACTAGCACCCCCACATGCCGTACTTCGTCACACCCGACTTGCGCTGCAATCAATGAGACTGATGGACTGCTAGCGCTCGCTTTACCTCTCCACGCAAGACTACACATACTACAGCGTGCCACACCAGCTCTACACACGCCTTGATTACATCTTCCTCCCTTTTGGCAGCATGCACCTCTTAGAGTACCATTGGCCCCATGACCTGGTCAGATCATTGCCCGGTCCTGATCACGTTGTCCTCTCCCCTCGCCCACCCTAGAGAGAAACTCTGGCGCCACAACGAATCCCTTCTTGCTGATCCCCAGATTAAAGTACGGCCTTCCTGACGCACTACGCCACTATTTTGCAGAAAATAACACTCCCGATTGCTCCCTGCAGATCATTTGGGAATCCCATAAGGCTGTGATTCGGGGATACCTTATTAAGCAAGGCTCACGGTGCATGAAAGAACTTGCTGAGCAACAGGAATCCCTATTGCAGTGTATGGTGGCCCTGGAACGGTCTCCTAAATTGCACTCTGATGATAGCGTATATGCTGAATTACTGGACCTTAGATCGCAGCTCCACTCCTTTTTTTAATAACAGAGCTCAGAGGGCTTTCCTGACCGTACGAAAAACCTTCCAGGAGCTTGGTAATAAATGCGGCAGGCTTTTAGCTAATGCTCTTCGCACTCACTGACAGGCGCTTTATGTATCCCATCTTCGATCCCCCCAGGGATCCACTGTCGCCCTCCCGAAAGATATGCTTGGCTTCTTTCATGACTACTTTACTTAACCATTTTTGTACGGTCAGCCCCCCACCCCAGTGAAGCGACTCCTGACACCACACGATGCTTCCTTAACACGCACCTACGCACCAGACTGACGCCGCTCATGAGGTCATCTATTGAAGGCCCAATCACTGCGGAGGAGTTGCACGACGCTATTTGGCGTACCCCAGTGGGTTAAGACCCCAGGACCTGACGGCCTTACTCTCAAATATTACAAGACCTGTGAGAAACTTGTCTCCCCCGCCTGGTTTGCATCCTTAATGGCCTGACTCAGCCTGCGACCCATATTGCCCCCCAAACCCTTTCCGCCACTATCACACGATCCCTAAATCGGACAAGGATCATGCCCTTTGCTCGAATTATAAAATTTCGCTAAGTATGTCGGTAAGTTAGAATTTTAATAAAGGACTCAGAGGCGAGTATTGCATTCTCTTTTCTTGCTTTTAATATAGCAGCAAACAAAAATGTCGGAAAATAACAGACATTTAAACAAAATATTTGGTAACAATGCAGTATTCTAACCCCCCTTTCCCAGTGAGACAGTCCAGTACTCTGTAGCCTATATATACATCCAGCTTCCCGCCTTTTCTCCCTCTTTTCTTTGCTTGTTAACAACGGATCCACAGGCATAGAGAACCATGAGGAAAATGATCCATCCGGATCTTGAAGACAGGAATCGCCACCAGATGAAGATCCACATCTCACTGAGCTGAAATCAAAAGAAGAAGTGAGAAACCAACGCGTGATATAGAACGCGAGCAAAACCTAGAGTCCGCCCTGGGAGGGCAGGGTGGGCAATACTCGCCTCTGAGTCCTTTATTAAAATTCTAACTTACCGTCATACTTAGCTAAATTTTATAATTTTAATACAAGGTCTCAGAGGCTCCTATTGCAAGTTCAAAGCTGATCCATAAGAGCGGACGACCAATGAACTATCGGTTTGAAATAAAAGGTCCGAAAAGTGGTCTCACGAGACCAATCCGCCGACCTGAGCAGATCCTCCAAACGACAACCCGCCACCATCGCTGAGGACGCCGTGGCGCTGCGAACAGAGTGCGCCCCAAACCTAATCACGTCCACTCCCGCCAGGGCCAACAACCACTTCAACCAACGCGCCAGCGTAGTGGAACCGACCGCGGCATGAGGAGAGCGATATTAAATAAATAGTGGTGACACCCCTGGAGAACGCAGCGTGATCGTACGGGTCTCAAAAACTTTTAAGCATGCCACCGGACATAAAGCAGGTTGAGTCGGGAACGCCGGATAAAACACTGAAGTTAATGACGTTTTGGTACGATGCGATACGTCAAAACGAACCCCTTCTGGAACAAATTATCTGACCTGAAAATCCAAAGCTCTGACATCCCCTACTCGTTTACACGAAACGAGGCAGAGGAGGGCCAAGAGTTTGGCCGAGATCTGTCTCAAAGAGATTCTCATTAGACGGCCATGCCAGTAAGAATGTGAGTTACATAGCGACATCCCATGTCTCCGAATAACGAGGGAGCGGAGGTCTCGAACACCTAATGCCTCTCAGTAAACGACAGACCAAGGGATGTTTGCCCACATGAGTTCCTAAAATACCCTCATGATAAACCGAGAGAGCCGATCTATAAACATTAAGCGTCCTATACGCTCTACCCTCGTCAAACCATTCTGAAAGGAAGTTCAGGATGTAGTTTAGAGGGGCTCGAAAGGGATCCTGATCCCTCGACACACACCAAACAGACCACTGGGTCCAGGCCGAATCATAGCAGGACAAGGTACCCGGGGCCCATGCTGCCCGTAACAGAGCTCTAGCTCGGACCGAAACCTCTCCGGCCGTCCCGGATGCCCCGAGACCAAAGAGATTAGGACCGGACACGTGCCCTGTGACAACAGCGGGTGGGGTTGTCCCAACCCGTCCACCAGTAGATCCGGCATTAAGCGCGGGACAGCCACCAGAAGTTCCAGTAACAGGAAACCAAGGTTGGTTGGGCCAGAAAGGAGCCACTAGAACCACCTCCGCCTCCTGTGTCCGGATCTGGTGTAACGTCCGAGCAATGAGTTGAAATGGGGGAAACGCATAATGTCGGACTCCCCCAGTGTTGCAGAAAGGCGTCCGTGGCTAGGGCCATGGGGTCTGGTCGCCAACTGTGAAACTGGGGTAGCTGATTGTTGAGCCGGGAGGCGAATAAGTCTATTTGAAAAGGACCCCATAACTATACTTATCTTCTCCAGCAGCACAAAAAGAGGGAGAAAAGGCGGGAAGCTGGATGTATATATAGGCTACAGAGTACTGGACTGTCTCACTGGGAAAGGGGGGTTAGAATACTCCATTGTTACCAAATATTTTGTTTAAATGTCTGTCATTTTCCGACATTTTTGTTTGCTGCTATATTAAAAGCAAGAAAAGAGAATGCAATAGGAGCCTCTGAGACCTTGTATTAAAATTACCGCCCGATCTCACTCCTAAACCAAGACTTAAAACTTTCTACTAAAGTCCTGGCCCTGCGCATCGCAAAACATGAGAGACACCGGATTTCTCCCCCCCCCCCCCCACCAAAGTCACTAAAGTCCTGGCCTTCCCCACTCCTCCCTCTTAATCACTTGCAGGCCTTCTCACCACGACTACTGCCCCTTACTGATGCGGCTGCCGCGCGGAACCCCACACCGGGACTGTACATTGATGGCGACAGACCTAAAAACCCACAAGACATTCCGTTGGCACGCCCTGGCTCCTTCCTCACGACCTTTTATATGCATTGCCTCCTAACCGATCTCCGCTCCCTATCCCCATTAGATAAGTATACTCGCCCTCTGACCACATTTGAACAAGTGATTACCTGTAAGGCCCTTCCAACACGGCATTTCGACCCTGTATGGTATCCTACAAAACCTTTCACCCTCCACACCAAGTGGGAAACATACCTCCAACAAACATTCACAGAGGAAGAGTGGTCTCAAATGTTTACGCTAGCTACCCGGTGCTCTACTGCAACCCGTGCACAAGAAACGGCTTAGTTATCATGATGGTATAGGGGGGCCTTCCACTATCGCTACCTACTCGGCCGTGGCCGACGCTTTCTGCTGGAGATGCAGAACGCAGCGTGCTGACCTGCTACATGTCTGGTCCTGCCCGGTACTGCAATCTTTCTGGACAGACGTACACGATGCCATTAGGAAAATTTCTCCCCACCTGCCTATACTAGAGCAGCCATGCTGCTCCACCATATGCCCTTACCAGTCGACGCCTATAGAAATTCCCTTTATCTGTCTCCTAAATGCTAAGGCAGTGATACCTAGGCACTGGAAATCCCCGCTAGCCCCCACTTTTCGCGAATGGTTGAAGTCCGTCTCAGATGTAGAGGACCTGATGCACCAATCCTCTGGTACTACTGCCAAGCACTTACAACGCTGGTTCTACTGGTCCACACCTCCCCCCCCCCCCCCAAATGCACTAAACATACCAGATCGCTGCTGACTCATGTACGACTAGTCACCCCCCCTCATTGTCTCTCCTTGTCCCAGACTGTGTCCCCCCCCCATGCCTATGTTACCTATTGATTACGATTGTAGTTACGCTCGTTGTTTGTACTACGTTGTTGTTTACCTACTATATTACTTGCTGCTAATGTTACCTGCTGTTTGAAGTTGTACGATTCTGCAGTCATGTATTCTCCTTTTTGTATTATATGCTGAAAACTTTAACTTATTACAATAAAAAAGATGGAATAAATGTCAAAATACAATCTCATTTATAAAGACTGCAAATTAGACATGCAATGCAAGAAAATCATATTGACAATCGGTAAAGGTAAAAAGTAGATAAATTCTGTACAAAGAATTGAATAGACCTGTGTGGAGACTTTGGATAAGCAGGGTGAATCGTTCAAAATTGGATTTTTTAAAAATTTCCTATTTTATTTCTCATGTAGACTTTTGAAGAAGCAAACCTTTGTGACACCCTTAACAAGAACATTTCCAGAGCCGGATATGTGAAATTGACCCCAATTCAGAAATACAGCATTCCCATCGTAATGGCTGGGCGTGATTTGATGGCATGCGCGCAAACGGGTTCTGGAAAAACTGTAAGTGGTTGAATAGTGTTTTGCTGTGAAGTGTGAGCTGATCTGACTTGTTCTTTTTCCTTTTTTATTCAAGCGTATTGACTATTTTATCAGACGTAGGGCTGCAACTATTATTTACATAATCGATTAGTTGGCCAAAATATTTTTTAGATTCATCGGATAATTTCTTTATTTTATGTAAAAAAAAAAACTCAACCCCTGCCCCCTCCTTTGTTCTCGTAAACAATTTGCATAGTGTATATTACTTTCAAACGTATGTATGCAAATTGCATACTTTTCGCACACAATGTACATGAGCGCTTGGTCACAGTGATGGATTGATGTATATGTAGCTTTAACCCCTTCACTGCTGAGCCATTTCACATCTTAAAAAAACACGTTTAAAGAAAAAAAATATATGGTCATGTTTATCATTGGAAGGGCCGTGCTCTGGCCTTTCTAATGATACCAAACATGACCCTGCTAGCTGCCAACAGTCGGGAGATATTGGGGTTCAAAGGAACCCCTATCTTTCCTTAGGAGTCAATGAGGACGTTCCCCACATGTCCTCAGCAGTAAAAGGGTTAAGCCCACATCTTTCTCCCCAAATGAACACTGCTACGAGCGCTCAGGCACGTCGGCATAAAAGCCGGATGAGAAGGGAGGGGGCACCCCACGCAGCCTGACTACTTTAATAAAGTGGTCAGGGTGTGTAGAGTGGCCTTTTACAATAATTTCCTGTACAAACGGAGCTGGTGAAAGGGACTGAGTTTAGGCAAGAAACTCAATGCTGGGTGGCGTAGAGGTAACATCACTGCTCTGTGTGGAGAGAGCCTGTGGAGTCATGGGTTCGATCCCGACGAGCACCTCTCCAGTAAGTGTCCTTGGGCAAGAACCCTAACGGTACATACTTGCCATACTTGAAAACGAGAGAAATATCAATGTATCTTTCCTGGTAAAATCCTTTCTAAAAAAAAAAAAAACCCCCCAAGTATGAGTGAGTTTGGGCAAAAGACCAGACCTGAGTGTGGGAGAGAGTTTGCGAAAAGGGACCGGACCAAAGGGAGAGAATGGCAGCTCCAGGTCAAAGAGGGGGAGTCAGGCAGGTTGAGGTGGTGGCACAGGAGTCCAGCTCCAAGTTAGTATATATTCATTTCTTACACACCAGTTGTACAGTGCCCATACTCAGTGGCAGAATCCCAGGGTTTGTGTTAGCACTGCTAGAGTTGTAAACTGAATAAAAATAAAGTGGTTATGTCATAAAACTAAATTTTACAAAGTTAAACATCACTTCTCAAATCGGAGTTTATAACCTTTCACGCAGCCTGAATCTTATCGACAAATGGTTGTCAACTATTCTCATCGATTTTATTTGTCGACTTAAAATATAAATACTTGCTAGTATGTGAAAGCTTGGTGCAAGGAATAGTACAAATGGAGAATATATGGTCGGGGCGGCCGCGGGAGATGTACATTTACGTATATAGCCAGGTATCCCTTAACCTTCAGATAACCAAACTCTGTTTATCGTTTCAGAGGAGCACAAGGGAGGCAGTGATTTTAGTTGTATTTTGCAGGTTTTGGGGAAATGAAAGGGTATTGTATGCTTTACCTCAGTTTGTATGCAATTGCCAGGTTATCCTATAGAGAGGTTGCCACATAAGGCCTGATCGTTGTAATAGTGATTATAAAAACTCTGGGCTTATTCAAAGCTTAGAGTTGTTGTAAACTTACCAGAGCTACTATAGTCTATGGGGTTAAGTTTACAACAGCCCAGGTTACGTTTACACAAAACATGAAATTGGGCCCTCTGAGATGTAAAATACATTAAAAGTCCAGTAGCTTCAAACTGGGATACTGTTTGAAGGTTCGTTCATGTAGTTTGAGTATATTGAAAAAATTGACAATATCCCTGTGGTACAGAAATAAAATGACTCCACCTTTTGAGGGTGTGGGGGGGAAAAAATTATGCAGTCTTTAAAAAAATGCAATGTTTCCTGGTTTATTAGTCTTTTATGTAGTGCCACAATTTTCCACAGCGCTGAACAATGGGCATAATATAGACAGGGTTACAATACATTGAGATTGAGCAACATTTTGACAAACCAGTACAGGAAGAAACGAGGGCCCTATTCCCGTGGGAATTTACAATGTGGAAGGGTTGGGGTGGAAACAGGAGGAGAGTACTGCAAGGTTGGGAGTGATGGGCTGCAAGGTTGGGAGTGATGGGCTGGTTGCGTCAGTGAGTCGGGTGGTAGGCTTCCCTAAATAGGAATATCTTAAGGGAGCGTTTGAAGGAAGGGAAACTAGGGGAAAGTCTAACCATACGAGGGAGTTTTCCAGAGGATGGGGAGCTGCGCGTGAGACATCCTACAGTCTATCATGGGAAGAGGTGAAGCGGGGAGAACTTAGGTGCAGGTCAGTTTGACCTTGGGGAGCAAGTTGGGGTGTATTTGATTAGGAGGTCATTGGTGACTGAGGGGAGTTTCCATTGAGTGTAGGGGACAAAAGCCTGATTGCAAGAAGGGGTCAAGCAGGGAATTGGAGGATAGGAAGAGGGAGGCGGTTTGAAAACTCTTTTTTTTTTCCCAGAGCGTCGCTGTAAGGGGAAGCAGGGATACAGGACAATGGAGAGTTGATAGAGGGTTTCTTTATCGCGGGTCACCACCTGTGCTTGTTTGAAGGTGAATGTGAAGGAGCTGGTGGAGAGGCGTTTTAAGATGTGAGCGCAGGGGTGAAGGAGGAGAGTTGGAGGTATTAGATGTGAGGGAATGGGGTCAAGCGGGCACCTAATGAGATGTGATGAGGATGGTAAGGAATTGACTTTCTCCTCAGTGGCTGGGAGGAAGCAGTAGAGGGGGTGGATTACTAAAAACTATCAGAAGTAACATCCCGACAAACCAGTAATCTGCCAGGTCCTGAGCACTGAAGGCAGATGAGGCGGGGGCAGGTGCGGGTGGGTAGAAAAGAGCATTAAGTGGACCAAAGTCATTCTTTGTAAATGCTATTGGTTTTCTGATGCCCGTTACGTTAGTGTCATATTTGTGTCATATTTTTTTTCTTTCTGTACTATGCTGATACTTTTCACCAGAGTTTCAATGAGCGCAAAATACGGTGAACTTTTTTCATTTTTAAAGGTATTCTCAACTTTTTCAGTGCTAGACTTTAGTTTCATTTCAACGACTTGGGTCCTAACCTATTGGCAACCAGAATATCTATTGTAAACAAAGTGCCTCTGATCTTTGAACATAGCCAAAGCATTAGTCCCACAACACATCAGTTTTCTTGACAATCACTTATTTCTTACAAAATAGATTTTTTTTTTAAAAAAAACTGCGTTTTTATTTTCTGCAAACATTCTGTGTTAAATTTGCTCTGTTAAGCTTTGTCAGGCTTGAGTCTCTCCCATCAGAGTCCCCCTAGTAGCCAATCCAGTCCTTGACTTTGTAGTATAAATACACGTAGATCCTCGGTACTTTAAGTCACGCCTTAGATCTTCACCATGTGGTCCAAACTTACTCCACCGCACATTTCCTAAAAATGCATTAAAAATCTTTCTGGCCAAAAAGGTCTGTTTCTGCTGATCTCTACTGCTCCAATGTTTAGCCTGCGGCTTACACACTGTCTTCCTTTTGGTATGTTTGGCTCACCATGCAGTTCAGATAGTAATGTTTCATTGTTTCTTTAGGCTGCGTTTCTTTTGCCTATTCTGGCTTACATGATGAATGAAGGAATTGCATCTAGTTCATTTAAGGAGCTTCAGGAACCAGAAGCAATCATTGTTGCGCCAACCAGAGAATTGATAAACCAAATTTACCTTGATGCTCGGAAATTTGCTTATGGGTGAGTAGCTTGATTCATATACACGTGGTTTTCTTGTCAGTAGTGCTTCATCGCTTTCACATTAATATAAATCTTGCTGTTCTCTTCCTTCTACTCTGAATTGCTTGAAAACATGTTTATGTTCATATGTTACACTGAAATTCTTTTTTTATAAAGACTTAAGGGCTTTTCTAGCATTTGGTGATTCTTGAATTTATCAATGTTGCGTTTTCACGTATGTATTAAATGTCAGGACCTGCGTACGGCCTGTCGTCATTTATGGAGGAACACAAACCGGACACTCGCTACGTCAAATATTTCAAGGGTGCAACATTCTTTGTGCCACGCCAGGAAGGTTGATGGATGTGATTGGCAAAGAGAAGGTGAGAAAAATTTATGTGAATGTGGCAAAGTTTAAAATGGGGCTTGCTTAAGGTCATATTGTATATGGACAGGTACACGCAAATATAGTCAGATCCTATTTGGGTGGAATGCAACTTTGACTCTGCCCAACATGGCCCGAATAGCTAGTTAGATGGTGTGAATGCTTGTATGTGTTACAGATGATGCATTCTTTGAATCCATGCACATTTTACTCCGTCAGAGTACTTGTGTAAATGCTAATGGCACGATTTGTGCAAATTGTTATGGCATTCTAGGGTTAAAAACGGGGTGGAATAGAGGGTTTAGAGATTAACAGCTCTGCATATCCTGGTTAAACTTGAAGTTGATTTTATAAAATTCTGGTTAAAACCCAGCACAGTGCACTAATCCTCTGGACATGACACGCTGCCGCCTTCCTGCAAGCACGCTGCAGGGAACCTCCAGCCAATATAATGGCTCTCATAAAAATTTTGCAGGAAGCTTTTAAAAATATATGATCAATACAAAATTTTTTTTTTACTCCTATTTTATAACTTTTTAAAATTTTTAATTTTGTAACTTGGATTTAAAATAAGTCGGTCATGTGGCATATCATATTAAAGCCTGAATTTCTGAAAAGTGGCATTTTTTGCTTAAAAGCTCAGCCCAGAAGTGAGATTTCAAAAGTTTTTGTAGTCCAGAAAGGTTGAATTTTTTATTTTTAAATTTTAAAATTTCAAACCGGATGAGAGAAAATATCCCAGACACTCATACTACTGTTAGAAAACTGAAATGAAAGCAATATAAAAAGGTAAGTCATTGGATCACTTGACATGGAACGACCCACCTTTGGTCCCAAACCTGGAGCTTTAATAAAAATTGATTAAACCCCAACAGGTTTCCGGTCCTACTGCTCTTCCTGATAAAAGGGTTACTCAAAGATAAAACGCTCTTGTGCCCACCACTTTTAATCAACCACTTTATCTTGCACAATCTTTCCACTTAGCCCACATGCACCCTGCTGCTTCAGGTACTCAGGTATTTACAGTGGCGTATTTTGGCCTAGGCCAACTAGGGTGGCACTTTCCAGGGGGCGGCGGCGGCCCTCACTGGTGGCCCCACCCCTAAAAAAAAAAAAAAAAAGGTATTTTGCCAGGAAGGATACATTGAGATTTCACATATTTTCAAGCATGTCCTGGGTAGGCAAGGCCTAGGCTTTCACTTTCCAGGGGGCAGCAAAAAACCTCACCACTAAATGGGTTACTCACAGAGCACCGAAATGACGCCAATATTTTGGTGTTCTGTAGTTCCCTGCACTTCGGGGAATAAAATTTCCCCACCCTGCAGTGAATTCACCATTCACCGCAGGGTCCCCAAAGTGCATGGAGTTGGCCGCTGAATGCTGCCACCGCAAACCCGTGACCTGTTTTCAAAAGAACTACTGAACGAAAATGTCTGGAATTTACATAGAAGATCCTAAGATTGATAATAAAAAGTTCTGTTACAGAAAAAAGAAAAACTGCTATTTTAAAAAAAGGGGGGGATTTTGCTGAAAAATTATTAAAAGGTACTAAAAAAAATCAATAGACTTTTTACTGCAGATTAAAATAATAAATGGTTTATTAGATATTGCATAAAAACGGGAATATTTTTAACATTAAAACCTATGGGGTTTCGCCTGAATAAACCTGATTGAAACCACCGAACATCAGGGTATTTCACTGCCATTTCTCTGCTGTTTGGTGTTCTCTGAATAGATTAACTATTCTCTATGGGGATTTGCAATGCCTTCAAACAGCACCGTACTTGCTGGCAGTTCGCCAAACTTCTGTGTGAGCAGAGCACTGGTGTACTTAGGGGAGTGGCGGAGGGCGGGCCGCCCCAGGTACCATTGATTATTGGGGTGTCAGGGGTTACTAGGAGGTGCCACTGTCGCTGTGTGTCAGCTTTGAGCTGTGTTCTCAAACAACGAGCAGCGCGTTTGCATACGGGATAAAATCGAATAGAATAAAAATCTGATGCACTCATACACAACAACGCACATTGCATTGCTGGGAGTTATTATTATTATTATTATTCTTTATTTATTAAGCGCCAGCATATTCCGCAGCGCTGTACAATAAACACAGTATAGACAGGGTTACAATACATTGAACAACATTTGACAAACAGTACAGGAGGAGATGAGGGCCCTATTCCCGTAGGAACTCACAATCTAGGAGGGTTGGAAACAGGAGGAGGGGACTGTAAGGTGAGAGTGATTGATGGTTGCGTCAGTGAGTTGGGTGGTAGGCTTCCCTAAATAGGAACGTTTTAAGGGAGCGTTTGAAGGAAGAGAAGTTAGGGGAAAGTCTGACAGTACGAGGGAGAGCGTTCCAGAGAGTGGGGGCTGCGCGTGAGAAATCCTGCAGTCTATCATGGGAAGAGGTGATGCGGGGAGAAGCTAGGCGCAGGTCACTGTTTGACCTTAGGGAGCGGGCTGGGGTGTATTTGGTGATTAGTGAGGACAGGTAGTGGGGCGCTGAGTTAGTGAGGGTTTTGTAGGTAAGGATAAGGATTTTGAACTTAATTCTGCAGTGGATGGGGAGCCAGTGAAGGGACTCGCAGAGGGGAGCGGCAGAGACAGAGCGGCGGGTGAGGGGAATTAGCCTGGCGGAGGCGTTCAGGATGGATTGTAGGGGGGAGAGGCGGGACAGAGGGAGGCCAGATAAGAGATTATTGCAATAGTCGAGTCGGGAGATTACCAGGGCGTGTATGAGTTGTTTTGTGGTGACAGCGGTAAGAAATGGCCGAATTCTGGAAATATTACGCAGTTGGTATCGGCAGGAGGAGGAAAGAGACTGGATGTGGGGATGAAGGAAAGAGCAGAGTCAAGTGTAACTCTAAGACAGCGAACTTGGTTTGATGGGGAGATGGTGATACCCTCCACCATGATAGAGAAGTCAGGAGGTGGGGAGGCATTGGAGGGAGGAATAAGTAGGAGCTCAGTCTTTGACATGTTGATCTTTAGGTGGTGGGAGGCCATCCAGGAGGAGATGCCAATAAACAGTCACTGACTTTTGAGAGGACAGGGGGAGAGAGATCAGGGGTAGAGAGGTAGATCTGAGTGTCATCAGCGTAGAGGTGGTAATTAAAGCCAAAGCTGTTGATGATTTTGCCCAGGGAGGAGGTGTAGATGGAAAAGAGCAGAGGACCAAGGACAGAGCCTTGAGGTACACCAACAGATAGAGGCAATGAAGAGGAGGAGTTACCAGCAAAGGACACACAGAAGGACCTGTTGGATAAATAGGAGTCAACCCAAGCAAGTGCAGTGTCACCGAGACCCAGAGAGTTGAGGGTCTGTAGAAGGAGGGGGTGGTCAACAGTGTCAAAAGCAGCCGAGAGGTCAAGCAGGATGAGAATAGAATAGTGGCCGTGTTTTTTAGCAGTTAGGAGGTCGTTGGTGACTTTGGCAGTTTCAGTTGAGTGTAGGGGACGGAAGCCAGATTGCAGGGGGTCAAGTAGGGAATTGGAGGACAGGAAGAGGGGAGAGGTGGTTGAAGACTAGTTTTTCTAAGAGCTTTGATGTGAAGGGAAGCAGAGATACAGGGCGGTAGTTGGATGGAGAGTTGGGGTCTAGGGATGGTTTCTTTAGTAAAGGGGTAACTAGCGCGTGTTTGAAGGCGGATGGAAAGGAGCCAGTGGAGAGAGATAGGTTGAAGATGTGTGTGAGAACAGGGGTGAGGGAGGAGGAGAGGGGAGGAATTAGATGTGAGGGAATGGGGTCGAGCGGGCACGTGGTGAGATGTGAGGAGGACATTAAGGAATTGACCTCAGTGGCTGGGAGGAAGCGGCAGAGGGTGGCAGATAACTATCTTGTGTTGGGATGTTGCTTCTGATAGTTAGAGTTTTACTGAGGAAGTAGTCTGCCAGGTCTTGAGCGCTGAGGGGGGAGGTGCAGGTGGGTAGAGGAGGGTGTTGAAGGTGGACCAGAGCCGTTTAGGGTTGGAGGACAGCGTAGATATAAGAGATGAGAAGGATTGTTTGGCCAAGTGGAGGGCAGAGGTGTATGACCGGAGAATAAACTTGAAGTGAACAAAATCAGCTTCAGAGCGGGATTTCCTCCAGGCACGCTCTGCGGTGCGGGAGCATCTTTGCAGGTAGCGAGTCTGGAGAGTGTGCCAGGGCTGAAGCTGGCGGCGTGGGGCCTTACAGAGTCGAAGAGGAGCAAGAGTGTCTAGAGCAGAGATAAGAGTAGTGTTGTAGTGATTAGCGGCAGCATCAGGGCAGGTGAAGGATGAGGTATGATGGAGGTGGTGAAGTAGGTTGAATTGATGGGGGTCCACAGCATGTAGGTTTCTGCGAGTGTGTGTGCGGGGTGGGGGAGCAGGGTGTTTAGGAAGTCCAGATAGGTTGAAAGAGAGAAGGTGGTGGTCAGAGATGGGGAAAGGGCGACATTTGAACTCAGAAATGGAGCAGAGGTTGGAAAAGACCAGGTCAATAACGTGACCATCGCAGTGGGTAGGGAGGAGGGAGGATTGTGTGAGTCCAAGGGAGGACGTGAGTGAAAGAAGTTTGGAGGCAGCAGGGGCAGAAGGATCGTCAATGGGAATGTTGAAGTCCCCGAGAATTAGGCATGGAAGATTAGAAGACAGGAAGTGAGAAAGCCAGGTAGCAAAGTGGTCAAAGAACTTGGAGGTTGGTCCCGGTGGGCGGTAGATGACTGCCACCCTGAGGCCCAGAGGAGAGAACAGGCGGATGCAGTGTGTCTCGAAGGAGGAGGAGGAGAGGGATGGGGGTGGAGGGAGATGCTGGTAGGTGCAGGTGGGAGAGAGCAGGATTCCGACCCCACCACCATTTCTCTCACCCGGTCTGGGGGTATGGCTCAAGTGTAGACCGCCATGTGAGAGAGCAGCAACGGAGGCCGTGTCAGAGGGAGTTAGCCAGGTTTCAGTTAAAGCTAGGAGTTTGAAAGGAAGAGGTCATGGACGGCTGTGAGTTTGTTGCACACAGAGCGAGCGTTCCAGAGGGCGCAGGAGAAAGAGGACAGGCGCTGAGGGATGATGGGAATGAGGTTGCTGGGCTTGCAGGGAGGTGATTTATGTGCGATGGAGATAGGATGAGAGGGAAGTATTGGATGTGTTGTGGGGCCAGGGTTAGGGGATATGTCACCTGAATAGAGTAACAGCAGGAGGGTGAGAAAGAGAAGGTGGGAATGGGATTTGTGGGAGTGGGAGGCAGCACGAGAGTTAGAGGGAGACCATGTTCTGAGGAAACAAAGGAGCTCATGCGAGGCCATCATGTGGGACGAGAGGAGGGAGGGAGAGATGCAGATAGTGTAGGGGTCGGTGGTAGAGGGGCAGGAGTTCCATTTAAGGAGAAAGGTAGAAGTAAAGAGCAGAAGCGTGAGAGAAAGCATGATATAGACGTGAGTTTACCAGAGTAAAGAGTGGACCTTGCAGTTCCTTCCTCCAGTCCCGGGAGTTTTATTGCTGTGAATTCTAATACGCTGACACACACACACACACACACTGCACATTGCATTGCTGGGAGTTTTATTGCTGTGGATTCAGTGATACACACTGCATATTACTGTGAGTTTTATTGCTCTGGGATACACTCATACACACTGCACATTACGGAGTTTTATTGCTGTGCAGTTCTGATATGCTCATTCACAGTGCCCATTTCTATGGGTTTTATTGCTGTGAAGCTTTGTGATACTCATATGCAGTGCACGTTTCTGCGGATTTTATTGTTCAACCAATTAGAGCGGCTGTGATCCAGTATACTTGACATGCGTGGCATGTTCTTTGTAAAAATGCTTGAATTTAAACATTTCATAATTTCATAATTTTATTTATCTCAATAGATACATTTGAAATAGTATACAAAATATACAAGTAGGCACTTGGTATCCACTTAATAGAGAGGAAAAGGCGGAGCTTAAAGAGGAAGGGTGGGGATTAACCTGGAAGAGGTGTGCCCTTGACAGGAACTGGTGCCTCAAATTTAAATTAGGGGGTGCACGAGTTTAGTCAGGCCTAGGGCAGCACAAAACCTAAATACACCACTGGGCATTTACCCTCACCTAGTGTCACCCCTCTCCTTATATTGTCAGCTCTCGAGCAGGGTCCTCGCTCCTACTTTTCTGTGTCTAGTGTATATGTTCTATATATAATTACTAAATTTTCCTACCAAATGTGACGGAAAGTTCAGATTTTAACAAGGACTCGGAGGCGAGTATTTGCATCAACTTCTTTTATTGCACCCACAGCAGCAAAAGATGAATGCAATGAACACAAGAAAAAATAACCCCCCCCCCCCCCCCAGCGGGGAGGTCCCAACCCCAGTCCTTGGTACCACCCCCAAGTTTATATATATCCTGAGTGGGAGCAGCTTAAGCCTCTTCTTTTAGCAGCTAACTTCAGAAACCAAAATGGCCAACAGCGGCGAACGAAGAGCCAATGGCGGCAAACGAGGAACCGAACCAGTCGAACCAGCTGGGAAGTGAAGTCTCGCAACATTCATGAGGCTGTGAAGAGAACACAAACACGAGCCAGGCATTAGAACAGGGAACCCGTCAGGAACCCAACAACGAGCACCCACCGGTTGGAAGTGGTCCATCATATCTACATAAGGGGACATCCCAAAAGTGGACAGAAAGGTTAAAACCCCGTCAATGGATTCCCCCATCACCCATCAATGGCAGAAGGAACAAACCACAAGTAAAAACTCGATGTTCAGTGATTTATTAGCAGTATATAGTCAAACATGAGAACGGGAGGGTGTGGTGGGAAATACTCGCCTCCGAGTCCTTATTAAAATCTAAACTTTCCGTCACATTTGGTAGGAAAATTTAGTAATTTCAATACAGGAACTCGGAGGCTCCTATTTGCAGGTTTAACGCACCAGAGCCTGAGACATATGGGTGAGCGGGCGAAAATAAAAACGGCGAAAGGTCGATTCCTGCGACCAATTTGCCGCTTTCATCAAATCCTCAAGTCTACAACCCGAAGCAAACGCCTTGGAGGCCGCGGCCCCCCTCATAGAGTGCGCCCCAAAGCGCGACACATCAACGCCTGCCAAATCCAAAAGCCATCGGGCCCACCTCGCCAACGTAGAGGAGCACACCGGGGCATGCGGAGCCCGGAAAGACACAAACAACTGAGAAACCAGGGCATCACGGAGGGACACCGTGCGAGTTTCATAGGCCTGAAGACACCGCACCGGGCACAATTGAGGATCACCGGCGAAAGCGGGGTAGAACACTGAACGAATAGCCGTCTTCGTACGTCTGGAAACATCAAACCGAACCCCTTCCGGTGTAAAGGAACGGACCTGGAAGTCCAGGGCCCTAACATCGCCCACACGCTTGCAGGAAATCAGACATAACAAGACTAACAACTTGGCGGATAATTGTTTCAACGACAGATCATTAGCCGGCCAGCCACGCAAAAACTCGAGAACCAAAGAAACGTCCCGGGTCGAATATCGAGGGGCCGGAGGCCGGGAGAGACGAACACCTTTGAGTAAGCGACACACCAGGGCATCGCGACCCACCGGGACGCCCTCCAAACCAACATGACCAGCCGAGATCGCCAAGCGATACACATTGATAGTCCGGAAAGCCAAACCCAAATCAAACAGGGACGACAGAAAATTCAACACCACCATTACAGGGGCAGTAAGGGAATCGTGACCCCGTCCCAAACACCAGCGGTGCCAATGGTCCCATGCCGACTTATAGGCGTTCCGTGTGCCTGGAGCCCAGGCCTGTTGTAGTAGGGAAGCCGTTCCCTCCGAAACGTCTGCGGTTTGCCAGGCGAACCTGAAACCAACGTCAATCGATCCCCCATTACCAAGGGATGTGGTAGGCCCTCTGGGTCTGACAGCAGGTTCGTTGGGCAGGGCAGCACCCTCGGCACATCTATCGCCAGTTCCAACAGGTCGGGATACCAGGGTTGGGACTGCCAGAACGGGGTCAGGAGTACCAACTCCGCCCCTTGCTCTCTCAGCGCGGATAAAACTCTGCATAATATCTGAAACGGAGGGAAGGTGTAATGACGACCCTGCGGCCATCGAAGCTTCAGGGCATCTGTGGCCAGTGCCTTCGGGTCCGGGCGCCAGCTGAAGAAATCCGTCAATTGATGATTCAGTCTGGACGCAAAGAGATCTACTTGCAGTGGACCCCAGAGAGTAGCGATGTTGTCGAAGCCAGTCCCCGCTGTCTGTCAGATGGTGAGAATTCCAGTCCGTCACCGTGTTGCACAGGCCTGGGATGAATTCGGCCACTATGAAGAGTCCTTTCTGCAGGCAGAATTCCCATAGGTCGCGGGCTGTGGATGTCAAGCCTCGAGATCGAGTGCCCCCCAGGGCATTGACATAACGGACCGCCGCCTTGTTGTCCATGCGTATCAGAACGCATTGAGCTCCGGGTCTGGCGAAGCATTGAATTGCGAAGAACGCTGCTAAGAGTTCCAGCACGTTGATATGGGCCTCTGCTTCTGAGGGGGACCACCGACCTCCTGTCTCCAGGTGTCCGCATCGGGTGCCCCAGCCCCTGCGGCTGGCATCCGACTCTATAGTCATAGTCGGGATCGGGTCCATCACTGGACGAGAGTTCCATCTGGTCCAGTCGGAGAGCCACCAGCGGAGGTCTTCCCTCGCCTCGTCTGATAGCCTCACCTTCTGCGAGTAGTCTGGATTCAAACGGAGAAAACAGGCCTTCCAAGTCTGGAGGGCCCGATAGTGTAGGGGAGCAGGAAGAATTGCCAAGCGAGTTGCCGCGAGGACTCCGATGACTCGAGCCAGGGATCGCAGTGACGGAGCAGGGTTCCTTAATAGAGAGCGTACGTCCTTCCGAAGGGAGCGGACGGTGGAACACTCCGTCGCCAAGAAATCCCAGGAACTCTATGCTCCGGGTTGGCACCAATAAGGATTTCTCCTGATTTATCAGAAATCCCAGGTCTTGCAGTAGGGAAATTGTCCACTTTAGATGGAGTCTCAGTAGGTCGATGGAATTTGCCATTAACAGGACATCGTCCAGGTAGATGACTAGATGGACTCCCTGGGCACGCAGGGAGGCAATGACTGGCTTCATGAGTTTTGTGACGCACCATGGAGCTGAGGCGAGACCGAATGGGAGGCAGGTGAACCGCCATACGTGATTTCGCCATATGAAACAAAGGTAATTGCGGGACGCGGGCGCCATAGGCACGGACAGGTATGCGTCCTTTAAATCCAGTTTTACCATCCAATCTCTGTAAACTAGAGTTTCCTTGAGGGTGTGTATGCCCTCCATCTTGAAGTGGTTGTATTCCACTCCCACATTGGTCTCTCAGATTTATCACCGGCCTCATGTCGCCCCCTTTCTTGGGCACCAAGAACAGATTGCTTACAAAGCGGGGCCCCTCCGGAGTCACCTCCTCTGGCTCCTTTGCTCCGCAGAGCTCGTACCTCCGCGTCTACCAACGCCTTGTGGGCGATTGAGAATTTTAACGGTCGAGGAGGGTTTGTCTGAACCGGGGGCAGGTCGGTGAACGTGATGGGAAAACCCTGTACAGTCCGCAGGACCCAAGGATCTGATGTGAGCCTTTCCCATGTGTGTGTGTGAAGCGTGCAATGCGACCCCCAATAACCACAATTTAAATGAGGAATAATCTGAGGTAGTCTCACCAGCTCCACGACGGGGATACTGGAAACCACGGCCACCTCGGAAGCCACGTCCACGCCAGGGACGGGAGCGGGAGGAAACTCCGGCAAAGCCCGCAGGCTGATTGTAAGCGGCTGAATTAAAGCCTCTGTCGGTGCCCGAAGCACCTCTCCTGCCAGCAAAGTGGCCCCTTCCTCTGCCAGCTCTTCCAAAAACTCGATTAGGGGAAAAAACTTTTTTCATATTTGCCTCCACTTTGTCCAACTGGGTGAAAGTGCCAGAGTACGATCCCAGGTTTTTAATGGATTTTTCCCCAAAAAGGAGGCCCTGTGCCTTGGCACCCAAATCTTTTACAGCCTGGGAGTTAAGATGTGTGTCCATGCGCATTAGCATCGACTTGCGCCTTTCAGCAGCGATTGCGGCATTAGCGCCCCCCAAGAAGCATAGGGACCTCTGTAGCCAGCCGGAGACATCTATAGGGTCTAAGGGGGTATCGTTTAGACGGGCGTCCTCCACCGAGTCCAGGAGGAAAATTTATGGAGCCGCCACATCCAGGACCTTGTCCTCACAAAGACGAAGAGCATGTTCAATGCCACGTTTGGCCGACCAGCCTTTAACGGCGAGGAAGTCAGCCATGTCCTCTACTTTGGGCGTGAGGCATGTTTTCCCCGCAGTGGTGGGGCGGGGGCATTCGGCCTTGAAATTGGCTCTCGTAGCCTGATCCATAGGGGACCGACTGCATGTTAGCGTCAACCCACATTTCCACATGTGAAAGGGGCGTCCAGGCCGAGGATCTCGGGTGTAAGACCTCAGAAGCGTGGAACATAGGCTGGCCACGCGGGTCACACACCACATTTTTTTTGAGACAACAGAGGTGGTGGTGGCGGGTTTTGCTCCCCATCGACCGTCAGGTCTGGATCATTCGGGGCGTGGATTTCTAACCCCTCATCCTCCCCGGACACGATGCCTTCTGAGTCCGTATATTCTGGGAGTTGGTCTGAATCTGCAGATTTGGACAGTTTCTCAAGAACCGCTACTGTTGCCCCGCGGTCAGGGGCTCTTTTACGCGAGGCGACCTCGCTCGTCTTTTTAGGCAAGTTTACGGGGTTGCCAGCCCCTCGGAGCTTTATCAAGGTGCTTGGTTTTAGCACTGCTCTTTGACCCAGAAGGGCCTGAAATCACGGGTACTGCCGAAGCAGGTGTCACATCAATAGGTTGGGTAGGGAGCCCAGGTTGTCTATTTAAGTTAGTGACAGAACTAACCGCATCATGCATTGATTATTTAAAGGCATCAGTTAAGGTGGACACAGCAGAGTACAAAGTGGATGCTATGGAGGCTTGGAGATTAGCTTCCAGGGTGGCAAAACGTACAGCCCTTTTGGGGATGCGTTTGGATGGAGGAGTGGGGGAATCCCTGTCTGAGGGATCCTGTACTTGCCGCACACTGGAAGCAGAGTCGGAGTCTGCCGCTGAGGAAGGGCTTTCCCGGCGAGGGAGCTGAGCGGGGAACATTGCAGCAAAGTCTGGAGCGTGTGTGCAGTTCGTGGAGTGAAGCGCGCGAAATAGAAATCCAAGATGGCGGCGCCGAGATCCCGCGAGATCTCGGCGCTCACCACAGGCTGTGAAGGACCCGAGGAGCTGCGCGCTGAGATGGGAGCTCAAGCGTTTTTTCGGCTCGCAGGGTCACCACGGCAACCAGTTCAAAGGGAAAGTTAATAAATTACTAGCAGTATATTCCGGGCACGCTGCCAAGCCGTACAAGACAGCCGGCAGCGTCCCGGTCACGAGGGCACCCGACCCCCGCGGGGACAGTCGGGGCCTCGAGTGCGATGAAATCAATGTAACTGTGTTCAAAGATAACATAAACAGTAAAATACTTTATAACAGTAAACAAGGTAAACAGCAGAATTCTTTAAAGAGCAGTAAAAAAGATACTTAGCTGATGGGAGCAGCAAAAGAAGAGGCTTAAGCTTGGGGGTGGTACCAAGGACTGGGGTTGGGACCTCCCCGCTGGGGGGGGATGCCCCTATGTTTATTTTTTCTTGTGTTCATTGCATTTATCTTTTGCTGCTGTGGGTGCAATAAAAGAAGTTGCAAATAGGAGCCTCCGAGTTCCTGTATTGAAATTGTTCTGTCTTGCCTATTGTACAAAGCTACAGAGCTTGTTAGCGCCGTATAAAAACTTGTAACTGTAAAGTAGGATAACATGGCCAAACTGAAGTGGGCTGTTGTTCTCTGCTTAGCTACTGCAAACCATGCAAAATGTCCCACTTAATGTGTTTTAGATTGGCTTAAGCAAAGTAAAATTCCTCGTCTTGGATGAAGCAGATCGAATGTTAGATATGGGTTTTGGCCCTGAGATAATGAAGTTGGTTAGCAGTCCAAATATGCCGAACAAAGAAGACCGACAGACATTGATGTTCAGCGCTACATTTCCAAAAGAGATTCAGAGGTAACTATGAGGATGTGGCTTATGCTATAGAGGCTTTGTTTATGTATCTCAGCATTCTTTTCAAATGAATACAAATGTTCCTCAAAACACTTGCGCGTGCATTGGAGGTCAAATCTTCAAATGTGACCTTTGCTTATGGCTAAATCTTAACTTTCTTCCTACAGCCTTGCTTCGTCTCACCTGAAACAGAATTATTTATTTGTTGTGGTTGGTCAAGTCGGTGGTGCCTGCAGCGATGTCGAGCAATCTATTGTTGAAGTTACGCAGTTTCAAAAAAGAGAGAAGTTACTCGAGATCTTAAATAACATTGGTAAAGGATTAAATTCCCACATAACATGTCTCTCCTGTTAATTAAAAGTGGTTGTTACAATGATTTTTGTATTTGGTGAGACCTTGTGACAGATCACCTTTTCATTTAAAACGGGGACATATGAATTTTGAAAGTGCTGTCTTAAATATGGAGAATTATTGTAATGCACAACTACGGTCTTAGGGCATCAGTAGGGAAAAAGCAATGTCCACCGGGCTCCAGAAAGGATAAAGTTTAGGTGCTCCCCAAACTAGTCAAATCAAATTAGGAGCTTGTCAAATGTCACCTAAAGGGCACTTATCTGGTTTTCCGTTGAGCTTTAGAAAAAAATATCTATACTCGAGTTTATCAAATGATTCAAAGGAGAAGAAAATCAAACTAGATCTCCACAGTACAGAAGTGAAATCTGGTGTGAGGGTTTAAGGCTGGCGTGCGTCAGGCGAACGCGGTGATCACGTCAGTGTTGCCACACAGTTTAACATCCGTAGCATAGAATTCATAAATTTTCCTATTAACATGACGGAAAGTTTAAATTCTAATAATGACTCGGAGGCGAGTATTTGCATTTCTTCCTTTTTATTTCTCAAACAGCAGCAAAGGGTTAACTTTTGAAAAAAATTGTAACATAAGAAACAACCCCTCCCCAGCATGGGGAGGCCCTCCCATAGTCCTTGTGCCGCCCCAATCCCAAGTTCAAGTAACCACTGCGGGAACTTCCTCTTCCGAGCCAGCGATAAGGCAACAAAAGCCAACTAGGATGGACCAGCTTCAACAATTGACGGAAAACCGGATCCGAAGATATCAGGCATATCCAGAAGACGTAACTCCTTCTAGGATGCTGAAAAACAGTAAGGGACACGGAACGGAAGTTAGAGGCGGAGCCGTAACAGGGTGTATACACCAACACGGCACGTCCATAACAGACACCCATTCAGACAGGCACACTGACAGCAGCGCTAAATGTGCGAATAAAAGACACTACTCATGAACAGTGTGTGAAGTTTAATAATATTCGTGAATGTAAACCTCATAAGCGTGTGTGTAGGACAGGGAGGGAAGGGTGGGAAATACTCGCCTCCGAGTCATTATTAGAATTTAAACTTTCCGTCATGTTAATAGGAAAATTTATGAATTCTAAGGCATGTACTCGGAGGCTCCTATTTGCAAGTTTAACGCCGTCCTAAGACAGCATCTGACATTGCCGCAATAGGTTTAAAATAGAATGTGCGGAAAGTGGATTCTCTTGACCAATCGGCAGCCCGCATAATATCCTCAATGCGACAGCCCACAGACACTGCCCTGGATGCCACCGCACTACGTACGGAATGAGCCCCAAAACGGGTGACGTCGACTCCTGCCAACTCCATAAGCCAGCGCAGCCAGCGTGCCAGAGTAGCAGAAACCACCGGTCGGTGGGGAGGGCAAAAGGATAAAAACAGGGGCGAGTCTGGTAGGGAACGGAAGGGGGCAGTACGGGACTCGTAGGTCCGTAGGCAAAGTACTGGACACGAGGGGTTCGGCGGGACAAAGGTCAGTGAAGTCTTTGTGCGTCGTGAGATACGAAAACGTACACCTTCGGGTACAAAGGAACGAGCCCCAAAATCCAGAGCGTGAACATCACTGACGCGCTTACAAGCAACGAAACAGAACAACATAATCAACTTGGCGGAAAGAGCCCTGAGGGACAAGAGGTCATTATCTTGCCAGGAGCACAAGAGGGACAGAACTCGAGTAACATCCCAAGTGGATGGGGAGCGGGTGGTCTAGTAAGACGCATGCCGCGTAAAAGCAGACAAACCAACGGGTGGTTGCCAATAGGCACCCCCGAAAGGCCCGCATGGCCAGCCGACAAGGCCGAACGAATTACGTTGACCGTCCGGTAGGCCTTCCCCTTCATCGAACTGGACGGTGAGAAAATCCAGGACCACGTTCAGAGGGGCCGTAAAGGGATCCCAACTCCTCCCCATACACCATGCAGCCCATTTGTCCCAGGCTGCGCAGTAAGATCGTGTTCCAGGAGCCCAGGATTGGAGGAGGTCTGCAGTGCGGTCCGAAACCCCTGTGGGTCCGCAGGGTTGCCAGAGATCAACCATGCCAATAGTTGCAGTCTGTCCGCCAGGATCAACGGACGTGGCTGGTCTGACGGATCCAGGAGGAGAGTTCGGGATAGCGGGAGCAATCATGGGACGTCCATCGCCATGCTGAGCAGGGTGGGGAACCACGACTGCGACATCCAATACGAGGTGATGAGGACCATCTGAACTTGATGGCGTCGAACATGAAGGAGGCAGCGGGCAATCATGGAAAACGGGAGAATCCCGTACGGACGGGTAGCCAACCACGTTTGCAAGAAGGCGTCTGTCACCAGGGCTTCCGGATCCGGGCGCCAACTGAAGAACACCGGGAGATGGGTGTTTAGGCGGGAGGCGAAGAGGTCTGTCGAACGGACCCCAGGTGTCGGAAAGCACGGAGAAAACAGATGGATAAAGCCGCCAGTTCCCGGAGTCCGAGAGGTGTCTTGAGTTCCAATCTGCCACCTGATTCAGGAGGCCGGGGAGGAATTGGGCCTGTACAGTCATGTTCATGCGGAAGCAGAACTCCCAAAACCTGTGGGCAAGGAACGTCAGCCTCGGTGATCGTGGGCCTCCGAGCCCGTTGACATAACGTACTGCGGACACATTGTCCATCCTCAAAGGAACGCTGTCCGGTCGTCGTTGCTTCGTGAAGCACTGTGAGGGCGAACAGGCCGGCCAGGAGTTCCAAAGCATTGATGTGGTAATCTGCTTCTTCTGGTGACCAGCGACCTCCCGTCTCCTCTGAGCCGCAGCGGGCACCCCAACCAGTCTTGCTGGTGTCGGAGTCCACCACCATGGAGGGAGGTGGCGAACGAATCGGTTTCCCGTTCCAGAGAACAATGTTGAGGAGCCACCATCGGAGATCTACAACCGCGTCCGGAGTGAGGGTGATGCTGTCTGCGTAATTCAGACTGGACCGGAGAGAACGGGCCTTTGAACGGGCCCTGTAGTGAACCAGACCCGGGGGAATTGCTAGTTTTGCCGCTGCCAGGAGTCCGACCATACGGGCCAGAGAGCGTAGGGAGCAATGGCCCACTCGCAGGAGAGATCGAATCTCCTTTTTTATGTAAACAACTTTGGAGTTTGGTAGGCGTAATGACATTTGAGCTGAATCCACCAGGAATCCCAGAAACTCCAGGTGACATGAGGGAACTAGGATAGACTTTTCCTTGTTTATTAGGAACCCTAGATCTTGGAGGGTTATCGTCCAAGAGAGATGCAGTAATAGGGACCCGCGAGAGGGGGACATCAAAAGTATGTCGTCCAGATAGATAATTAACTGTACACCCCGAGCGCGTAGGTGGTGCACCACCGGTTTTAGTAGTTTGGTGAAGCACCACGGGCGGATGACAGGCCAAAGGGTAGGCATGTAAAACCGCCAGGTGTGAGGGCCCCACGCGAACTTGAAGTCGCGATGCGCTTGGTCGATCGGGACCGAAAGGTAGGCGTCCTTTAGATCGAGTTTGACCATCCAATCGTTTTGGGATAGAGAATCCCTGAGGGTGTGGATGCCTTCCATCTTGAAGTGATGGTAGACCACCCACTCGTTCAAGGACCGGAGGTTGATGACGGGACGCCTACCGCCCCCTTTTTTTGCTACGAGAAAAAGGTTGCTGAGGAACCCAGGTGGAGCAGGGGACGCGAGCTCTATAGCGCTTTTCTTGTGGAGCGCGTGTACTTCCTCTTGAACCAGATTCATCTGGTCTTGCGCAAAACGAAGAGGCAATGGGAGGGAGTCTTGTGCTGGAGGGGAAACAAACTCTAGGAGGAGCCCCGAGACTACCTGAAGGACCCACGGGTCCGATGATATGTGTCGCCAAGCGCTGGAAAAAAGACGGAGGCAGCCCCCCACTTGCACTTGGGAACAATGAATAATTTGATAAGGACATACCTGCTCCTCGTCGGTAGTAGGAGGGACTTCTGCTGCCACGGTAGCCTCTGCCACGCCAGGGACCGGCTCTCGTGTACGGGACCGGACCAGCGGAACCAGTGTTAGAGGTGTTTGCAGCAGCGGGGCCTTGAGCATTGCGGGAGATGTTTTAGCCCGCTCGGCCGGCAGCGCGACCCCTGTAGCTGCCGGCTCTACCAAAAACTCGCTTCTTGTTGGAGAAGATGCGTTTCATGGTTGATTCAGACTTGTCGATGGACTGGAAAGCCTGGGTGTATTCGCCCATATCTTTTAAGAAAGGTTTGCCAAAGGGCATGCCCTGGGCCTTTGCACCCACATCATTGGTGGCCAGGTCAACCAGGCCGGAGTCAACTTTCAAGAGAATACGCTTTCTGCTTTCAGCAGAAATAGCGGCGTTGGCGTTCCCCAGGAGGCAAAACGCACGCTGCAGCCACTCGCCCACTTGTTTGGGGTCTAAGAAAAGATCTTGAGTCTTGGCCGCCTCCTACCAACTCAAATATGCGGACCATAGGGCCTGCAACATCTAGAACTTTTTCCTGACAACCTTTCAGGACACTGTCAATGCCTTTTTTGGCTGACCAACCGCGCCTGCCGGTGTATTTTTGGAAGCTCTTGTCTACCACGGGGGTCAGACACGTTTTACCCGTGGTGGTGGGTCTAGGGCACTCTGCCCGTAATCTCGCACGGTCCACTTTCTCGAGTGGCTGGCGCATATGGGCATCAACCCATTGCTCGACGTGCGCAGCGGGACACCAGGCTGTGGATCTAGGATGTTTGAGGTCCTCCGGCTCAAACAGTGGGTTGCCCTGGGGGTCAAGGATGACCAAGCTTTTGGAGCGGACAGCTCGGGCGGGAAACACTGCGGCCATGAGGTCGTGATCCTCTGGAGCGTAGATCTCCTCCTCAGTCATTGGATCCTCATACTCCTCTGTATCCGAATACTCAGTCAGCGCTGGTGTCGCCTGGCGTTGTCGTTTGGAGGTGACCGCTCGAGGGGCCCCGTGGTCGAGGGCTCTTACGAGGGACCAGTTGGGTGCTGGGACCCGGCAGCGTGGAGGGGCTGCTATACTTTCGGCTGCTGGTTGCAGCGTGCGCGTCCTTAGACGGCACAGAATCATCCCCTGGGGGGTCAGGCGCCGGCTCAACAGAGGGGCTTTGCACAGAACTGCGTCTGGAACCTTGCGAGTGCGCAGGGGAATGCTGTCTGTCAGGGATAGGTGGTACTTGAGTGTTTAGGATGGCATTCAAAGATTGTTCTCATGTATCAGCCAGGGAGGATACAGCAGACTGCACAGCAGAGGACATGGAGGCCTGGAGGGAAGCTTCTAAACGCTGGAGACGTGCCTCAGATTTTGAGTACCTTTTGCGGTATTTCCGGTCTCCAGATTGTGCCTGCATAGAGCTGGAGTCCGATGCATTGGCAGAGTGCTGAGGGCTTAAATCAGTGGGCTTAGACAGGGACATGATTATTACTCGGTGTAGCTGGTGAAAACCGCGTGTGGAGCGATGTGGGAAGCGTGCGCACCTTAAGGCAGTTAAAATGGCCGCCGCAAACCCCGCGAGAATCGCGCATGCGAGGGGACGGGGCTACCGCCCGTCCGAGCACTGTGGAGATCAGGGGGTTTTTGGCCAGCCGGAATGCGAATGGAATAAGCTGCGTGTTCCGGACCAGCGGGTGGCGCACAGCGGGGAAATAAACAGCTGCAGAAAAAGTTTTAGATTAAAACAGGAGGTTAAAAGGCCACCCCGACGGCCAGTAATGGCCAGCCGCCGGAGGGGGAGAGAGTGAGTCACTGTCCGCGGTTAACGCCGGGAGCAGAGACCCAGAGAGTAATAGGTTTAGAAAAACTAATTCAGTAAAGAATTTTTAAATGAAGTGAATAGAGACAGACAAGTAAAAACGCTAGCGCGCTATACTCATCTCAGTCACGATGTTGCCGCTGCGAGAGCAGCAAAGGAAGAGGAAGTGAACGCTCCCGCAGTGGTTACTTGAACGTGGGATTGGGGCGGGACAAGGACTATGCTGGGGAGAAGTTGTTTCTTCTGTTACAATTTTTTTCAAAAGTTAACCCTTTGCTGCTGTTTGAGCAATAAAGGAAGAAATGTAAATAGGAGCGTCCGAGTACATGCCTTAGAATCATGATCAGAAGACCCACACACAAAGTACGCATGCACAGAACTGCGCATGCACATAGCACGTGGCAAAGGGACGCAAGTTAGGCAAGAACGTATAACCGCTAGACAGGCGCAGAGTGCGCCATGACCGTGTAGAGTTCTGTGTGAGATGTCCGACGCAGCGCATTTGCGACGTCCAGCACTTTGACACAAACGATGGCTTTTCATATACTTTTCAAATTTTTATCATTTTTCATATTGCTTCCCATAATTCCTTTATTTTCTTCGTCCGTCAACAAAAACGTTGATCGTGTGGTGTCCACAGTATATTCCGTCAGTACGTCTGTCCATTGCGCACGCACGCAGAGTGCGCTCGTCTGACCGCCTAAAAGACAATAAAAATCACAAGCTCCTAATTACTGTATCGAGGACAAAGTTATTTTCGGCCTGTATGATCATGCAGAGCTGATCTTGTGTAATAAGGGGCACCATCTAGTGCTCAAAATCACACATTTCGACAGTTTTTTTTCCTTTACAGAAATCTTAATACATGAAAAATTAGCAAATTACCATTTTAATTTAACTCTCAGAATAACAATGAAACTTCTATTTTACCCCTAACATCCCACTTTTCAAATGTTATAGAATTTTTCAACAATGCCTGGTAGTGAAGGGGTTAATGGATTATTAACAAAGTTTTGCATTGAAAAAAAGCCATAATTGCAGTGCTATAAAATGCTAGCATTTCTCCAAGGAATGACAGGAGGAGCTTTACTTTACAGCTTCTCCTGCTGCCGGTTGGGTTTTAATTTTGGAGAAATACTGTGATTTGTTTGCAAGTATTTGCATCACAGACACATCTGATTTTTTCCGTTTTAGTTGACTATAAGATTTTAGTCGACTAATACTACAGTAAATTGAGTTTATTAATCTAATGGGTTTAGTTAAAGTGTGATGCAGTGTTAATTTTGACAGCAAATTTTGATCAATTTTAGTCTTTTGAATAAAATGCCATTTCATTTTTGTCAAATTTTAGTCATCTGAATTGTTTTTTTTAGTCTACTTTTATTTTATTAGACTAAAACTATAAGTTTAGTCAACTAATATCTTATGATATTTAGTTAACTAAAACTAGACTAAAATGGAAAAAATTCAGATCACTAAAATGCGACTAAAATTAACACTGCTCCCTTGGTGCAATTGATGGCAAAGCTTGCTCAAGTCAGCTACAGGGAAAAATTCAAAAAAATTAACATTTTGCAATCTGCTTTAGCCTGCATTTGCTGGAAACCTTTTAAAAGGTGAAACTTCAATTTGTGTTTAACGCACAGCTTCCATTCTACCATCACCTTTTGGTCTTTCAGGTAATGAACGTACTATGGTATTTGTGAAGACCAAGAAGAGTGCAGATTTCATTGCTTCATTCTTATGTCAACAAAACATAAACACTACAAGCATCCATGGGTTGGTATTCTTTTTGTATTCCTAAATGTATATGACTTGAGTTGATATTCCACCTCCCAGAATGTAACCGCTTAGACAATATATACCATGTTGCTTGATCATATTTCTGTGTAGGTTTGAAACAACTAATCATTAATGAAAATGGTTAAAGGAACACTCTAAGCAGAAAATGCCCCCCCTTTTTTTTTTTGCTTTTTGCAGTATGCATAAATTACTGCCCCCTACCTAGTGGTTTTTTTTTTTATGTTATACTTACCTTAAAAAGGAGGCATTTTCCCACGGCAGTTTTTTTTTTCTTCGAATCCCGCGCCGCCCTTTCACTGGAACCCGGAAGTTGGCACAAGGTCTACGCTTCACCTTCTTTGATTAGTGTTACGCGCAAGAGGATGCGCGCAGCACTAATCGCTGCCGCCAGCTACTGCGGTGAGTTGGAGACGTCATCGCGCTGAAAGTCATCCTCGGCAATAGTCGGCAGAAGCGGGAAATACAAATTTCGCTCTGCTGACTGACTGACAGCTGAGAGGGCAGAGGAAAGTCCTCCGCGTCTCATCTGTTTCAGCCGATCGACTGAGCTGAGGGGGTGGGGAAAGAAAAGGGCATACTTAGGTCATCATGACCACCTTAAAAAAGCTTAGGTGGTCATGTTGCCTAGAGTATCCCTTTAACTATTTTCATTAATGATCGGCAAGATCTGTTCACCCAAAGATCTCTCCAGGATGTCTAGAAAGCTTAAGATCCGCTCCTCCCCAATTTTCACAATTGGCGTATCGTATGTAAATTATAGCTCCTCCCCAATTTTCACAACTGGCGTACCGTATGTAAATTATAGCTCCTCCCCAATTTTCACAACTGGCGTACCGTATGTAAATTATAGCTCCTCCCCAATTTTCACAACTGGCGTACCGTATGTAAATTATAGCTCCTCCCCAATTTTCACAACTGGCGTACCGTATGTAAATTATAGCTCCTCCCCAATTTTCACAATTGGCGTACCGTATGTAAATTATAGCTCCTCCCCAATTTTCACAACTGGCGTACCGTATGTAAATTATAGCTCCTCCCCAATTTTCACAACTGGCGTACCGTATGTAAATTATAGCTCCTCCCCAATTTTCACAACTGGCGTACCGTATGTATTATAGCTCCTCCCCAATTTTCACAACTGGCGTACCGTATGTAAATTATAGCTCCTCCCCAATTTTCACAACTGGCGTACCGTATGTATTATAGCTCCTCCCCAATTTTCACAATTGGCGTACCGTATGTAAATATAGCTCCTCCCCATTTTCACAACTGGCGTACCGTATGTAAATTATAGCTCCTCCCCAATTTTCACAACTGGCGTACCGTATGTAAATTATAGCTCCTCCCCAATTTTCACAATTGGCGTACCGTATGTAAATATAGCTCCTCCCCAATTTTCACAACTGGCGTACCGTATGTAAATTATAGCTCCTCCCCAATTTTCACAACTGGCGTACCGTATGTAAATTATAGCTCCTCCCCAATTTTCACAACTGGCGTACCGTATGTAAATTATAGCTCCTCCCCAATTTTCACAATTGGCGTACCGTATGTAAATTATAAAATTTTCCTAAGTATGAAGGGAAGTTTGAATTGTAATAATAAAGACTCAGAGGCGAGTATTGCGTCTCGTTCCTTATATTTATTAAAATAGCAACAAGGATTTTAACATTTAAACTGAAAATGCATGTAAATATCCTTTAGAAAAAACACAAGCTCCAGACGACTAGACACTCCCTTGGCTCGGAAAAAGCCTGCGCTGATGAGTGCGTGCCCAACCCCCTCCCCCCTATGCGAGCGGGAGCAGCGTGTGGGAGGCCAGGATGACCTGTAACCCTCGTGGGGGAAGGGGGGGGCAATGTCTTAAAAGACTTTGCTATAGAAATTGTAGAGGCAGGTTGATTTACCAACACCTCGGAGGGATCTGAGCCCAAAACACACAGCACCAAACAGAGACATTACCATGATGCCATCAGGCTCCTGCAGTGAATCATAGGGAAGGGGAGAAACTAGAGATCTGACAGCGGCCAAGCTTTAACATTAAAGAGATTATTACAAAGGGAAACACTGAGTCTTCTGACTCTCCGGGGCAGGAACATCAAAGGGTGTCCTCGTCACTTCCCTCCTCCGGCTCAGGATCTGGAGATTCACCCTCCGGTCATTCCCCAAATCCAGCTCCTGAGAGGGATTGGAGGCTCTCACCCTCTTAGGGACCTCTACCACAAGCGCCTGGCGGGAGTGGGCTCACATATCTAGATAAAAATTGGATTTTTTGGGTTGCCAGCCCCTCCGAAAGAGTTGGCCATGTCATTCAACTGTGTTACCCGCAGCACGTGGCAGGGGTGTATCTGGGGGCCTCACCGTGTTGAGTGAATCGCCCTTGGCAGCAGCTGCTGGTAGCGGTGACATATGGGGACTCGCAGCTATAGTTAATAACAATATAGATTTTAAAAATCTGTCACCAGCACCTGGTGAGGGTGAGCTCTTATGTGAGAATTGGTCGGTAGCAAGGTCCGCAGGCAGTAATGCGGGGATGCCAGCCCCTCTCTGGTTATATTTGGACCCGCATATTAACCTTTTACCCGCAGCACGTGGCAGGGTGTATCTGGGGGCCTCACCATGGTGAGTGAATCGCCCTGGGCAGCAGCTGCTGGTAGCGGTGACATATAGTGATTCGCAGTTATAGATAATAACAGTATAGATTTAAAATCTGTCACCAGCACCCGGCGGGGGTGAGCTCATTTGTGAGAATTGGTAGGTAGCAAGGTCCACAGGCAGTATTGCGGAGATGCCAGCCCCTCTGTGGGTATATGTGGACCCGCTCACGGACGTGCCCGGGAAAATGTTAACTGTAAGATGTGGCTTCTGCAATGGTGTCAGACTCAGCCAGTATACTTAAAAATCAGCCGACATAGCGGCAACGAATTTAAATAAGGGCACACTGATGGAGGCCTGGACAGCAGGATTAAATGGAGGCCTGGACAGCAGGATTAAATGGAGGCCTGGACAGCAGGATTAAATGGAGGCCTGGACAGCAGGATTAAATGGAGGCCTGGACAGCAGGATTAAATGGAGGCCTGGACAGCAGGATTAAATGGAGGCCTGGACAGCAGGATTAAATGGAGGCTGGACAGCAGGATTAAATGGAGGCCTGGACAGCAGGATTAAATGGAGGCTGGACAGCAGGATTAAATGGAGGCCTGGACAGCAGGATTAAATGGAGGCCTGGACAGCAGGATTAAATGGAGGCCTGGACAGCAGGATTAAATGGAGGCCTGGACAGCAGGATTAAATGGAGGCCTGGACGGGGAATGTAACTGGAGAGTTAGAGTCAGGGGGAGCAGTTACCAGGCTGTACAGAGTAGACTGATTGCTGGTAGAAGTTGTCCCCTGAATCTAATTCTGGCTCCTGTGACGGGCTCTTAGAGCAGGTTTCTGGCGCAGCATTTAGTAAGCCCGATTCAGGCAGAGTGAGAGGAATGGAGCGGTAGCGCGGGAACATGCGTGGGAATCACGATCTGGGCTGGTAGTTCCCCGGTTCAGATCGCTGCTCAAGCCCCGAGTAGGGGAAAAAGTATTGGACAAACTGGTCAATTAAACTAAAAGGGAGGTATGAAAAAACCCCTGCAGCTACCCAAGAAGGTAGCTGTGATGCTAAAGTAGACGAACGTCGCGGTTGAAGCCGGACGTAGCGTCAGGGAGAGAAAACATTAAAAATATGTGAGTAAAACGCATGTGTACTTATCTGTCTGCGCAGCAACAAGGAAAGAGGCATAAGGAAGGAGATCAGGGGAAGAGATCAAGAGGAACTACACAGGGATTGGACTAGAAAGAGTGGGAGTGTCTAGTCTGGAGCTTGTGTTTTTTCTAAAGGATGTTTACATGCATTTTCAGTTTAAATGTTAAAATCCTTGTTGCTATTTTAATTCTAAGGAAAGAGACGCAATAGGAGCCTGAGTCGGTGTATTACAATTTCATACGTTCATAGGCAAATTGAGCAATTTGCATAATTTTCCCACAGGGTACATCAGCGCTTAGAGTGCTAGATTGATGCTGCTTGCGCAGCTCAAGTCAATGTCTGCTTTCGCCAAAACACTACTACGAACGCTCTAATAAAAATGTCAACATGAAAGTGGGGTTTATGCAGCCTGACCCCTTTACACACCCTAACCACTTTTGCTTAAGTGTTAGACAACGATATCCCCATATTTATGTCTTTTCAGTGTATTTTACCGAGATATAGAGCCTTATTCCAGTGTTGGTGACAAATGCTAATGAAAAACCTGCGCATCTGTTTTTCATTAACACCTGCCTTATAACACCAGGATTACGACCGCTTTCTCAGCTCCAGTTGAGAACACCCACATCTCTTTACCACTGCGGCTATCGGCTCCAGGGGTCCATAGGACTCCATGGAAATAGGGCGTTGGCTCAAGCACATGAGATCTGGCGAGGCAATGAGTGATGCGCGTAGGTACACTGGGAACTGTTGCCAGTGTACCTCTCCTGATGAGTGAAGAAGCCATGGATCGTGCTGCTCTTGCCACGTGGGATTTAATGGTGGGGTTAGTTTTGTGATTGTGCAGAAGGGCAATCGCATAACATCTGGGTCTGAAAGACCTTAAAGTGCAGACTTGGAGCGAGCTCGATGTCCTAGGGCCATGCTGACATCTCCCATGCAAAGTACGCTAATGTACTGTAACCTGATTCTACATCTGAGACTCCACCTTGGCTTGGCTGGCGTCTCATATGTAATATGCTGTTAAAGAGGACAGAGCTCGGGTCGTCTGTTGTACGGCTCAAACGCTGTGCTAAAAGGCATCTTGGGAATAGTGCCCATGTTTTTTATATTCTAGTGGTCTGCACAATGTTTTTTTATATATATATATATATATATGTTTCTTTTAATCCGATGAATAGATTAGTTAGCCAATTTGTTTTTCGACGAATAGTTAATGAAAATAGTCCTTAGTTGCAGTTCTAGTTCTGTTATTTGCAGGTTCTCAATTCTGCCTTTTTGTGACCCTTGAAAGAACACAAACTTAGCTTAAGATACTAGACTCTTGGTCTGTAAATGTTTAATTTTGATCAACTATAGCGACAAATGTAACTAAATACATCTTGATGGCATTACAGGTTTAGCTCAGATAAAGGAAACTTAATACGTACATATTTTTTCTATTCCAGAGATCGTGAACAAAGGGAGAGGGAAATTGCCCTGTATGATTTTAAGAGTGGGAAGTGTTCTGTGCTTGCTGCTACATCAGTTGCTGCCAGGGGCTTGGATATTGAAAATGTCCAGCACGTGATCAACTTTGATCTTCCACAGGAGATCGATGAGTATGTTCATAGGATTGGACGTACCGGCCGCTGTGGTAACATTGGAAAAGCAATTTCATTTTTTGATCCATCAAACCAAGAAGACGTTAGTGTTGCACGTTCACTCGTGAAAGTGTTAACTGATGTAAGTAACAAATGCATGGCTAAAATGTATAAATAGAATCTATATTCTCTAGAATCTGACAATGTGTTATGTAATGTTGCCATTGCTAATGATTTTCTTAAAGGGATTCTTTAGGGTTAAAGCGAGAATGGGGGATAGCGGTTAACATTAACACACCTCCAGTGTCACACTGGGAAATTAATCTTTTGACCTCCAAAATCAGGGTAACTTAACCCCTTCACTGCCAAGTGATTCCTCCCCCCCCCCCCCAAAAAAAATAAATTGTCAAACCAGTAGTTTTTTGTAAAATCATTTAGAGTAAGAAATATTTGAGCTTATACCCATTGTATTTCTTACTTTAAATCTATTTTTGGCCAGTAGATGGCGCCATCTACTGCCAAATTGAGTTAGAGGTATAAGCGGCTGGTCTATTTTTTTTTTTTTTCTCCCTGCATCGTTTGCAGCAAACAAATTTAATTTGCTTTTGGGCTGCAGATCAGCATACCACGAGATCTCCATATCGAGGCACCAGGTGGTGCCTTTGAACCTGAGATATCTCTATCGGTAGTGAATGGGTTAAGAGCAATGGTTTAAAGTGAACCTGTCAATCCAACACAACTTTGACCACGTTAAGGATTTAAATTCGATCTATACGTTGTACTAGTACAGGGGTCAGCACGCTTGGCTCCCTGATGTTTTGGGAACTAAATTTCCCATGTGACTGAGCATCATGGGAGATGTAGTTCCCAAAACATCAGGGAGCTAAGGTTGCTGACCCCTGTACTAGTACATGGTATAAAAATTTAATGGTAAAACCCTTGCAAATGACTGCCTTGCCCCATATCGCTGGAGTGGTATGTCCTGACGTGTTATATTCGTGACTTTTTATTCAACATTGGTAATCTGTTCTATCTTTTTTCCAACTGTAATAGGCTCATCAGGAAGTTCCTCCATTTTTAGAAGAAATTGCCTACAATGCACATGGAACATCTGGCTACAATCCGCATGCAAATGTTTTTGCATCTGTTGACAACAGAAAGGTGAGGTGCTAGTCAAAACACAGGAGAAAAAATATTCTACAGCGCGGATCTCAAACTTTGGTCTCTCAGATGTGAATTATA
Source organism: Leptobrachium leishanense (assembly GCA_009667805.1). Lineage (NCBI taxonomy): Eukaryota > Metazoa > Chordata > Amphibia > Anura > Megophryidae > Leptobrachium > Leptobrachium leishanense. The sequence continues at coordinate 20,500,122 of CM019063.1, read as the reverse complement.
GAATTTAGCTAAGTATGACGATAAGTTAGAATTTTAATAATAAGACTCTGAGGCGAGTATTGCTTCTTTCTTGCTTTTATTAACATAGTAGCAAGTGGCAACTAGCAAGAACTTTGAAATATGAAGCTTTTTTTATATTGAATAAAGAGAGAGAATAACAGTAAAACAGGTATATGGTATCTTCCAACACCCCTTCCACCCCTTTGGATCTGTCCTCTTTCCTGTTCAGTGGCCATCAAAACCAATCCACGTCCCTCCTACTTCCTCTTTCTTTGCCATACAAGGTGATCAGTGTAGGTAGATAGGGAAAACCAAAGGACAATCCATCCGGAACCAGAAAATCCTTTATGAGGCTGAGGAAAGAAAAAATATAAGAGTGGAAGACATTGGATCCGCAGACCCAGGAAACAACCAAAACCACAATAGCGGCGGGAGAGGTGGGCAATACTCGCCTCAGAGTCTTATTATTAAAATTCTAACTTATCGTCATACTTAGCTAAATTCTATAATTTTAATACATCGACTCTGAGGCTCCTATTGCTTGTTCAAAGCTGACCCACAACTGCGGATGACCAATGAACAACAGGCTTGAAATAGAATGAGCGGAAGGTGGACTCTCTGGACCAGTCAGCTGACCGCAACAAGTCCTCCAACCGACAACCTGCCGACACGGCGGAAGAAGCAACGGCGCTACGAACCGAATGAGCTCCAAACATCGAGGTATCTACCCCTGCTAACCCCAAGAGCCAACGAAGCCAGCGCGCGAGCGTAGTTGTACCTACCGAAGGGAGACTTAAATGAAATAAAGAGAGGTGAAATCTCCGTGCCTCGGAGGGCGGCAGTACGAGATTCGTATTCCTGAAGACAAAGGACCGTGCACAAAGCCGGACGTGAAGGGAAAGCCGGGTAGAAGGCGGACGGAATGGATGTTTTAGTACGGCGGGAGATGTCAAAGCGCACGCCTTCTGGTATGAAAGAACGAGCTTTGAAGTCTAACGCCCTGACATCAGCCACCCGTTTGCAAGAAATCATGCAAAGAAGGGCCAATAATTTTGCCGATAGTTGGCGTAGGGTTAAATCCTTGTTCAAGGGCCATTGTTCCAAAAAATTAAGGAGGATATGCACGTCCCAAGTTGTCGTATATCTAGGCAACGGAGGACGGTCAGATCTGATACCCTTAAGCAAACGGCATACCAATGGATGTTTGCCTAAAGGTGTCCCCTGAAAACCCACATGGTAAGCTGATAAAGCTGATCTATACACATTAAGAGTGCGATACGCTTTGCCCTGATCGAAGATCTCCGTAAGGAAATCCAAGACAAAGTTCAAAGGAGCCTGGAAGGGATCTTGACCCCTTGACAGACACCAATGATGCCAGGTGAGCCACGCTGATTTGTAGCAGGATCGAGTACCCGGGGCCCACGCCTGGCGTAGGAGTGTAGTAGTTCGGTCCGAAATCTCTCCGGCTCCCCCGGGCGTCCCGAAACCAGTGAGGCCAATAACCGACTGGATCCTGGTGACAGGAGAGGGTGAGGTTGCCCGGAGGCGTCTTTCAGGAGATCTGGGAGAGCCGGGAGAAAGCGGGGGATATCCATGAGGAGATCCAATAGTACCGGGAACCAAGATTGGTTCTGCCAGAAGGGGGTGATGATCACAATCTGTGTCTGTTGCGTCCTGACCTGACGCAGTGTGCGAGCTATCAGTTGAAATGGCGGGAAGGCGTACTGGCGAGCCCCGGACCAATCCTGAAAGAACGCGTCCGTTGCCTCCGCCAGTGGGTCTGGCCGCCAACTGAAGAAGAGCAGAAGATGGGCGTTGAGCCGGCTGGCAAAAAGATCCGCGTGAAAAGGTCCCCAAAGGGATGACACGTCGGAGAAAGCTGCCGAGCTCAAACGCCAATCTCCGGAGTCTTCTGTATGTCTCGAGCTCCAATCTGCGAATTGGTTCGAGATTCCTGGGATGAATTGTGCTTGGACCTCGATCCCGGTCCGAAAACACCACTCCCAGAGACGGGAAGCCATTGTTGTCAGAAGCAGGGATCGAGGGCCGCCCAGTGAGTTGATATATCGAACTGCTGGGAAGTTGTCCATCTGGAGGAGGACCGAACGATGAGTGCGGTCTTTGAGGAAACTCTGAAGTGCAAAAAGTCCTGCCAGGAGCTCCAGACCGTTCATGTGCAGTTGACGTTCCTGCATGGACCATCGACCTCCTGTGGAGGAACCGTCGCAATAAGCCCCCCAGCCTGACCCACAAGCGTCTGAGTCGATCGTAAGCGTCGGGGGTGGCACCAGGATAGGCCTGCCGTTGCAGGCGTGGAGGTGAGCGATCCACCATTCCAAATCCAGTCTGGCCTCTCCCGAGAGAGAGATCGGAGCGGAGTAAGGGAGACCCTTTCTGAGAAAAAGGGCCTTCAGGCGTTGGAGGGCCCGATAGTGTAATGGGGCTGGTTTGACAGCTAGCCGTGTGGCCGCTAGGAGACCTATCACGCGAGCTAGGTCCCTTAAAGATGGGGTGTGAACCTCCAAAAGGGACCGAACCTCGCGCAGGATAGATCGGCACTTGGGTAGAGGGACCGTGATAGTCATCATGACACTGTTCACCCCGAATCCCAGAAATTCCAGGGTTTGAGATGGAGAGAGAACTGATTTTTCTTGGTTCACCAGAAATCCCAGAGATTGGAAAAGATTGATCGTCCAACATACGTGGAGGCGTAGCTGATTTTCCGAAGAGGCCATCAGCAACACGTCGTCCAAATATATAATGAGACGGACCCCTTTTGCGCGTAGCCATGCCACGACCGGTTTCAGCATCTTGGTAAAGCACCAAGGAGCCGAAGAGAGGCCGAATGGTAGGCAGCGGAAGCGCCATAGGTCGGGACCCCAACGGAACTGAAGGAAATCCCGTGATTCCTTGGCAATCGGGATGGTCAGGTAAGCATCCTTGAGATCCAGTTTTGCCAACCAATCGCGGGGTTTCAATAAATCTTTGTGCATGCCTTCCATCTGGAAATGGCGGTAGACCACTGAGCCATTCAATTCCTTGAGGTTGATAACTGGACGAACACCTCCGCCCTTCTTGGGGACCAAGAATAGGTTGCTTAGGAAACCCGAGGGTCCCCGTGGAGCTCGCTCTATGGCTCCTTTCTGGAATAATTCTAGAATCTCCCGCTCCACCAGCGTCTGCCCGTCCCCTGAAAAGGGGAGAGGGAGAGGAATCTGCAGTTGGAGTGGGGGAGAAGAGAACTCCAGAACAAACCCTAGTACAGTACTGAGGACCCAAGGGTCCGACGTAATGCGACACCATGCTGTGTGAAACAATTTTAAACGACCTCCTACTTTGGTCGTAGACGGGTGAATAAGGTGCAAAGGTACCTGTATGCCTGAAGGTTGAGGAAGAATGTCCGCCTCTGGAACCCCGGAATCCTCTGCCCCTCCATGGTCGGGAACGGGAAGGGAAGAACGGGGACGGCGCGGGAGCCGTTGCAGTGGAGGGGTTGCCTCCTGCGGGACCTGAAGTGAAGGGTTTTGCACGGCCGGTAGCTCGGCCCCGATATCCACCGGCCCGTGGAAAAACCCCGGAGAACACTTTCTTAAGCGAATTGGATACTCGTTCCATGGTATTGAATGCTCCAGAATACTCATTCATATCCCTCAGGAAGGTTTTTCCAAATAAAGCGCCATTGGCCGCGGCGCCTAATTCGTTATCCGCCACACCGGCCAGTTGGCGAACCATTTTTAGTAAAATACATTTACGTCTTTCTGAAGCTAAGGCCGTGTTGGCATTACCCAAAAAACTTAAGGACCGTTGGGTCCAGTTAGTTATCTGGATTGGGTCCAGGGGTTCGCCAGAAAGCTTGGCTTGTTCTGCCGTATCTAGCAATTTTATCAGAGGACCCACAGTGTCCAGCAGTTTATCTTGGCACACCTTAAAGGCATGGTCTATGCCCTTGCTGGGCGTCCATCCTTTAGGGGTGACAAAATCCACGAACGCCTTATCCACTTCTGGAGTGAGGCATGTTTTTCCGCTCGTGGTAGGGCGAGGGCATTCCGCTTTCATGCGGTTTCGTGTGTTTTTATCCAGGGCTTTACGCACCTGTGCATCGACCCACTGCTCTACGTGGGGTAATGGGGACCAATCTGCAGACCTTGGGTGAGACAGGTCTTCTGGGCAGAAAAGGGGGTTCCCCAAAGGGTCATAGATAATGCCCGGCCAGGCAGTCGTATCAACCTCTACGGTGTCTTCAGTGAAGTCCTCATCCGAGGCATAAACGTCTATGACATCGCTAGTGTCATCCTCCTCCGAATCAGGGACAGAATCCTGAAGCGGGACAGGGACAATAGCGGTGTCAGGGTTGGATACAGATGGTAATTTTAATCTCTTGGAGTGAGATACAGTCGTATGTGCAGGAGCCCGTTTACGGGGTGCAATAATGGGGGAGGGGTGCACGTGCCCCGGCATTGTTGCGGGTATGCCAGTCCCTCCAGTCATGTGGCGTGCTTTCTTCACAGACTGTTTCCCCGTGGTGTTCAGGGGGAGCTCGGGGGGCTCACCGCGGTGAGTGTACTGCCCATGTCATAAACCGCCGGCGGCGGGGGGATGTCAGGTTGGCGATTTTCGGCCATGATCTCTTTTAAGGAGCGGGTAAAATCTGCAGACAGCACTGAGACCGCTTTAAAAACAGCAGAATCGATTGAAGCCTGCATGTAAGGGTCTAAAGTGGGAGTCTGGGAAGGAGCCATCTGCGCCTGTACAAGCACGGGAGGTTGGGATTGCTCACCCACACTCTCGTCGGAGGATTGCGCTGAAAGCTCTGCAGGGGAAGCTGCGCGTTGTGGGGTCTTCCCACGAGGCATGGTGCTGTATGAATCCGGGAGAATGTCCGGAATTGTCCCTGCGTGCGCAGACCTATCGGGTACACTCCGCCCACCTAGCCAGCGAGCGCGTGCGGCGCCTCGGAGAGGCAGGCAGACGGGGTTATACCACGGTCACCAGGAGGATCAAAGGAAATAATTTGGAGAAAAAAATGCGAACGCCGCGGTTAAAGCCGGGCGCTCGCTAGAGTAAAACAATTAGCAATATAAACATCTATTTGCATATAAATCCCAAAACAATAGGTAAAAACGGGATATAGCAGAGAGAATAGATATATATACTTATCTAGTCGCCGAGTAGCTAAGAAAGAGGAAGTAGGAGGGACGTGGATTGGTTTTGATGGCCACTGAACAGGAAAGAGGACAGATCCGAAGGGGTGGAAGGGGTGTTGGAAGATACCATATACCTGTTTTACTGTTATTCTCTCTCTTTATTCAATATAAAAAAAGCTTCATATTTCAAAGTTCTTGCTAGTTGCCACTTGCTACTATGTTAATAAAAGCAAGAAAGAGAAGCAATAGGAGCCTCAGAGTCGATGTATTAAAATTGCTTTCAATTCCCAGAAATCTTTGCAATAGAGAATATTGGGCGATTTGTAGTTGAGAATCCTCTGGGGGAGGGGGGCTAGAGATTGATGTCCCAGTTAATACAGTGTAGTATATAGTGTATAGACGAGTAAATTGTTACTCTGTACTAGCTTTTATAAAGCGACTCCGTTTTGTTTTCAGTGGCTTAGAATGGTTGTGTGCATTCAACTTTTTAGATCTTTGGGTTGCCTCAAAGATGTACTGGGCTAGCATTTGAGATGCATATATAGAGAAAAGCATGCATGGGGAGTACTTCTGTTAAGACAAATCTACTAATGCAACTCCGAATCTGATCCTATGCTCATATAAAGTCTGTTAATGGGTTGCTAAACAGTCGCTTTTAACATTTTCAGATTCCAAATGGCTGCTACTGAATTAAACTTATAGCACATTAAAAAAAAAAGTGTATTCAAAAAGCATAATTTTAATGGGATATTCCAGCCAGAAAAACTAGGCTAAAGTTTCCAGGCCTGCTTTAACATTTGATGGATTTTATTTTTTTCTTAGAGAATGCCACAAGAGTCGGTTCCAAGCACTGGATTTGCTGAACAGGAGGAAGAAGTCTGGGGATAGACCCAAAAGAAAGATATGCTGCAAACCAGGAAAATTGGGGGTGGATACAAAAATAAAGTTTAAATTCGGATTTTTCATTTAGAACAAACTGTAATGGGCAGAAATTTATTGGCTGTTTGGCTTGTTCAGAGAAACTTGTTTATTTTGTAAATGTCAACTTGTATGTTAATCTGTTAAATATTGTTTTGGTTTTCCAGTTTTATTGCTGAATAAATGTTTACTTTAAAGTCTTTGTAATTTCTCTGTATTTTACTGATGGTGTAAACGGGATCTTCTTGAGTGCAAAGGCACAAATGGTATTTGAGAGGCCCCATCTGCATTCATAATATTGTGCATGTTAGGCATCTGACAACGATGTCTAAGCAGAGGCAAATGTAGAGACTTCTTTCCTTGTTTGTAATATGTAAATTAGAACTTTGTTATCGAATAGGAAAATTTAGTAAGGACACCGTAGGCGACTATTGCATTTTTTTTATTGTGATAAGATTTTATTGCAGTTTTAACCCCTTCACTGCGGATGACGTGTGGGGAAAGACCTAGGAGGCTCATGCTGTATGCGGAGGACGTTCCCCACACATCATCTGCTTACTGGAAGCCCTGAGAGATTCTCTGCTCCAGGGTCCCATGGCATTCTGACTTCCTTGAAGTCGGATGCTGCTTTTGTGGCAGCGATGCAAATGAGGTCATTCCTCTAGATTGTAAGCTCCTATGAGCTTCTACACCTGTTTCTATCATATGTCTGCTTATCTCGTTCCCTATGATTATTGTAAAGCGGTGCGGAAACTGTTGGCGCTATATAAATGACAAACTGCGTCGGGCGCGATGACATTTTCAGGTGACCACCTGGCAAAGACGAGAGATCGCCTGAAAGGAGTAGGAACCTTTCAGATCCCTCTCCCTCCCAATCAGGAGGCGCTAGAGGGAAAAGCCAAGCACTGCTTAAAGGGGAGTCTCTCCCCTTTTAAGCGGTGCCTGACTTTAACCCCTGAGGTGCCAGTGCCGGATTGCGGCCTAGTTCCGGTGGGGGTCACAATCTTGGCAGCTCCACCTCCTGGTCCCCCCTTGTCACCTGATCTCATGGCGTGATGTCAGTTAGCTGGGGAACCACCTAGCTGCCCGGTGATTTCCTAAGGAAATCCCATGGTGGGCTCTTTCAAACCCCATATCTCCTGAATGTGAATGGTGGCAGCTAGAGAGGGTCATGTTTGACATTCAACAGGCCAGAGCACGTCATACCAAACATGACCATGTTCAAATTAAGAAAAAAAACGAAGTGTTTATTAACCTCCCTGCCGCTGGATGCATTACCTTGTTCCTGCACTCCTTCGATGTCCCCCACAGTCTCCTCCAGCGATCACTACCTCATACTTCCCGGTTCCCTTCTCGCGAGAAGGGAATCAGGAAGTAGGGGGTCGCAATCGCCAGAGGAGACTACGGTGGGGGGGGTGCATTACCAGAGAACTTACGGATAAGATTGTGCACCGGTCTCAAACAGTTGGGGAATCGGGCAGGACCACCACATGTGATTCCCAACCATCAGCTGAATAGGTTGCAATATTGGAGGGACTCTAACAGCAGGATAATGGTTAAGTTTTCCAGCTTCATTTTGTTTTTATATTCAAAGATTCTTATTTTGAAAAAGCATCAAACAGTAATCTGCAGAAAAGATGTGGCCTCGCAGGACCAGTTGCAAAATATACTTGGTAGTAAAAGGGGTCACAGATTTTGATTTTTAAAAAGGGGGCGCACACATCAGAAAGTGCACCGGTTTCCAGAAATGAAAACAAAAGAATGGTGGGAAAGGCAAAGGCCCAATATATGACCTTCCTGGGTCACTCCCAAGAGTCCAAAGGACGGTAGGCTACGGAAGTGTGCAGGTCACAAGACTAGGGCACTCGAGGGCCAATTATGGCGGCTAGAGCCATGGTGGTCGCCACAATGGCACACCTCGGGTCAGCCCCGAGATGAAAAAAGGATCTGTAGCATGATCCAGTGTGCAAAAACAAAAAACCCTGACAGAACAAAAAAAGAGAAGTGAAAGTCTACTAGGGCCTCAACGGTCATACGAGGGAGGGAGGAGCAAAACAGTTCCCAAAAACAGTCTGCAGGACAATGTGCTATACAAAACTGTGACAGCCCAAAAATGATACAGCTACTCAGTCCGGGTCAAGGGGTGGGGATAAAAAAATAGTGAAATGGGAACCGGTTAAATTTTTTCTGAAATAATATACAATTGTAATAAAAAAATTAAATATTTCCCTTGTACTTTGGAGAATGTTTTATGAATAATATGACCATAAACCAACTGACCTTGCGCCCAGCGTAGGAAATGAGCAGGTAGTGGCAGTGGCGATGGCAATATTTTGAGACTCAAAATCCTTGGGAATTGGCATCCTCATGGTACTCCTGTAGAACAGGCAACTCTCGAGATATAATCTCTGGGTGTGTAAGTCCACCTTCTATTACCAACAGGTAGAGATTTATGGTCACTACCCAAGCACAGGAAGCTGCCACAGGATACCAGAAAATAGGAAATTTATTCGGCCTACAAATAAAATACAATATATTAAAACAAAATCGCTGCAGACATAAAAAGCCTGATGCGTTTAGTCTTGAGACCCAGACTTTCTCGAGTGGCAAATCGCCCTAGAGGGAAATATTCAGGTGAATTATTCCATTATACTTTTATGCTTGTTTCTTTTGTGGCAATTGATTAATAAAGGTTAATGCTTTCTATTGGTACCATATCTTGCCTAGATTGGCTTTCCTTTCCTATTTTCTGGTATCCTTTGGCGGCTTCCTGTGCTTGGGTAATCACCACAAATCTCTACCTGTTGGTAATAGAAGGTGGACTACTTACACACCCAGAGATTATACCCAGAGAGTTTCCGGTTCTCCAGGAGTACCATGAGGCTGCCAACCCCCCCCCCCCCAAGGATTTTGTGAGTCTCAAAATATTGAGGTTCTTATGCCACAAACTTTGCACCATTGATTATTTACATTGGGGTATACACGGAAGATATAAGATCCTTAGTCTGATTAAGGAGAACGTGAACCATCTCCTGGAAGATATTCCTATACTTTTGAAGTTAAGTATATTTGTATTCACCCACATTTTTTGTTCGAGGTGGGCGGACTACCTGAAAGTCAGACCATGGTTTGGGACCTCCCAATGACCACATTGCACATGCACGCCGTGACATCAGAAAGGGACTCCGGCCGGGTAGGGAGTTCTCAATGGAAGAGAAACAGGAGTCCTCTGCACCCGTAGCAGCTAGAGCAGCGGTTCTCAACCTGGGGGTTGATCGGCCCTTTCCGGGGGTTCGCCTGAGGCTTCCTATTGTGGGGCGCCCGCACAACAGCATTCAGCGTCCAGTGAATGCTGCGCAGAGGACGAGCGGCCCCTTACCCTCGCGCACAGGAAGTGATGTTCTATCACTGCCTGTGCTTGAAGGAGCCTGACGTCTGGACGGGTAAGTCGAGTTTTTTTCGTTAATGACACCACCGCTGTGCACCACTGCCACCAATGATTTAATTGAGCCTGGCTGATTTCATTTTAATTATTTGGCTGAGCAAGGCTTAATTTATTTGGAGACCTGAAGCACCGCTGATTTATTTATTTGAGGGACCCTGAGCACTTCTGATTTATTTGTTTGGGGAACCCTGAGCACCATTGATTTATTTATTTGGGGGACCTGAAGCACCGCTGATTTATTTATTTGGGGAGTACTCTGTGCACCACTGATTTTTTTTTTTTTTGGGGGGGTACTGTGAGCACCACTGATTTAATTTTGTAGGGGGTATTTGTTGTTTATTATTTTAAAGTGTTTTATTTGGTTTACAAATATTTTGTATTTATGCTAAAGTTCTGTGGTTATGAATGAATGAATACCTGTGTATTTTTTTTCTTAACAGACTAACATTTTGTCTTTGTGATTAATTACTCTTGTTTACTCTGCTTTAATTATGTTCAATTTGTAGCAATAAAAATACATCCTGCATATCAGATATTTACATTACAATTCATAACAGTAGCAAAATTAGTTATGACGTAGCAAGGAAAAAAAATGTAATGGTTGGGGGTCACCACAACATGAGGAACTGTATTAACCCCTTCCCGACCGCTGACGTACCCTGTACGTCCTGTGTTCGGGTCTCCCTTAGACCCGATGACGTACAGGGTACGTCAGCGGCGCCAAATCCCCCTCCCGCCCGATACTCACCTCCCTCGTCGGATCCCACGGCGATCTGACAGGGAGGAAGCCTGCCCATGTGATTTAGGCCCCCGGCACACAAGCGTTTTGAGAGAATGGAAGGAACGTCCGTGAAAGTGGGCGTTCCTTCCATTCTCTGCGCTCAGCGTACAAAGCACGATCCTCCTATGGAGAATCGCGCTTTGTATACTTTCAGCGTCCGTTTAGCTTTTTGACGGGGAGGCCTTTTTCACGTCCGGTGGAGGGCTTTCCCCGTCAAAAACCCACGGACGCAGGGAAGTGCGGGCGCACATGAGGCAAAAATACGCTCGTGTGCCGGGGGCCTTACATGGGCAGGCGAGGCTGATGACGTCGCCACGCTGCGTGGTGACGTCATCAGAAGGTGCCCCCATGTGTTTCAATGGAGGGGAGGGGGGGGCTCCTTCGGAGCCCTCTATCTCCCCAACCATTGAAGCTAGGGAGATGCCGTTCACCGCTGGAGAGGGGAGAGCCTCCCCTTTCCAGCGGTGTATGGCATTAACCATTTCGCCGCCAGATCACGTTGCGGCGTCAATTGGCGCCAAAACGTGATTCAAACCTGGAGGGGGGCTGACATCTTGGATGTCAGCCAAGCCTCCAGGTCCCCCCCCACCCACTGACAACCTCACCATATGTGTGAGGATGTCAGTGGGCCAGTTAACCCTCTAGCTGCCATGTAGAGATAAGGGGATCCTAAGGATCCCTTTATCTCCCGATCCATGGCAGCTAGATGGTCATATTTGCCATCATTTGAAAGGCCTGATTATGGCCTTTCAAATGATACCAAACATGACCAGGTTTGGTTTTAAAAAAAATGTAAAAAAAAAATTAAATAAAATAAAAAGTTTTTTTTTTAAAAAAATTTTTTGTCTGGGGGGAGTTTAATTAAATAGGACCTAGGCTGTCATCTAAAAATAATTGGCACAAAATGGTCAGAATGAGCGCAGCGCACATAGGTGAACTGGCTCAGCAGTGAAAGGGTTAAAAGGTAAAAACATGTAAAAATTGGGTATTTCTATTCACGGGATAAAATTTGGAAACTATTTAGCCGGGGTCTTTATTGGTGGTTATAGCTTTAGGGGATTAAATTACGAAAAAGTGTGGTTTTTACCATTTTTTTTAATCATATTTCATATTTTTTTTATATTAAATTATTGGATATGATGGAAATAATGGTATTTCTAGAAAGTCCATTTAATGGCGGGAAAAAGGGTGTATAATATGTGTGGGTTGAATAAACGAGTAAGAGGAAAATTTGATCTAAACACGAGCAGCGCAGAAACGTAAAAACAGCAGCGGTCACTAAAGGACGGATTTGTGTAAAACCGCCCGGTCACTAAGGGGTTAAGGGGTCACGGCTTTAGAAAGGTTGAGAACCACTGAGCTAGAGGGTCATGCATGGTGTCGTTGGAAAGGCCAGAACATGACCAGGTTATGTTTTAGCAATAAAATGGTTCATTTTATTTTTTTGGTAATGCAGCACAATTTTTTTAATTGTAGAGTCAACAATGATGCTTCACTATATCACCATCTCATTTTCTACGATGTCGGCAAGTGTGAAGCCAATGGCGCAATGTGTTATTCATTGGTTCATCGAACCTAAAGTTTTCAAGGGTCGCAGGTTGCCCTTTGGAACCCTGCATATATTTTTATTTTTTTTGCACCGCACAAGGTCAAGTGAGGTGTCATTGGAAAGGTCGAAGTATAGCCTTCCCAACGATAACAAATATGACCATGTAAAAACCCCAAAAATACATTTTCTTTATATAGGACCATGTATTGTGTAAAAATACAAAGAATATTAAATGCAAATTTAACTTCACATTTCGAAGATCCTGGCATTATGTGCTTCTACTTATAAAGCTGCCCTAACTCCCTTTCATTTCCCACACTGGGCCCAAATGTGGAGGTGATGTGGCATCATTACACATTGGTGCGTCTAAACCACAACCTCTGCGTGGAGAGCGGGGTTACCTAGGGCTAGGCTGATTATCGGTGGCCGATATTCAGAAAATTCCTGATATTGGTATTAGCTTTTTATTTGCAGACATCTGGACAAGTTGGTTCACTGCAGTCGCGACAAGTGAGGTCCCACAGAACGTTGCCAGTCTGAGGCTTTTCCCATCGTAGTTTGACAACTATTACTGTAGGATGTCCACTGACAGTATTGCACAGAAGTGTGATAGCAGAAAATGGGTTTCCCTCCCATCTGGCAGGGAATTTCCTATTCAGGAGATGCAGAGGTCTATTGGTCCCATATATTTCTGGTATCTATTTCCTATAGCAGGGGTCAGCAACCTTGACCCTCCATATCTTTTGGAACTACACTTTCCATGAGGCTCTAAGAATCTATTTCCAAAACATTTGGAGGGCCAAAGTTTAAATTTACAGAATATAGGCACCAGCTGTCGGCTATCTGCCAGAAATGCAGCCAATAACTGGTACCGACCCTGAAAAAAATGATATTGGTCTATCCCTACTTTGGACCCCTGTATTTCCATTCTTTACACCCCTTGGAACCCCGCATCTCTGATTTTTACACCGCACAAAGTCTATGTTTCATTCGACAGGTCAGAGATTGGCCTTTCTAATGATACCAAACCTGACCATGTAAAATGTCGTAGAAAAAAAACCAAACAAACCTAAAATCGTTTGCCATTTCTTTGGAACAAAAATAAAGTGTCAATTTATCACATATAAAATGAGCATTACCACTGCCGCTACCGTCTCATTTTCGCGTGCCGCGAGTAAGGTCAGTGTTTTATGAATTTATTTATTTATAAAGGATTTTACCAGGAAGGATACATTGAGATTTCTCTCGTTTTCAAGTATGTCCTGGGTTCAAGTACATTGAAGTGTTACATTGTATTACTTTGTATTTCTGTAAATGTAAGATATTAACAACACAAATATACAGATTAACAGAAAATAAATATGTAGGAAATATAGTCACTAGGTTACATGTTTACAGGTGCATTCTGTATTGAGGTATGTTAACAGGGAAATTTTGAGTGACTTAAGACTGGTGGAAGATTTGATGGTGTCTGGGAGGTTATTCCATAATTGTGGTGCTCTGTAGGAAAATGAGGACCGAGCCACTGTCTTTTTGTATTGTGGTATTGCAAGTAAGGTGCTGGTCCTGGATCGGAGGTTATAGGATGAGGGAGCTGCTGGGGGAAGCAGTCTATTCAGGTAGGGTGGCAGCTTCCCAGAGATGCTCTTAAACACCAGGCTGGAATGGTGAAGGGTGCGTCTGGATTCTAGCGATGGCCAGTTTATATATACACAAATGTGGCATAATACAAGCGAAAAATAATTTTTCGGTTTTAATTTATTTTTTTTTCTCCCAGACAAAATTCACAATTTTAACAGGTTTCCATTTCTAACGAGTGCCCCATAGAATATATAACCACAAAGGTTTGGATGATGGGGCCATTATGATGGACATCATCAGAAGCAGACATTGTGGAGATCCTTGGGAGGGAAAACCATTGCGGATTAGGCAGGGCAGGTTTGGGACATGAATAAAAGAATGTGAACTGTATCTTAAGCATGCCGATTGATATACCAGGGAAACACGTCTCCGATGCTGTCTCAAAGTCCTGCCTTGGAATTATAGTCTGAATGTGTTGGTTATACCTCCTGAAACAACCACTTGCCCAGAAAGGAAGAGCCCCATTATTATTAATCTTTATAAAGCGGCAGCAAATTCTGCAGCGCTGTACAATAGGCACAGTATAGATAGGGTTACAATACATTGAACAATATATTGACAAACCAGTACAGGAGGAAGCGGGGGCCCTATTCCTGTGGGAGCTCACAATCTAGAAGGGTTGGGGGTGGAAACATGGGTTTCCCTAAATAGGAATGTTTTAAGGGAGCGTTTGAAGGAAGGGAAACTAGGGAAAAGTCTGACAGTACGAGGTAGAGCGTTCCAGAGGATGGGGGCTGCACATGAGAAATCCTGCAGTCTATCATGGGAAGAGGGGATGCGGGGAGAAGCTAGGAGCCCCATGTCTCGACCCTAACCACGTGGGTGGATTCCTTTCCTTAGGCTAGGATCAGACTGAGGCAGTGCGAACGCGCGTGCAGCCGCACATGATCACGGCCGTGCTAGCAGCAGATGACGGGCAATGACGGCCAATATACGAAGTACGGCCGCACAAAAGTGCGGCCGCGCAACGCAGGCGGCAAACAAACGCATTTTTTCGAGAACGTGAAACCACTAGTACTGACGTACAGAGTGCGCTGCGTCCGCTAGCGGCGTTTGTGCGTGATTAGGAGACGTCAGACGCTGCTAATGTCCGGCCAACATAACGTCCAGACCCAAAAAGTGTTTTATTGATGATCCGTACAAAATCACGGATGAAACTGCGCATCGTATGACCGCTATTGCGTATTCCGTGAAAAAATAAGTCCATTCGTTCGAACGCACTTTTTCACGGACAACGTGAAAAATGCGTTAGTCTGACCCTAGCCTTATATGTCAGAAAAGATGCATCTATGATTTGCACTATATTGCATTATCTTTTGGAGGAACACCCTGAGGAATATAAAAGATCTATGGGGCAAGAGCTGACTATGGCCGGCTAACAGTCCACAGGCTAATTATACAGAGCCAGGAGGGTCCTATTTTGTGAGTGAATAATCTGCACATTTTAAAATAATTCTGTATTACAGTATGTCATTGTGATGGAGCGACTGTACCCTAACTTTGTACCTCCATCCATGGGCTCTCTTTCATGTAACAGTCCCCGGAGCAATCTTTCCTAACAGTAACGCAAAACTTTAACCGCAGCTTAAATAATGAGGCTCACCGTTGGAAATCAAACTGCAGAATGAATGTTGATTCTACACACGGCTACCCAGGCAAAGAATAACCCTCTTCACGAATCCACCCAAACGGATAACATCACAGATCGAATAACTGCACAGGACCTTCAAACAATGGGACCTCCTTGGAGGAGAAGGGGAGAGGAAGAGGAATGCAGTGTAGATATAGGAAACCTCTTCCCTTTTAAGGACCCAGACTTGTTTTCTGCAAGAGCTAGGGTTCATAAATCAAAAACACAAAGGAAACTGGAGAAAAGAGAATGGGCAGACATACAGGATGTGGAACATAAATGCCATGTTCAGCAGGTGATAGCTGGGGAAGACATGGGACAGCAAGCAGGGAATGCCAAACCTGATGATGCATTAGGGGACCCTATACCTGAGTTTGGGACAAGTCCTAGGGATGTGCAAAGGGCACAGAAAAATGACCCCACACTGGGGGGAGCATTCGACAGTCTGGCTGTTGCAAACCGACATGTTTTGGATGCACTCAAGCATAGTCAGTTCCCCCATTTTATGCTAAGGAATTAATTGCTATACAGAGTTTGCAAACACCCTAATACAGGAGACCTATGTGAGCAGATATTGGTACCAAAAGGCTATAGGAGACAACTGTTACAGCTGTCTCATTCTATTCCCCTTGCAGGGCATTTGGGGAGAGAGAAGTCTCTTGCCCGTTTATTGTACAGGTTTTACTGGCCTGGTGTATATAAGGAGGTAGAAAATTTCTGTAAGTCCTGCCCGGAATGTCAGCTAGTGGCTCCAAAGGGACAAGTCAAAGCACCACTTATACCGATACCGTTAGTGGAACTGCCATTTGAAAGGATTGGGGTTGGTCCTCTAGAGAAAACTGCAGCAGGTAACCATCATATCCTGGTAATAGTTGATTATGCAACCAGGTACCCAGAGGCGATTCCTCTCCGGAATACCTCAGCCTTGACAATAGCCAATGAATTGATTAAGTTGTTCTCTAGAGTGGGTATTCCTAAAGAGATACTGACAGACCAGGGTACAAACTTCACATTCAAAGCTTATGAAGGAGGTTTGTGCTCTCTTAAACATACAATCTCTTAAAACGTCAGTCTACCACCCTCAAACGGATGGGTTGGTAGAGAGATTTAATGGCACGTTCAAAAAAATGTTGCGGAAATTTGTGGATGGGGAGAACAGAGACTGGGACAAATTGTTGCCATATCTATTATTTGCTATCCATGAGGTTCCGCAGTCTTCAACTGGGTTTTCACCCTTTGAGTTGCTTTATGGAAGGGGACCTAGAGGCATACTTGACATAGTGATGGAAGAGTGGGAGGCACAGTCTAATTCAGACCAGAAAATCCTACAGTACACTTTGCAGTTGAGAGAAAGACTTAAAAAGGTTGGGCAATTTGCTGCTAGTAACTTAGAAAATGCCCAACAGGCGCAAGCTCTCAGGTATAACAGAAATGCAAAAGCTCGGGAGTTTAAGCCCGGAGATAGAGTGTTGTTGCTTGTACCTAGTTCAGAAAGTAAGCTGTTGGCGAAATGGCAAGGACCTTATGAGGTAATAAGAAGAACGGGGGATGTTGACTACGAAATCTTCCGCCCTGGACATAAGAAGGAAAAACAAATATACCATATTAATCTGTTAAAACTCTGGAGAGCTGATGAAAACTTGTTTACTGCTCCCAGAGCGGATAGGCTAGAGGTGGGGCCAGATGTACGTGAAATTCAGGAGAAACCGATAGGCGTGACTTTGGGAAAACAATTAAGTCCAGCCCAGCAAAACGGAGCACAGCGACTACTGGAGGCCTTTACTGATGTGTTTTCTACATGTCCAGGAAATACACACTTAATTACGCATCACATAAAGATGAAAAGTGTTGAAGTTGTTAGATTAAGGCCATACTTGATACCAGAGAAATTGCGAATTCTCGGGGACTTCAACATTCCCATTGATGATCCTTCTGCCCCTGCTGCCTCCAAACTTCTTTCACTCACGTCCTCCCTTGGACTCACACAATCCTCCCTCCTCCCTACCCACCGCGATGGTCACACTATTGACCTTGTCTTTTCCAACCTCTGCTCCATTTCTGAGTTCAACTGTCGCCCTTTCCCCATCTCTGACCACCACCTTCTCTCTTTCAACCTATCTGGACTTCCTAAACACCCTGCTCCCCCACCCCGCACACACACTCGCAGAAATCTACATGCTGTGGACCCCCATCAATTCTCCAATCTACTTCACCACCTCCCTCACACCTCATCCTTCACCTGCCCTGATGCTGCCACTAATCACTACAACACTACTCTTATCTCTGCTCTAGACACTCTTGCTCCTCTTCGACTCTGTAAGGCCCCACGCCGCCAGCTTCAGCCCTGGCACACCCTCCAGACTCGCTACCTGCAAAGATGCTCCCGCACTGCAGAGCGTGCCTGGAGGAAATCCCGCTCTGAAGCTGATTTTGTTCACTTCAAGTTTATTCTCCGGTCATACACCTCTGCCCTCCACTTGGCCAAACAATCCTTCTTCTCATCTCTTATATCTACGCTGTCCTCCAACCCTAAACGGCTCTGGTCCACCTTCAACACCCTCCTCTACCCACCTGCACCTCCCCCCTCAGCTGCCTTCAGCGCTCAAGACCTGGCAGACTACTTCCTCAGTAAAACTCTAACTATCAGAAGCAACATCCCAACACAAGATAGTTATCTGCCACCTCCACTCCCAGAGGTCCCCTCTGTCACCCTCTGCCGCTTCCTCCCAGCCACTGAGGAGGAAGTCAATTCCTTATTGTCCTCACATCTCACCACTTGCCCGCTCGACCCCATTCCCTCACATCTAATTCCTCCCCTCTGCTCCTCCCTCACCCCTGCTCTCACACATCTTCAACCTATCTCTCTCCACTGGCTCCTTTCCATCCGACTTCAAACACGCGCTAGTTACCCCTTTACTAAAGAAACCATCCCTCGATCCCAACTCTCCATCCAACTACTGCCCTGTATCCCTGCTTCCCTTTACCTCTAAGCTCTTAGAAAAATAGTCTTCAACCGCCTCTCCCTCTTCCTGTCCTCCAATTCCCTACTTGACCCCCTGCAATCTGGCTTCCGTCCCCTACACTCAACTGAAACTGCCCTCACCAAAGTCACCAACGACCTCCTAACTGCTAAAAAACACGGCCACTATTCTATTCTCATCCTGCTTGACCTCTCGGCTGCTTTTGACACTGTTGACCACCCCCTCCTTCTACAGACCCTCAACTCTCTGGGTCTCGGTGATACTGCACTTGCTTGGGTTGACTCCTATTTATCCAACAGGTCCTTCTGTGTGTCCTTTGCTGGTAACTCCTCCTCTTCATTGCCTTTATCTGTTGGTGTACCTCAAGGCTCTGTCCTTGGTCCTCTGCTCTTTTCCATCTACACCTCCTCCCTGGGCAAAATCATCAACAGCTTTGGCTTTAATTACCACCTCTACGCTGATGACACTCAGATCTACCTCTCCACCCCTGATCTCTCTCCCCCTGTCCTTTCAAAAGTCAGTGACTGTTTATCTGGCATCTCCTCCTGGATGGCCTCCCACCACCTTAAGATCAACATGTCAAAGACTGAGCTCCTACTTATTCCTCCCTCCAATGCCTCCCCACCTCCTGACTTCTCTATCACGGTGGAGGGTATCACCATCTCCCCATCAAACCAAGTGCGCTGTCTTGGAGTTGCACTTGACTCTGTTCTTTCCTTCATCCCCCACATCAAGTCTCTTTCCTCCTCCTGCTGATACCAACTGCGTAATATTTCCAGAATTCGGCCATTTCTTACCGCTGTCACCACAAAACCACTCATACACGCCCTGGTAATCTCCCGACTCGACTATTGCAATAATCTCTTATCTTCAGCAAACGGTGCCATTTTGGGGCCAGTCGACTATTCTGAGAGCAGGCAATTCGTCAAATTGTGACGAATTGCCTGCACATACGGTGCCTGTTCGAGGGCAGTGAACTCCCCCATAGAGAAGCAATGCTTCGTCTATTCAGAGAACACAAAACAGCAGTGAAAAGTTGCCGAAGTGCCCTGCCATTCAGTGTTTTCATTCGACAGGTTTATTCAGGAGAATCCCATAGGCTCCAATGTTAAAAATATTCCCGTTTTAATTCAATATCTAATAAGCCGTTCATTATTTTATTCTGCAGTAAAAAGTCTCTTTATTTTAAGATTTTTTAGGATCTTTTAGGCATTTTTTGGAATTTATTTTGCAAACTTTTTTCCTTTTTTTTTTTTAAATTCTTTTTTCAGTAACAGCCCTTTTTATTATCATTCATTGGATCTTTATATGTACATTTCAGACATTTTCGTTCTGTAGTTACTTTGCAAACAGCGTTTCACTTTTCAAACATTCAAGCGTACTGTTTTTTTTTGTACTCCATTCGTCTGCGGTGTCGGGTTTTTCCAGCGGCTGCTCTGCACTGTGATCGGCGACTGCTCGAGTTTCTCTGGCGTGTTCGGCGGGGTTAATCCAGATGTTTTTGCGGGTTTCGGTGTACATTCGACGGGTTTTGTGGTGAGTGTTCGGTGGGTTTGCAGTGGTTCTTCCCTGCACTACGATGGCCCTGTGATGCTTGCTGAATACACCGCAGGGTCGCCGAATTAGGATCGCCAAATCGCACCAAATTGAAGAGAATGAAAAGTCACCGAACGTGCAGTGACTTTTCGATTCTCTTTGAATAACCCTGTAAATTTTGCCCATTGTACAGCGCTGCGGAATATGCTTAAAAGATACAATTACATTTATAAGGTGGTCAGGATGTGAGGAGTTCACCCCCCTCGCAGCCCTCCTGTTTTTTCTAAAATGCTGGGTGAAGTGGAGGAGTCTCTTTCACCCCATCCAGCATCACTAGCAACCATGGAAATTTAACTTCTCGGCTGCTGGTTACTAATCGGTTACAAGTGATGTCGGCACGATCTATGAGACCAATCGCATTAGCGATCACTCTCAGGCCGCAATGGATCATGCTGCTCATGCGCAACTCCGATACATTGTTCTGCACAGGCATAAACTTCGCAGGTACCATTCCTGTGCGCAATTTGCCTCTCTCCTTGGGGTTTTCCATAGATAGCCCAGCAGAGCTTATGCTTGGTCCAGTAACAACTGGGTGGAGAGGGGTTATTTAAGGTATGCTGGTGTTTGCCAAAATTGTAAAATCCAATTGCGGCTGTTGCAACGAGTACAAAAGCTGTCATTTTACAAAAGGGAAATCCAAACAGTGGTAGGAGAATATACTGTCTCTAAATGAACTGTGCACATATTTTCTTAATTGATTCTCGCATGATACATGATTTTTTTTTTTTTGTTCATCACTTTGGCAATGACAGGAGGTTCAATATGTGGACACATCTAGTAAAGAAATAAAGACTCCTCTTTGTCCCTCAAATCGAATTTATCGGTGGTACAGCTTGCTGCTACGGTGTTTACAGACAGCTTTTAGTGAATTATTAAACACAAGCCTGCATTCTATTTGAACATAAAGCTTGACTGATGTATGGAAAGCAGCTCGAACTAGTAACGTTTTAACCCAGTTCTTTTTGCCTCAAAGCAGTCAGACAAAAAAACTATTTGCCAGTGCAACACCATCAGTGTTTTTTTTACTATTTTACTGTTGGCTCAGGCATACAGTAATTGGTAATACATAGTAACATGAAGATAACACAGAAGAAATATCAGTCAAATGAACGTACAATGTATACATCATTTACAGAGGTTAGATAACATTTCCTATGTACCCTGGTGCTATGCTAAGGCCATATGGTAAGGGAAGGGGAATACCTGGCTTTAAATAGAGGTACATTCGTAACAATACAATGCAAGCATAAAGATGAAAAAGATCCTAAAATTAATGGACTGCAGGGGGCAGTTGATTGGGAATCTAAGGAATTTTAAAGACTGGAGCCAGGTGGTGGGGTGGATGGAATAGAAGGGGATCCATGCAGCATCTGCAGAGAGTACCATGAGTAGGCAAATGTGGCTTTAAAGGAACACTACCACTTACATAACCTGTAATTAGATTATCGTGCATTACAAATAAAACCACTTTATAAACACATGCTGATGTTTTCTTCTCCTTCGCTTGGAGTTATTGCATGTAAAAAGGAAAAATATTTTTTTATCTCCCTTTGCAACATTTACCAAAATCTTATAGTGAGTTTTTCTTTGTCGCTGTGCTATATACAGTATTTAACAGTTAATGAGGTTGAGGAAGGAATCTATATATATATTCTCGATTACGCTTATTATAGATCTGAGATTCTGAACCAACTTGGTGATTCGTCTACTTATCAGAAGTTACCTAATGATCCAAAAATTTTGATTATGAAAAAAATCAAATCTGTTTTGTTGAGGGGTCTGGAGTTATCATATTTGACCCAGGATCTCTTTGAATATTTATTACCTAAACATCCAAAAACTCCTATACTGTATTCATTACCAAAGATCCACAAGGATCCACTGCCTCCTCCGGGACGTCCTATTGTCTCGGCGAAAGGAGGTTTATTAGAACCAATCTCTAAGTGGCTTGATTTTCTTTTTATAGAATCGGTATTGAATTTGAAGACCTGTCTAAAGGATACACCTGTAACGTTGGGGGCTTCCAGCCTCTCCTGTGTGCTTGAAGGCAACATGTCTGATGCTGCTCGCTGACCAACGCCCGGTTCAAATGGAGACAGGCAGGGAGGTGGCTGCATGAGGCGCGGCTTGAGTGGGGAGCGCGGTCTGGTGAAGGTCTTTAAAAACCCTCAGTTACTTCTCAGCAGTGCCAGATCGTGGTTATCCATACCTGAGCTCCTTGTACCTGAATTCTATTGTGATTTAACCTGTTATTGACCTCTGCTTGTTTTCTGACTATTCTGCCTTCCATTGCCCTAGACTATTTTCTTGTACTACGCTACTGCACTGATATCGACCCGGCTATTCCTTTTGACTATTCTATACTCTGTATTCCTGATTCTGGCTTGTCTGACTAACCCCGTGTTGCTAACCTGGTTTTGTATTACAACATTGTCTTTTGCTTAACCCTTTTCTGTCTAGCTAGTTTACCTGGCCAATTCTAAGGACCAGACAGTTAGGGATTCTTCACGGCTACTCTGTTGGTGGCTTTTGGGCTCTGTGGAGTGTTGGGCGTTAAGTACTGCGTGGTGGGATCCGGGAACCGTGACATTACGATCTGGCCAAAATGGATCCCGCAGACTTAACACTGCATTTGAGTGACTTTGTAACCAAACAGGATGAGCAGGACCATAGGATGGATCAGTTTGCTCTTGCCTTACAAACTATCCTGACTCGTACGGCTCACCTGGAACCAGCTGGGGTTGCACCCCCTCTTGCTATACCTGTGTCCCCTGTCGTTCAGACATCCCAGGTACACATGACCGCTCCTATGAGGTTTGACGGTACTCCCTCGGAGTGCCGGGGATTTTTGGTCCATGTGGATATTCATTTTAAATTAAATCCACAAATGTTTTTCACTGACATAGCCAAAGTGGGGTTCATTATTAACCATCTGTCTGGCAGAGCGTTGGCATGGGTGAATCCTTTATGGGAGGCAGAGAAGCCTATCGTACTGAACTATAAAGAATTCATAGCCGAGTTAAAACGTACATTTAATCCCACCAGAAAGGCCAAGGTAGCTGGCAAATCCTTGTTCCGCATACGTCAAGGGAACAGGACTGTGTCTGATTATGCCATAGAATTTAAAACGTTGGTTTCTGACGTGAACTGGACAAATGAGACTCTGGTTCTGACTTTTATGGAGGGGTTATCAGAGTCATTGATGCATAAATTGGCTCCACGTAAATTACCTGAGGTATTGTGTGAACTCATTGATTATTGTATAGATCTGGATGATCAGATAAGAGACAGAAGAACTCCAAGAGAGAAACCTAAGAGACCGTTACCAAGGTTGGCCCCTGTCTTTCAGGCACCACCCAGAGAGTTATCTCCTCCCTCTGAGCCTATACAACTAGGGCATACTAGGCTTACAGAGGAAGAGAGAACAAGGCGTTTTCGTGAGGGATTGTGCCTGTATTGTGGTTTAGAAGGACATTTACGATTTCAATGTCCCATTCGTCCTAGAATGCATGATAAGTCGGAGAACTACCGCACCTAAAGCAGCTGAGGAGACAGGCCTTGGGTGTGACGTGCATGTCTCCTGTCAAAGACACTAAACTTATGTTACCAGTATCTGTGGCTTGGGAGACCAAGACCATGCATACTACCGCTTTTGTTGATTCTGGGGCTGCTGGTAACTTTATCGATGTTGAATACGTTTTTTCCATTTCTCTCCCTCTGGTTGTAAGAGAGACACCCTTAGCCATCGAAGCCATAGACGGCAGACCGTTATCCTGCCCTAGGATTACTCACGATACGGTTACAGTGATTCTTACCACTGGTCTCTTACATAAAGAAGAGATCATATTTCAAGTTATCCGTTCACCTTCCAATCCTGTTGTGCTTGGTTTCCCTTGGTTGGTGGAACATAATCCTGTTATTGATTGGGCTAAGGGAGAGATATTGTCTTGGAGTCCTACTTGTTTTAGGACTTGTTTAATACCCATTCAACATATTGGTGCCCTGAACACACCTACAGCTCCTCCATTGTCTACAGAGGTTCCTGACCAGTATGCCGACCTCAGGGCTGTATTTCATAAAAGAGAGGCAGAGAAACTACCTCCACATAGACCGTATGATTGCGCCATAGACATTCATCCAGGTACCATGCCTCCTCGAGGCAAAGTATATCCTCTATCCATAAAGGAGAACCAAATCATGGAAGAGTACATAAAGGAGAATTTGGAAAGAGGTTTTATCCGACGTTCCTCTTCTCCAGCAGGGGCTGGGTTATTTTTTGTGTCTAAAATAGAAGGAGATTTACGCCCGTGTATCGATTATAGGGGGCTTAACAAGATCACCATCAAGAACGTGTACCCTATCCCTCATATCAGAACTGTTCGACAGGTTAAGGGGATCAGCAGTATACACAAAACTCGATTTAAGAGGGGCTTACAACCTGATACGTATAAAAGAAGGGCATGAGTGGAAAACAGCATTTAACACCAGGAGTGGGCATTATGAATATCTTGTCATGCCTTTCGGTCTTTGTAATGCTCCAGCTGTATTTCAAGATTTTATTAATGATGTGCTCAGAGATTTCTTGCAAACCTTTGTTATAGTATACCTAGACGATATATTGATTTACTCTCCCGATCTGAAAACCCACCATGAACATGTCAGACAGGTATTCGCAAAATTACTGGACAATGGCCTTTATTGCAAACTGGAGATGTGTTTATTCGACATTACTACTGTAAAATTTCTTGGGTACATTATCACTCCAGAAGGTTTTGAGATGGATCCTTCCAAACTCACGGCCATCTCAGAATGGCCTCTCCCTCAAGGTCTCAAAGCCATACAGAGGTTTCTGGGGTTTTCCAACTATTATAGGAGATTTATCAAGAATTATTCCACTGTAGCCTCTCCTATCATTAATATGACACGTAAAGGTCTGAAGAATCAGGTCTGGTCTTCACAATCCAGACAGGCATTCGAAGCTCTCAAACAGGCTTTCACTTCCGCTCCCGTGTTACGGCATCCTGATCCCAGGATTCCATTTGTTCTTGAGGTTGATGCTTCCGAGATAGGCATTGGGGCTGTCCTGTCTCAAAGAGAGTCTCCAGGGAAACCTCTACATCCTTGTGGGTTCTTTTCAAGAAAATTAGCACCAGCAGAACGCAATTATGATATCGGTAACAGAGAATTGCTTGCTATTGTGTCTGCCCTGTCAGAGTGGAGACATTTGTTGGAAGGTACTCTTTACCCTTTGTTGATAATCACTGATCATAAGAACCTTACGTACATCGGGGATGCTAAACGTTTGAACTCGAGACAGGCCAGGTGGTCATTGCTACTGTCTCGGTTTTGTATTGACTTACAGACCAGGTGACCGCAATGTAAAGGCTGATGCCTTATCTCGTCAATATGACCTGTATGAATCAAATACACAAGACCACAATCCTATACTTCCTCCTGAACATATTGTGGCTTCCACAGTTTTGTCTGTCTACTCGCCTTTCCTGGAACGCCTCCAGGTAGCTCAAGTGGGGGCTCCACCTGACAAGCCTCCAGATATGTTGTTTGTGCCTGAAAAGGAAAGACAAGAATTACTCATAATGTTTCATGATTCTAAACCAGCAGGTCATCCTGGTATTACTAAGACTCTTACCAGTATCTCCAGACAGTTCTGGTGGCCCAACATGCGACAGGACGTACGTCTGTTTGTTTTGGCTTGTCAAGTCTGTGCCAGAAGCAAAACCAGTAAAACCTTGCCTGTCGGTCTATTGCAGCCTTTACCCACGCCTAAGAGGCCTTGGTCTCATCTATCTATGGATTTTATTGTGGACTTGCCGAAGTCCAAGGGTCATACTGTGGTTCTGACAGTTGTAGACCGCTTCTCCAAAATGGCTCATTTTGTCCCTTTACCTAAGCTTCCTACAGCCAAAGAACTGGCAGTTGTCTTTGCTAGAGAGATTGTACGAATACATGGCGTTCCGTCTGAAATAGTCTCTGACAGAGGAGCTCAGTTCGTCTCTCGTTTCTGGAGGGATTTCTGTGCGGAGATGGGGGTGCGATTGGCCGTCTCTTCAGCATATCATCCACAAACCAATGGGGCAGCAGAGAGGGCAAATTAGGGTCTCGAGCAGTACATACGTTGCATTACCACACAACAACAAGACAATTGGTCGGAGTTGTTGCCCTGGGCTGAGTATGCACGTAATAACGCTGTTAATGAGACCACTGGCCACTCTCCTTTTTCTGCCATCTATGTTTTTTTCCCTCCGGCTCTACCGCTTCAGTCTGCTGAACAGGCCATCCCGGCTCTCGATGAACATCTCACACAACTACAAGAGATTTGGAGACAGATTCGCGAAAACATGGAGCGCAATGTTGCTGTCCAGAAACGCAAGGCTGACAGGCATAGGTTACAAGCTCCTTCCTATAACGTGGGGGATAGAGTTTGGTTGTCCACTAGGAACGTGAAGTTGCGGGTGCCTTCTATGAAAATGGCACCTCGGTTTTTAGGTCCATACAAGATCATTCGCCGCGTTAACCCTGTGGCTTATGCTCTTGCCCTTCCTAAACATCTTCGCTTGCACAACGTCTTCCACACCTCCCTACTGAAGCCTTTGTTGTGTAACAGGTACACGCGGGTCGTTCCTCCTCCTCCACCTGTTCAGGTTGATGGAGAGATGGAGTATGAGGTTAGGAAGGTTCTGGATTCTAGGCTGTTCAGGGGTGCTCTGCAGTACTTGGTCGATTGGGTGGGTTATGGTCTGGAGGACCGGTCCTGGATTCCGGCTTCCAACATGTCTGCCTCTAGGTTGGTCAGGGCGTTCCATGCCTCGCACCCCGATCACCCTGGTGGTCGTCCTGTCACTCGCCCTGGTGGTTGTCCTGCCACTCGCCCTAGTGGTCATCCTGCCACTCGCCCTGTTGGTTGTCCTGCCTCTTGTCCTGTTGGTCGTCCGGTGGCCTCCCGTGGAGAGGGGGATACTGTAACGTTTTGGGCTTCCAGCCTCTCCTGTGTGCTTGAGGGCAGCATGTCTGATGCTGCTCGCTGACCAACGCCCAGTTTAAATGGAGACAGGCAGGGAGGTGGCTATATGAGGCGCGGCTTGAGTGGGGGGCGCGGTCTGGTGAAGGTCTTTAAAAACCCTCAGTTACTTCTCAGCAGTGCCAGATCATGGTTATCCATACCTGAGCTCCTTGTACCTGAATTCTATTGTGATTTAACCTGTTATTGACCTCTGCTTGTTTTCTGACTATTCTGCCTTCCATTGCCCTAGACAATTTTCTTGTACTACGCTACTGTACTGATATCGACCCGGCTATTCCTTTTGACTATTCTATACTCTGTATTCCTGATTCTGGCTTGTCTGACCAACCCCGTGTTGCTAACCTGGTTTTGTATTACAACATTGTCTTTTGCTTAACCCTTTTCTGTCTAGCTAGTTTACCTGGCCAATTCTAAGGACCAGACAGGGATTCTTCAAGGCTACTCTGTTGGTGGCTTTTGGGCTCTGTGGAGTGTTGGGCGATAAGTACTGAGTGCTGGGATCCGGGAACCGTGACAACACCACAATTGATTACAGAGTTATGAAACATTGAATTGTCAGATGACTCCATCACACTAATGACTTGTGATGTGAGGAGCCTGTATACAGTTTCCCTTTGGAGATGGAGCTTGAAGCAATGCGTCAAACTCTAACGCATTCACAATATTACCATGGTCCACCAATAGAATTTATTCTGGAGCTGTTGGAGGTAATTCTAACTAACAATTATTTCCGTTTCGAGACACACTGGTATCAACAAATTACTGGAAAATCAATGGGTGCAGCGGTAGCCCCTATGTACGCCAATGCCTTCATGTACTATTTTGAGCAACAACAGATTTTGTCCAAATTTGAGGCGAAAATCAGATATTATAAAAGATTTATTGATGACGTGCTGATAGTACTGAGGGATTCAGTTGAAGGGGCTCAACAGATGGTAGAGCATATTAATGCTCTTGATTCTCCAATCAAATTGACAGCAGAAATTAATGAGAAGTCAGTGGACTTACGGATTTACAGAAAAGGTAAATCACTCGAATATACATTATACCGGAAAGCGACGGACCGTAATACTGTACTACATGCGAATAGCTCTCATCCGATCCATCTTAAGCAATCGTTGCCCTACACCCAGTTCTTGAGGGTATATAGGAATAATTCCAACATGGAGGAAGCAATAATACAGATCGAAGAAATGTGGTCTAGATTTCGGGAACGAGGATATCCGACTTATATCCTTAAACAGGCCCTAGAAAGATGCCATCAGGAACATCGAAGCAAAGAAAAAAAGGAACCATCACTAGTCTTTTCAACTTATTATACCCCGAGATCAAGCACCATCAACCGGGTGATACGGATTAATTGGCCTATTTTGTCGGGAGATAACTCATTGCCTAGAAGCTTTCAAGCTCCTACATTATTTAGCCATCGAAAAGCAAAGAGTCTAAGGGGTCTACTGGTTAAAACAGATCCAGATAGATCTTATTCCAAAGGAGACACGGTTCAACATCCTGGTTGTTACCGATGTCTACGATGTGTCACCTGCAGCCATATGATGCCCTGTCCAGTATTCAGCCATCCATATACTGGCTGTAAATATCGGATTAAATACAGAATTTCGTGTCTAACAGAATTTGTGATTTATAAAATATCTTGCCCATGCGGGCTCTGTTATGTTGGCAAGACGGACACTACACTGAGAGAAAGAATTCGAGGCCATCGATCATCAATCAGATTGGCTTATAGGGATGGCTTTAGTGATAAACCCGTAGCCCGACATTTCATGGAACAAGGACACCAACTTCCAATGATGAAATTCATTGCGATCGATCATGTGCCCCCATTAAGAAGAGGAGGGGATAGAAGTAATCTATTGCTGAGGCGGGAAACATTTTGGATCAAGGAGTTGGATACACTCTCTCCGAGAGGTTTAAATGAGAGACTATCTTTTGCACCTTTTTTATAGGACACTATCTCCTTCTTCTTTAAGACCATTTTTAGGTTTTTAGTTCTTCACTTTTTCATTTTTATTTTTTATTTTTATATTTATTATTTTTTATTATTATTATTTTGCACTAAATTGTTTGTATATTTTTATTTTTTTTTTATTTTTAGGTTTTTTTCTTTAGGTTTTTTTCTTTCTTTCTTGTTGTTTTTTATGACTAGTTAGGATGTTCTTTTAATAACATTCGTATTTTTTTCGATTTCTTTGATGAATTTACTTACGCTTTGATCTTTTTGCCACCTCCCATACGTTAATCTAATGGGGGAAGATTAGTATAGAGTTGATGATTGATATTAAATCAGTTTATTATACATATGTAGATTTATTCTACATGTTCCTCTGTAGTGTATTTATGATTTTGTTATGATTTATTGTGGAATTTAGATATATAGAGAGAGATATATATATAGAGATTTGTCACGGTAGATCTAATGGTGTATATCCCGTTAGGTTTTTGGGAATAGTATATCCCCTTGTTTTGGGGTGGTTAGCATATATATATATATACATATATATATGTATATATGGGATTTCTTGTACATAGGGTTATAATTAAGCCTTAATTGAATTGTGATATCGTCAATGATCTGATATTGTAAAATAGAATGTAGAAATGGTCATTATATATACTTGCCACCTTAGTGACAATAGTCTATTAATCTCTTGATCAGAATATTCTTTGGCTCTTGAATGTGTAATTCTTCCATTGCTTAGTTCATCGGTAATGTCTATTTCTAGGTTGTTTATGAGATCTTTTTTGTTTTTTGTCAAAGTGGCCTTTTAGAGAGGCAGATTAATTGGTCCTTCAAGCAGAAGGGGTATCTAGGGATCTCAGTTACCTTTTTAATTTACTTTTAAATGGTTCTTTTTTACTGTAGAGGGGATAGCATCATATTGCTATGGTGATGGGTCACGGGGTTGAGACCGGCGCATTGACGTCATCCTTACGGGACGGCGTCTGCCTGGCGTGGAGATGGGAGGGAATAGCACACACCGGTGGTGAGTATTATTTATCTTAGTTAAATGTCTTTCTGTGATTGTATTTTCATTCCTGATGAAAGTCTGCGGTTAGCAGACTGAAACGTCGAAACCTTATTCAATAAAGAAGTTTTCTAAGAGACCCAGAGTGCCACCAGCGTATCTTTTACGCACGGATTGCTATATTGAGCAAGTCAGTGGAGACACGATGCATCAGTGAAATAAAATGGAGGACAACTTTATTGTGGCCTAAAGCCAAATCTAAAAAAACAATGTATGGTGATCACCAAGAAACATATACACAAATAAAAATAAAAGCAACAAGCATTCTAATTTGTGTGGAAATCCGCATGTGTGTACAATGTACAAATTACTGAAGACTGTAAATGCGTCTGAGAGATAAGGAATTGGTATGTATATTCAGGCGACGATAAGTCACACACACGTAGACGAAAGAATGCTTGATAATACCAACTTTGTATTGCCTGCCCAAAATACACAAGTCATGCACTTCTCCTCCTGGTCATCCTATTATTTCTAGAAATGAATCTTTAACTGAACGGATTAGTTAATTTGTGGACTACTACTTGCGCCCACTTGTTGAAGCTACACCCTCATATGTGAGAGACACGCAACATGTTCTATTCAAACTTTCAGATATATCAATCCCCCCAGGTACTGTACTGGCCAGTTTTGATGTGGTTTCGCTCTATAACAATATTCCGCATGTCGTAGACTTAAGGGCAACACAATATTTTTTGAAGGAAAAATATTCACCATTGGAGGTTGAAATTGTGTCACTATTGTTGGACTTTTTATTGCGTCACAATTACTTTGTGTTAAATGGCAAGTTTTACTTGCAAACACGGGGCACCAAAATGGGAACATGTTGTGCCCCTAGTTATGCCAATTTATATCTGGCATGGTGGGAGAAATTATGTGTGTTTACACATGAGAAATCTCATCTCACCTGCAATATTATCAGGTGGATGAGGTATATTGATGACGTCCTGATACTCTGGCATGGGACTGTTGAGGATCTAAATGAATTCTTTACTACCTTGAACATTAATGACATTGGTCTCCAATTAACCTTAGTGATAGGTGGAAATAAAATTGAGTTTTTGGACTTGCTTATCTCAATTGATAACACTCACATTACTACCAAACTGCACAGAAAACCAACAGCCACCAACAGCTTTCTTGAATGGACTTCACATCATCCGCCAAGTTTGAAGAGAGGTATCCCCATAGGCCAATACCTCCGGGCTAGGAGAAATTGCTCGTCTGACATTGATTTCAAAATTGAGGCAGACCGACTTAAAAATATGTTCCTAGCTAAAGGTTATCCCAAAAATTGTTTAAAACGGGCTTATCAGAGAGCTTTACATACCTCTAGAGAGGATTTAATACTCCCTCGGCAAAAAGAAATCAAAACCGAACTAAGATTTGTAGCCAGCTACGATAGCGGTTGGTCCAAAATCAAATCTATTTGTGAAAAGTTTTGGCCTATCCTTCGGATGGAGAAACCTCTAGATACCATACTTTCCATCAAACCATCCTTCACTGCCAGGTGAACTAAGAACTTACGCGAACACCTAACACATAGCTTTCTCAAAACAGCGAAAATGTCACATACGTGGCTTCAGCAACCAAAGGGTACTTACAAATGTACACACTGTAAGGCATGTAATTTTGTTAAAAAATCTAATACATTTCAAAGTAATGTGACACAGAGGAAATACAGTATAAGAGATTTTATGAATTGTTCCAGCAAAATAGTGGTGTATATGATTACCTGCCAATGTGGTCTACAGTATGTAGGCAAAACTATTCAACAATTTAGACGGAGAATTTTACAACACGTTAATTCCATCTATAACTCACTAGAAACGTCAGTATCTAGACACGTAAGATTACAACACGATTCTAACCACAGTTGTTTGACTTTTCAAGCCATTGAAAAAGTACATCTAGGACCTAGGAAGGGTAATTTTGACAGATTCCTGTGTCGCAGAGAATCATTTTGGATCTATACCCTTAAAACCTTATATCCACAAGGTCTGAATGAGGACTTTAATTATACATCATTTATCTAACATCCGCCATGTATCTCATCTAACTTCTCCTCTGAGATGACATTATATATATATTGTGCATATATTTCTATTATTCATTTTTTAATCACCGTGTTACCGCTTTTCATCATTATCATTTGTCATTCATTTGTTGTTGCGGTTTTACAATTTTCAGCATACCACACGTCCCAATTAGTAATGTTTGTTTATTACATTAATCCAATGACTGTCACTATGCCAACAACTTTGCAAATCATGCATACACCAATCGATTTTCAAATCTGCTGGTTTTGAGTTAACCATTTGGGTCATATATTTTTCTTTTCAGGTATCTAATTGTGCTTTATCTCCGGCTAGTTTATAGTCAACACATGGCCATCACAATATCCTTTTTATGTTATTAGTGCTGTCCACAATAGGACCACATACCATGGTGTGTACCCACCACCCCCCCCCCTTTATACAATCCATGAGGTGTATGTGATCCTTACCAGCATATTATTGGAACATACGCCAGCCCATGGCGGGAATACGCCTTTCCATTACAATATTTTTTGATTCTTTCTTCTTTATAGATCGATACACTCCCACTATAGTGTCACCCCCCGAATATGATGGAATACATTATATACTTCCATCATGTCCGCTATAATGGAGCACTTGGAGACCTCCAAGTGACCGGACTAACATAGCATATCAATTGGCTCTTACTACTGCCAATCACTCAAGGGTGGAGCTATATTTTCTCTAGGCCACCAGTGTTGCCCATAGATTACAACAGGATCACTCACTATGCCATGCACCATTATACACAATCTATGAGTTGCACACGACCCATATCAGCATACTGTTGGTACATTTGCTGGCACATGGTGATAGATACCCCCTTCCTCTTCTTCCTCTTTCCCAGTTCGGTATATTGCCATTACAGTGTTAACCTCTAAATTTGATGGAATACAATAAGTACTTCTACAATGTCCGCTCGAACGGAGCATGTTGGGGATCCTCGAGCTATCGGACTGACACGGTATATTGATTCGCCCACATTACTGCCATTCACACAGGGGTGGAGCTATGCGCGCACAGTAGAGGTCATTGATTGGAATATACATCTGCCAATCATTTAGTCATTGAGCAATTTAGTAAGCACGGCTCAGCTATTGGATCAGTTCTCTGTCCATTATCAAACCAAGTGACGGCCACTTTACCATTTGCATTTCAACAGCCCTCATTGGCCAATTACGGGACGAGCCTACCGGCGAGTGGGTTTAAATACACACACATTTTATTTTTTATTCCCGGCACTCCTGACGAACCTGTACAAGGCAAAACGCGCGTCGGGTTCGTTCTACTGGCAGTGAGCAATTTACCCTTTCCCCCAAATCTCTTTACTTTCAAATTTTTCCAGTGCTTGGCTTTACTACTATAGTACTTTTGACTGTTTGCGGCTGGTCATCTTGTATTGCATTGCAGACTTTTTGCCATTCAGTTCTACCATCCATTTGTCTATGACCCGGCAACAGTGAAGGCTTGTTTTTGTTGGGGGATTCCCTTGGGGCAATATATCTGATGAACTGAGGTTTATATATATGTACATCTTTTGCCCTAGCTCACATTGCTATCTTCTTATCAAGCATTCTTTCGCCTACGTGTGTGTGACTTAGCGTCGCCTGAATATACATACCAATTCCTTATCTCTCAGACGCATTTACAGTCTTCAGTAATTTGTATATTGTACACACATGCGGATTTCCACACAAATTAGAATGCTTGTTGCTTTTATTTTTATTTGTGTATATGTTTCTTGGTGATCACCATACGTTGGTTTTTTAGATTTGGCTTTAGGCCACAATAAAGTTGTCCTCCATTTTATTTCACTGATGCATCGTGTCTCCACTGACTTGCTCAGTGGATCAGCCTTTTCCTGATATTCAATGGGTTTCAATACCTTTAGCATCTTGTGATCAATTACATAATTTAATCTCGTGTATTCAAGGTGTGATATTACCACTTCTTTTGTAGTGGGTTATTATTTATTCGGATTGCTATATTGGCCAGGTGCGGCACCGGGCGTTGGGATCAGTTTTCCGAGTGCAGAAACCAGCGGTTCGTATATATGTATATGTGTATATATATATATATATGAGAAATGACACTCGCGCGTAATCACGATATCTCCAGAACCGTAAAGCCTACAAACTTGAAATTCGGCACATATGTTCCTCTCGGCTTCTAGGTGCTCACTCAGAAAGGATTTTTCAAAATGACCATCAGAGCATTAGTTAATAACATGCTCTGATGCTAACGAGTTATGCTCCCCCTCTCCACCTGAAAAAAAAAGCTGCTCCAACTACCACTCGCCTCCCATGCCGTTAACTCCGTTCAAACTGGCAGACATAGTTACATATTTGCAAAACTTCAAAATGGGTTAAAAAAATAATCTCCAATTGCACCTCGACATTTACAATGCAGATGTGTCATACGCACCCCCCTCTATGATATGTTACAATATTGATAAATTTTAAATATTCTAATATAATTACCATATATTTAAGAATGCCATAAACCTTTTTCAAGTCTCTTCTTATATATCAAAATTGAAGTAAAATGCTGCGCTATGCTGCGCCACAATGCGCTACGCCATGGCGAGAGACACCAAAATCAGCCACAGGCATGTAGCTTCAGGTCATGTCTAAAATATCTTTTGTTAGACAGACTGGCTATAACTTCTTTGAAATCTAATGAAACAATCAGCATACAGATACATTTCCACATCAGAGTTTAACCAACAGTGAGACAAAGATTACTACATATGATTCAGAGATGGCTTTTCTCTAGCTTACACTGAGCGCATGCCCTTTCCTGCGCAGACAGGAAATTGACTAAATTCCACAGGCCAACATCCTATGCAAGAAAAAGACAGAGTTTGACACTCAAAATGGGAGGGGGGAATTTCACAGCCCATTTTATCAAAACAGGCTATTCAAGATAAAATATTTATATTTTATACAGGAAATTAAAATCTAACAATTCTTTCCTTTGATCACATATCACTTGTGATCATCTAAAAGATAAACCAAACCTAGGCAATTAAACTAATTATACCTGGGCTACAGTGTCCTCGCCTAATACCTTTACGATATACGAAAGGGATTCCCCAAGGAGGCCCTTTATGACCATAAAATCCACTTATCTATCTAGATTTACTCTTCCAGCGAACCACACTTGGAACCTAGGCCAAAATACCTAATCTAGACATTAAATAACTATTTATTCCCATTTCCCAAAATATAATTCACCGAACAAGAAAAATATAATAACTTGAATGTAAAAAGTTCATTTATCTAATAATCAACATGAGTCAGATCTATATCTGTGTGTTTTCCTATGTTCAGCTTAACTCCACAAAACGCATACACACCTGCATTCACACACACACTCAAGAAATACATTCTCATTTTCACAAATCCAATCTTTTCTCACACTTATATAGGGGATTAAATAAAAAAAATAATATTCCATAATCTAATACCGTAGTCCAAAGTGCGAGATCAAGGTTTGGTCTTTTTCAACATCCCAGCTTGAGACGCATAATCATTGAATGTCATCAGAGCTCCCACCATAGGGACTCCTGAACAAGTTGTCTCTTTGCGCTGGTTGCTTATTACATGTGACCTTTGACCTTGACACAAAATGTCCATGATTCGTTCCATATGCAGTCATTGTGACTGTCAGATTTCTTGATGATGTGATACGGTTTTAGCAACAATAAAGAAAAGAAAAAAAGAATAGAAAATATGATATACCCCGCTAATCATATTCATCCATTCATTCATTGTCACTCTCAAGTGCACGAAAACAATAAAAATGTTAATTTACACAAGAAGAGACACAGATAATACATTTTAAAATTTCCCCGCAAAGCCTATGGGTCTCACGCAACAAAAAAGGAAGATCATACTACATCCGACTCAATGCATTTAGAGAAAAATATATATATACAACTTTGGCTCAAAAGGGACATAGCCGAAGTGCATATTCCACCCATTTAAATATCAAAAAATATTTAATTACTATCCTATTCAGTCTTGTTCAGTGTTTTGAAACAAAAAAATCCAAAAAATAAAAACAATTTTAATTTTACCGAATTAAAACTTTCCATTTACCACTATATATGTCATGAAGTGTATTTATGCAAATGCATTAAATTATATGTTCCTAAATACATTAATTAACTCTAATTTTAATTGGATGTAATCTTCAATAACCCTAAATGTGTCAGGGAATTTGAACAATATTGATTGTAACCAAACAACAAAAATAATAAAACATAAAATAATAAAAGACACAAAATAATTATCACTTAGACAACACAATGATAATCCATCAGCATATAAAAAATACATTATCTTCTGCTCTCTTTGTCTTCTGTCTTATTGGTTGAAAATAACTGTTTTGTAAAACTGACATATCTTAAGTTTTATTTCCAAATCAATGATCTTCTTTAATCGTAATCATAATTGTACCGGCTGGGTGGAGTAGAGGTAATGTCACCGCTCTGCATGGAGAGAGCCTGTGGAGTCATGGGTTCGATCCCAGCGAGCAACCTCTCCAGTAAGTGTCCTTGGCAAGACACCTAACGGTAC
This sequence comes from Leptobrachium leishanense, assembly GCA_009667805.1. Classification (NCBI taxonomy): domain Eukaryota; kingdom Metazoa; phylum Chordata; class Amphibia; order Anura; family Megophryidae; genus Leptobrachium; species Leptobrachium leishanense. Next base: position 20,463,690 of record CM019063.1, on the reverse strand, counting down.
ATACTCGCCACCCAGGACATACTTGAAAACGAGAGAAATCTCAATGTATCCTTCCTGGTAAAATCCTTTCACAAAAAAAAATCGCATGATTTGTCGATGAGTTGTTGATAAATTAGAATGTTTTATTGCCTGGTGTCTGATAATTCCTTATTATCCGGTTGATGTAACATTGTAATGTGAAATGATAATGTGTTTGAGCAAATTTCCTTCAATTCCAACAGCTTTATCAATATTGGTATTCAATAATCTTCCATCTAGCTTGAGCAAAGTTGGCATGCATGGGTAATTTTCACCTAAAGTAAAAAACTTGGGAAAAAAACGTATTATTTACCTGTCAAAAACTTTAAAATTTATATGGTTAAAATACTTTAAAATGGAGAAAAAAATGCAACACATTTTTGGACACAAAGAAAAAGGAATGGTCATGAGAGAGACAATATGGAGGGGGCTAGGAGAAGAATGTGAAAACTTTTTTTTACTTTTGCAACGGTCACCATCTTTTTTCTAAAATGCTCTTCAATTCAAATAAAAAAACACATAACAAAAATATCATAAACTGGGAAAGAAAGTATAGAAGGGCATGTTTAAAAATTGACATGTTAACTAGCACAAAGTTCTCAGAGGAAACTCAGAGAAAAAGATTCTTAATAAACATCCAAAACTACAATCTTTATTAAGGATATTGGTTAAAAACAAACATTCAAACGTGAGGTGTTTGTGCATCTATTTTCAGCCTGTTTTATTCCCTCCCCAAGAAAATTCAATGGGGGCACAGTCGTACGTTGTTGCACTTCACACCAAAAGACAAAAACATCAGTCAGCAAAAAATAATACTAGACATATGGCTACCAATGCAGAAAAAAGAAAACAAACAATACTCAGGATACTAAACTACAACCTTTCATCTCCCTTAGTCAACAAAAAAACACCTTCTATCACCTGAAATCTGCCTAATTTCCTTTGTACAGCGCTACAAAACCTGTAGGCACTTTTCATTAAACTTTCACTCAAATCCTTCAATATTACTTTATCCTCTTAGATTGTAAGCTCTTAAACAGGACCTTTTTGCCTACTGTATTATGATGAACATTATATAATATATATATATTCCAGTACACAGGTTACAAAACCTGTAAATGACCTCCGTCAGCCATTTTGGCAATTATTCAATAGGGGACTCAAATATTACTATAATTATATCTTTAGTAGAGATTATCAGTCGTTCAGCAACAAAGAAACTACACAGGCATGCTTGTCCCTTATACAAAACATATAACCTATATTAAGGTGTGGTCAATCCCTTTGTGCTGGACTCAAACAAAGACCAGAGGAGAAAAAAAAATAACAGACCACGTCTCTTTTGGGAAAATGTATAACTTATATTGAGGCAGATTGACGACGCCCATCACCTTGATACACTAGTTTTTTTATTCACAGTAAATTCACAGATTCATTCACAGTAAATCCAGCTCCCACAACTTCTTTCTTTATTCCACATATGTACATAGTCAAACCGCGCCCAATTCCTCAACCGTTAAATTTTTATAATGAAGTAACAGTTCCACAATTCAATTATCCAACTTGCATTGCTAAACCGCACTACACATTCCATTATCCAACTTGCATTGCTTAAAAAAAATTCACATTTAGTGTAGATCATGAAGAGAGATAAGGAACAATTGAAAAGAGAGAAGAGAAAAAAAACTTATTGCAAGCCTGAATTAAGGGAGGGCTGCTTTCTATTACAGCTGCTTAGGGGGAGAAACACAGACACACGACATTCAACTCTTTTTTATACTGGCAAAGAGACATATTCCAAAGGAAATCAGTCCCTATACACACAGAAACACAGACAGCTGTACAGTGTAATAAAATACAAAACATCAAAGATAAACACATGCATTAATTAGTAAAGACAAACAGTGAAATAAACAGACATAATCAATGGCAAGAAACAATAGAAAAAAAAAAAAACATGCAATCTGAAAGCAAAAACAGTTTGCAAATACTTTAGAATCAGGTTATAAAATAAAACAGCGCGCAGACATGCAGCAACGCGCGCAAAAAATGGCAAGAACGCATAAAAATTGTAATTTTGCGTAAAAAAATTGCTCTTCAATGGGAGCACAAGAAACCATTTTGTTATATAAGAAGAAATTAGACAAATCTAATCAATTAAAATAAAATGCTCACAATTACAAGCAGATATGGACGAGCCAGAAACTCCAGAACACAAAGGAGCTACACTACGGACACAAAGACAAACACATTTACTCACATTTCAGTTTCCCGGGTGAGTGACATAACGAATACTCAGCACTAGAACTTATCAGGGTACATCAACATAACGTGTGAGTCAGCGCTCATTAACAGCTCTCTATCAGGCGAGTTAAGATAAAAAACAAGCATAATATAACAGCAAGTGTAAACTAGAACGGACGCACAGAGTGCACAACTTCCGCATAGCTTTGTGTGTGAATGATGGAACGTAGTCAGACAGACTGTATTTTTGACGTCCAGCAGTTTTGACGGACAAAATGGTTTTTCATATTAATTTATTTTCCCATTTACATCAGTCAAAAAAAATGTCAGTCACAAAAATGGACCGTGTGGCCACTACCTTGTCGTCAGTCAGAAAGTACATCCGTTGTGCATGGATGCACAGTCCGCACAGAATGCGATCGTCTGACCCTAGCTTTACAATGCAGATGTGTCATACGCACCCCCCTCTATGATATGGTACAATTTTACTGTGGGAATTTAAAGATACAGAGCCCCAAATATCAACCCGTAGCTTACAAAGTGACATTTTTGCAACACTTCAAAATGGGTTAAAAAAAATTACCCTTTGGACCACGATGTTTACAATGCAGATGGGGAGTGCGTATGACACATCTGCATTGTAAATGTCGTGGTCCAATGGGAGATTTTATTTTTAATTTATTTTGAAGTTTTGCAAAAATGTCACTTTCTAAGCTATGGGTTGATATTTGGGGCTCTGTATCTTTAAATTTCCACAGTAAACATTCATACCATCTTCTAGATGTCTATAGAGAGTGATAAAAGTGTGACAACTATGTGTAATCAAGATTATATTTCTTATACTGCTCCATCTATTTTTTTCTCTGTTGAATATCAACAAAAAAATAACTGTCTGATAGCATGACCACTGATTTTGAACTGTCTGATGTATTTTAAAAAAATTTAATATATTTTTTTTCTTTTATTAAGTCCGTGATTGTGTCCTTTTGGTGTTTGAATAAGGTGTATATATATATATATATCCTCTAGAAATCCAGGTGAAGGACATTGGTTTTAAAAAGCACAGTAGAGTCAGCAGTAATTTGTACGGAGCCACGCCGGTGTCAGGGTGAAAGAAATAATTAAATCTGTCCGTAGTCTGTACTTTTATTGTGTGTGTGGCAGCAAGACTGTTACATTTGTTATGAACTTTTCTACCAATGGCCTTTTGGGCTGTGGCAGTGACTGGGTTAATTCATTTTCTGTGACATTTGCCTGTGGCTCCATGAAGTGCTTTGTGTGTGTCATCTTTTTTTTAATTTTTTATATGCTTGGACACGTGTTAAATTTTAGCTACTGTTTAAACCTCCTGTTTTAAGCAACTGTCAAAGGTTGGATGAGTGTCAGCTGTACGCCAGAGGAAAACACTTTCTAATAGCAATATCAGCGGACGACAGCACACACAGGTAAGCCACCCTGCTCCCTTATACAGCTTCATAGTATACTCTGCTAAAATACTTACTCATTGCACGCTGATTGCATTTCTATTACGGTTTCCTGGCGAGAATAAAATTATGTAAATTTATGTATTTAAGTTTGTTATGCATTCCAGAAATTCTAATACCAGGATTTCTGAAAAGTGAGAGTAATAATTAAAAAAAAATATAAGAGAAAATAAGAAATTAAACTGTAGTTTTATTAATTTTATAGGAGAACTTTTCAGTTAATTGTCACTTCAAGCCGTCAAGGGATAAACACAACGAACCTAGATCAACATAACAATAACAGCTGATGGTTTTTGTACTGCCTACAGAGTGCTTGCTGGAGAGTGTAACACAATAGAAATATATATGGGGTTATCCACTAAATGCTGGTGTTTTCCTGTGTTGCAAAAACTGTCTAAAATTGACGGTATTGCAGTGTCAAGAAACGCCAGCACTTCTAAAAAATAAACAGAAAAAGAAGAAGCTGAACAGTAATACATCAACTTTTGCTGTTTAATGTTTAGTTGCCATTTCTCCGCACATCAATACTGGCAATTTTAGCTGTTTTTTGAAATGTCAGCAAGCCCCAACACAGATGTGAGTGCTCCTGAACACCCAGTCAAGACTCTAGTCTTGTGATTGAGACCATGTTTGTGTTCTTATATTAGCTGAATACATATGGTTGTATGTTTTATTTGAGAAACATTTTCTGTGTCACCCAGAAGACTCCTCTCAACAGGCACACACTGTGTATGTATATATATATATATATATATATATATATATACAGTCAGGTCCAGAAATATTGGTACATTGACACAATTCTAACATCTTTGGCTCTATACACCACCACAATGGAGTTGGAATGAAACAAACACAATGTGCTTTAACTGCAGACTGTCAGCTTTAATTTGAGGGTATGTACATCCAACACAGGTGAACGGTGTAGGACTTACAGCAGTTTGCAGATGTGCCTCCCACTTGTTAAGGGACCAAAGGTAATGGGACAATTGGCTTCTCAGCTGTTCCATGGCCAGGTGTGTGATATTCCCTCATTACCCCAATTACAATGTGCAGATAAAAGGCCCAGAGTTCATTTCAAGTGTGCTATTTGCATTTGGAATCTGTTGCTGTCAACTCTCAAGATGAGATCCAAAGAGCTGTCACTATCAGTGAAGCAAGTCATCATTAGGCTGAAGAAACAAAACAAACCCATCAGAGAGATAGCAAAAACATTAGGCGTGGGGCCAAAACAACTGTTTGGAACATTCTCAAAAAGAAGGAACGCACCGGTGAGCTCAGCAACACCAAAAGACCCGGGAGACCACGGAAAACAACTGTGGTGGATGACCGACGAATTCTTTCCCTGGTGAAGAAAACACCCTTCACAACCGTTGGCCAGATCAAGAACACTCTCTAGGAGGTAGGTGTATGTGTGTCAAAGTCAACAATCAAGAGAAGACTTCACCAGAGTGAATGCAGAGGGTTTACCACAAGATGTAAACCATTGGTGAGCCTCAAAAACAGGAAGGCCAGATTAGAGTTTGCCAAACAACACCTATCAAAGCCTTCACAGTTCTGGAACAAGATCCTATGGACAGATGAGACCAAGATCAACTTGTACCAGAGTGATGGGAAGAGAAGAGTATGGAGAAGGAAAGGAACTGCTCATAGTCCTAAGCCTACCACCTTATCAGTGAAGCATGGTGATGGTAGTGTCATGGCGTGGGCATGTATGGCTGCCAATGGAACTGGTTCTCTTGTATTTATTGATGATGTGACTGCTGACAAAAGCTGCAGGATGAATTCTGAAGTGTTTCGAGCAATATTATCTGCTCATATTCAGCCAAATGCTGCAGAACTCATTGAACGGCTCTTCACAGTGCAGATGGACAATGACCCAGGCATACTGCAAAAGCAACCAAAGAGTTTTCGAAGGGACAGAAGTGGAATGTTATGCAATGGCCAAGTCAATCACCTGACCTGAATCCCATTGAGCATGCATTTCACTTGCTGAAGACAAAACTGAAGGGAAAATGCCCCAAGAACAAGCAGGAACTGAAGACAGTTGCAGTAGAGGCCTGGCAGAGTATCACCAGGGATGAAACCCAGCGTCTGGTGATGTCTATGCGTTCTAGACTTCAGGTCACTCACCTGTGAGAGGTGTGCTAGAGAGTGACACTGGAAGCCTGCCAGGGAGGCAGCAAGATCTGAACTTTACTGAGTACTCCAGTGTTGGATTCTCTCAGGACCTGTGGATTACCCAGGACCCCTAAGGACACCAGGGCTATACAACCGGCAACCGCTATCGGGTGAGCCGATTGAAACACCCGCAGGCGAGGTGATCGAGCCTAACGAGGCTCCTGAAAGTGTGTGTGGGTCCACCCCCCATTTTCTTTTACTATATTGTGAAAGCTGGACTTCACTATTGTACTTTTTTTCTCTTTCCTAGGAATATCTTGATGAACTTTATTTCATGACTATGAACTGTCATATTTACTGAACATCAGAACGTATATATGTATGTATGTACCTTCAAGGAATATAAGAATTTTTCTCTATATCTTGTGAGCGTGTGAGCACAGAGCACCTGCCCCTTATTTGCTTTTTATCATATCTGGTGTAGTTTCGGACTACATTTTGGGTGCTCTGAGCGATGGGGCTCACGTATCATTTTTATATATTGTCTGTTCCCTACATTCTAAACTGAAAGTTTGATTTATGATTATTATTCTGTCCCTTTACCTTTGGTCCCTTAACAAGTGGGAGGCACATCTGCAAACTGCTGTAAGTCCTACATCGTTCACCTGAGTTGGATGTACATACCCTCAAATTAAAGCTGACAGTCTGCAGTTAAAGCACATTGTGTTTGTTTCATTCCAACTCCATTGTGGTGGTGTATAGAGCCAAAGATGTTAGAATTGTGTCAATGTCCCAATATTTCTGGACCTGACTGTATATACATACATACACTGAGTGGCCAGATTATTATGACCGTTTTAAGAAAATTAGCTATAATTTCACGCTGAAGTTGCTAGAGGGCCAGACCATTATAAATAGGGAAGCAGGTGGTTTACCATGACAGTAGAAGTGATTTTTTTTCCCTGAAGATATGGGTAAACAACGCGATTTAACAGCCTTCAAACGTGGGATGATTGTTGGTGCTCGGAGCCATGGAGCGAGTATCAGCAAAACAGCAGAATTTGTTAAATGTTCAAGAGCAGCTGTTGTTAAAGTGTTTAACCACTTCAATGCGGTGGACGCGCTCAGCGCATCCAACCGCATTGCTACTTGGCTGCGGAGGACGCGCTGAGCGCGTCCTCCCTTTGCAGCCCGCGATCAGCCGGTATTCCGGCTGATCGCTCGGCCCCCCGGTGTGGGCTGACATCATCGATGTCAGCCCAACCTCCGGGACTCCGGCGGGCACGATAGGCGTCATCGCGCATGCGCGATGACGTCTATTTCAGGCACCCCCCCCCCGCCATTGCAGGGAAGGTGCCTGAATGGGAGGGGGGGAGGTCCTTCGGACCTCTCCCCCTCCCCATCCGTGCATGCCAGCGGTTAAAGGCAGACACCGCCTGGAAGGGCACAGCCTGCCCTTCCAAGCGGCGGCTGTCTTTAACCCCTAGGGGGCTGGATCGCGATATGGCGCCAACATGTGCTGTATCACGGTCCCCTCCCGGAGCTGGCCGACATCTTGGATGTCAGCCAAGCTTCCGGGATATCCCCCCAATGACTGGCGTCATCGCGCAGAGCGCGATGGCGCCAGTTTTCAAATTAACCCCTTGCTGCCACCTATAGTGGAGATAGGGGGTTCCAATGAACCCCCTATCTCCCGATCCGTGACAGCTAGGGGTTAATGTTTACTATCATTGGAACGACCAGAGCGTGGCCGTTCCAATGATACCAAACATGACCATGTAAACTGTAAAAAAAAAAAAAATTAAAAGAAATAATAATCTCATTTCAATTATAATGTGAACAATGATGCTGCACTAACGATTTTTTCTATGGGGGGCGTTTGCTAAAAAACACGTAATTTCCCCCAAAAAAAGTAACGATTCCTCATTTCTAATTTTTTTAACAAGCGCACCCCATAGAAAATATAACCGCAAACGATCGCATTTTAAAATGTGAAAAAAAACACTTTACACATTGTAAATTATTGAAAATTCAAATTTTATTGCATATTTTGTTATAATATACAGACATGACATAACGTATACATATAATAATGACATATTATGAATCTGCACAGTCTGCCGGAAAGAACGATATATAATATGTCTGGGTCATATATTAAAATAAGGCTTCAAAACGCGGTTAAACATGATGAGCGAAACCGGTAAAAATGACCTCAGCACAGAGGTGGGAAAAGGCTCAGCAGCGAAAGGGTTAAAGACTGGACTGTCAGCCGAAAATCTGGGTCTGAATGTGCGAATTGTGGCCGTCAGCGACTAGTCAATGTTATTGCAGAACGGAGAGTGGCAAGACTGGTACGAGACAACAGAAGGGCAACAGTGCATCCAATTACTGCAGATCTTAACCAGGGATCCTCTCAAATGATCTCTGAGCGCACTGTTCGCCGTACACTGCATCGTATGGGATATGGAAGCCGAAGGCCTGTTCGAACCTTTGCTGTCTGCAGTTAACAAGATAAAACGTCTCCAATTCGCAGAGGAACACAAGGATTGGACAGTCGAGCATTGGAAAAAAGTCATGTGGTCCGAGGAATCACGTTTCCAGTTGCATCATGCAGATAGCAGAATGAGAATTTGGCAGAAACAGCATGAAAGCATGCACCCCACATGCATGAGTACAACCCTTCAAGCTGGTGGGGGCACTGTTATGGTTTGGGGCCCTTTAATTAGTGTGGAACAACGTCTGAATAGCACAACATATCAAAGCATCATTGCTGATCAAGTTAGAAACATAGAAAAATGTCGGCAGATAAGAACCTTTCGGCCCATCTAGTCTGCCCAATTACATGGATACTTAACCTGGATTTATCTTTCGTTTAGGATAGCCTTATGCCTATCCCATGCTTGCTTAAATTCAATTACTGTTTTGGCCTCTACCACTTCAACTGGAAGACTGTTCCATGTATCCACCACCCTCTCAGTAAAATAATGCTTCCTGATGTTACCTTTAAACCTTTGCCCCTCTAATCTAAGACTATGTCCTCTTGTTTTTCTACTTTGTTTCCATTTAAATATACTCCCTTCCTCTACCTTGTGGATTCCCTTTACGTATTTAAATGTTTCTATCATATCTCCTCTGTCTCGTCTTTTTTCCAAGCTGTACATGTTAAGATCATTAAGCCTTTCCTGGTAACTTTTCTCCTTCAAGCCGTACACCATTTTAGTAGCCCTTCTCTGAACTCTCTCTAAAATGTCTATATCCTTCTGGAGATACAGTCTCCAGTACTGCACACAGTACTCCAAGTGAGGTCTCACCAGTGCTCTGTACAGTGGCATGAGCACTTCCCTTTTCCTACTGCTAATACCTCTCCCTACACAACCAAGCATTCTGCTAGCATTTCCTGCTGCTCTATTACATTGACTACTTACCCTTAGATCCTCTGAAATAATAACCCCTAAATCCCTTTCCTCAGATGTTGAGGTTAGGACTGTATCAAATATTCTATATTCAGCCCTTGGGTTTTTACGTCCCAGGTGCATTATCTTGCACTTATCCACATTAAAACTCAATTGCCACAGCTCCGACCATTTTTTTTAGTTTACCTAAATCATTTGTCATTTGGCTGATCCCTCCAGGAACGTCAACCCTGTTGTAAATCTTTGTGTCATCAGCAAAAAGACATACTTTTCCATTAATACCTTCTGCAATATCACTAATAAAAATATTAAAGAGAATGGGTACTGACCACTGAGGTATCGCACTGGTAACAAGACCTTGCGCCGAATAAACTCCATTTACCACAACCCTCTGTTGTCTGTCACTCAGCCACTGCCTAATCCATTCAACAATATTGGAATCCAAGCTCAAAGATTGCAATTTATTGATAAGCCTTCTATGCGGAACAGTATCAAAAGCCTTACTGAAATCTAAATAAGCAATATCTACTGCACCACCTGTGTCTATTATTTTTGTTACCCAATCAAAAAAATCAATAAGATTAGTTTGGCATGATCTCCCTGAGGTAAACCCATGTTGTTTCTCATCCTGTAATCTATGTGTTTTTAGATGTTCAACAATCCTTTCCTTTAACATGGTTTCCATTAATTTCCCCACTACTGACGTAAGACTAACTGGCCTATAGTTCCCCGATTCCTCCCTACTACCCTTCTTGTAAATGGGCACAACATTTGCTAATTTCCAGTCTTCTGGGACGACTCCCGTTAGCAAGGATTGGTTAAATAAATCTGTTAACGGTTTTGCTATTACATCACTGAGCTCTTTTAATAATTTAGGGTGGATCCCATCAGGCCCCATTGACTTATTTGTCTTTACTTTAGACAGCTGCTTTAGAACCTCCTCCTCTGTAAACTGATATGTAAATGTCTCGTTAGGGTTTCCTCCTAACTGAGGTCCCTTTCCTTCCTTTTCTTCTGCAAAGACTGAACAAAAATATTCATTGAGGCAGTCAGCGAGACTTTTATCCCCTTCTACATACCTTCCTTCCTTTGTTTTTAATCTAACTAATCCTTGTTTTACTTTTCTTTTCTCGTTTATGTATCTAAAAAATGTTTTGTCCCCCTTTTTTACTGACTGACTGAGCTATTTTCTCTTCTGCGTGTGCTTTGGAAGCTCTTATAAATTGCTTTGCCAGCTCTTATAAATTGCTTTGCCTCTTTCTGCCTAATCTTATAGATTTGCCTATCTTCTTCACTCTGAGTTGTTTTATAATTATTGAATGCTGTCTTTTTGTTCTTCACTATTTTGGCCACTTCTGCAGAGTACCACAGTGGTTTCTTCCCTTTTTTGTTTTTGCTAACAAGCCGAATGCAATTGCCTGTGGCCTTCAATAATGCTTCCTTTAAATAATCCCATTTCTCCTGGACTCCCTTTAAACTAGGGATGTGCGTTTCGGGTTTCGGAATTTCGGAATTTTCACGAAATTTCCCGATTCGGGTCTTTCGATTCGATCGAAATTCCGAAAATATTTAGATCCGAAAATGTCCGAATCGAAAAGGTTTTCCGAGTCGAAACGAAATTTTTTCGGAATTTTCGAATGAACTTGAAATGTGTCAAATCGAAATCTATTGCTTTGAATTGAAACGAGAACAGACTTTCCAAAAAACGAAAAATTGTGTTCCGAAATCGAAAAGTTTTCCGAGCCAAATCGAAAAATTTTCGGAATTTTCGAATGGACTTTGAAATGTGTCAAATCGAAATTTACTTTCCCTCTATATAGTCTATTCATGATTTCAGTTCCATTCGGGATTTCGGTTCCATTTCGGTAAGTCTGGACATCGTATTATTTAACTATTATCTGTTATATCGCTGATTCTGTAAAGTTTAATTTTTCCATGATCCGATAAGAATTTTCGTATTTGAATTCGACCGCGGGTCGCGCATGCGCACGAATATCGTAACTTTATTGAGCACTTTTTATTGACAACTTTTGAACAAAATATTTTGTTGTTATTATTCAACAAAATGGCCGCTGCGTCATCACCACAAGTACCAGTAGTACCCAGGAAAGTGAAGCGAGCCACAAACATGGCATTTGAGGAGATGTTGGAGCTTGTGCGCATCTTCGATTACAAGGATTATGATTGCAGTAAGGCCCGTACCGCAGGAAGAGTAACGCGAGAAAGGATCGATCTTGGAGAAGCTACGCGCCACCATTTTGGAGAGGTTGGAAAGGAACGCTCGAAGGATCAGCTGAGGAAACGCTGGTCCGATTTGAAGGTGCGGGAACAGAAGCAGCTGAGGCACCTCCGCCGCGTCATAGCGAAACGTAAGTGTCACGTTATATTGTAAAGCGCTGCGCAAACTGTTGGCGCTATATAAATCCTGTATAATAATAATAATGTGCTTGCATGTGCTAATGTGCACAGAAATACGTTGATTTATCTAGTCCTTTTTTCATGCAATGTGATTGTGTATAGCTTTGCGTTTTCACGACTCGTCATACAAGCATTTTTGCCATAGCCTTTTTGTGATTTTACGTATTCGTGAAAATTGTGACATTTGATGTATGTAGATGAAGTTATAATGCTGGATTTCTTTTGGCACTGTGTGTATAGTCTGTAGTGTGCTGGGGAGGGGGGTTGTTGTGATTGAGTGATGCATATGAGAAGACCCGCAGCTTGCCCAATATTGGCTCCCACCTGCGCATCAACAAAAATCTCTGCGTCTCTGCTAAGTGGTAGTGTAGCACAACAAGGATGGGACATGTAGTTCTTCTGAAAGTGCATAACAGAGCTGCGTTCAATGCAGCTGCTGCAGCAGTGACACTGAATGCTTTAGATGCAAATTTCAAAACAAAATGGTGGATTTCTGTTGTTTCTGCAATATCCAGTTTTATTCGCAGAAACTGAAAGTGAAACTGAGGCTGAGGCATCTATAAAATAAATAAAAGCAGTCACACAATGCGCTTTGTACGCACACAACACAAATAATAGTTTTTATTGAATAAAAACGTAATGTTTACTTCTGAAAAAAATATATAAATGAACGGTAATATATGTCTGTGTGCAATATATGTATGAGATGGGAGTAGTGGGGGGGGTCAAGCTGAGGCCTGTTCAATACCTCAGCCGCTGCAAGTGCTAAGTTAGCAACTTGCCATTGAACGCCGTTCAACCGCTCAGCATGCTAACCTAGCACTTGCAGCGACCCGAGGAGATGCTGAGTGTGACGTTTTAAAGATGGCCGCCGCCATGAAGCAGTAACAATGCCGTACAGCAAGATGGCCGCCGCCTCGAAGCAAGCAATAATTCCGTACAGCAATGTTAATTTTGCGGTTTCTGTTCACCAAAGCACAAAATATTTATTTATTATTTCCCCCTGTACATAGACATATATTACAGTTCAAATTATATATTATTGTTTCAGAAGTAAACATAACGTTTATTCATTAAAAACGATCATTTGTGGTGTGTGCGTACATAACGGAATTGTGCTGACTGCTTCTCTTTATTATATTTTGTCCGAGTGATCCGAAAAACAATCTGAATTTTTCATTAAGAAATCATCGGCCATTTTGGATTCAAAATTCGCATCCAAAGGGTTCAACGACACTGCTGCAGCAATTCAGCAGCTGCTGAGGTACTGAACAGGCCTCTGGTAGTGGGGTAGTGGAGGGGGTGTCGCAATACTTTCGGCAATATAGTGTATAGATATACCATTTTTTCCAGTCTGCATTATTTACGTGTTATTTTTTGAATTTGGCAGAAGACAGGAAGAAGGCCGCCGAATCTGCCCCGGCGGGCACCAGTGCCCCGGAGGAGGAGGAGGAACCACAGGCGTCCACCAGCGCTGGTATATACTGTTTTATTTTGCAACGACTTTTGGTCAAAAACAGAAACATTTTTTGTTTACTGTATTTTAATTAAATTTTTTTATGTATAGCACAAGAGGAGCAGGAGGAGGAAGAGGAGGAGGAAGAGGAGGAGGAGGAGGAAGAGAAGAGAGGGAGCCAGAGGCCGCCAGTCCAGGTTTGTTTTTTTTTACTGTTGTATTTTGCATCGACTTTTGTTCAAAAATAAATCAGTTTTGTTGTTTACTGTATTTTTTATTTCTTTAATTTCTTACATATAGCCCTGGATATGCAGATGGTGGTGGTGGGGGAGGAGGAATCGGAGGAGTCAGAGCCTCAGGAAGCTGCCAGCTCTGGTATATACTACTGTTATATTTTTTCAAGACTTTCAGTCAAAAATAGAAACCTGCTTTACTTACTGTATTTTCCTTCTTTCATTTATTGGATATATAGAAGGAGAAGCCAGACCGAGCAACCAGGAGGCGATTGGTCAGCAGCTTCGCCTGGCAGTCCGGACACTGGACAACGTCCAGGAACTGCTGCAGGTCCTCCGTGAGCAGCTAGTGACCACCGCGGACATGCTTGAGCGGCAGTAAGAAGAGCGACAAGTGCCTCAGCTGCTCCTGCTCGCCTGCTTTGGGTCGGACCAGCGTTTTCTGATCTGGTCCTTCATCCCGTCCTTCCCAAACACTCTAGGATGGTGGTGCGTAGCTTCTCTGTTCCGATCCTTTCTCAAATTACTCTTCCTGCGTAAGGGCCCTTACTGCAGTCATATTCCTTGTTATCGAAGATGCGGACCAGCTCCAACATCTCCTCAAATGCCAGTAATTATTATCGCCTGGCTTAGACTGGAAGATGTTTGTTTGTATGTTTGTTTGTGTTGTTTGTGCCCCCGTTGGGCAGTTTGCCATCCTTCCCCATGTAAATAAATTTTCTATTTTTTTATATATTTTCCTGTTGTGTGCGTTGCTTTACGTTAATAAGTTAATTATGTATTGCTTGGTTTCCAGTCCACACTGTTAAAATCATATGTACATAAATTTATTGACATTTCTATGGACCCTTTGTCATAAATTTGTCAACATATTTGTGGCCATGAATGTGACTGTGTAATTTTCACCCAAAAAAATATAACAAGTCCCCTTTTCAATTTTTTTTTAACAAACGCAACTCATAAAATATAACCGCAAACACTCGCATGATAAAATGTGAAAAAAACACTTTACACCTTGTAAAACAAACATTGAAAATTCTAATTTTATTGCATTTTTTTTTATAATATACAGACAGGACATGACGCATACATATGATAATGATATATTATGAATCATCTGCCGAGTCTGCCGGAAAGAACGATATATAACATGTCTGGGTCATATTATAAAATAAGGCTTCAAAACGCGTTTAAACAAGAGGAGCGAAACTGTTAAAAATTAGCTCAGCAGCAGACCGCAGTGCCGCGGCGCACACAGGCGTGAAGGGAAGCCGTGAAATGCCTCAGCAGCGAAAGGGTTCATTTTTTTTTTGTCTGAAACCTTTAAATCATTTTATTTTTTTTTTAATTTCAGATCATTTTGATCAACTACTTTTTCCGTTTTAAAACCTTTTTGTTCTGGTTTTTATTTTTAAAGTCAGACCATTCGGGTCAGTTTACCGTTTTTTAAATCGTTTTGTTCTTTTTTTTTTGTTCCTTGGCTTTCATACCATTTTTTTAATGTGATTAAATAAATAAAGTTGTGAAATGTATATTCATAAGAAAAAAAGGATCTTTATTTAATAAAAAAAAACACGATAGAATCGCCAGAATTATCGTATCGACAGAATGAATTATCGGATCCGAAAAACAAACCAAAAATTTATTATAAAAAAATATATAAAGTATAAAAAAGTAAAACATAGTAGTTTACGCGTCAAAACGAATAGAGTTAGACAGCTTTGAAACGAGGAGAACAGACGTTCCGAAAAAAATGAAAAATTCCGAAATCACGAAAAGTTGATACAAAAAACCAGCAAACTGACCCGAAAATACGAAAAATGGTCGATATTCAAAAAAAAAAATTTACACGATAAACGAGCCAAACCAAACCGAATCGAAACAGAAATCGGTTGAAACGAGCCGAATCAAAAATTTTAAACATCAGAACAAATCTAATCGAACCGAAAAAAAAATCAGTGCACAAGCCTATTAATATCTGACATTCCGATGTGAAACATCGGGACTTTTGCATTAGATTTCGACCTTTTTTATTTTTTTAACTTCTGGATAGTCGAAAATCGAAATCTATCCAAAAAGTCCCAATGTTTCACATCATTCTGAACTTTGTTTGGATAGAGTAAGTCCGTGGGCGTGCGGCCGTTAAATGTATATACCAGTGGCGTCGTAACATGGGGCGGGGGTGCGGCCCGCACCAGGTGACACCCGCCTTTAGGGTGACACCGTCACCCTAAGGGCGGGTGTCTCACCCTCCGCCGCGTTTTTCACTCCCTGCGAGCGTCCGAAGCATGCAGCTTCGACGCTCGCCTGGAGGAAACACGTCACCAGCCAATCGCAGCTGGTCACGTGGCTCCCCTGGCGAGCGCCCAAGCTCTGCGCCGCCGACGCTCTGAGGGAGCGAAAAAGGCAGCGGAGGTGAGCTGGGGCCATTTTCATGAGGTGCTGGGGCATTCCATGTGCTGGGGCAAATCCATGAGGAGCTGGGGCATATCCATGAGGAGCTGGGGCATTCCATGTGCTGGGGCATATCCACGAGGAGCTGGGGCATTCCATGTGCTGGGGCATATCCACGAGGAGCTGGGGCATATCCACGAGGAGCTGGGGCAAATCCATGTGTGAGCTGGGGCATATCCACGAGGAGCTGGGGCAAATCCATGTGTGAACTGGGGCATATCCACGAGGAGCTGGGGCAAATCCATGTGTCAGCTGGGGCATGTCCACGAGGAGCTGGGGCATGTCCACGAGGAGCTGGGGCATGTCCACGAGGAGCTGGGGCAATATCCATGAGGAGCTGGGGCATGTCCACGAGGAGCTGGGGCAATATCCATGAGGAGCTGGGGCATATCCATGAGGATGTCGGATGTCGGCCAAGCTTCCGGTAACTCCCCCTGAGGACTGGCGTCATCGTGCATAGCACGATGACGCCAGTCCTGGAGTTAACCCCAAGCTGCCACCAATGGTGGAGATAGGGGGTTCCAAAATGAACCCCCTATCTCCCGATCCATGGCAGCTAGGGGTTAAAGTTTGGTATTGTTGGATCAGCCAGAGCATGGCTGTTCCAACGATACCAAACACGAATGTGAAAAACGTTTGTAAAAAAATTAAAAAAATATTTAAAAACATTTATAAAAAAATAATAAACAATTTTTTTTTCTTTTTCTTGGTTTGTTAATGCAGAAATATTGTTCCCATTTCATTTATAATGTGAACAATGATGCTGCACTAACGATTTTTGTATGCGGTGCGTTTGTTAAAAATCGCGTAATTTTCCCCAAAAAAAAATGTAACGAGACCCCATCTCTAATTTTTTTAACAAGCGCACCCCATACAAAATATAACCGCAATTGCTCGCATGTTAAAATGTGAAAAAAAACACTTTACACGTTGTAAATTATTGAAAATTCATATTTTATTGCATTTTTTGTTAGAATATACAGACAGGTCATGACGTATACATATAATAATGACATATTATGAATCTGCTGAGTCTGCCGGAAAGAACGATATATAATATGTCGGTCATATAATAAAATAAGCTTCAAAACGCGTTTAAACATGATGAGCAAAACCGCTAAAAAAAAAATGAGCTCAGCACAGAGGTGTGAAAAGCCTCAGCAGCGAAAGGGTTAATTAAAAAAACACGATAGAATCGCCAGAATTATCGTATCGACAGAATGAATTATTGGATCCGAAAAACAAACCAAAAATGTATTATAAAAAATATATAAAGTAGTATTAAAAAAGTAAACCATAGTAGTTTTCATCAAAACGAATAGAGTTAGACAGCTTTGAAACGAGAACAGACGTTCCGAAAAACGAAAAATGGCGATATGCCGAAACATGTACAATTCCGAAAAAACGAAAAGTTCAGAAATACGAAAAGTTCCGAAAACCGAAAAATTGACGATATGCCGAAAGCCATGTACAATTCCGAAAAACGGAAATTTTCCGAAATAACGAAAAGTCGATACATAAACCTAGTGAAGTTACCCGAAAATACGAAAAATGGTCGAAATTCCGAAAAATACATGTACCGAAAACCGAATCGAACCGAACCGAATCGAAACAGAACGCAGTCGAAACGAGCCGAATCGAAAAGTTTGAAAAATCGAAAAATCGAATCGAATCGAATCGAAAAAAAAATCGGTGCACATCCCTACTTTAAACTCCTCCAGTCTGATAATGACTCCTTCACACAAAATCTCATTTTAGAAAAATCTGTTTTTTTAAAGTCTAAAACTTTTGTTTTTGTGTGGTGCGGCTCCATCACTGTTCTTATATTAAACCATAATGACTGGTGATCACTAGATCCCAAATTTTCACCTACAACAACGTCCGATACCAAACCTCCATTTGTGAGTAGTGATGTGCGTTTCGGGTTTCGGAATTTCGGAATTTTCACGAAATTTCCCGATTCGTGTTTTCGGATGCGGCCGATTTTCCGAAAATTTTTAGATCCGAAAATGGCAGATCCGAAAAGTTTTCCGAGCCGAAACTAAATATTTTCGGAATTTTCGAATGTACTTGAAATGTGTCAAATCGAAATTTATTGCTTTGAAACGAGGAGAACAGACGTTCCGAAAAAACGAAAATTTTCGAAAATACGAAAAGTCGATACAAAAAACGAGCTAAGTGACACGAAAATACGAAAAATGGTCGATATTCCGAAACCATTTACAATTCCGAAAAACGAAAATTTCCGAAAATACGAAAAGTCGATACAAAAAACAAGCTAAGTGACACGAAAATACGAAAAATGGTCAAAATTCCGAGAAAAAAATGTACACGAAAAACGAGTC
Source organism: Leptobrachium leishanense (assembly GCA_009667805.1). Lineage (NCBI taxonomy): Eukaryota > Metazoa > Chordata > Amphibia > Anura > Megophryidae > Leptobrachium > Leptobrachium leishanense. Next base: position 20,445,501 of record CM019063.1, on the reverse strand, counting down.
GAGCCGAACCGAATCGAAACAGAAATCGGTCGAAACGAGCCGAATCGAAAAGTTTAAAAATCCGAAAAATCGAATCGAATCGAACCGAAAAAAAAATCGGTGCACAAGCCTATTTGTGAGTATTAAATCCAATATGGCCTCTTTACGGGTCAGCTCCTCAACTACTTGTGTTAGAGATAATCCCAGTAGGGAGTTTAGAATATTTGTACTCCTGGTGCACCCAGCTGTTTTGGTTTTCCAGTTCATATCAGGAAGATTAAAGTCCCCCATGATAATAACTTCCCCCTTCATTGCCATTTTGGCTATTTCCTCAAACAGCAGATTATCTATCTCTTCTACTTGTCCAGGGGGTCTATAGATCACACCTACACGAGCTACTGTATGATTGCCAAATGTTAGCGTAACCCAAACTGACTCTATGTTCACCTCGCTCACTTTTATTTGGTTCGTTTTTATGTTGTTTTTCACATACAGGGCCACTCCTCCTCCTTTCCTACCTTCTCTGTCTTTTCTATATAAAGAGTACCCCGGTATTGTTATGTCCCAGTTATTTTTCTCACTGAACCATGTCTCAGTAACCGCCACTAAATCTTTTTCAGCTGCCATCATTGCCTCCAGTTCATTGATTTTATTGACTAAACTGCGAGCATTTATAGACACGACTCTGAGCTTGTCATTTTTTTCCCCGCATGTTGCTTGCACCCTCCGATTTAGTTTTGGGGACAATCAGGCAGATTGTTTTTTACCCTCTTGTCCCCCCCTCCTAGTTTAAATATTTCTTTGTGAAACCTTTGAACTTCTCACTGAGAACATATGTTCCCCTATGAGTAAGATGCAAACCATCTTTTTTATACAGTTCCTTTCTGCTCCAATTAGAGCTATCATGGGACACAAAGCCAAATCCTTGCTCCCGACACCATTCCCGAAGCCACAAATTAAATTCCCTATTGCGCATCTGCCTATCCTGAATGTTATGCACAGGCAAAACTTCAGAGAATGACACAGTGGACGCAATCTGCTGTATTTCACCTCCAAGAACACAAAAATCTTCCTTAATCTCAGAAACCTCATTGCTAGCCAAGTCATTTGTCCCTAGATGGACTAGAACGTCCACTTCCCCTTGGTGCTTTGCTTGTTTGACAATATTGAGAATACGTCTCTTGTCTCTACGAGCAGTAGCCCCAGGAAGACATCTCACCAAACCACTACTCTCCAGCTCAACACCTCTTATGATAGAATCACCCAGCAACAATTGCCTTCTATCATGTCCCACCTTTTCCTTTTTGTTCTTGGTTGCAGTCCTGCATACCTTAGGCATAGGCGATGGTGGTTCCTCAACTATGGTGTCTGAGCCTATGGTTCATCCTATCATGTTGATGGCGTATCCCAATGGAGATCGCTTCTTCCAACAAGACAATGCGCCATGCCACGGTGCTCGTATTGTGCCTGAGTGGTTTCAAGAACATGAGGGAGAATTTACCTTGCTTAGGTGGCCCTCCACAATCACCAGATCTCAATCCAATTGAGCATTTGTGGGATGGAGTTGAAAGAGCCATCAGGCAGCTGGTTCTACAACCATCAAATCTCACAGAACTGGACAGTGCTATTCATCAGGCATGGTGTCAGATTCCTTGCATCACCTATCAACTCTTGTGGAGTCAATGCCAAGAACAATCATCGCAGTATTGAAGGCAAAAGGTGGCCCAACGAAGTACTGATGGGGTGGTCATAATAATCTGGCCACTCAGTGTATATATATATATTATTATTATTGTCATCATTTATATAGCGCCGACAGTTTCTGCAGCGCTTTACAATAACCAAAGGGAACGAACTACAAATAAATGGACATAAGAAGAAAACGTGGTGTAGAGGGCCCTGCTCATAGGAGCTTACAGTCTAGAGGGAATATATAAAGTGTGTGTGTGTGTATATTTATATATATAATCTTGATGTCATGATCATCTTGCTTAAATAACTTAAAATACATTGGGCAGTATTACATAGTTGGTGCTAACGTAACCAGAGCTGTTGTATGCTTAAAACCTCCATAGACTATAAAGGCTCTGGTAAGTTTACAACAGCTCTGGTTAAGTTAGCACCAGCTTTGTAATACTGCCCATTGTGTGCCAGTAAATGGGAGCAATCAATAGGTAAATTCATTGTAGGAACATCTATTTTTGATAATGTCGATATGTGTCCACTTAAAGGGATACTATATGGTTAAAACAGGAAGGGGTAAGAAATGGAGGGGTTAAACGTTATCCCTTCCAGACCTCTTCAGCACTGCCACCTTCCGTTTTAACGCTTTAGTTTTCTTTAAAAACTATACTTAATCCAGTGCTGATCTCCCTCTGATATCTGCAGGATATGATATCCTTCCAGCTCAGCATGTCACGTGACCACAGGGAGGCTGCCCACTCCAGCCAATCCAGTGGCTCTCAATGCAAGCTTTGACACCATTGAATAAGGCTAGTTTGCAAAGGACTCCAAGCCCTGAAACCTGAGCTGAGGGATCTCTCATCTAATGGTCTAGGCAGGACTAACAGGTCTATTCACTAAAGGTGAAACTCAGGAGTGGAAATTCTAGGTCAAAACAGTCAAACCTGAAAAATTCTCCCATTTATCTCACTTTCCAAATCGGCTATTTGGTGTAGATTGTTCTCTATTCCTGTCAAGTCCCGTGAGTTTCACCTTTAGTGAATAGACCTGTATGAGTAGACCCTGCATTTGGATGGCTGAATTAGCCCTCAGAGCCCCCACTCAGAGGAGGGAGAGGGAACAAGGAGCTCACAGCAGTATGACCACTCAAATACACTTGAGTGCTCGCACTCTGTACAGTGTCCCTTTTAATTTGAGTAAAGGTTTGAACATGTTTCTATACATTTATAATTTACTCTGTTTTCTTTTTCAACTATCATTTCATTATACTAAAAACTTATAAAAATACATATCTCTTTTCTGTGAGATTTTATTAAACACTGTATCCTTGTTAATTCACTATTGTTAATCTTGTTTATTGTTTATTTTTCTTTGTCATTAGTTACCAGACAATGATGATTTGCGCTTTGTGGTTTCTCTCTGTCCTATCTAAGCTGTATTTGGCAGGTAAAGTATGATTTCAGCTTTTTCCTGTTGATCAGCAAAGTTTAACCCTGCAAGTGTAACAGAGCTAGTGATCTCCGGTGATGCTGTTGAATGTTCTTTAAGGTATCATTTATGGTATCATTGCTATGGAGAAATAAAAAGAGCTGTTCAATCATCTGACATGTCTTAAACCCTTTGGCTGCAAGGGCATTTTTTTGAATTTGTGCACGCTAGCGGCCAGGCCAGTTTTGAGTATTCTACCATCATGCACATTAATAGGTCTATTCAAAGAAAGGTGAACTCGGGAGAGTGACTGGAGAAGTGAAGATTCTAGGTCAAAATTGCCAAACCAGAAAAATTCTAGAATTTTCACTTCCCCAGTCATTTTCCTGGTTTTCACCTCTCTCTGAATAACCCTGTAAGTCAAAATAGCCAAACCAGAAAAATGCTCCCATTTATCTCACTTTCCAAATCAGCTATTTGGTCTAGACTCTAGATTGTTCTCTTCTCCTGCCAATTCTCCTGAGTTTCACCTTTCTTTGAATAGACCTGTAAGTTATTTTCCCAAAGGTGTATTCTTGCGTAGGCAAACAAGGCCTGAGCCTTTCACTAGGGAATGACCCTCAGGAATATTTAAACAAGAAAAGCGGATAGATCCCTGGACTGGAAATATTACAATGCTACATTTTATTGTTTCAGTATTAAATTTGCAAAACTCAATATGTTATGATTAGGCATTAAAGCAGAAATTATTATTTATTTTTATTATCCTTTATTTATAAAGCGCCAGCATATTCCGTAGCGCTGTACAATGGGGAAGCACAAACATGAGACATACATGATAAATAAGGAAACGACAACCCTGCCCAAAGGTTGTCTAGGAAGTACAGCACTTTAACCAAGTGCTCGGCCAGACATCCCGTGAGCTTACAATCTAAGGGACGGGGTAAGTGAAATAGATGGGAGCAGAGGGAAGGTGAAGCTGGTTGCTAGAAGAAATGTTGTGATGGTTGCATGGGAAGGACCAGAAGCTTGGGCTGAGTAAAGGTAATTAGAGAGAGAAGTGGAAACAGCTGTAAAGGAGCCCTTAAATTATGGACCAGGCCTGGGTGGGAGGGACAGCAGAGTGGAGAATCTTGTTGTCTGTGTTGGTCAGTGTATGCTAGAAGATAGAATGGAGATTTGCTAAGTGTGCTTCTAAGAAACTACATGGCAGGAGGGGGGAGGAGGAGGAGCAGGAAGAGGGGGGAGGGTGAGAGGCTGAGGAGAAGACCATGTTAAAAAAGATTACGTAAAAAGGAGGGAACATTGAAACATGGAATCAGACAGAAATTAATACATTTAGAAATAAAATGCAGTTGCAAGAATGACGTTCTTTGGAGGATAGCGTTGGACGGAATTATTATTATTATTATTCTTTATTTATAAAGCGCCAGCATATTCCGCAGCGCTGTACAATAAGCACAGTATAGACAGGGTTACAATACATTGAACAACATTTGACAAACAGTACAGGAGGAGATGAGGGCCCTATTCCCGTAGGAACTCACAATCTAGGAGGGTTGGGGTTGGAAACAGGAGGAGAGGACTGCAAGGTGAGAGTGATTGATGGTTGCGTCAGTGAGTTGGGTGGTAGGCTTCCCTAAATAGGAACGTTTTAAGGGAGCGTTTGAAGGAAGAGAAGTTAGGGGAAAGTCTGACAGTACGAGGGAGAGCGTTCCAGAGAGTGGGGGCTGCGTGTGAGAAATCCTGCAGTCTATCATGGGAAGAGGTGATGCAGGGAGAAGCTAGTCGCAGGTCACTGTTTGACCTTAGGGAGCGGGCCGGGGTGTATTTGGTGATTAGTGAGGACAGGTAGTGGGGAGCTGAGTTAGTGAGGGTTTTGTAGGTAAGGATAAGGATTTTGAACTTAATTCTGCAGTGGATGGGGAGCCAGTGAAGGGACTCGCAGAGGGGAGTGGCAGAGACAGAGCGGCGGGTGAGGTGAATTAGCCTGGCGGAGGCGTTCAGGATGGATTGTAGGGGGGAGAGGCGGGACAGAGGGAGGCCAGATAAGAGATTATTGCAATAGTCGAGTCAGGAGATTACCAGGGCGTGTATGAGTTGTTTTGTGGTGACAGCGGTAAGAAATGGCCGAATTCTGTAAATATTACGCAGTTGGTATCGGCAGGAGGAGGAAAGAGACTTGATGTGGGGGATGAAGGAAAGAGCAGCGTCAAGTGTAACTCCAAGACAGCGAACTTGGTTTGATGGGGAAATGGTGATACCATCCACCGTGATAGAGAAGTCAGGAGGTGGGGAGTCATTGGAGGGAGGAATAAGTAGGAGTTCAGTCTTTGACATGTTGATCTTTAGGTGGTGGGAGGCCATCCAGGAGGAGATGCCAGATAAACAGTCACTGACTTTTGAAAGGACAGGGGGAGAGAGATCAGGGGTAGAGAGGTAGATCTGAGTGTCATCAGCGTAGAGGTGGTAATTGAAGCCAAAGCTGTTGATGATTTTGCCCAGGGAGGAGGTGTAGATGGAAAAGAGCAGAGGACCAAGGACAGAGCCTTGAGGTACACCAACAGATAGAGGCAATGAGGAGGAGGAGTTACCAGCAAAGGACACACAGAAGGACCTGTTGGATAAATAGGATTCGACCCAAGCGAGTGCAGTGTCACCGAGACCCAGAGAGTTGAGGGTCTGTAGAAGGAGGGGGTGGTCAACAGTGTCAAAAGCAGCCGAGAGGTCGAGCAGGATGAGAATAGAATAGTGGCCGTGTTTTTTAGCAGTTAGGAGGTCGTTGGAATTCTGAATTCCTGCTACCTTATGCTCGTTCCGGGGTGTTGGTCAGTGTATGCTTATGCTCATTCCAGGGTGCAGAGTGGAGAATCTTGTGGTCTGTGTTAGTGTATGCTTGCTTATGCTCGCTCTGGGGTGTTGGTCAGTGTATGCTTATGCTTGCTCCAGGATGTTGGTCAATGTATGCTTATGCTCGCTCCGTGATGTTGGTCAATGTATGCTTATGCTCGCTCCGGGATGTTGGTCAGTATATGCTTATGCTCGCTCCGGGGTGTTGGTCAGTGTATGCTTATGCTCGTTCCGGGGTGTTGGTCAGTGTATGTTATGCTCGTTCTGGGGTGCAGAGTGGAGAATCTTGTGGTCTGTGTTGGTGAGTGTATAATATTGTTTGATAAGGTACGCTTAAATCTTGCTGACTATGAAATCCTTCCCAACTACACTCCTCTGACCAAGGGTCAAGTTGAGAAACGGAGTTCCCATTGATCCCACAAACTATATGGACCCTAATACAATCATCACGCTAAAACGGGGACGCTAAGGAGGAAAGCATGCGCCTGTAGTTTTCTGCTTAGCATCCCCATTTTAGCGTGATATTACGGGGCAGGCGCTAATCCAGCAGCCTGCACCGTACCACAGCGCTAGGACTACTCTATTAAAATTTTTATTTTTTTTTTCCAAAAAAAGCCTAAACAAATAAAGATTTTTTTTTGCTGCAGATTAAAAGAATAAACTGTTTAATAAATATTCGGTAAAAACGGGAATATTTTTTAACATTGAAACCTACGGGATTCCCCTGATTAAACCTGCCGAATGAAACCATCGAAAATTAGGACATTTCACTGACATTTCGGTGCTGTTCAGTGCTCTCTGAATAGATTAACCATTACTTCTCTATGGGAAATTCACTGCCATCTAAGATCACCGTACTTCGCTGGCAATTCGCTAACATTTGGTGAATTGCCAGCTTTTGAATAGCCGAATGGCCACGAATTTGCACTGTACGGGGAAATTCACTGTTCCGTGCAATTTCGGAGGCCATTGAATAACCCCTTTAGTCAAAAGTAGGAACTGCAAGATAAAAATAAAGTACAAAGTCACTCCTGCAAAGAAATAAAAAAAAAAGGTATTCAGTTGTGGAGAGAGTGGACGTTCATGTCTGGTGCCATTCATAAATGTAAAGTTAGCAGTGTGGTGTTGGATATCTGTGTAAATAAGTGAGAATATCTTAAAATATCTTTCCAATCAAGTTGATGTGTATCACCATTTTTTTTGTTTTACTACGAACAACGTGAAACAGAATATATGTAAATGTATCATCTTTTTTATCGTTTGTAGGTGGAAGTATTATTCCTACAGGTCAGATAATTCCCCATGTGCCTTTTGTTCAGAGAGGATCGAATGTCACATTGTTCTGCATCTTACATAACAGAAATTTGTCAAATAATGTGCTGTGGAAGGTGAATGGCAGAGTGATTCCGAAAGAACAGTACCAGTTTGTGAATGGAACCATCAGCAGTATTACCTTCCAAAATCTGACAGCTGCCAGTGTACACGTGGGCTGCTCCATTCATACACATTCATATAAAGAGATTCAGATCCTGCATCAAATATATATTCAGACTGGGTGTAAGTATTTCCTGAGAAGAAGCTAAAATATTGCTTCTCAGTGTATCCATTAATGTCATACTTAATGTAATTTGCATTATGTGTGGGAGGCTCAGTTGAAAGTTGGCATATAAAACAATATGCAGCTTTTATGTAGATATAGTTCTGTTGTGTAGTACTATCAGGGTTATTCAGAGAGCGTGAAAAGCAGGAGAATGACTGGAGAATAAAAAATTCTAGGTCAAACTAGCCAAACCAGAAAAATTCTCCCTTTCATCTCACTTTCCAAATCGGCTATTTTGACCTAGAATTTTTCATTCTCCAGTCGTTCTCCTGCTTTTCACGCTCTCTGAATAACCCTGTATGTTTTGAAAAAAGGCTCTGCTAGAGCAAACTCATTAGGCAGAGGTTTCCTCATCTTCACTTTTTTTATAGTGACGAACAACAATATATTTATTTTATGAATAATTAAATATTAAAAAGCTATGTCCTGTGCAATTTCTGCAGGGCCAGATTTATAATTTAGGCAAAGGAGGCATGTGCCTATAGGTGCCCACCACAGGGGGTGCTTTGCTCTGTAAATTAAAAAAAAATAAAAAACGTTTTTTAAATAAATAAATCTTTTGTGTAATTTTACAGAGCAAGGCACCCTGTGTAACGCACACATTTCTCTGTAAAACTGAAAAGTGTTAAAAGAAAATAACAACATAGCTTAAACATAATTATCATGTACAATTTACAGCCTGGAGCTGGGTCGTGGCAGAGAGCTCAGGCCACCATGACTGAGCAGTTTGAGCATCCAGCTTCCCAGCTGCTTGTCCTTAGCTCTTCCCCTTCCCTCCTCCATATATCCTGTCAGCGCTCGTGGAGATCCTTTTGACGTGCATCATTTGCACTTGCATGGACCTGGAGATGTATTTGGGAGGTGCAGGCTGGATGTTCTGTGTCATTTCCTTGCCCTCTCTTGTGTCTGTGTAATGTGAGTTATGCATGAATAATGTTAATGTCTATTGTTATGGTCCATGTTTATCTGCTGTATATTTCAGTAAACTGTATATTTGAGTAAAGTTTTGTTAAACTTCTTTGTCAGACAAACACTGCCCCATTATCTGATTACTGTTACAATGGTTTATATAATTACTGTGTGGTCACTGATTATCAGCTACTACTGTTATCTAATGTATTCATGCATTCTGATGCAAAGCCTGTGATTACATGACACCATATTGTTTCATGTCTGGACATGTCTGGTTTACTTAAGGCTTGGGGGCATCATGGTGTAGTTCTCCATTGTCTCTAGCCCATCTTGGAACTCTGTGTGTGTGTGTATATCAGGGACATGGAGTCAGGGGCGGCAGGTGAGGCAGGGCCTCACTTGCCATTAAGTGGGCTCACCTGCCAAATCACTAGTACTGAATGAATAATAAAATAAAATAGTTAACAAACTCACCTGCTCCACGCTCCCCCACCATCTGTCTCTGCCTCTGTGTGCATTATATATTCACAGCAGTGGCAGCCTGCCCTCCGTGAGCCTACACAATTTGCGTAGCTAAACGCTACGCTAATTGCATAAACTCAAGCTGGCCAAGAGATTCAGGCGCTGCCTACTTTCCTGAAACTACACTCTTCAGTGCCTCAGAGAGGCACTGAGAGCAAGGGAATAACTTGGACCAATGGGAAAGCACCATTGGTCTCAAGCCATTAAAAAAATGCCTCCCATTCATTGATTGATGCAAGACAGTCATGTGACTGTACTCGTCGGTCATGGGACTGGGAGGGTGGGGCCTCAAGTTGTCTCTGTCAGAGAGTGTGGTCACCACACACGTAACTCGGCTGCCTGGAGTGGACGACGCAGATCCTGGGGAGCACTGAGAGCAGCCAGTTCCTGGTAAGCACTGAGAGCAGCCAGATCCTGGGGAGCACTGAGAACAGCCAGATGCTGGGGAGCACTAAACAACTAGATCCTGGGGAGCACTGAACAGCCCGATCCTGGGAAGCACTGAGAGCAGACAGATCCTGGGGTGTGCTGAGAGCAGCCAGATCCTGGGGAGCACTGAACCTGAACCTACGTAACCTATTAATATCTGGCTCTGATGCTAGCCGGTGCCTCACCAGCCACTGATCTCACCGCACATCCCTGGTGTATATAGGGCACGAGAGTCTGGCTGGAGAGAAAAGGGGGGGGGTGTCCAGCAAGGAAGCGGCATTGGCAGACGTGATCTGTCACAATCCTCTTTTGTCAGATTTTTTTTCTAAATGAGTAATGTACCCTGGAAAAGGAAAACTTAAAAAATGTCGCCCTCAATTTTTGCTTTTTTTTGGGTGGTGGGTGCTCCAGATTTCTGTGTCTACAGTCTCCTGAGATGTAAACCTTAACAGATATTTTAAACATTTTCTCTGCTTTTTATTTAACAGATCCTCCAGACTCCCCTCAAAATGTATCCTGTGTTTACTACCACAAGGCAAATTTCACTTGTACATGGATTCCAGGAAAACATACAAATCTTAGAACATATTTTACATTGTCTCGAATAGGGTAAGACAACTGTCTGCAATCTGTTACAGTTACAGGTTTTTATAAAAAGCTAACAAGTTCCGTAGTGCTGTACAATGGGTGAGACAGAATAACAAATATATGCACAAGCTAAACACACAGAACAGTAGAAGAGAGGACCCTGCTTTAGAGTTTACAATCTCCATGACAATTTTAAACCCTTTGCACTGTTACCCGCTATCTGCCCAGTCGTAATGTGCAGAGAGAGGGTGTACAAGGGGTTAACAGCTCCGAACCTCTGAACTCTACCCCCCACTCATGGCCTCAAGTTATTAAATTGGATGATAACGCTGACCACAGCTATACAGGAGAAACATTAATAATCTAGAGCTAAAGACAGGACTGGGTTACAAAGTTTTAATGGCAAAAGACAAAAGTAAAACTTTACACAGTGCCAAGATCACATAAACAAGACATACAAAATATAATAAAACATGCAAATACGGTTCTTGGAATAAAATGGGACTTAAACAAAACACTGAAGCCTAACTTACAGAGATAGCACTGGGAAGGAGGCTCCCCTTGGTGCTTCGTCTAAGTCCACAGAATATTCTTAGATGTTCCTTCAACACAAGTCCTTATGAAATACTCTAAGGTTCTGGTGAGCATCCTGTATAAAGAAAGTCCTTCTCCCACCAATTCCTCCCCCCCACACTCAATTTCTGGTTCAGGGCTGGGTTCCCTGATCAAGTTTTCATCCAGTCATCCATCCAAGAGAGCAGATTATCAGATAAGGGGTCTTAAATATCGGCAGGGAGGACTGAAGCATCTGGCCTTCCTTAGTGGGATATTACTGATATTTAATAACTTTGCCAGTTAGTCTTCCCTGTCCCGGTTACTCAGATATTATTATTCATCAGGACAAATGGTTATGGTTTTGTTTGAGTCCAAACATGAACCGGTTACCATATTCCTTTGCCCACTGCGCCATCTCAGTTTAACTCCTTTGAAAACAAGACAGAAAAAAACACATTCTGATTTAAACCCGGCACAGCGAAAAACCAGGCCTGTACATGACATACAGTCTTCTTGATTTTATGTTCTCCAGACGTTTGTTCATCATATACAGCCACTTTCTAGACTTGCCAAGTACTTTGGGAAATGTATGTGGAAATCTCTGTAGTGCAAGATGGTTGAAGTCAGGTCTACGAGTTTCTTACACAATATTAAGTATGGATGCACTGTTTCTTTTTGTGGACTTAAGATACAGATCTAAGGCCCGTGTCAGACGAACGCAGTGATCACGTTCGTGTTGCCGCACAGTTTAACGTCCGTCGTAGCATAGAATTATGATCAATAGAGACCCACACACGAAGTACGTGCGACCCGACCTGTGCACACACAACGCACATGGCAAACGGATGTAAACAATGCACGAGGCAAGAATGTAAAACTGCTACCACGGACGTGCAGAGTTCGCCACGTCCGCGTACCGATCTGTGTGAGTGATGAAGAGATGTCAGACGCGATTTGCGAGGCCCAGCACCTTGACGCACAAAATGGCTTTTCATAACCTTTTCAAATTTTTAGCATTTTTCATATTAATTTTGTTTCCCATAATTCCCTTTTTTTTTCTACGTCCGTCAAGGAAAACGGATCGTGTGGTGTCTACAGTATACACAAAGCATATTTGAACACAATATTATTTTCTATTTCAAAACAGAAAAATACCTGCCATTATAGTATCACAGAGGAGCAGCCTGAGGTCAAAATAGGTCCAGTAACATTAAGGAGCAACTGGTATTCTTTTCAGTAACCAGTATCAACAATGAAGTAAGAATACATTGGCATGACTTCATGGTTACTGAATCCTGACAACTTCACGTTGCTCCTCTGTAATGCCATGAAGTTGTTGTCCTATGTTCATAACAATTCATTCCTGCTCTGTATTTGCGAGAGGACGACCCACAGGCCATACTTTTCCAGATTTAGTCTAATGTCAGACGGGCGCATTCTGTGCGGACTGTGCGTCCATGCACAACGGATGTACTTTCTGACTGACGACAAGGTAGTGGCCACACAGTCCGTTTTTGTGATTGACTTGTCATGTAGATGGGAAATAAAATTAATTTGAAAAACCATTTTGTCCGTCAAAAATTCTGGACGTCTGACTAAGTTCCATCACTCACACACAAAGCTATGTGGACGTTGCGGACGTGGCGCTCTCCACACGTCCGTTCTAGCGGTTTTACGTTCTTGCCTAACTTGCGTCCGTTTGCCGCGCCCTTTGCACGTCCGCACAGAAGTGTGGACGTACTTCGTGTGTGGTTTCTATTGATCATAATTGTATGCTACCACGGACGTTAACCCCTTAAGGACCGAGGACGTACCATGTACGTCATTGCAGCGGGTCTCTCTTAGACCCGCTGACGTACATGGTACGTCCTGCCGTTTTTTGAGCGCTGGAAGCGATCGGATCGCTTCCAGCAGCTCAAACGCCATTGCAGGCTGCCTGGGAGTCCAGGCAGCCGTGCAATGGCGGTTAGAAGTGCCGGGGCACCATGTGATCGCTCCCCGGGAGCGATCAACATCCGGTTTCACCGGAGAGGTGCCCGGCACTTCTAGAGAGCGCTGGAAGCGATCGGTATCGCTTCCAGCTGCTCTGAGTATATTACAAGGATGCCTCGACATCGAGGCATCCTTGCAATATGCTTACCTGCCGCCGGTCCGTCCGTGATCGCTCCCCCGAGCGATCACTTCCGGTAGCGGCAGGAAGTACTGAGTGCCACGAGGTATCGTGGCACTCAGTACAAAAACGATCACATCAGTGATCAGGTGCTCTGCTGGGTGCCTCGAGGGATCAAGGCACCCAGCAGAGTAAAAAAAAGTGTAAAAAAAAGTGAAAAAAAGTAAAATAAAAAGTAAAATAAAAATTAAAATAAACTGACGGTTAGGGGTAGGGTTAGGGTTAGGGTTAGGGTTAGGGGTAGGGTTAGGGGTAGGGGTAGGGTTAGGGGTAGGGTTAGGGTTAGGGGTAGGGTTAGGGGTAGGGCTAGGGTTAGGGTTCTAAGGGCAGGGTCATCTTGGGGCTGAGTGGGATGTTCCTAGCCTGCCTCAGAGAGGAAGGCTAGCAACATCCAATCAGAAGTTAGAAAAAATCAAAATAAAATTTCTAATTTGTCAGGTCAGGTCAATATTTTGTAAATATTGGCTCTGACCTCTGTGATTCTCCCTCCCTCTCCTCACTTGTGTTTTGTTGAGCGAGAGAGAGAGATCAGATTTGACAGGTTAGAGATTTTAGTGAGATTTAGTGAGATTAGAAAAATTGAGGCAGATTTAGAGAGATTTTAGGGAGATTTAGAAGAATTGAGGCAGGTTTAGAGGATTTAGAGAGATTTAGGTGTTTATTTGTATTTTCTTGTGAAACCCAACGGTTCTTCTAAGAACCAACAATCCGCTTATATATATATAATAATTATAAAATTTCATAATCTATTATATATAATGTCTGAGAGGGTGTACAGCGCCGAGGAGGCATATGCCATCCTGGCGTCAGAATCTGAGGCATCTGCGTCAGACTCAGACCCTCATTTCGACCCCGCTAACTGCTCAGAGACGTCGCTAGATACATTATCTACGCTGGCTGATGTATCTAGTGATGTTTCTGATGCAGATCCTGGGTCACCACCTGCCAGCAGGAGACGCACAGCTCCAGCTGAGGAGTGGGTAGTGCCTCATCGCCAGAGGCCAGATATCCCTCCTTTCACGGCAAATCCTGGCATCAATATTGATGTTGCAGGATTTACCGCCACACAGTTTTTGCAGGTGTTTATGGGGGATTATTTGTTGGGCCACATCGTGGCCCAATCAAATCTGTATGCCCATCAGCATTGTGCTGCGAAGCCAGACTCCTACTTGGCAAGGCAGCAATGGACCCCGCTAGATGTGCCAGAATTTCTGAAATTCTGGGCACTTACTATGCTGAGGGCATCATAAAGAAGCCCTCAATTCGCTCCTACTGGAGCAGTAGCCCCATCTGCTCTACCCCCATTTACCCCAATCAATGTCACGTAGAAGGTATGAAAACATTTTGCGTTTCATGCACTTCAGTGACAACAGCCTGTGCCCCCCTAGAGAGCATCCCCAGTTTGACAGGCACCAGACTTTTACATTTTATTCGTACATTTTTATGTTCTACAATTGGTGCTGTATTTTGCCAAAATCTTTGCACACCTATGCATGGGGGGCATGGGTGTACTCAGGAGATCTTGCAGAAAACAACCTGGAGAGTTTTCATGCAGTAACAAACAACAGTGTCTCCTAAATCACAGTCCAAAACTACTGTGGGCGTAAAAATCTGAAAATTGAAAAATTACACCACACACCTTCTCAAATGTTTTGGGCTACAACCGTTGCATCCATGGCATCAAAGCACTCCATATGCAATACCTTGGGGTGTCAACATAACAAATATAAAAATTTTCTGGCAATAATTCAAACTGGGGTATGCGGTAGACCCAAAACCAAAGATAGGCCTAGTTGAAGAAATAATCTCAATTTCAACTCCAATGACAAAGTCATAAAAATTGTATTTGAACCTTCCCAAAATCCTGGCAAACCTATGCATGGGGGGCATGGGTGTACTCAGGAGACCTTGCAGAAAACAACCTGGAGAGTTTTCATGCAGTAACAAACAACAGTGTCTCCTAAATCACAGTCCAAATCTAATGTGGGCGTAAAAATCTGAAAATTGAAAAATTACACCACACACCTTCTCAAATGTTTTGGGCTAAAACCGTTGCATCCATGGCATCAAAGCACTCCATATGCAATACCTTAGGGTGCCAACATAACAAATATAAACAATTTTCTGGCAATAATTCAAACTGGGGTATGCGGTAGACCCAAAACAAAGATAGGCCTAGTTGAAGAAATAATCTCAATTTCAACTCCAATGACAAAGTCATAAAAATTGTATTTGAACCTTCCCAAAATCCTGGCAAACCTATGCATGGGGGGCATGGGTGTACTCAGGAGACCTTGCAGAAAACAACCTGGAGAGTTTTCATGCAGTAACAAACAACAGTGTCTCCTAAATCACAGTCCAAAACTGATGTGGGTGTGAAAATGAAAAATGACCACCAAACTGTATCCAATTTGTTTGGAGCAAACGGATGCATCCATAGCATAAAAACACTCCATTTACAATACTTTGGGGTGTTAGCTTACCAAATATATGCACGTTCATAAAACTGGGGTATGTAAAAAGGCCCCTAAAAAGAAGATAAGCAAAGAAGATACTGTATGTCAAATTAGAAAATTGACAAGCACATGTCAAAGATTGGCGTAGCACCCCAAAAACAACAGAACAAATCTATATATGGGTGGTATCAATTTACTCAGAAGATGTTGCTGAACATATTTTGGGGTGTTTTTTGGCAGTAACCCATAACTGGATTTGACAATTCATGCCTAAAGTACAATGTGTGTGAAAAAATAACACAAAAAGTGACTACCTGAAAGTTTGACATAGAGCTAGTGCATGGAAAGTGTTAAAATACAACTCTTTGAAGCACCCTAGGGTGTGCCCTTTCTAAAAATATATGGTTTGATGGGGGTAAATTACTGTGGCCGGCTTCAAAAATGTCCCAATAGGACATGGGTGCATGATGACGAAATGTGAAAATTCCAAGTTGGAAAACTGAAATGCGCACCCCCCAAATAAGGCCTATTAGCCCCCAAATGACCCGACATACCTATACATGGGTGGTATCAATTTACTCAGAAGATGTTGCTGAACATATTTTGGGGTGTTTTTTGGCAGTAACCCATAACTGGATTTGACAATTCATGCCTAAAGTACAATGTGTGTAAAAAAATAACACAAAAAGTGACTACCTGAAAGTTTGACATAGAGCTAGTGCATGGAAAGTGTTAAAATACAACTCTTTGAAGCACCCCAGGGTGTGCCCTTTCTAAAAATATATGGTTTGATGGGGGTAAATTACTTTGGCCGGCTTCAAAAATGTCCCAAATAGGACATGGGTGCATGATGACGAAATGTGAAAATTCCAAGTTGGAAAACTGAAATGCGCACCCCCCAAATAAGGCCTTTTAGCCCCCAAATGACCCGACATACCTATACTTGGGTGGTATCAATTTACTCAGAAGATGTTGCTGAACATATTTTGGGGTGCTTTTTGGCAGTAAACCTTAAAGTTCACAGTACATGTATTCTTAAATTGCGTTAAAAAAAAAAAAATCACCAAATTTTTTTTTCTCTCAAACTTTGGCATAGATTTGTGGTAAAATGGTTTGCATGGAAAGAGTCAAAATACCCCAAGTTTAATACCTTGATTTGTGTACTTTAAAAAAATATGTATATGTGGAGGGTTATTCAGGAATTAGTGACAGATATCAGTGTTACAATGTCACTATCACTAGTTTTGAAAATAAACTCTTTGGAAATGGCAAAGTGCTACTTGCACTTATTGTTGCATAAAATAAGGAAAAAAGCGAGGAATATGTAAACATTGGGTATTGCTAAACTCAGTACTAAATTTAGAAACTACTAAAGAATAAAAAATTTTTGACGGTTGTTGATACATAAGAAATTTTGGGGGTCAAAGTTCGAAAAAGTGGTGTTTTTTCAATTTTTGTGTCATATTTCACAATATTTTTTATAGTAAATTATATGAAATGATGAAAAAAATGGTATCTTTATAAAGTCCATTTAGTGACGAGAAAAACAGTGTAAAATATGTGTGGGTTACATAAACGAGTAAGAGGAAAATTTGACGTAAACACTAAGAGCGCAGAAACGTAAAAACAGCAGCGGTCACGAACGGACGGATTCGTGTAAAACCGCCCGGTCACTAAGGGGTTAAAATGTGCGGCAACACGGACGTGAACACTGCGCTCGTCTGACCTGAGCCTTAGTGAATAGATAAACTGCCACGGAATTGGACCGTACAGTGAAATTCGATGGCAAGTTTGTCGCTTATTGAGTAACCCCTTTACTTTTTAGTGTCTATACCTACTTCCCTGATACCATATGAGCTAAAAATGAAATTTGATGAAATAACATGTGTTTTTAGTATGGTGGATTTATATTTGGGTGTTTATACTTGTAGGAAAGGAACTCACTGTTTTGCTGTTTTTGCAGTAACATAATTTGGATCCCCAAGAGGTTTTTGACTATTTTCCATATCCTTGCAGACCAGAAGTTACAAGTAATTGTGAAACAATGTTGAACTCGTGTTCTTTTTTTTACCCTGACTTGCATCTGGGTTATGAATATAAGGTGCAAGTGAAGGCTGAGAATATTCTGGGAAACGCGTCAACAGATTTGATGAGGATGGATTCCCTAGAATTAGGTAACACTGTTGTGGTTTGTTTCATACCCCAAGGCATTGCAATGAAGTCTCTGGAAGCTAGTTACAGTTTGCATAGTTCAGTTCGTCGTGAAGGCTCCTATAATCATCAGCTTCAGTGGCGTCACCAGTGACGTCACTAGGGTTGGTGTCACCCCGTGCGGTAACTCATGGTGTCACCCCCCCCCCCCCGAGTTTTACGATTAATTTTTTTAACTACTCTTACTCATAACTCAGTACGCCCATATAACACTGAATGCTCATACACGGTGCACATTACTGTGAGGTTTATTGCTGTGGAGGTCTGTGATATGTTACCACACAAGTTTTGGCAAACTGCCAGCAAGTATGGTGCCTGTTCGAAGGCAGTGAATGTCCCCATAGAGAAGGAATGGTTAATCTGTTCAGGGAACAGCAGAGAAATTCCTAGTTCGCAGGTTTTTTTTTCACTGTAACAGACCTTTTTATTATCATTCATAGGACCTTATATGTTAATTCCAGACATTTTCATTTAGTAGTTTTTTTAAAACAGCGGGCGATGGGTTTGAGGCAGCATTATTTGTGCCCGATTGCGGCCTATTTCCGGTGGGGGCCGCCATCTTGGATGGCAGCCCCAACCTCTGGGTCCCCCCCCCGAGTCAACTGACTCATCGCGCCATGCGCGATGATGTCAGTTAACTGGGGAAGCCCCTAGCTGCAAAGGGATTTCCTAAGGAAATCCCATGCAGGAGATAAAGGGGTTCAAAGAACCCCCCTATCTCCTTATTGGTGGTAGCTAGGGGGTCATGCCTGATATCGATGGAAAAGTCTGAGCATGGCCTTTCCAATGATATCAAACATGACAATGAAAAAAGTAAAATTAAAGTGTTAAAAATAAAAATAATAAAACAATTAATTAATTAAAAAATAAAAACGTGTTTTTTTTTTTTGATGCAGCATTATTGTTCACATTTCAATTATAATGTGAACAATGATGCTAAACCAATGATTTTTTTTGGGGGGGTTTAGCTAAAATCACGTAATTTCTCCCCCCCCCCAACAAAAATGGGTTCCCAAGTCTACGCCATAGAATATAACCGCAAAGGATCGGATAATAAAATGCGAAAAAAAAACACTTTACACACTGTGGATGATTGAAATTTTCATTCACATTTTTTCACTCACATTTCTTTAAATTTTTTGTTATAGCATTCTGGCAGGACATGACGTTTATATATAATTATGATATATTATTAATCTGCCGAGTCTGCCGGAAAGAACGATATATAATTTGTCTGGGTGGTATAATAATACGTGACTTAAAACCGCGTTTAAACATGATGAGCAAAAACTTCAGCAAACTTCACTCCCGAAAGAGCGCCGAAGTTGTAAAATTACTCCCGTCCTTAAGGCTGGCGGCACACGAGCGTTGACAGAGAGAGGAAGGAACGTCCGTGAAAGTGGGCGTTCCTTCCACTCTCTGCGCTCAGCGTACAAAGCGCGATCCTCCTATGGAGAATCACGCTTTGTATCCTGTCAGCGTCCGTTTAGCTTTTTGACGGGGAGGGCTTTTTCACATCCAGTGGAGGGCTTTCCCCGTCAAAAACGCACGGACGCAGGGAATTGCGGGCGCACATGAGCCGTAAATACGCTCGTGTGCCGGGGGCCTTAGGGGTGAACAGACCTTTTTTATTATCATTCATTGGATCTTATATGAAAATTCCAGACATTTTCGTTGTGTAGTTTTTTTGAAAATAGCATTTCAAATTTCAATCTTTCATGCAAACTGTTTTTGGTTTTTTCACCACGTTCGTCTGCTTGTTGGGTTTTTCCGGCAGCTGCTCTGCGCTGTGATCGGTGGCTAGTCAGGTTTTTCTGGCGTGTTCGGTGAGGTTTTTGCAGCGGTTTCTGCGGGTTTTCGGTGAGTGTTCGGCGAGTATTCTGCGTGTTTGCGGCGAGTATTCCCTGCACTACAGGGGCCCTGCGGTGCTTGCTGAATACACCGCAGGGTCGGCGAACTAGGAATCGTCGAATCGCCCCGAAGTGTGGGGAACGAAAGGTCACCAAACGTGCGGTGAGTTTTCGATTTTCTCTGAATAACCCTGTAAGTAATACTCTCCAAAGAGGAGCTATACATGTCCCCTGAGAGGCAATACCAACATGCCCTGGATCAGGCCAGATTAACATAAAGGACATTAGAGATTCAGTTGAGAAGAATGAGGCACAGGAACAATTAAAGTTGGAAAGAATGGGACAGAAGAACGGAAGATGAGAAGAATGGGCAAGAGGAGAAAAGACAACTGAGAAGAATGGGGCAGAGAAGCAATGGGAGGTGAGAAAAGTCCACAAAAATGTGGAAGAGGTTCAATTGAAGTGAGAGAATGTCACGGGTTCACCTACAGCACATCTCAGCAGTTCACCCCTTTCTTACAGGCTTGCAGTTCCAGATGCTGTCTGCAGATCTGCCGAAATCACTAACTCAAGCTGACACATATTCCTGCCTTACCCTCTCCCCTGTGCCAGATCAATAGCTAATTTCCCTTTGCTTTGTACCTGTGTCCAGTCTGGCTCCCTGTACCATATTCACCCCTGACCCTTATCTCTTGGTTTTCCTTTGTGCTTAAAACACTCTTCATCCTATTCCTAGTGTGTGTTCTTTCTCTGCACATCAGGTTCCTCCCTTAAATTGGGGTTTCAGGGCAGCACCCATATATGTGCTGTGACAAAAAGGTGCAGCAGAGGAACATTAAAGTATCAGCTCTAGGGCCATGAAGCCTTTAATCCAGCATTACCCTAGACCATGGCTCAGCAACCTTGGCTCCCTCATGTTTTGGGAACTACATCTCCCAAGATGCTCAGTCACCCATTAGGCTGACTGAGCCACATGGGAAATGTAGTTCCCAAAACATAAGGGAGTCAAGGTTGCTGAGCCCTGGTCTAGACCTATAGTTTTATGGAATGTGATTCACATCCTCCCAAGATATATTTGAATCAGCAGTCCAAGTTGGGAGTCCCTTGGAGGTGCGTTCTCCTAAGGGGTGAAGCTGAGGGAGAGTCAGCAGTTCCAGCTTGAAGACGTTCGTCACTATAAATCCCCCCAAATTAGATAGTTTCTGTTATCCCCTAAATAGTGTTGACCCTCTGCAATACTTCCATTCCTTTATCTATATTTCTTTTTTCCCTTTTCCTTTCTCTTCCTCTCTTCACTCCATTCTTTACCCCCTTTTTTTAATTTATTCATATCTCTACATTCAGCAAGCTTGACTTTTAAACTTTTAGACAGCCTTCGAACCCAGTTCTCACTCAAAGCTACTTTTCTTTCCTGATCACTGCTATCTCTACTGTAATCATGGGAACTTATGTTTACATGTGACAGATGTACCGCTCGACATATGCCCTTGGGTTCCTTGTTGTTACTTGTACTACTATGTATATACAGTTGTGTTCAAAATTATTCAACCCCCAATGCTGTAAAGGGTTTTAAGGAATTTAGTGTACATTTGTAATTGTATTCAGAATGAAATCCTACAAGGACTTTTTAAAGAACCATATGCAACTAAAATGACATCAATTGGTTTTGTAATACAGTAGTAAATGTTTCTTTTGTGAATTCTTCATTGACACAATTATTCAACCCCTTAAACACTACCACTCTGAAGAACAGAGGTTCATTCAAGTGTTTTCAATCAGGTATTGAAAACACCTGTGGATGTCACGGAGCAGCAATAAAGCATAATAAGCACCAATTAGGCAGCTTTAAAATGACTGTGATACTCAGCTCCTTCTAGACATTTACTGGTGTGGTTACAAACATGGTGAAGTCAAGAGAATGGTCCAGGAAGACAAGAGAAGAGGTGATTACTCTTCACAGGAAGGGCAATGGCTATAAGAAGATTGCAAAGATGTTAAACATACCAAGAGAGACCATAGTAAGCATCATTCGCAAATTCAAGGCAAAGGGCACTGTTGAAACGCTACCTGGTCGTGGCAGAAAGAAGATGCTGACTTCAACTGCTGTGTGCTACCTGAAGCGTAGAGTGGAGAAAAGTCCCCGTGTGACTGCTGAGGAACTGAGAAAAGATTTGTCAGATGTGGGTACTGAAGTTTCAGCTCAGACAATACGGCGCACACTGCGTAATGAAGGCCTCCATACCAGAACTCCCAGGCGCACCCCCTCGCTGTCTCCAAAGAATAAGAAGAGTCGACTGCAGTATGCCAAAAGTCATGTGGACAAACCACAGAAGTTTTGGGATAGTGTTCTGTGGACTGATGAAACAAAATTAGAACTGTTTGGGCAAATGGATCAACGCTATGTTTGGAGGAGGAAGAACAAGGCCTATGAAGAAAAGAACACCTTGCCTACTGGGATGCATGGCGGGGGGTCAATCATGCTTTGGTGCTGTTTTGCTTCTGCAGGTACAGGGAAGCTTCAGCGTGTGCAAGGTACCATGAATTCTCTTCAGTACCAGGAGATATTGGATGACAATGTGATGCAGTCCGTCACAAACCTGAGGCTTGGGAGACGTTGGATCTTTCAACAGGACAAAGATCCCAAGCATACCTCCAAGTCCACTAGAGCATGGTTGCAGATTAATTAATTCTATTCACTGAGTTCTCAATTCGCCAAATACTGGCGAATTGACAGCAAAATACAGTGCAATTTGCCACAATTCACCGCAATTTGGCAGCACCGAAATTGTCCCATAGCATACTATTGTGTCTTCTATTCACAGAATGCCGGATTGCACCGACATTCCGGTGAAATGTCCTGATTAATTGCTACGAAATGCAACGAACAGGACATCAACAATCAACATTGGTACGTCTTTATTTTCACCGAACGGTACTATTCGGGGCCAATTTGGAGGTTCGTGAATAACCCCTTTTGTGCTAATGTGACAACTGTCAGGTCTAAAATGTAGAAGTAGGATCTGAAGACAGCAACAAAAATAATTGTATATAATAGACTCAGTTGTGTAAGATGGATCTGAACCTTTTTGGATATATTGTGTTATCTCAAATAAGATGTCCAACATTTTATCTTCTTCTTTTAGTGAGACTGGAACCTCCTGATATATTTTCTGTGGAAACTGTTTCTATCGAAGCCACATCACTTAGAATATGCTGGAAAAGACCTCGAATGACACCGGAAGAGATGAGAGTGAAGTGCAGTGTACGGTATAAAGCCATCAACAGCAAAGGATGGGTTGGTACTTTATGTTGCACAAAAAGATCATTAGTAACAATAACAGTCTTACATAATAGACTACAAAGTAGAAACTAAACCAGTATAGTAAATATGTGACACAACTCAACCTAAACGCTAATATTGTCTGTTCCAAATTGTTTGTAGATTTCGTGTTGGTGTCAGAGCGTAAAATAATGGTTAGTCTCATAGACTGAGATCACAGTTTGAGATTTGGGTTATGGATGCTTTGTTGTTAGATTAACAAGTCTATTCAATAAAGGTTAAACTTAGGAGAAGAGAACAAGTTAGACCAAATAGTCGATTTGGAAAGTGAGATAAATGGGAGAATTATTCAGGTTTTGGCTATTCTGACCAGGAATTTTCACTTTTCTTGACAATTCTCCTGTATTGAATAGCCCTGGTCGTCTTAGAGCTACAGGTGGAGCACGCCTTATCTGGAATTCTAAAATAATTATTAGTTACGTTCATGACGGGTCCTCCTTCCCTTCAGACCTCCTCTGAGGGCGGCAGCACCAGTGAGGGATGTGCTGGAACATGCTGTGCAGCTCCAGCATGACATGCTGCACAGAGCCAGCAAGAGACACGCTGAAATTAACTATAAACATATAGATACCTCCAAAAACCAAGCGATAGAGACACGGTGGCTCCGAATAGTATGTCCCTCAAAAAGTGGTGTGGGTCTCTCAGAGCGTATATGTCTGGTGGTGCTGCTGCAGCATGAGCTTCGTGGCTTCCATACCGTGTCCGTCCTCTTCTTTGGAATTCTAGCAGGATTCCAAAATCGTGAACTTTCAGCTTATTCTACCTAGCTTGTTACGTGAGTTATTTAAATCACACTCTGTGTAAAATTTACCCCCTAATCCCCTCATTTCTTTCCTCTCAAATAATTGTGCAGATGTTGCTGACAGCATCTGCACAATTATTTTTTGTTATTGGTTCTTTTAGTTACTTGTAAATACTTGTCTTTTGTCCAGCAGTTCAGGGCTGCTCCTCCTCTTCCTCTCCAGAGCTTTGAAAGGCGGGATGTCCCTGAAGCTTGCGTAGCCTGTGTAACTTCAATACGTATTCTACGCAAATTGCGTATCTAGCGTGAAGCTGAAGGATGGATTATTTCTGCTCGCCCAAGTGTAGCACCAGTCCACAGCCACTGTCTTGCCGATCGCTCGCTATTGCGAGCGTTTGGGAGAAAGGATGATGTCAGCATGCTGACATCATTGGCCCCTGCATTGGTCCCCTGCAGGTGGGATATTCAAAATCCCATCGGCTGAGTGACAGCTGTGTGAGCGAAGGAAATTCCTCCACCGCACACAGAAAATCAGCCAAACAGGGCTACAGGGGTGGGGAAAGGAGAGCTGGGGGGGGGGGGCACTCCACGCAGCCTGACCATTTTAATAACCTAAAGTACTCAGGGTGTGTAGGGTGTCCCTTTAAATAAGATTTCATCTACCATAAGTAAATATTACACTGGTCAACACACGTTTTCTGGCATAAGGTATTAAGGTAATTTCAGGGTGCTGATTCTAAATCTGGCATCAGTTTTTGTCTATCACATCAGGTTTTTGAGATATCAAATATTGCGTTTTCAATAAAAACAGCAAATTGATCCTGCAAAGTGAAGCTGCCACAGGTGTAGCAGAAGATATCTGAGTCATTACTGCATTGCCTTCTTTCGGATGTTGTAGCCATTGTTAGATCACACCTTGCAGAAGTAAAATATTAACCCCTTCCCAACCGCTGATTTACCATGTTCGTCCGATCGGGAAGTCTCCCTTAGACCTGCGGATGTACATGGTACGTCAGGGGTCTCCTAACCTCCCTCCCGCCCGATACTTATCTTACCTGAAATTAGTCTAAAACAGCTGCAAAAGTCCAGGCCAGAAAATATATATATTTATTGCTGACCAGTGTTATATTTCCACTGTAAAATCTATTGTCAGTCACTTACGGTATATTTATTTTTCTAGTTTGAAGCCTGACTGTTTTAGCTGGTTTAGAAAAGCGAGAAAAGGAATAGACAAAGTGCAAACACGACTAACATAAAATCTCAATATTCTATTTTTAGCGTTTTCACAATGACATAATGATGCAGAAAAAAGAAAGCATTGTGTACACTATCACCGGGCTCCTTCCCTTTACTATGTACACTGTGTCACTACAATGTTCTGGTGCAGATGGACAAATACTGTGGAGTGACTGGAGCGCAGAGAAAACTGGGAGAACAGCAGAACGAGGCAGGTCACTAAAAAGCAATACATATCTATTCTATAGGGCTCTATATATACGCTCCATAACCTACAGACATATATTTATATATACCATGTGTGTATCTCTATATAGAAAACTGTTCGCGTCCGTCGCCGCAGGTGGCGGACTCAATGTGCATGCGCAAGGCTACTTGCGCATGCGCGCTGTGATTACCAGCCGGCGTGCGTGATGGACAACAAAAAAGTATTTGGAAAGTGAGATAAATGGGAGAATTTTTCTGGTTTGGCTGTTTTGACCTAGAATTTTAACTTCTCCAGTCATTCTCCTGGTTTTCACCTCTCTCTGAATACCCCTGATAATTTTTGATAGTAGTGTCCCATTTAATGTCTAGGTGCAAGTCAGGGGAATCTAACACCTTCTAAACACTGGTGTTAAGCTCTTAATGACACTTAAAGCCTAGTGGTAATTTCCCTGAGCAATTGAAATATACAGTATATGGAGTTGTTAAGGCTCTACCACATAGTCAGGCCAGGGTCCATGGGAGACCCGTCTGTCTGTCTGTCTGCCTGTCTGTCTGCTCTCTTGGATGCTCACTGAGGCTGTATTTCCAGCGTGGGTTCACTATTCAGATTCCAGCTTACTTCAGTTTTACAAGAAGAGCCAGCGTGATGCCAACTGATTGGACAAACTTAAACCGTACATATATTTATTCAGAATTTTCTGTTTTCTGACCATTTATTTTCACTTTGTTTTACTGGATAGTTATAATTTGGAGGTGACAGATTTTGTTGCTTCTTATGAAAACATTGTGGTTATTTTACAGGATATAATTTATGCCGCGCATGCAGTGTGCACGTTCCCTACTCATCACATGACAGCACTGCTTTATTTTAATAGCTCCTTCACATAAAGTGGACCTATGGAGACGTATACACGCAAGCCATGGGAATAGATCAGTGCAGCTGAAATGGAGGGTATGTGCTGTTTTTCCTGATGCTTTAAGTTGTGCTGTGCATCTACATGAACTCATAAGCTACTACTACTAAGCTACTACTAAAGTCTACTACTACGCTACTACTTTCCAGTCCATTTCACTCAGACTGTGTAATTCTGGATAACATTGTGTACCTTTACACAAGCCAGGCTGGTTTAAGTGCATTATGGGACTGGAGCTGAAGATTTTTGTGGACCTGAGCCACATTCCACTTCATCAAGCCTTTTCCATATTCTTCTCTTCATCCATTGTGTTCCTGTCCCATTCTTCTCTCACAAACCTCTGTTGAGTCACTGCCCCGACCATCTTGTGTTGGTGACAATTGGTGCTGACATAGATCATTTTTCAGTGGGCCTACAGTATTTTGGGACTCGAGCCTGGAGCTGATCAATCATCGCAGGCTTTGCTTTGTTCGTTTGGGTTGTTCCGCGGTAAAGTATTCATTCTCTTGCTTTGGTTTTACTGTTTATAGTTGAGACTGCAGATCTTGATGCAAGGGACCCATCTGGCATACACGAGGCTCTCACTACTTTAACAGCGCCATGTTATTTTGCTTTATTATTGTCTTCTAACCAATATCGATCATTACTAATAATGTTTTGCGAGCTGGTTGTTCATACTGACAATACCATTACTTTATAAAGTGATATGTCTGTGCTCTGAGACCAGGTGAATATGTCTATATGTTAAAGTAAGGCTGATTTACTTCTATATTATCAAAAATGACTATGCGGCTCCTGTGCTATTCCAAGTCAAGCCATGTCGAACTCCTGTTGCAGCTTATAAAATATATAACCTGAATCGGCGCAAATAATGCTTCCTGGGGTCCTGGGATCTCGCGTATATATGGAAAAAATAGACAATAATAGTGCAATACAGTTGCTATAAATGTAATTATGATAATACAGATGATTTCCCACTCACAAGTGTAGAGCCCAATCACTGGCTCTGAGTGGATCCAGACATGCGGGTATATTGTCTTCCAAATTCTCAGGTGACCCCCACCTTGCCTAGTATACTATACTGTAGACCTCACAGATCTGCGCAAGGAGTTTTTCTCTTTTCTGTCTTCCATTGTACGATTCTGGACAGAACATCCTAGGCAAGGTGGGGGTCACCTGAGAATTTGGAAGACAATATACCCGCATGTCTGGACCCACTCAGAGCCAGTGATTGGGCTCTACACTTGTGAGTGGGAAATCATCTGTATTATCATAATTACATTTATAGCATACTGTATTGCTCTATTATTGTCTATTTTTTCCATATATACGCAAGATCCCAGGACCCCAGGAAGCATTATTCGCGCCGATTCAGGTTATATATTTTATATTCTGTGTGCATTGGTATAGGGGAAACCACTATATCCTGTTATTGGCCATCTTGGGTGCCGTGGTGGTGGATACATATTGTGTGGCGCTGCACCATTCTCTGTATAAATTCCTGTTGCAGCTTGTCTTGTAAGGCAGCTCATGGTACAGTTATACTTACTGTACTTGGTACCAGAAGCACAAATCTACTGGAAGCAGGTGAATAATGATCTGGACCTCAGAAAGCTGTTAAATAAGAGCTGATGGACAGACTTGTAGGGTAAGGGAAGTCCTCCTTTGTGGAAGTTTGAATCAGCCCATCGGGACACTCACCCAGAAGAGAAGAGAGTGGATGCCCTTTTAAATACATTAAATGGAATTAGCGGAGAGAGTGTCCCTTTAAAGGGACACTCTGCAAATCCCAACCACGGTAGTGTATTAACGTGGCCAGGTTGTGTAGCATCTAACCCCCCTCCCACTAGTACCAATCTGGTGAAATTGTTGAAGTGAGTAAGAGTTTCCTCCACCCCACTCAGCGTCAGCAGCACCAGAGATTTTGAATTTCCCGGCTGCCGGTCACCAGACTGGTCAATGGTGACATCCGCACGCTCTGCATGCTGGCATCACCCTCTCTGACTGCCAGTGAAAGTCAGTCTAATGCACACAGTGCGGATCCATCATCCTGTGCAGGCGCTACAGACCTTGCGTAACGCACCCAGGGACACATATAGGGTAAAATATCTTCTTAACTAAATATACCTGAGAAAAGCAAAGTTCATGTAAGATATCAGCAACATAAAATAAACACATTTCCTTTTTTTTGATGGTATTGGTCCTTTAAAAAGGCTTGATTAGCAGCTACCACGTTTTATCAAGGTTAAGCATTCTTTGAAAGTGACATTGGGATGTTTTTTCATTGGTGACTGGGTGAAGCCTTATGTTACTATACTATGGTTCTCTAATACCTATATGAATCCTACATGCTGTAACATTCAATGTGTTTGTGTAGGAAAGAAACGATGTCAAAGCATCTGGAATAACGTTGGGTTACAGAGTGAAGTGGTTCCCCGAAGACAGGACGGCAACACAAAGAACAGAAACTACAACTCTCAAAGACATTACCATCCAAGTTTCTGGAAAAGCGTATCTGGTGTCCGTTGTATCTTACAATTCGGCTGGCGTCTCCCCTGCGGCTTTCCTGAGAATCCCAGCTGATGGGGGAATAAGTAAGTCATGTGTGAGAACGCCAGATGATACCAGTGTTACTTTTCAAAGAAACTTTCAGCTTAGTTTTGGTCATAAGGGGACATTTCGGTGCTCTCTCGTTCCACCCACTTCGAGGAATCAACCTCCCCGACCCTGTGGTGAATGCCAAATTCACCGCAGGGTCCCCTAAGTGTAGTGAATGGATCCAAAAATCGGCTGAAAATCCACCAATAATCACTGAAAACCCTGCCGATAAGCCACTAATACAATCCAAAAAATCAGATCGCTCCAAAACACCGCAGAAAACTTGCTGAAAAAGCCGACAATCTGCCGAAGGCAGCGCTGACCAGTCACAGGGAAAGAGGCGACAAGCCAACGAGCGGGGTAAAAAAAGAAATCAAAACGATTGAAAATTTCAAAATTGTAAATGCTGTTTGCAAAAATAACTACTGGACGAAAATGTCTGGAATTAACATATAAGGTCCTATGAATGATAATAAAAAGATCTGTTACAGAATAAACGCTATTTTAAAAAAATACTTTGCCGGAAAAATTCCCAAAAATGGCAAAAAAAATCCCAAAAAAATAAATTAAGACTCTTTGCTGCCAATTAAAAAAATAAACTTTTTATTAGATATTGAATAAAAACGGAAATATTTTTAAACATTGAAACCCATAGGATCCGCCTGAATAAACCTGCCAAATGAAACCACAGAACATCAGGGCATTTCACTGCTGTCCGTTGTTCTCTGAATAGATTAACCATTGCTTCTCTATGGGGATTTCTTTGCCGACGAACAGGCACTGTATTTTGCTGGCAATTCGGTAAAATTTGGAAAACTGCCTGCTGTCTGAATGGCCACAAAATTACACCGTATGGGGAAATTCACCGTTCAGTGCAATTTCGCGGCCAGATCGGCTCTCTCTGAATAAGTCTGTAAGTTTTTATTTAGTTACATTCTAGTTTTCGTGACTGAATTAATGTAGTTGACTAACAGGGTTATTCAGAGAGAGGTGAAAACCAGGAGAATTGCCAGGAGAATGAACAATCTAGACCAAATAGCCGATTTGGAAAGTGAGATAAATAGGAGAATTTTTCTGGTTTGGCTATTTTGACCTAGAATTTTCACTTCTCCAGTCATTCTCCTGGTTTTCACCTCTCTATAAATAACCCTGTAAGTCTTTGACGAAAATGATTAGTTGGTGAAATTAACACTGGATGACACTCAGGGGTGGTTTAAGAAGCACAAGGAGCATTTCATGAAATGAATACAAAATACAGGCTGGTTAGGATGGCTAACATTTATGGGTGAACACATGGGATGAGGGAAGGGCACGCAGGTGATTGTTACTCATTCCTGTGTACTTGGGTACATTGAGAGATAATTTATGGATTATGTCTGCCATGTATTGATATGGCGAATATTATTATGATGGAATTTCTGTGAATTATCCAGGAAGTATTTCTATGTGTTATTGTTATACAGTATATTGTTAGTTACATTAATAAGGCACCCGATGAATATATTTCAAATGCACTCTATGTCTTGCAGCTTGCAAACTCATTAATTATATTCAGATATTGAAGTGGGATGATAACCTAATCATAAAGTGGAATGCCACAGCAGCAGAAATTGGGATATTTGTAGTGGAATGGCACAGAGCCTATGATACAAACTCTAATGACCTGTACTGGCAATATATCAAAAACTCAACAGAATGGACGCCTCAAAAAGGTACACACTGCCAGCTTCTACAAACGGTGTAAAGTCATGTTAAATGTAAGTCATTATAGGCTCATGTTAGTTTAACCCCTTCTCGCCTCGGGGGCGTGCAATGCTGTACTTGTGGCGTGCGGCTCTTATTGCCACAGGATGGCATAGCACGCACCGCTCCCTCCCATTGTGCGCCTCCTGGCCTGCCTCCTTTGCTGACGCACCGTATGCGTCATTGGAAATCAAATATTAAAACTATTGAAACTGCAGCAGACTTACATCCCTAAAGGTGCTGTGTACAAGTGGCGGACTGTTTAGAAAGACTTGTTAAGTCACGCAAAGAAATGCAAAGTATGTAATAGATAAATAATGGTTGATAATGCAAAATCCATATTATAAGCATAGGCTGTGACAGCAACGAATATGTGCCAGATAGCGATACAATGGCCATAGGTTGCCAGTATATTGAGGCAACCAAATGATACCCCAGCTTCTCCATGAAAGGCCACTAGACTGATCAAACGTTTGCTTGACTGACCAAGTTCTGGTTTATTCCTTATTTCTAGCTGTGTCGAACATATCTGGACCCTCCAATTACAACTTTAACCGACCCGTGTTCCTGGAACACCAATCAAGGCCCCATCTCCCCCAGTCTGTACCATTATAGCCAATCTTAATCATCAAAATTGTGGAGAGGTCCAAGTGGAAAGAACTTTTTTATTTCCCTTCAGATCTCAAACTCCAGACCCCCAGATGTCGATTGCCTAAATTTCCTATAATTCTTTGAATGCAATAGATGATCAGAGATTCGGGGGATCTGTAGTTCGGAAGCATCTGTGGGGGCCGGAGTTTGAGATGCCTGGTGGTCTATAATTGACCACCTATAATGCTTAGAATATCTCTATTAAGTCAGGTCATTTTGGTCTGCATGTAGCCTTTCAAATTATCATTAACCCGGTGACATTTTGACCAAATAATGTAAGCGGAGAATTCAAGTTTGTTTTGTACCACTTATGGCTTTCTCAGGCTACAGTCACCATAGAGTATAATCATGTGTAGGTGTAACAATTGGGGATCTTCTATCAGAAACATTTTATGAGGCAGCATACATCCAGCCATTTCCCATATTGAGAAGAAAGAAGCCCTGAGAAATAAACCTTTCTTAAGATATTACAATAGTATGACAATTGTTTTTATGTCAAACTATCTCTGTGTTTCTATCCCCCCCCCCAGGGACTTTCGAACCGTATACTTGTTTTATATTGTCAGTTTATCCATTGGTCGGAGACAAAGTGGAAGCCTCCTCCACCGTAGATTTCTATTTCAAAGAAGGAGGTATGTGACTTCCTTGTCTTATCTTATGTGACGGACTGCAACTTCAGCCCCAAACTAATAAAGATTACTCCAAATCACTAGGCAAGACCAGTGTTCTAGAGTCACAGCAATAGACTAACTCTTTATTCAAACAGACCTACAGCTATGTGCATTTAGGGACATTCCCCCTTCATGAATAAATTGCAGAAAATATCAACAGATCCAGTAACAGGACAAGGGGAAGTTACCTTCAAAACAATGGAGAGTTTACACAGGCAACCTTTATCTTAAACTGCCTGCTAGTTCCTGGGAGAAAGGCGGTGGGTGGGAGCAGAGCATGTGAAAACAAAGGAATATATTCTTACAGTGGGTGTACACTATACAGAGAGAGGATAGATAATAGAGGGTATATACTATACAGAGAGAGGATAGATAATACAGTGGGCGTATACTATACAGAGACAGGATAGTGATATAGAGGGAATGTACACAGTATATACAACAGGAGACGCGACAATAAATACATAAGGGAATAATACACAGACACAGTTCAACATAAATCCTGGATTCCCTGGGCAACCCGTTTGGCAAACCCCAGATAGCACTAGTCAGTAGGAAGGAGGCTAGCCTCCAGGGTCCTCCAACTGCCCCAGTGACGGCTGAGTCTGTCACATCTTACAATACTCAGTCACTCCTATGATAAAGTATTCTGATTTTGTGAGCAGATGTAGGAATGTGCTTTATATAAGGAATATGTATTTTCAGGTTTCTTTTATGTATCTTTTTATCCATATCGTTAAATAATTTTAGCTCCCCGACGTGGTCCTAGTGTAACCACCAAGAGCCTCTCTAATACAGAGGTGACCCTGAAATGGGATACCATCCCCGAGGAAGACAGAAATGGATTTATTACTAACTACACTATATTTTATCAATCGCTCAACGGGAAGCAATCTGGTGAGTGGTTTGTAAACAATTTAATTACAATTTTGTCAATGAATGTATTTTCGGGTTGTTAGAGGGAACTTGTACTCAACGGGTTCTCTCTCATAGCAATATCCAATCAGGGGAACAATATCGCAGCGGTCATAAAGATAAGTGTAATGTCTCATCTTCTGCCGAGATAACGCTGTCTGCACTTACCCAGCACTGGTTGCAGCCATCTTTGTACTCCATGACCATCACTTAGCACCTGGCGTTTGACCCTCAACGGTGACATTGGTGCATTGGGAAATGGAGTACAATGGAGGCGCTAATGTGGTGTCGATATTCAAGTAATGCGGCCGACAAGGATTATAACACAAAACCTCGACAGCAATGTGCAAACAACAGTAGAGAAAGAGAGGGGGATCCTAGTGGCGCAGTCCCTTCTGAGGGTGATCTACATACTGTGGGTACAGGTATGATGTTCCTATTGATCCAATAAGTGCACGGTAGAAATAACCGCTAAGGTGCTGATTATAAAGTGCAATAGTGGCAGTGAGCAGAATAAAATAGTGAGCAGAATAAAACAGTTAACGTCCTGTTCTATACAAATATTGGCTGCCTAATTGCATTCAGGATACATATAAGTGCAAATGCAATAATATGAAAAAAATGTGCATGTATAAGTGCACGTGGAAAAATTCCTAAAAAGAGTCCCGTGTTCCAGTTCGTTGTGAATAAAAGGGAAAAAGATAAAAAAGTGTTAAAATGGTTCGGACCGTGTATAAAAGCAAGGGTAATCCAGTAGAATCTCCGCTAAGATGATCCGGAGGTTTCGAGTGGGGTCCTAGGGTGTTGTCCTCTCCTAGGTCCTATATAGGCTCACGATTCCCAGAAATTGGGAAGGGGAGGGAGAGGGAAACAAAAAGAAAAATGGTGCAATACTGATAGATAAATAATCAGGTGCCTTGATGTCAAGGGGACACTTACAGTGTATAGAGCCTCTTGTACCGGCTCTGGTGTGGAGTGCCTTGGGCCTAATCGAGGGTGGCCTCTGCCCTTCTTTATAATAGTCCCGAGGTGACCTTTGTCTCTTACTCTTTAATGCTTGCAAAGAGAAAACATCCTCATAGCGCAATATGCATCTAATGGTTAAAAGAGGTAGGCAATAATCAAGGACAAACTCACCGATGTTGGAGCCTTGAATGGCAGGCTCAACTTGCGGGCATATGGTACTACTACGGTGGGTACCTGCACCTCTTTCAGCAGCAGACAATCTTCTTGCAAGGAAAAAAGAATATATACAGCATGCACTGTGCAATAAATCTCTCAGATAGATGCAGATGGTAAAGGAAAAGGGTTTTAATGGGTTAAAAAAGCAGTGAGTATCACAGATACGCGTTTCGGCTAGCAAATGTAGCCTTCCTCAGTCTATGTGAAGGATAATCTTTTTGAAGGTCCCCTTTTTTGAGATTATCCTTCACATAGACTGCGGAAGGCTACATTTGCTAGCCGAAACGCGTATCTGTGATACTCACTGCTTTTTTAACCCATTAAAACCCTTTTCCTTTACCATCTGCATCTATCTGAGAGATTTATTGCACAGTGCATGCTGTATATATTCTTTTTTCCTTGCAAGAAGATTGTCTGCTGCTGAAAGAGGTGCAGGTACCCACCGTAGTAGTACCATATGCCTGCAAGTTGAGCCTGCCATTCAAGGCTCCAACATCGGTGAGTTTGTCCTTGATTATTGCCTACCTCTTTTAACCATTAGATGCATATTGCGCTATGAGGATGTTTTCTCTTTGCAAGCATTAAAGAGTAAGAGACAAAGGTCACCTCGGGACTACTATAAAGAAGGGCAGAGGCCACCCTCGATTAGGCCCAAGGCACTCCACACCAGAGCCGGTACAAGAGGCTCTATACACTGTAAGTGTCCCCTTGACATCAAGGCACCTGATTATTTATCTATCAGTATTGCACCATTTTTCTTTTTGTTTCCCTCTCCCTCCCCTTCCCAATTTCTGGGAATCGTGAGCCTATATAGGACCTAGGAGAGGACAACACCCTAGGACCCCACTCGAAACCTCCGGATCATCTTAGCGGAGATTCTACTGGATTACCCTTGCTTTTATACACGGTCCGAACTATTTTAACACTTTCTTATCTTTTTCCCTTTTATTCACAACGAACTGGAACACGGGACTCTTTTTAGGAATTTTTCCACGTGCACTTATACATGCACATTTTTTTCATATTATTGCATTTGCACTTATATGTATCCTGAATGCAATTAGGCAGCCAATATTTGTATAGAACAGGACGTTAACTGTTTTATTCTGCTCACTATTTTATTCTGCTCACTGCCACTATTGCACTTTATAATCAGCACCTTAGCGGTTATTTCTACCGTGCACTTATTGGATCAATAGGAACATCATACCTGTACCCACATTACATAGATCACCCTCAGAAGGGACTGCGCCACTAGGATCCCCCTCTCTTTCTCCACATTGGTGCATTGATCCATCAGTCAATTTGTCGGCCTGCAATCCAATGCAAGGAGTGAATTGACTTAGTAAATGTTAGAAAGGGAATTCCTCACATTTCCCCCTCTATAAATGTGTTATATACATATATGTGCTAGCGCATGTATAGGGTGTGATTCCATGTCAGCTTGCATTGTGTACATGCACGTTAATTTATAAGTATGAGCTGACGACCTTATTTTTTCTTATGATTGTACAGTAATTATCCTTTTTTTTTCTTCCATTTTCTTTTGCCTATTCCATTGTAATGAGCATCCGGCTTGGTATAGTTAATTTTATTTCTACAGTTACGTTTTCACAGTGGCGACTCTAGGACCAATATTTAGGTGGGGGCACAGAAGATACCGCAGTCAAAACTGGGGGGGCACTAATAATTTTCACCACTAAATCATACCACTGAATAAAACTAAGAGCCCTATCACCTGGTGTGAACTAAAACACCATCACTAAAGGAAAAATTTAGCACGAGTCGCTAAAACTTAGTGCCTGACGACCTACTAACAGATCACCTTGTCTGCGGTAATCCATAAACAAGGTCGTTTGGCGCACGCTAGGAAAACTCTAAGACCCGAGCTGAGACCCAGCGCTAATGCAGTTGTATACAGGATAGAACTGTTTTTTCTTTCCAGTGCAGAGTGCCGGGCCATACCTATCCCCCGGCCTAACAAGCTTGAATATGAACACATACAGGGTTATCCAAAGAGATCCAAATTGCTTGAGAAAGGTAACCGAACGCTGAAAATCAGCGTTCGGTTACCTTTCCTGGCCATTCGGCTATCCAGAGAGCAGGCAATTCGCCAAATCCTGGCGAATTGCCTGAACATACAGTGCCTGTTCGGTGCCTGTTCGAGGGCAGTGAAATCCCCATGAAAATGCACTGCTTCGGCTATTCAGAGAAAACAAACCAGCAGTGAAAGGTTCCCGAAATGCCCTGCCATTCGGTGATTTAATTCGGCAAATTTATTCAGGAGAATCCCATAGGCTTCAATGTTAAAAATATTCCCGTTTTAATTCAATATCTAATAAACCGTTAATTATAAAATTCTGCAGTAAAGAGTCTCTTTATTTATAGATTGTTTAGGATATTTTAAGCATTTTTCAGAATTTTTTTTTTTTAAGTTTACTTATTTTTTCTGTAACAGCCCTTTTTATTATCATTCCCTGGACCTCATATGCAAATTTCAGAGATTTTCGCTCAGTAGTTTCTTTGCAAACAGCTTTT
Organism: Leptobrachium leishanense; assembly: GCA_009667805.1. Taxonomy (NCBI): domain Eukaryota; kingdom Metazoa; phylum Chordata; class Amphibia; order Anura; family Megophryidae; genus Leptobrachium; species Leptobrachium leishanense. The sequence goes on along the minus strand of CM019063.1, from coordinate 20,409,531 downwards.
CACTTTCACATTCATACAAACTGTTTTGCTAATTTATTCACCTCCCTCTGTCTGCGGTCTCGGCTTTTTCTCGCCTTTTTCGGCGGCTTCGCTGCATGCAATCGGCTCCTGCTCGGGTTTTTCCGGCGTCTTCGACGGGTTAATCCAGATGTTTTTGTGGCTTTTCGGCGTGTATTCGGCAGATTTTGCGGTTAGTTTTCGTCGGGTTTGCGGTAGCTTTTCCCTGCAATTTCGGGGACCCTGTGATGTTTGCTGAATACACCGCAGGGTCACCGAAATGGGATCGGCAAAAGGAACCGAATTGAAGAGAACAAAAAGTCACCGAACGTGCGGTGACTTTTCGAATCTCTTTGGATAACCCTGATACAGTGAATAACCTCACACCCTGCATTATTAAAAGCCTCCAAGGTGGCCGTATCATCCATGTTTTGATGCACACATATATCAAGGCTGATGGACATTGCATGATAAATGCCACCCAGCAGCATGTAGAATCATTACACTGCATTTAATAGATCCAAAAGGAAGGCCAGGTGAGCGACAAAAATTTCCCTGCTGCAGCATATAAATAATACATGTTTCAGGGCAAGACTTATCCATGTGTCACTTTAAACATGGTCCACACGGTCACCCTAATAATCAACCACTTCCATACTATGAATAACCCCCAGCATAAAATGTTTAAAATTAGGCAATATATTAGGATATATGTGGATAAAGGATACATTTATAATAGAGCCTACTGCAACAGTAACGACAATGCGGACCAGATCCATTGCTATGGTGTATGGGGCCAAGAGAACACCTGTGCTGCATTCCTTTCAATTGCCTGTTAATTTTGGGTGAGGACCTGTTTTTTCTGTTTTTTTGAGATAGCGCCAGGGTTGAGCAGTAGGTAAAATGTTGCAATTAGCGCCCCTAAAAAATTAGCGCTGGCACCAAGTGATTTGTTAGCTGCAAAAGCGCTAGAGATCTCTAGCGCTCTCCGTGTTAAGTAAAGGACGCGGAAAGTACAGTAAGTTTGCGGTACAAATCGCCAATAGCAACGCACTAAGTGATTTTTCCCATTTGTAGCGGGAGGCAAACGATCTGTTGGTCAGACGCTAGACTCAATTAACCTGGCGCTAACGCAAAACCATGCCGACGCAAGGGTTAACCCACACCAGGTAATAGTTCCCTAAATAAGTATATAAATAATATTCCAAAACCCCAGAGTAATGTGATGCAATGAGTAATGTGATGCAATGATGCCTTTTTATTGTACTAACCTGATACTTTATTTGCCGCAATTCGGCAGTTTTCGCTGAATGTCTGATAGCTGCTTCAGCGACTACACTTTTAGCAAATTACAGTGACCATTCACTAAATAGGAATTCACTATATTTTCGGCTAAATGAATTCCCCGAAATGTGACGAAAAGCAAAGGATCTAAAGATGACACAAAACGAAAGGAGGATAGTGCGCTTACAGATAGGAAAGAGAGGAAGTGAAGATCGCTATAATTGCCAAATATGGTATCTCCCCAATACCAGAAAAAAACATGAAAACACAAAAGAACAAGCAAGGCAGCGCTACTTCACCCTCTCAAGGGAAATGTACACAGGGAAAGGGAAAAACAAGGTATATATAATACCAAACCGTCAAAAATGACTGGTAGGATGTACCATTGGGTTCAAGAAACACATGAAATCAGATAGAACGTACATTTATACATGGTGAAGAATGTTCTGATGAATAGAAATGGTTTCTGTACACAAGTGTTCTTTCTTCTGTTTGAGGATGTATGTCCAACTTGTATGATGGATACCTCAACAAAGAGAGAGAAAAAAAATACGTGGTGCAATACTGTGTGTCCAAATGGAACAGTAATATATATGGAGGAAGATAGTAGAAAAAAGAACTCACATTCTTCTAGAGCTTCCAGCCCTCATGTGTCTGCCTTCCAGGTTGTTATAGGCCAACCGGTTTGCCCTCGGACTCACGGCTCAGATTTCCATATGTGGTGTAAATCATCTCAGGCACCTTGTCACGGAACGGACATGAGAGCTCTTTTCAGCGAGCCACAGGACTAAAGACTGAACCCTTTTTAAAGACCATTTTTCCTTTTTTCGTTTTGGTTTTGCGTGTGAGCCTATGGACCTCTTATTTTATTGCTAGATGTGGTTTTATTGGTGTAACGTAATGAAAATGTACCCTGTATGATGTGACTGTAAAAGTATGAAAGAAACCGTTTGTATGTGTTTTTCCCCGTCGCCATTTTGCTCATCCCAGCATGGTTTCACAGAACAAAGGATCTCATGCCCCAAGATGGAGGACGCCACACCCCCCATCGAGTGGTGGTGCCACTGTTCCAGCACCCTCGCAGACACGAGGGCTGAATTCCCAAAAAGGCTACGGGAGGGCCTAGATCGGTATCATGGATCTACAGTTGAGCCCTCTGGGCCCGAGTGGCGGGACGAGATCCGCCAAGAACTCTGGTACGAGGCACTGTGCCATGAAAGGGACTACCATGGTGTCAATGTTCCCTCCGACGCTGCCATCTACCAAGTGCAGTACAATGCCAGAGCAGCATTCCTGAAAGGCCGACCCCCAGAGGAGTGGGAGGCAGAGCTCCAATACCTGGTTCAGCAGGAGATCGCACTGGATGCCGCTTACCGGGCGTCCCAGTGGTTAATAGGCCCCCTGCTACCCCACACCATCGACGGCGCCTCCACCGCAGGCCTCTACGGCGGCACAGGGCTGCTGTACGAAAGGATGGCCAACGACCCCGGGTTTGGAGAAGAGTCGGAGTGGCGGTTGGAGGAGATACTGGAACGCCGGGAAGAGGAACTCTCATACGAGTGCAAGGACTTCGAGATAGAGGAACTGGAGTTCCTGGTAGAGCGCGAATGGGAGCTTGAGAAGGCCTACAGAAGGTTGTTGGACGACGCTCCGCAGTCAGGCCTAAGCCCCATGACCTGGGACTGTCTGGCCGAAGAAGCAGACAGTCCAAGTGACACGGAAGTATTGGAGCCCGAGATGCTCCCATGGGTCCCCGTCGGGACCACAGTAGACGAGCTGGCCAGGTTGGAAGAAGCACGGCAGGTGCCAAGCGACCAGAATGGGCCGCGTAAAGGGTCCGAGTGGCCCAGAGAGGAAGTTATCTTCCCGCCCCCGCAAGAAGACACTGTGCCAGTGTCCGCTTACCCAGCAGAAGAGCTGGCAACGGGGCAGAGTGTCGCTGGCCTCTGCCCATCCTCCACCATCTGCCCCGAGGAGCAGAAGGGGGATACCCTCGAGCTGCTTTTCCCACAGCCGCTTACCCCATCCAACCCCCTGGACTTTGTTCCTGTACCCACCTCCCCAGCAGAAGAGCTGGCAACGGGGCAGAGTGCCGCTGGCCTCTGCCCACCCTCCATTGTCTGCCCTGAGGAGCAGAAGGAGGATTTACCCGAGCTGCTTATCCCGCAGCCGTTGACCCCATCCGACCCCCTGGACTTTGTTCCCACTCCCGCTTACCCAGCAGAAGAGCTGGCAATGGGGCAGAGTGCCGCTGGCCTCTGCCCACTCTCCCTCATCTGTCCCGAGGAGCAGAAGGAGGATTTCCCCGAGCTGCTTATCCCGCAGCCGTTTACCCCATCCAACCCCCTGGACTTTGTTCCTGTACCCACCTCCCCAGCAGAAGAGCTGGCAACGGGGTAGAGTGCCGCTGGCCTCTGCCCACCCTCCATCGTCTGCCCTGAGGAGCAGAAGGAGGATTTACCCGAGCTGCTTATCCCGCAGCCGTTGACCCCATCCGACCCCCTGGACTTTTTTCCCACACCCGCTTACCCAGCAGAAGAGCTGGCAACGGGGCAGAGTGCCGCTGGCCTCTGCCCACCCTCCCTCGTCTGTCCCGAGGAGCAGAAGGAGGATTTCCCCGAGCTGCTTACCCCGCAGCCGTTGACCCCATCCAACCGCCTGGACGTCGTTCCTGCACCCGCTTCCCCAGCAGAAGAGCTGGCAACCGGACCGAGTGCCGCCGGCCTCTGCCCAACCTTCACCGCCTGCCTCGGGGAACAGAAAGCGGATACGCCCGGGCTGCTTATTCCACAGCCACTGACCCCACCGGAGATGGAGGACGCCATTCTCCTGCCCGGGGACCCTTCCTCGGCCTTGAACCCCCCAGCCGACGTGCTGGCAATGGGGCAGAGCCTGTTTCAACTCTGCCCATCTCCACACCCCTTTGGCCCGGAGGCCCCATGCAGCCACTGTTTTTTCCAACGGCTGACCAGGGCACTCGGGGCGCGTGCATTTAGCACCCGTTTTTCCCGGGTGCACGATACCTCCGGAGGTGGTACAGGCGGTACCCCTCCCCGACCACAGGACCCTTATTCCGGAGGGGGTACCCCCAAAGACTTGTACCCCCAACACGCCAGGCACTGCCACAAGGACAAATGGAGAAGCCTGGTGGCTCGCCTCCTTCCCACAGACTATGAGCCACAAAGACTGCTCCGACTTCCCCGAGTTGACCCGTGTGGGTCCAACCGTGTCCGTCGGACTCTAGAAGGGGGAGAAATGTCACGGAACGGACATGAGAGCTCTTTTCAGCGAGCCACAGGACTAAAGACTGAACCCTTTTTAAAGACCATTTTTCCTGTTTTCGTTTTGGTTTTGCGTGTGAGCCTATGGACCTCTTATTTTATTGCTAGATGTGGTTTTATTGGTGTAATGTAATGAAAATGTACCCTGTATGATGTGACTGTAAAAGTATGAAAGAAACCGTTTGTATGTGTTTTTCCCCGTCGCCATTTTGCTCATCCCAGCATGGTTTCACAGAACAAAGGATCTCATGCCCCAAGATGGAGGATGCAGCAGGCCAGAGGAGTGGAGGCTTTTCCAAGACCTCATTTGCCTAATCCCCTGGACAATGGGGGAGACTGAAAGGGCAAAATAGAGGATACAGCAAGCCAGTTGATTGGAGGCTTTTCCAAGACCTCACCTGCCTAATTCCTGGACAATGGGAAGGCTGAAAGGGACCTGATAGGGAACTGGAGGCTGGGAAAGGAGCCAATCAGTGCTGGTTGTGTGGGTGGGGGAGTTGGTAATCTGTTTGTGTGAAGTTATATAAATGACCTGTTGAAACCCATAAAATTCAATTCACTGTTTTAAAGCATACAGCCGCGTCTGGTGTCTTCATTTCAGAGCTACAATCACTATTGCAGGAGACACTCAGCGGTCTCCTGCATCACCACTCAACCCAGGAACGGGATCCCCAAGGCAACACCGCACCATCTCTCCAGACGCCGGACCAACGACATTTCATCCTCCAGGTCGCTCGAGACGCCGAGTGCCATGCCACTCGGTAGTCGGGCCGGACGCCATCAAAGGGGGGGGGGTCAGATAGAGCAGGACCGCAGGCAGACTTCCATCCCGTCACACACCTCAATAGGTAAAGAGTATGAATGCTTTGCTGCAGGTTTCCAAACTGCCAGCCTCAGAGCTTCACCATGCTCTGCCTTTCCTCCGTCCAGGAAACATTTAATGTAATTCATCAACAGGTGGGAGACACCACTGCAAAGCTCAGCAGTGGTGTCTCCCACCTGTTGATTAATTACATTAATGTTTCCCGGATGGAGGAAAGGCAGAGCATGGTGAAGCTCTGAGGCTGGCAATTTGGAAACCTGCAGCAAAGCATTCATACTCTTTACCTATTGAGGTGCCTGAGATGGTTTACACCACATATGGAGATCTGAGCCGTAAGTCCAAGGGGAAACCGGTTGTCCTATAACAACCTGGAAGGCAGACACATGAGGGCTGGAAGCTCTCGAAGAATGTGAGTTCTTTTTTCTACTATCTTCCTCCATATATATTACTGTTCCATTTGGACACACAGTATTGTACCAGTATTGCACCACGTATTTTTTTCTCTCTCTTTGTTGAGGTTACCATCATACAAGTTGGACATACATCCTCAAACAGAAGAAAGAACACTTGTGTACAGAAACCATTTCTATTCATCAGAACATTCTTCACCATGTATAAATGTATGTTCTATCTGATTTCATGTGTTTCTTGAACCCAATGGTACATCCTACCAGTCATTTTTGACTGTTTGGTATTATATATACCTTGTTTTTCCCTTTCCCTGTGTACATTTCCCTTGAGAGGGTGACGTAGCGCTGCCTTGCTTGTTCTTTTGTGTTTTCAAAGGATCTAAAGATGATTAGACGCTTTAGATTCTAACTTCCATAATAACCCCTAAAATGCCATAAACCCAGGGAAATACAATAAAAATAATAAACAATGTGGGATTTAGCTACCCCTTAACCCCTAATATGCCATTAATCATGGGAAAACATGAAATTAATACACTGTGCAGCATGTAGCCTACCTATTAACCCCTACAAAGCAATTAATCAAGGAAAAAATAAAATGTATACTGTGAGGGATGAAGCCTACCCATTAACCCTTAATATACAACTAAACCAAGGCAAAAACCAACGTAATACACAATGTAATGTATAGTCTGAACATTAACCACTTCACTGCTGAGACATTTCAACCCTGTGAAAATGCTTAAGATTAAGTGCCTGTTATTATTTAATGTTTTATGACTTTTATTTCAAACTGAATATGGTCGTTTTGGGTATCATTGGAAAGGCCAGAATCTGCCCTTTCCAATGACCTATAGATTGACCATATACGATGCACAGGGACGGAGATGCAGTGGTCCGACAAAGTGTGGGAAGCTGGATGCTGATTTTTGGTGGGGGGCACATTGGGGGGGGGGGCAATTGCCCCCGTTGTCCCCCTGTAGAGTCGCCTATGCGTTTCCAGAACAGCTCCCCCGATTTTCTTGAAAAAATAACTCTGTCCTTACATGTATTTTTGTTGTACTAAAGTATGTCTCTGCCACATTACTTTTTAGAATTGTGTTTTTTAAATGGGCCGTCTCTAAATATATGAAACGCTTGCTATTTTATTATCTTAGTTGTGACTGTGGACTACAGCATCCATGAATACACTCTTCAGGCCTTGGCTCCCAACACCCTGCACTCCGTATATGTCACAGCAGGCACCCAGGCAGGGAGTACATGTGGAAATATTGTTCACTTCAACACAATGAAATATAGTAAGTCACTATCCATCACGGGATCTATTAGCCGGATGTTTATATAAATTTATATACACACATAGCTTGCCGTAATTATGTAGAATGAGGTTCGGCCTCAGGGAAAATGCATTTCTCTTCTAGGCCTCCATTCTGTCAACAGAGCTGTACTATAAAGTTCCAACAAGCAGTATTGTAGATTTCTAACAGTAACCGGGTTATTCAAAGAGAATCGAAAAGTCACCGCACGTTCGGTGACTTTTCGTTCTCTTCAATTCGGTGCGATTTGGCGATCCCATTTCGGCAACCCTGTGGTGTATTCAGCGAGCACCACAGGGCCATCATAGTGCAGGGAAAAGCCACCGCACACCCGACGAACACTCACCGCAAAACCCGGCGAATGCCCACCGAAACCAGCAAAAACATCTGGATTAACCCCACCGAACCCGCTGGAGAAACCCGAGCAGGAGCCGATCAGAGCAGCCGCCCGGAAAAACTGACACCGCAGACGAATGGAGTGAAAAAAAACAAAAACCGTACGCTTGAAGGTTTGAAAAGTAAAACGCTGTTTGTAAACAAACTACAGAACAAATATGTCTGAAATTTACATATAAGATCCAATGAATGATAATAAAAAGGGCTGTTACAGAAAATAGAAAAAAACTATTTAAAAATGAAAAGAAAAATTTTAGCAAAAAAATCCTGAAAAAATGCCTAAAAGATCCTAAAAAATCTATAAATAAAGCGACTTTTTACTGCAGAATATAATATTAAATGGTTTATTAGATATTAAATTAAAACTGGAATATTTTTAACATTGAAGCCTATGGGATTCGCCTGAATAAATCTGGCGCATGAAACCACCGAACAGCAGGACATTTCAGCAACTTTTTACTGCTGTTTTGCGTTCTCTGAATAGATGAAGCAGTGCTTTTTCATGGGGATTTCACTGCCCTCGAACAGGCACCGAACAGGCACCGTATGTGCAGGCAATTCGTCAGGTTTTGGTGAACTGCCTGCTCTCTGGATAGCCGAATGGCCAGGAAAGGTAACCGTACTCTGAATTTCACTGTTCGGTTACTTTTCGGCCACAATTCGGAGCTCTTTGAATAACCCTGTAACAGAAAAGGAATTATGAAGGGAAAGCTCTGGGGTAACACAGTGCTATGAAAGGGTAAAATACAGTAGGGGTTATTCACGGAACGGTGAATTTTGCGGCCATCCAAAAAGCTGGCAAATCACCAAATATTGGCGAAATGCCAGTGAAATACGATGCAATTTGGCAGCAGCGAAATTCCCCATAGAGAAGCAATGGTTAATCTATTTAGAGAACTGGGCGAAATGCCCATATTTTCAGTGGTTTCGTTCGACAGGTTTAAACAGATGAGTCCCATATGTTTCCATGTAAAAAAAAAATCCCTGTTTGTAAAATCTTTATTTAACCGTTTTTTATTCTTTTCATTTGCAGCAAAATGTAATTTTATTAATTTTTTTAGGCATTTTTCTGTTTGTTTTCAGCACCATTTTTGATTCTTTCCTTTTTATGGTGTTTTTTTTTTTAAAATTCTGTAACCAACCTTTTTTACTGTTATTCATAGGACCTTATAGATTATTTCCATGCATTATTTTTGTTTAAGACTCAGGGCAGACGAGCGCACTGATCTCGTCTGTGTTGCCGCACATATTAACGCCCGTGGTAGCATACAATTATGATCAATAGAGACCCACACACAAAGTACGTCCGCACAGAAGTGCAGACACACAACGGACGCGGCAAACGGACGCAAGTTAGGCAAGAACGTAAATCCACTAGAACGGACGTGCAGAGTGCGCCACGTCCGCAACGTCCGCATAGTTTTGTGTGTGAGTGATGGAACGTAGTAAGACAGACTGCATTTTAGACGTCCAGCATTTTGACAGACAAAATGTTTTTCATATTAATCTATTTTCCTTCTACATCAGTCAAAAAAAACCTCAGTCACAAAAACGGACCGTGTGGCCACTACCTTGTCGTCAGTCAGAAAGTACGTCCGTTGTGCACGGACGCACAGTCCGCACAGAATGCGTTCGTCTGACCCTAGCCTTGAACGCCTTTAAAAAATTGCATTGTGTTCTTTTTTAACCCCTGTTCGGTGGCTGGTCGACTTTTTTCAGTGGCTGATCAGAAGTGTTCACCGGTCTGTTCGGCGGATCGTCGGCTACGTTCGGCAGTTTGCGGCTACGTTAGGCTGTTTGATTGGATGCATTCGACGGATCCATTCGCCGCACTTCAGGGACCCTGCAGTGACTGCTGAATTCACCGCAGGGTTGGCTAATTCAGCTCTCCGAAGTGCGCTGAGTAAAAGAGCTCCTAAATTTCCGTACTCTTTCAATATCCCCATGTGTGTTATAATAGCTATAAAGCCATGTGTAGTACAAACAGTACCTGTATATACTGTATACAGTGTAACTGAACCGGTTGTGTGTTATCAGTGTGCTCCTAAAAAGTCATTAATTGCTACATTTGTTTACGCTTCCCCTTTTCAGCAGTTGTATCAACTAATATTGTTATCACACAAATACTACAAGTTGAGAATCACAAAATTTTCCTATTCCATAACGGAAAGTTTAGATTTTAATAAGGACACGGAGGCGAGTATTTGCTGTTCTTTCTTAACTGCCCCAACAGCAGCGAAGAAACTTTTATTGAAAAAATAACAGAAAACAAACGGTCCTCCCTTCCCCAACGTGGGGAGGGGAACCTAGCTCCCCAGATCCTCCCCTTCCAGTCCATAAACCACTCCCCCGGAAGCAGCCCCTCCTCTTTCGAAGCTGCGACCTGACAACGGTGGGAGCCTCAGAAGCGAAACTGGAGTAGGAGATCAGGAGCCAAAACATCGAGGAACCATATCAGGAACTCAGAAGGCTGAAATAGACAAAGCACATGAAAGAACAGTGAGACACTGTAATCTGGTTAAACAAAGGGAGCCCTGGCAGCCGCCAAAACAGTCCATCCCATGCGGAATCCAATCAAACCGGGTGGGGTAGGGCGGGAAATACTCGCCTCCGTGTCCTTATTAAAATCTAAACTTTCCGTTATGGAATAGGAAAATTTTGTGATTTTAAGGCAGGACACGGAGGCTTCGTATTTGCTAGTTCAAAGCGGAACAGAAGCCGCATCCGACCAATGGACAATGGGCTTGAAGTAGAAGGTACGAAACGTGGGCTCGCTAGACCAGTCAGCCGCACGTAAGATGTCCTCCAGTCGACAGCCCATCGAAGCCGCCTTTGAGGCGGAGGCACTGCGGACAGAATGGGCCCCGAAAGCCGACACATCCACCCCGGCCTGTGCCATAAGCCATCGCATCCAACGAGCCAAAGTGGGAGAGGAGACCGGGTTATGAGGAGATCGAAAAGAGACAAAGAGAGGTGAAACCGGGAGAACCCTGAAGGAGTGAGTACGAGACTCGTACTCCCGGAGACACGAAACCGGGCAGAGACGGGGAGAAACCCGAAAAGACAGGAAGAGTACCGAAGTCAGGGACGTCTTGGTACGACGTGAAATATCGAAGCGTACACCTTCGGGAACATAAGAACGGGCGCCGAAATCCAGCGCCCTAACATCTCCGACACGTTTACAGGCCACTAGACAGAAAAGCATAAGGAGTTTAGCCGAAAGGGCCTGCAGTGAGAGAGCTGCATTCTCAGGCCATCGATCCAGGAAGGAGAGTACCCTGGACACGTCCCAAGTACAGGAGTATTTGGGTGCCGGAGGGCGGGAGAAGCGCATGCCTCGTAGCAGGCGACAAACCAAAGGATGGGATCCCGCGGCGACTCCCGAAAATCCAGAATGGCCAGCCGAAATAGCCGAACGAAGGACATTCACGGTGCGATAAGCCTTACCAGAGTCGAAGGCGTGGGTGAGGAAATCCAGGAGAGCTGTCACAGGGGCCAAAAAGGGATCTCTATCCCGTTCCAGACACCAGCCATCCCACCATGCGGACTTGTAGGCGAGTCGGGTACCCGGAGCCCAGGATTGGAGCAAGAGGTCTGTAGTGCGCTCCGAAAGGCGTGAGCCTGTAGGGGGGTGCCAGAGAGCCACCACGCCAGGAGTTGAAGACGGTGGGAGGTCATCAGTGGATGGGGTTGCCCCTCGTGGTCCAGCAGAAGGTCCGGGGAGGGAGGCAGAAGCCTCGGGACATCTATCGCCATGCTCAGGAGCGTTGGGAACCACGGTTGGGACTTCCAAAATGGAGTTATCAGGACCACAGATGCCTCCTGAGCTCGGATCTGTGACAGAGTGCGAGCAATGAGGACGAACGGTGGGAAGGCGTAGAGGGGGCCCTTGGACCAATCCTGGAGGAACGCATCCGTGGCCATGGCGTCCGGATCCGGTCTCCAGCTGAAGAAGTCGGGCAGCTGTGTATTGAGCCTGGAGGCGAACAAGTCTATCCGGAAAGGCCCCCAGAGCGCGGATAGTGAAGAGAAACTGTGCCGTGACAGTCGCCAGTCTCCCGAGTCCGCAAAGTGCCTGGAGTTCCAATCGGCCACTTCGTTCGTCAGACCGGGAATGAACTGGGCGTGGACCGAGATCCCGAGGGGAAGGCAGAATTCCCAGAGTCGTAGAGCCATGGCTGATAGGTCTGCCGAGCGAGGGCCTCCCATGCCGTTGATGTAGCGGACCGCAGGTATGTTGTCCATCCGAAGTACGACCGAGTCCGGAGGGGATCGCCGTGTAAAGCAACGGAGTGCGAATAATCCCGCCAGGAGTTCCAGGCAATTGATGTGCCACAACTGTTCCAGGGGGGACCAGCGACCGCCTGTCTCCTGGGACCCACATCTCGCGCCCCAGCCCAGTCTGCTGGCGTCCGAATCGATGGTCATCGTGGGAGGAGGGGTACCAGGGAACGACCGTTCCATGTGACTATGTTGTCTATCCACCATAGTAGATCCGATCTGGCGTCCTCTGTCAGCATCACGTGATCCGTATAGTCGAGGCCCGCCCGGAGTGAACGGGCCTTCAATCGTTGGAGGGCCCTGTAGTGTAGTGGGCCCGGGTGAACCGCCATGCGGGCCGCCGCTAGGAGACCTACCGTACGGGCCAAGGAGCGGAGGGGGAAGGTCTTCTTCCTGAGTAGTATCCTCGCTTCTTTCCTGATCGAGGAGATCTTTGACAGTGGAAGGCTGAGGTTCATGAGGTCGGAATCCACCACGAAGCCCAGGAATTCTATAGAGCGAGTGGGCGTGAGAATCGATTTCTCTGGATTGAGAAGGAACCCTAGTTCCTGGAATAGGGAAATAGTGTCGTGTAGATGGGTCCGAAGGGTGTGAGGTGACTGGGACATGAGAAGAACATCGTCCAGGTAGATCACCAGTCGGACTCCCCGAGCGCGGAGGGAAGAAACCACGGGTCTGAGTAGCTTGGTGAAGCACCGCGGGGCGGACGACAGTCCGAAGGGGAGGCAGGTGAATCTCCATAATTTGCCGTTCCAACGGAATTGTAGGAGGTCCCGTTGGGATTCCGTTATGGGTACTGAGAGGTAGGCATCTTTGAGGTCGAGTTTGACCATCCAATCTCCCAGAAGGAGCATGTCCTTTAACGTGGGGATGCCCTCCATTTTGAAATGGTGGTAAATGACCCAATCGTTGAGGGAGCGGAGGTTGATGACCGGACGGAACCCCCCGCCTTTCTTTGACACCAGAAAGAGGGAGCTGACGAAGCCCCTTGGATGGGGTAAAGCGGGTTCTATGGCCCTTTTGCGGTTGAGGTCTGTTACCTCGGAATGAATGAGTGTCCGAAGGGCATCTGCGAACCGAGGGGGTGGGGGAAATGGGTCTGAGTGGGAAAACCGCAGAGTTCTATCTGGTAACCCATCACGGTGGAGAGGACCCACGGGTCCGATGTGAGTGAAGCCCACCTTGGGAGGAATAGAGTGAGGCGGCCGCCCACGGCAACTAGGGACGAAGGGATAATATAAATTGGTCTTACCTTGTCCTTGTGGAACGGGAGGACCACCTCTGCCACCTCTGTATCCGCGGGCTCGCCAAGCTCGTGACCTCGATGGGTAGAAAGAGCTGGAACCACGGAAGCCACTGGAACCAACGGTGGGCTGAGTGTTGGAAGCGGAGCCTCTAGCGATGCGAGAATTATTAGCGCCCGCTCGGCCGACAGGGCGACCCCTGAACCTGCCGGCCCTGCCAAAAACGCGGTTAGGTAAGAAAATGCGTTTAAGGGATGCCTCCGACTTGTCAATTGAGTTGAATGCCTGAGTGTATTCACCCATGTCTTTAAGAAAGGGTTTCCCGAAGAGGAAGCCCTGTGCGGAGGCACCTAGGTCATTGGTGGCTAGGTGCAGCATCTCTGTGTCAATTTTGAGCAGTATGCTCTTGCGTCTCTCGGTTGAGAGAGCTGCATTGGCGTTGCCAAGCAGGCATAGGGACCGTTGGACCCATTCTGTGACCTCGTAAGGGTCCATCAGTGATGCAGTGGTTTTGGCCTCCTCTGCCAGTTGGAAGAGCTTAATCAGGGGGCCGGCTGTGTCCAGGAGACGGTCCTGGCAGCCTTTAATGGCAAATTCAATGCCTCTTTTGGGGTTCCAGCCACGCTTGGATACAATTTTTTGGAAGCTGACATCCACGTTGGGAGTCAGGCATGATTTACCGGCAGTAACCGGGCGAGGACACTCCAATTTCATTTTGGCCCTGTCCTCTTTGGTCATAGGGCGTCTGATGTGCGAGTCGACCCATTGCTCCACGTGTGGAGACGCGTACCAGATCGTGGAATTAGGGCGAGCAATATCCTCAGGCTCGAAGAGGGGATTGCCCTGCGGATCGTACACCACCGTACCCCGAGATCGGGGCTGGCAAGTGGGTGCGTCCGCGTCTAGCAAATCTGAGTCCTCCGGAGCGTGGAGTTCGAGGACTTCTCCCTCAGCCATCCCTGGATCTGCTTCGTCCTGATCTGAATCTGAGTAATCAGTGAGGGTGACTATGGGTTTTGCACGGCAGACTTTTTTGGTCTTTTTAACCCGAGCCCCTTGGGGTAGGGTGCGCTTTTTTGGCACAAGTGCCGTGGTGGCTGGATTAGGCAGTGATCTGGGGGTGCCGGCCCCTCTGCTGCTGGTGCTTGCAGCTGGACTACCGGTGGGAAGTCCGATCTCAGGTGCACAGAGTGCGGGGTCGAAGCCCATATTAAGGTCCTCTGTAGGGACATCAGGGATCTCTGGGGCCAGATCAACATGAATGGGGGGGAGGGTGGAGGAGATGGCCTCCGTAAGAGATTTGTGCCATGACTCAGAGAGGGAAGAGACTGCTGCAGCCACTGCCTGGGAGACGGATGTCTGCAGGGAAGCCTCCATGCGGGCGAATCTGGACTCTGTAGAAAGTCTTTTGGATTTTTTATGTTTCCTGCGGGCATATTGCTCCGGGGAGAGGGAGCTCCGATCAGATCCGGGGTCTGAGGCCGGTATGTCCTCCGAGGAGGGAGCATCAGTTTGGCCAGGCTTAGGAGCAGACATGGTTTGAGGGTAAATCGATCGGTTTGCAGAGCTGAGCTGAGCGGTGAAAGCGTGCGTGTGCTGCGCTGTGTGAAAGGGGAACTCCAAGATGGCGGCCGCTACCTCCCGCGATACTGCGGAGTTTGAGGGGGCGTGGCTAAAACCGCGTGTGGAGCTCGTGCGCGCAATGCAGGGAGACAGCGCGAGAAAATAAAGCTGTGCAGAGACAGGGAGATGCCCGAACCCGGCGCCGGCTAACACTGCCGACGCCAGGAACGGACGAGTGAGCGAACCGCCGCGGTTTTGGACCGGGTCGGGAAGCTCTGGTAGTAAAAGGAGATAGAAGTAGATAAATACAGGTTAGAGCTAATACTTATCTGACTGCTACCGCCGGGAGCAGCGAAGAAAGAGGAGGGGCTGCTTCCGGGGGAGTGGTTTATGGACTGGAAGGGGAGGATCTGGGGAGCTAGGTTCCCCTCCCCACGTTGGGGAAGGGAGGACCGTTTGTTTTCTGTTATTTTTTCAATAAAAGTTTCTTCGCTGCTGTTGGGGCAGTTAAGAGAGAACAGCAAATACGAAGCCTCCGTGTCCTGCCTTAAAATCCCTTATCTGAAACACATGGGACCAGAAGTGCTTAGGATTTTAAAGTTTTTTTTGTTTAGTTTTTTGGAATATTTGCATATAATAATAAGATATCCTTTGGATGGGACCCAAGTATAAGCGTGAAATTAATTTATTTTTCATATACACTGTATACACCACCTTAGCCTTAAGGGCATTTTATGCAATGTTTTTCATTCTATTGTCCCTCCTCACCTGAGGTCAGGTGTGATATTTTTCACTGTTCTGATTAATTTTCGATTCATAAAATATGTTGGATTCTGCACATTTCAGAATTTCGGATAAGAGATCCTTAACCTGTATGTAGAGTGTTTTTAACCATTTATATTCATCTATTTTTATCAATCGTAGTACTGGATGTGACAAAGAAGCCCATTTTTTCTTCATATTAATATTTCAAGCCATTTGTGAAATTCTGCAAAAATAAAGGGATACCACATAGTGTCAAAATGTTTTATAGCAACAAGATTTGTGTAAGAGAAGAGCAAATAAACACGAAGGGCCATATTACATAGTTGGTGCTAATTTAACCAGAGCTGTTGTAAACTGAAAACCTCCATAGGCTTTAATGGCTCTGGGAAGTTTACAACAGCTCTGGTTAAGTTAGCACCAGCATTGTAATACTGCCCAAAGTGTAATGAATTACAGTTTTAACACATATACACATATCCCAGAGCATCAGTAAATAAATTACTTTTTTACTTCTTCTACAAATCAGTTTAATTGATGCATCCCATGTTTCAAATCAATATTAAGATACTGTTTTTTTTAATATTCCTTGGCCAAAAAATTAATAATAATATATATATATATATATATAGGCAGAAGTTGAGGATAGAAGGCGGCACTCCAGGACTATAAATAAGCAAAAAGTTCTTGGTATAAACGTTTTGCTTATTTATAGTCCTGGAGTGCCGCCTTCTATCCTCAACTTCTGCTTAAATATTCAGCCTAATTTGGCAGGCACCGGGCACCAAGAGACTTTGGAAGCTGGAGTGCTCAGCCTTTGCTTATGTGTATATATATATATATATATATATATATTGGCAAGAAAAAGTATGTGAACCCTTTGGGATTACGTGGAGTTTTGCATGAATTGGTCATAAAATGTGCTCTGATCGTCATCTACGTCACAACAATTTGAAAAACACAGTCTGCTTAAAATAATACAACACAAACATTATATGTTTTCATGTGTTTATTGAACAGAACATGTAAACATTCACAGTGCAGGGTGGAAAAAGTATGTGAACCTTTGGACTTAATAACTGGTTGACCCTCCTTTGGCAGCAATAACCTCAACCAAACGTTTCCTGTAGTTGCAGATCAGACCTGCACAACGATCTGGAGTAATTTTGGACCACTCCTCTTCACAAAACTGTTTCAGTGTAGCAATATTCTTGGGATGTCTGGTGTGAATCGCTCTCTTAAGGTCATGCCACAGCAGGTCATGCCACAGCAATCGGGTTGAGGTCAGGACTCTGACTGGGCCACTCCAGAAGGCGTATTTTGTTTTGTTGAAGCCATTCTTTTGTTGAATTACTTGTATGCTTTGGGTCATTGTCCTGTTGCATCACCCATCCTCTGCGGAGCTTCAGTTGGTTGGACAGATGGTTTTACGTTTTCCTGCAAATTGTCTTGATAAACTCTGGAATTCATTTTTCCATCAATGACAACAATCCGTCCAGGCCCTGAGGCAGCAAAGCAGCCCCAAACCATGATGCTCCCTCCGCCATGTTTTACAGTGGGGATGAGGTTTTGATGTTGGTGTGCTGTGCCTTTTTTTCTCCACACATAGTGTTGTGTGTTTTTTCCAAACAACTCAATTTTGGTTTCATCTGTCCACAGAATATTTTGCCAGTAGTGCTGTGGAACATCCAGGTGCTCTTTTGCAAACTTCAAACGTGCTGCAATATTCTTTTTGGACAGCAATGGCTTCCTCCGTGGTGTCCTCCCATGTACTCCATTCTTGTTTAATGTTTTCCTTATTGTAGATGTGTCAACAAAAATGTTAGCATGTTCCAGAGATTTCTGTAAGTCTTTAGCTGACACTCTAGGATTCTTCTTTACCTCATTAAGCATTCTGCGCTGTGCTCTTGCAGTCATCTTTACAGGACGACCACGCCTAGGGAGAGTAGCAAAAGTGTTGAACTTTCTCCATTTTTAGACAGTCTGTCTTACCGTGGACACATGAACATCAAGGCTTTTGGAGATACTTTTGTAACCCTTTCCAGCTTCATGCTAGTCAACAATTCTTGATCGTAAGTCTTCTGAGAGCTCTTTTCTGTGAGGCATGGTTCCCATCAGGCAGTGCTTCTTGAAACCAGTAAACCCAAAACTGGTGTGTGTTTTTAAAGGACAGGACAGCTTTCAGCAACACATCCAATAATATCACACTGATTGGACTCAAGGTTGGCTCACTCCTGGCTCCGATTAGCTCTTGGAGAAGTCATTAGGCTAGGGGTTCACATACTTTTTCCACCCTGCACTGTGAATGTTTACATGTTATGTTCAATAAAGACATGAAAACATATAATGTTTGTGTTGTATTATTTTAAGCAGACTGTGTTTTTCAAATTTTCGTGACTGAATATCAGAGCACATTTTATGACCAATTCATGCAAAACTCCATGTAATTCCAAAGGGTTCACATACTTTTTCTTGCCACTGTATATATATATATATATAGAGATGCACTCAGGGACTTCAAAAGCTGAATAAAAAACGATGCTTTATTAAATCATCCTTAAAGTCCCTGAGTGCATCCATTTATGTATATTTTTGTTTTGTACATTGGTCTGTATTTTTGCACCTGGGCAACTTTAACCCGTTGTTGGCACAAGCAGATTTGAGGTGGTTTATTTTATTTATATATATAGTGACAAATTAGGTATATATATATATATATATGTTACACTGGGTTTTGTGAGTTGCTTGTTCTAATTTCCCTTGCTTTTCTAAACAGATAAAGATGACATTGGCAGATTATTTGGAGGAGTGGGGATGAGTCTCGGCCTACTATTCGTGTTGGCGTTTGGTGTTCTATGTGCTCAGAAAAGACACAGGTATGGAAAGGGGAAAGGTTGGGGGAAAATGTGACTGTGGAAGATGCTACAGCAGACCGAACACGTGGGGCGTTCTGAACCTAAAGACATGACTATAGCTTTCTTGCATAATAAATTCAGAATATGTAAATTAAAATCAGATGAAAGAGGGGAAACATGCCGCAGCCAGTTAAATGAGATATGAGTACATGGTAGACATAGGAATGGCTCATATTAGGGATGCACCGATACCACTTTTTTAAGACCGAGTACGAGTACAGATACTTTTGTTCAAGTACTCACCGATACCAATTACCGATACTTTTATTTTATGTCATGTGACGCTTTCCAAGAAGAACAGACCTCCTATAAAGCACCCAGGTCTCATGGATATTGCCCCAGCTCATGGATATCCTGCCCCCCCAGCTCATGGATATCCTGCCCCCCAGCTCATGGATAATTGCCCCCCAGCTCATGGATAATTGCCCCCCAGCTCATGGATAATTGCCCCCCAGCTCATGGATATCCTGCCCCCCTGCTCATGGATATCCTGCCCCCCAGCTCCTGGATACTGCCCCCCTGCTCATGGATAATGCCCCCCTGCTCATGGATGTGCCCCCCAGCTCATGGATGTGCCCCCCAGCTCATGGATAATGCCCCCTGCTCATGGATAATGCCCCCCTGCTCATGGATATGCCCCCCTGCTCATGGATAATGCCCCCTGCTCATGGATGTGCCCCCCTGCTCATGGATGTGCCCCCCTGCTCATGGATAATGCCCCCTGCTCATGGATAATGCCCCCCTGCTCATGGATAATTGCCCCCCCTGCTCATGGATAATGCCCCCCAGCTCATGGATAATGCCCCCCTGCTCATGGATAATGCCCCCCTACTCATGGATAATGCCCCCCTGCTCATGGATGTGCCCCCCACTCTCCGCTCATACTTACCTTCCTTCAGCGCCGCCGGGAAAGTCTTCGCGCGCGCTCCTTGGAAGGTCCCCAGCCGCGACCACGTGGGACCATGTGATCGAGGCTGGGGTCCTTCCAACGAGCGCACGTGGGGAAACTTTCCCGGCGTTGCTGAAGGAAGGTAAGTATGAGCGGAGAGCAGCTGCAGGGCCTGTCTGAATGCCGATAGAGCATTCAGACAGGCCCTGCAGCTGCTCACTTTGTTTATACTTACCACCTTCCTTCAGCGACGCCGGGAAAGTTTCCGCGCGTGCGCTCGTTGGAAGGACCCCAGCCTCGATCACATGGTCACGGCTGGGGACCTTCCAAGGAGCGCGCGCGCCTGAAGACTTTCCCGGCGTCGCTGAAGGAAGGAAGGTAAGTATAAACCAAGTTAGGAGAGGAGCTGCAGGGCCTGTCCGAATGCCGATAGAGCATTCGGACAGCCGCCGCAGCCCCTCGGATACCGGCAAGCCGGCTCAATGCCGGCTTCCGGTATCGGAAAAAAATATCGGGGGTACTGCACGAGTACCAAGTACTCCTGCAGTACCCGGTATCGGCACCGATATCGATACTAGTATCGGTATCGGTGCAACCCTAGCTCATATGGTGAAGTGGTTTTCACAGTGATAGAATGAAATGATTCTGAAGTGACATTATAGGACTAGGGATGAGTTGTCTATACCAGGGCTCAAAATTTCAGGTCCTGAGCTACTAGCCAGGCCTTAAGAGTTACTCGCCACCAGTTGCCCCACCCAACCCAACCCTTACCTCTAAATCTGCCCCTAAATACACTCTCTTAAATTATTATTTAATTATCATTAACATAAAGCAGTTAAAACAAAGAAAAATAATGTGTGGCGGGTATGAGAGTAATGTATCGCAGAGCTCAACAGCAATAAAACTCACGCTCATACACACCGCACATTACTGCGAGTTTTATTGCTGTGTAGCTCTGTGATACGCTCATACACACCTCACATTACTGTATCACACAGCTCCACAGTAATAAAACTCACGTTCATACACACCGCACATTATTGCGAGTTTTATTGCTGTGGTGCTCTGATACAGCAAGGTGCAGTGTGTATAAGTGTATCAGAGCATCACAGCCATAGCTCACAATAATGTGCAGTGTGTAGGAGCGTATCAGAGCTCCACTGCCTTTTTTTTCACCCCCTATTTCTCATTCTTTTTACCCCTTTCGTTCCCCCCTCATTTTCATTATTTTCCCCTCATTCTCATTCTTTTCCCCTTCTCATTCTTTTTACCTTTCTTCCCCCCTCATTCTCATTCTTTCCCACTCTTTCTTTCCCCCTCATTCTCATTCTTTCCCACTCTTTCTTTTTTCCCTCATTCTCATTCTTCCCCCCTCATTCTTTTTACTCCTTTATTTTCCCCCCTCATTCTGCCCCCTCTCATTCTTTTTACTCCTTTCTTTCCCCCTCATTCTCATTCTTTCCCACTCTTTCTTTTTCCCCTCATTCTCATTCTTCCCCCCTCTCATTCTTTTTACTCCTTTATTTCCCCCCTCATTCTGCCCCCTCTCATTCTTTTTACTCCTTTCTTTCCCCCCCTCATTCTCATTCTTCCCCCTCATTCTTTTTACTCCATTCTTCCCCCTTTCTTTTTACCCCTTTCTCTTTCTTTCCCCCTCTCTTTCTCATTCTTTCCCCCCTCTTCATCTTCCTCTCCTTTTTAACCCCTTCCCCTCCC
Organism: Leptobrachium leishanense; assembly: GCA_009667805.1. Lineage (NCBI taxonomy): Eukaryota > Metazoa > Chordata > Amphibia > Anura > Megophryidae > Leptobrachium > Leptobrachium leishanense. The sequence continues at coordinate 20,388,654 of CM019063.1, read as the reverse complement.
TTCAGCAGTCACCTACCAATTCAGAGGTGCTGCAGCACGGCCGCTGTGTTGGTGCCGCTCCTCCCGCGCATCACCTGACCCACCCACGTGATGTGTCGTCAACTCGCAGCAGTGTCTGCGACGCATCACGTGGGTGGGCAGGTGACCCCGCACGGGAGTGGGCCGACGCCGCACGGGAGGGGGCAGCCACGATCGGCCAGCTCCGGATTCGGACTCCAAGAGTCCGATACCGGAGCTGGGAAGCAAGGCGGCGGCGGCCCACTGATCCGGGTCCCAGCAACCCGCGGGCCCGACGGGTCAATGCACCCCACTCGCCCGCAGCCAATTTCCACTCGCCATTTGCGAGCAGGCGAGTGGAAATTTTGCAGGCTGGTCTATACTGTGGTCACAGCTGGCTCCTCCACTCTATAACCCCCTGTTCCTGGATTGAAAACCTCTGGGGGTCTATGCCCTCCTTCAAGCTAATGCTAGTGCTCACGTTAGCGCTAGCTTAGAGGAGGTGATAGCGTGCCGCACAGATCGCCTCCGATTCGCTAACAGGATAAAACCCCGTTAGCGAATCGTTATTAGCGTTTTGTACTTTGCGCTCCCTTTGCTTAACATGGGGAGCGCAAACTGTAAGACCAGAGTAACTAGCATTAGGATCACTTGGTCCGAACTAAAAAGTTAACACCAGCTCAGAGGTGCAGGTAACTGATTCCACTGCTGCAGAATCTACCCCCCCCCCCAAAAAAAATCAAAAAGTGAGATAAACAGGAGAATTTTTCTGGTATTGCTAATTTGACCTCGAATTTTCACTTCTGCCAGTTCTCCGGACTTCACTGTTTAGTGAATAGACCTGTAAGTCGATAAGCTGCTCCGTATTGTTAACCACCTGATATTTCCAATGTGTGTGAGCACTCATACATGGCTTGCGTGTAGCTTAGTGTCTACTCTGATAAAGATACAGCCACAGTCTATGTGATCTGTAGACTATAGGTTTAAGATATTTTAAATACTAAAAGCAACTGTTCTTGAACCCAGGACATACTGAAAACGAGAGAAATCTCCATTATTATTATTGAATACAGGTTTGGAAATTTGTGTTTGCCAGATGTTCCAAGTCCTGCAGACAGCAGCATGGCCGACTGGCCCTCAAACTGGACACAGGTAACAGACAGTTTACAAAAACATTTTTTTTCTAGTCTAATAAGGAAACAGATTAATTGAATTCTATTTTATTTATTTATTACGATACTTTTTACCTGCAGTTGTTTAATTAGCCGGTCCTGTTTAGACCAGGCAGCAGATGGTTCGGGGGAAAGTGGTCTAATGAATGTACACAGTAACCTGGCAGCACTTCAATCTACACAGTCATAACATTTCACTTACCAGAAAGTGGGGCAAAAACATACCCTGATTCAGGGGAGCCCAAAACAAACGCCAGATGTCTGTACTATATTTAACAACCTTTTTCCATGATTTTGCACACTGTGATTCTGATGATGAGCATATCGCCTAATGGTCAGCTGTCGAACGCATGGTGTGGATTTTGTCAATTTAGCAATAATGGTGTCCAGATTAGTTTACATGATTAATATATGGGTCTCGCACTTCAATACTCGTGAAATTCAGTCAAGTTTCACCATGATGCTTTTAGGGCCCAATAACGGATTTTCAGCAGTGTATCTTTGATTCTCGGGCCCCGGCTAGCTGGCCAACGGAACTGAGCTGCCCGGAGGCCGTTCTGTTCCCCCCCCCTCCGGACCTGAGAAGACCTCCGCAACCGCGGGTATGTGGCTGGCACGAGGTGCCGGCGGCCATGTTGCGGCCTTTGATCTGGCGCCTGCGGTCTTTGTTCCGGGCTGTTCTACCGCCTTAGCCCGATCCCAAGATGTTCTGGAGGCTGGGGAGACAGAGGGTCCTTGTCTCCCGACCGCCCGGACAGAAAGCCTGATGAAGGGGATGGATGGGCTGGCGGACGGATGGCAGGACGGTCACCCTCCCCCTGCGGGGAACTCTGACGCCTTCCTTACAGGCCTGGAGGTCTGTCTGCGCTTGATGGACGGGGTGGAAGAAGATGCCCCGCTCACCAGAGGAGTTTGGAGGCAGATGCTATCTGCACTGAGGGGCTGCCGGAGGGTGGAGGGCTCGAGCTTGGAGGAGAGGGTGGCTGCTCCGACTGGTCGCCTGGTTGAGGCCTGTCCCGCGACTGTGATGGAGGACCGCGATGTGGATGATGTCCTGGCCGAGACGCTGATTGCTTGCACCCCTGCGGGGGAGGAGCAGGGCCCGGAGCAGATCGAGGAGGAGAGGAAGCCGGCGGAGCCCGATGAAGCGGTGGACCCCATGCAGAATGCTGTGATCCCCCTCTCTACGTCGATCGAGAAGGGAGCGTGGAGGGCCTCTAAAAAGATGGCTACGGATGGAGTGGCGCACTTACCTGAGACCTGCGGCGCTGTCCTGGCTGCGGTGGAGCTGACCAGGTGGTCGCCTGTCTGCCACACCATCCAGGAGCTGACTCGATGCAATGGGGGTATTCGCGCAGCTTTTCCTGCTGTGGAGAGGACTGACGAGCTGGACACCGTTGCCCTCTTCGTGGATTGTGCGCTGATGTCATTGTATGAGGCCGGGGGTTTTCACACTGAGGTGAGACGGGCTCGGTCTTGGCCCCCACCGGCGATTGATGAGGCTATAGCGGAGACCTGGATGTTGCAGGACTGGAAAACAGAGAGGTGCACGGACAGGACTGTGGAGGGTCTTCACGCTACGTTTCTATGGGACACGGGCTGAGGAGGTCTATCCTGCTTACCTGTTTCTTGCCCGACTGTGCCCTGACCCGTTAAGTTTGCTGACCGTTCACCCTCTGAAGCTTTCTGAAACTACAGGCCGACTTTTTGTTTTTATTTTTTCATGTTGTCTTATGCTGGTTACAAGCTGACTTTTTATTTTTATTTTTCATGCTGTCTTATGCTGGTTACAAGCTGACTTTTTATTTTTATTTTTCATGCTGGTTACAAGCTGACTTTTTCTTTGTTATGCAGAATTGTTTGTTATTAGCACAGTGTTTTTGATTTGTCCCCTAGCTGAGCATGTTCCCTTGATGACTCTTATCCCCCCCCGTTTTTTTTTTTCCTCCCTTTCCCCTTAATTTTGCATACCACTTCGTGCTGCAGACTCCCCTCCCCCGCCTTTTTTTAAATTTTTTTTAATAAATTTTATTACTTTTTCTTTTGGCGTTTGGGGCCAACTCGGGGTGTGCCATTGTGGTGGCCACCATGGCTCTGCCCACCATACCTGGCCCCCGAGTACCCCGGCCTTGTGACCTGCACATTTCCATGGCCTCCTACCTTAGGAGCGAGCCAGGAAAGTTACATACTTTTTACAAAGCATAGGTCTTCTACAGAGAGTAAGAGCTGCCTTATATACAACTATATGCAATGTATTTTGATGTATAACTTAGAGAGAGCAGCCTTATATACAGATATATCCTTTGTATTTATGTATATAGGGCAGCTTTCTCTATATGAATTATTTTCCCTAAATGTGCATCCTGGCAGTTTCTGTATGAGGCAGCTCTTGTTTCACACACAGGGCCACCTCATACAGTGAGATACACTCAGTGACTGGAACTTTCTATGCACAGTTTGAGATCCCCCTCCCTCACTGAGCAGCTCGTGCTGCACTGTCTGCACATTTATCACTGGGGGTGGGGGGGGTTCCCCGGGCCTGGCTCTCTCCCCTCACCCTGTCTACATTTTGCTAGAGGCAGGATGAGAGAGAGAGACATCCCTCCCAACCCCAGCAGAAGTAGTAACTTACCGGGAAACTGCTGCTCTGCCTCAGTGAGCTGTCCAAGAGACAATCGCTGGGTCTGTTGGGGGGGGGGGAGGGAGCACAACTTCCGTTTGGTGCAGCTTCTTGGTGGTACCGGTTTGGGAATCCCCTGCCTTCACAGAGCCCAACTGCGTGCCTGCTCGTGCTCCCCGCTGGAGATCCGGCCCGCCCACAGGCGTCTTAATCCTTCTCACGCTGCTCTCCCCCTCCTGGCCGCATGTGGGTGGGCGCGCTCAGCGGTCATAGCACGCGCTGGCCTCAAGAGATGCCGGCGCGGTGCTGCTAAAAAAAGAAGTGCGCTGGTGACTACCCGCCGGACTTCTCCCCAAGCATGTAGTGGGCCCCCTCAAGTGGCGGAATGGGCCCCCTCAAGTGGCGGAATTGCCAGGGCCCGGTCGCAGTTGCGACCGCTGCGACCCTGGTAGTTCCGCCACTGTACTTGGCCTTTGCCACCTTTCTCTTTTTTTTTTTTTCTCTCTCTTCTATTCTCCTGGAGCACTTTTTGGTATGTCTCCCCCCCCCCTTTTTTATTTGAATATTGTTTTATTACTTGCTGAATACCTGTATGTTGATCCTGTGTTATTTTCATTTATTTTTACCCAGCTGATTGTACCGCTGACTTTTTCAAAATAAAATTTTGAATATAAAAAAAAAAAAAAAAAAGTTTCACCATAAGGCTGGGGTCAGACGAGCGTAGTGTTCACGTCCGTGATTGCGCCTAAAAGTACGTCCGTGATAGCATGAAAGAAAGTCCATTGGAGCCTGACACATGAAGTACGTCCGCACTGAACTGCGGACGCACAACGGCCGCGGCAAACGGACGCAGGTTAGGCAAGAACGTAATACTGCTAGAACGGACGTGCGGAGTGCGCTGCGTCCACAACGTCTGCATAGCTTTGTGTGTGAGTGATGGAGCGAGGTCAGACGGACTGCATTTATACGTCCAGCATTTTTGACGGACAGAATGTTTTTTCATTGTAATTTATTTTCCCCTCCTACATCCGTCAAAAATAACTTCAGTGAAAAAACAGACTGTGTGACCACTACTGCGTCATCCGTACTGACGATGTCCGTACTGCACGGACGTACAGTCCGTAGAAATCACGCTCGTCTGACCCCAGCCTGATACTTATTGCACAAGCAAATCTGAATCAAACAATACAATTCTTTTTCCCCAAATGGTCCAAACCAATGGAATATTTATGAATTTCCCTGATAAAGTAGGTCTTCAGTAATTGTAGCTATACAAATGAAGATGCAAGGAGCAAGACGTCCAAAGACCCTTGGGGCACCTGGAGATGGATTTGCAGACATGGAGGGTCCTATTCCAAGGTTCACACAAAAAGGGAGACGGTAAGTAAAAAACTCTGCGCCTCTCTTTTTGCAGACCTATTCCAAGATAGGCGCTTAATTAGCTCCTAGCCTCGGAAGAAAGTGCAAGATGGTCTCTCTCTTCTCTTGTTCGTCCGTCGAGTCGACGAGGACCATCTAGTCATCCATTTAGGGAATAGGGTGGGTCACGGTGAGTGCGTAGATGGCTTACCAAGCCAATTCGCGCTCGAAATAGTCTCTGGCAATGTGGACAGTGAATAGCCGCAGAAGATAGTGGTATATCACTACCTTTCCTGGCCAGCCTTTTTTGCTCAGCCGCCGCTGCTCTGCTGGTCTCATAGGATTGAGCTCCGTTCTTAATAGCTGATCTCCACTTGATTTTGTCCTGAGCAGCAAGCTCCCAGTTAATGGGGTTAATATTGAAGGCCTTTAGAGCTGCTTTCAGTGTGTCTTTATAGCGCTTTTTTTGACCTCCTTGGGAGCGCTTGCCTTGTGTAAGTTCGCCAAATAACAACATCTTTGGAAGTCGATTGTCTTTCATACGAGCTACGTGTCCTGCCCATCGTAATTGAGACTGCGCCAGGATGGTGAAGATGCTGGGTAGGTCCGCTCTAACAAGGACCTCGGTATCAGGCACTTTGTCTTGCCACTTAATACCAAGAAGTTTTCTAAGAGATGTTGTGTGAAAATGATTTAATTTCTTGGCGTGACGCTGGTAGATTGTCCACGTTTCACATCCATGGAGCAACGTCGAAAGGACTGCTGCGCGATACACCTTGATCTTGGTTTTTTGTCTGATACCTCTCCTGTCCCACACATTTTTGCGGAGTCTTCCAAATGCTGCGTTTGCTTTTGCGAGTCTAGCAATCAACTCGTCGTCCATGACGACAGATCTAGAAAGGATGCTGCCCAAGTACGTGAATTTGTCCACCGCGTTTAGACGCTGCCCACTGATGGTGATGCTGGGTTCAGCGTAAGGCTTCCTGGGAGCTGGCTGATACATCACTTCAGTTTTCTTTCTGTTGATCGTGAGACCAAAGTTATTGCAGGCATCAGCAAAAATGTCAACGCTGTGTTGCATATCGCCTTCCGAAGCAGCATTGAGGGCACAGTCTGCGAACAGAAGCTCATTTATGATGTTATGTTTGACCTTGGTTTTCGCTTGAAGCCTTCTGAGATTAAAGACTGATCCATCAGTACGAAATCGAATTGGCAAGCCCGTGGTGGAATCCTTGAACGCATCAGACAACATTGCAGAATACATGATGCTGAAGAGTGTGGGAGCCAGGACACAGCCCTGCTTCACTCCATTTGTAACAGGAAATGCTTGAGATGATTGACCGTTTTCCTGGACTCGAGCCAACATGCCATCATGTAGCTGCCGGGTGATAGCGGTAAACTTGTCTGGACATCCATACTTCTTCATGATTCTCCACAGGCCATCTCTGCTGACCGTGTCAAAAGCTTTATTTAGGTCAATGAATGTGGAATATAGATCCGAGTTTTGTTCCTGACATTTCTCTTGAAGCTGTCTGGCAGCAAACACCATGTCAATAGTCCCACGTGCTTTGCGGAAGCCACATTGACTCTCGGGAAGGAGACCTTGCTCTAGATGTACATTCAGGCGGTTCAGCAGGGCTCGGGCCAAGATCTTGCCTGCAATGGATAGCAGTGAGATTCCACGGTGGTTGTCACAGGCCTGGCGATTTCCTTTTCGTTTGTACAGATGGATAATGGAAGCATCTTTAAGGTCCTGTGGTACAGTTTCTGTCTGCCAGATGATCTGGATTAGACAGAGCAATTTATCCGTCAGCGCTGGTCCACCCTCTTTATAGATTTCAGCAGGAATCATGTCGGAACCAGGTGCTTTGCCACTGGACAGCTGGCGGATGGCTGTTTGTATCTCGTCCAGAGTTGGAACAGCGTCCAGTGACTTGTTCGCTGGGACCTGGGGTAGTCTTTCGATGGCTTCATCATTTATGACAGAAGGCGTATTCAGCACACTAGCAAAGTGTTCCGCCCATCTTTCCAAGATTTGCTCCTTTTCTGTGATGAGTGTGGAACCATCAGCACTGAGGAGAGGAGAAGACCCTGAGGCAGTAGGGCCATAGATTTCTCTAAGGCCGCTGTAAAAGTTCTTCATATCTTTCCTGTCTGCAAAGCCCTGAAGCTCTTCAGCTTTTGCACTCAACCAGGAGTCTTGCATCTGGCGCAGTTGCGACTGGATGTTGCTGCGGATGTTACGCAGTGCAACTTTCTTTGCCATTGACATTGGGTCATCATAGAGTGCCTTGTACGCCCGACGTTTTTGCTCGAGTAGCAGTTGAATCGTTATGTTATTTTCATCAAACCAGTCCTTGTGTTTTCTGGTAGAGGGTCCAAGGTGCTCAATGGCTGTGCTATACACCGTCTCACGAAATGTGGTCCACGCTGCTCCCGCATCCAGATTATCCAGTGTGATTGAAGCAAGGCGTTCATCCAGGGTGTCAACAAAAGTCTGTTTGACATCAGGACGCTTCAACTTGCTGATGTTGAGGCGTTTCAGAGCTATGGCGGCATGAGGTCTTCTCTTAGGTTGAATGTGGATTTTCATCTTTGAGACGATGAGGCGGTGATCCGTCCAGCAATCTGCGCCGCACATGGCCTTAGTCACCTTCACATCCTGCCGGTCCCGATTTCTGACGATGACATAGTCTATTAAATGCCAGTGTTTTGAACGGGGGTGCATCCATGATGTCTTGTTGCGTGCGGGAAGGCTAAAAATGGTATTTGTCACCAGGAGGCCATGTTCAACACAGGTCTGAAGGAGCAGCAGGCCGTTGCTGTTACACTTTCCAACCCCATGCTTCCCCATCACTCCGTCCCAGGAAGTGTGATCACTCCCGACACGTGCATTAAAATCTCCAAGAACAATGAGTTTATCAGCAATGGGAGTGGAGGAAATAACGGTGTTCAGATCATCATAGAACTTATCTATGGTCTCTTCTGGATTTGTCATGGTGGGTGCATAGGCGCTGACTATGGTGGCAAACTTCTTTCCATGGCAGAGAGGGAGTTTCAGCGTCATAAGACGATCATTAATTCCTTTCGGGGAGCTGGAGAGTTTACTCACAAGAGAAGTTTTAATAGCAAAACCAACTCCCGCTTCTCGCTTTGCATGAGAGTCGCGTCCACTCCAGAAGAAAGAGTAGCCAGCAAGCCTTTCTGTGAGTTCTCCTTCACCGGAGAGTCTGGTCTCACTTAGGGCGGCGATGTCTATATTGTATCTGGCAAGTTCATGGGCAATGAGCGCCGTGCGTCGTTGCGGCCTATTTGCGGTATCCCTGTCAAGAAGAGTGCGGATGTTCCATGTAGCAAATTTTATTGTGATTGAGTTTGTTTTTGATTTTCGACCGCATAATTGGGTCCCCGCCGACCGCGGTTAGCCAGCCAGGGTGTGAGGAGCAGGCAATGTTTGGGGCACCTTTTCTAGCCCCTTCCTCATGCATGGAGGTGAGCAGTGCTACCCTAAATAGGACTGCTCAGACACTCAGGTGGCTGCCGAACTTCACTTCTGCTCCAGTCAGTGAAGAGCGACCCTATAGCCTGAGTCGCCTGTGTGCAGGCTTGCGGCTACGACTCCCAGTGCACCACACCTGCCGCTTCGTCGCTTACCCATCGCCACAGGACTTGAATTGTGGATGACTGATGACTTGCGCAGAAAACTTTGTTTAAAATGAAGAAGAGTTGCGCTGCGTCGACCTCACTCTCTCGTCCGGCCCATCAGTATCCAGTGGCAAGAGGAAGTCAAGACAACCAGAGATGGGCACGGATGCAGTGGATGACCAAGATGTTCTACGTGCCTCGTCTTGCTCCATACACTCCACAGTGCATTGCTGTAGTCGCCGTCACCTCCGTTGGACCTAGATGGTCTCCTCCACAGGATCAGCCGATGTTCAGACTTCGCATGCATAGGTAGGCAACACCTAATTCACCGAGGGTTTTGAGACCCTTCGGCTACCCCCACCTGGTTTGGCCGGCCAGTGGAAGCCGTTGCCCAGGGTATGGCCGCTGTTGCATGCTGACAGCTACGAGGAGCCACAGGTGAGAGCTGAGTGACAGGTGAGGACCAAGGTGGACGAACTGCTCCAAGGAGCACCACATGTTCCCCATCAGAGGTACTACCTCTACCTGAACACTCCATACACCCCAAGATGGTACTTACAGCGGTGCAGCGCGCCTCTGCGAATATCGGCTATTGGAGTCTATAGGACTCAATGGAGCGTTGCGCATTCCGACCGCAAGCTCACTGTCTCGGGAGATGGCGCAGCGCGGCGGAGAAGTCGCAAAGTAGACTAGGAACTATTTGTTCCCAGTCTCACTCTGCTACCGGCGAGAGGAAACAGCCGATCACGCCACCCTCTTCACCGTGAGATGAGAGGTGAGTATGGGATTTAATGGAGGGTTAGGTAAAGCAAAATCACATACCACCAGCTTTTATCTATCACAGTGAAATACTGTCCCTCATGTGGAAGCGCAGGCTACCTTGGAATAGCCTGCGCTTCCAATAAAGTTCTGTTCAGGTTGCTGCCACCCGCCTTTGAGCTGCCACTGGAAAGTCCTCACTCCAAGGACATAGCACAATATCAAGAAAAATACTCCAGTATATAGCAAGAAATTTTTTTGCTTTTATTCCATCAACAGTAGAACAACGTTTCGACCTGCAACCAGGTCTTTGTCAAGTCTACTAAACATATCTCTACACTTTCTTAAATACATCATGAGTAATTAACATAATTAAAAACAGCGGTGTTATACACAGATTCCTCATTGTAACACCTGTTTGCAATGATTGTGTCCACAGCACATTGCCTTTAAAACCAATGTTGCTACCATGTCTTCAATAGTGTCAATTGTAGATTTATTAGTACATATCAATTAAATTTATTAAATGCAAAATCTGCTTAATTATTCACATAACACTTAAATTAACCCATTCCCACCATTAGAGACCTAAATAGCTACGATGAAGCAGAATTTCATAATCCCCAATTTTTGTGACCTGCATTATAGAAAGGGTGCATAATCCGCCTCTCTATTTAACCCTTAGGGGGACATCGCATTTAAATGGTAAATCCAATAAAGTTCAATAAAGAGGAATTAAAAAAGATTAGCCTTCGTATCCAAATATGGAACACATATGGATCAAATTAAGAAGATTCTGTTTAAAAACTGGCATATTTTAAAAGATTCTTATCCAAATATACCAGAATTTCAAACGGTTCCCCTTATGTCTTATAAAAAGGGCAAGTCCCTTAGGGATAAATTAGTGAAGGCAGAACTTAAGGGAGATCAGAGTAAAAGATTCTTTGGCACACCAAAATGGGGCACCTTCCCATGTCTCAATTACTCCTGTTGCAGTGCTATTATCCGTGGAGACTCCTTTGTCCATCCCCACTCAGGACATAAACATAAAGTAAGAGGGTACTACACGTGTAATTCCACACATGTAGTATACCTACTAAAATGCCCCTGTGGGTTAATATATGTAGGAGAGACCACACAAAAAGTAAAGAATCGTATTTTAAAACATAAATCTGATATCAGGACCAAACAGGTGGAGCTTCCAGTACCATGCCACTTTGTGGAATTCGGTCATGACGTTTCACAGCTGAGATTTCAGGTAGTGGAAGGTATCCCTAAGTTTACCAGAGGGGGGGGGGGAATAGAGAGAAAATCCTGAAAAGGAAAGAACTTTATTGGATTTACCATTTAAAAATGCGATGTCCCCCTAAGGGTTAAATAGAGAGGCGGATTATGCACCCTTTCTATAATGCAGGTCACAACAATTGGGGATTATGAAATTCTGCTTCATCGTAGCTATTTAGGTCTCCAATGGTGGGAATGGGTTAACTTAAGTGTTATGTGAATAATTAAGCAGATTTTGCATTTAATAAATTTAATTGATATGTACTAATAAATCTACAATTGACACCATTGAAGACATTATTATTATTTATTTATAAAGCGCCAGCATATTCCGCAGCGCTGTACAATAAGCACAGTATAGACAGGGTTACAATACATTGAACAACATTTGACAAACAGTACAGGAGGAGATGAGGGCCCTATTCCCGTAGGAACTCACAATCTGGGAGGGTTGGGGTTGGAAACAGGAGGAGAGGACTGTAAGGTGAGAGTGATTGATGGTTGCGTCAGTGAGTTGGGTGGTAGGCTTCCCTAAATAGGAATGTTTTAAGGGAGTGTTTGAAGGAAGAGAAGTTAGGGGAAAGTCTGACAGTACGAGGAGAGCGTTCCAGAGAGTGGGGGCTGCGCGTGAGAAATCCTGCAGTCTATCATGGAAGAGGTGATGCGGGGAGAAGCTAGGCGCAGGTCACTGTTTGACCTTAGGGAGCGGGCTGGGGTGTATTTGGTGATTAGTGAGGACAGGTAGTGGGGAGCTGAGTTAGTGAGGGTTTTGTAGGTAAGGATAAGGATTTTGAACTTAATTCTGCAGTGGATGGGGAGCCAGTGAAGGGACTCGCAGAGGGGAGCGGCAGAGACAGAGCGGCGGGTGAGGTGAATTAGCCTGGCGGAGGCGTTCAGGATGGATTGTAGGGGGAGAGGCGGGACAGAGGGAGGCCAGATAAGAGATTATTGCAATAGTCGAGTCGGGAGATTACCAGGGCGTGTATGAGTTGTTTTGTGGTGACAGCGGTAAGAAATGGCCGAATTCTGGAAATATTACGCAGTTGGTATCGGCAGGAGGAGGAAAGAGACTTGATGTGGGGGATGAAGGAAAGAGCAGAGTCAAGTGTAACTCCAAAGCAGCGAACTTGGTTTGATGGGGAGATGGTGATACCCTCCACCGTGATAGAGAAGTCAGGAGGTGGGGAGGCATTGGAGGGAGGAATAAGTAGGAGTTCAGTCTTTGACATGTTGATCTTTAGGTGGTGGGAGGCCATCCAGGAGGAGATGCCAGATAAACAGTCACTGACTTTTGAAAGGACAGGGGGAGAGAGATCAGGGGTAGAGAGGTAGATCTGAGTGTCATCAGTGTAGAGGTGGTAATTAAAGCCAAAGCTGTTGATGATTTTGCCCAGGGAGGAGGTGTAGATGGAAAAGAGCAGAGGACCAAGGACGGAGCCTTGAGGTACACCAACAGATAGAGGCAATGAGGAGGAGGAGTTACCAGCAAAGGACACACAGAAGGACCTGTTGGATAAATAGGAGTCAACCCAAGCAAGTGCAGTGTCACCGAGACCCAGAGAGTTGAGGGTCTGTAGAAGGAGGGGGTGGTCAACGGTGTCAAAAGCAGCCGAGAGGTCAAGCAGGATGAGAATAGAATAGTGGCCGTGTTTTTTAGCAGTTAGGAGGTCGTTGGTGACTTTGGTGAGGGCAGTTTCAGTTGAGTGTAGGGGATGGAAGCCAGATTGCAGGGGGTCAAGTAGGGAATTGGAGGACAGGAAGAGGGAGAGGCGGTTGAAGACTAGTTTTTCTAAGAGCTTTGATGTGAAGGGAAGCAGGGATACAGGGCGGTAATTGGATGGAGAGTTGGGATCTAGGGATGGTTTCTTTAGTAAAGGGGTGACTAGCGCGTGTTTGAAGGCGGATGGAAAGGAGCCAGTGGAGAGAGATAGGTTGAAGATGTGTGTGAGAGCAGGGGTGAGGGAGGAGGAGAGGGGAGGAATTAGATGTGAGGGAATGGGGTCGAGCGGGCACGTGGTGAGATGTGAGGAGGACAATAAGGAATTGACTTCCTCCTCAGTGGCTGGGAGGAAGTGGCAGAGGGTGGCAGAGGGGACCTGTGGGAGTGGAGGTGGCAGATTACTATCTTGTGTTGGGATGTTGCTTTGATAGTTAGAGTTTTACTGAGGAAGTAGTCCGCCAGGTCTTGAGCGCTGAAGGCAGCTGAGGGGGGAGGTGCAGGTGGGTAGAGGAGGGTGTTGAAGGTGGACCAGAGCCGTTTAGGGTTGGAGGACAGCGTAGACATAAGAGATGAGAAGAAGGATTGTTTGGCCAAGTGGAGGGCAGAGGTGTATGACCGGAGAATAAACTTGAAGTGAACAAAATCAGCTTCAGAGCGGGATTTCCTCCAGGCACGCTCTGCGGTGCGGGAGCATATTTGCAGGTAGCGAGTCTGGAGGGTGTGCCAGGGCTGAAGCTGGCGGCGTGGGGCCTTACAGAGTCGAAGAGGAGCAAGAGTGTCTAGAGCAGAGATAAGCGTAGTGTTGTAGTGATTAGTGGCAGCATCAGGGCAGGTGAAGGATGAGGTATGAGGGAGGTGGTGAAGTAGGTTGGAGAATTGATGGGGGTCCACAGCATGTCGATTTCTGCGAGTGTGTGTGCGGGGTGGGGGAGCAGGGTGTTTAAGAAGTCCAGATAGGTTGAAAGAGAGAAGGTGGTGGTCAGAGATGGGGAAGGGGCGACAGTTGAACTCAGAAATGGAGCAGAGGTTGGAAAAGACAAGGTTAATAGCGTGACCATCGCGGTGGGTAGGGAGGAGGGAGGATTGTGTGAGTCCAAGGGAGGACGTGAGTGAAAGAAGTTTGGAGGCAGCAGGGGTGGAAGGATCGTCAATGGGAATGTTGAAGTCCCCGAGAATTAACCCCTTAAGGACGGGAGTAATTTTACAACTTCGGCGCTGTTTCGGAAGTAGAAGTTTGCTGAGCTCATTTTGACCATTTTTAAGTCACGTATTCTTATACCACCCAGACAAATTATATATCGTTCTTTCCGTCAGACTCGGCAGATTAATAATATATCATTATTATATGTATATGTCATGCCCTGCCAAAATGCTATAACAAAAAATGTAAAAAAATTTGAATTTTCAATAAAATTTCAATATTCCACAGTGTGTAAAGTGTTTTTTTTTTTTAAATTTTATTATCCGAGGCTCTGCGGTCATATTCTATTGGGTAGATTTGTTAAAAAAATTAGAACGGTGAACCCATTTTTTTTTTGGGGAGAAATTGCGTGATTTTAGCTAAACCCCCCCAAAAAAAAAAATCATTAGTGAAGCATCATTGTTCACATTATAATTGAAATGTGAACAATAGTGCTGCATTAAAAAAAAAAAACACGTATTTATTTTTTTATTATTTAATTTTTTTTTTCAATTATTTTTATTTTTACTTTTTTAAAACTTTTATTTTACTTATAACATGGTCATGTGTGATATCATTGGAAAGGCCATGCTCTGGCCTTTCCAGCAATATCATGCATGACCCCCTAGCTGCCACCGATCAGGAGATAGGGGGGTTCAAAGAACCCCCCTATCTCCTCTAAGGGATTTCCATAGGAAATCCCTTTGCAGCTAGGGGGTTCCCCGGATAACTGACATCATCGCACATGGCGCGATGAGTCAGTTGACCGGGGGAGGACCCAGAGGTGGGGGCTGCCATCCAAGATGGCGGCCCCCACCGGAAATAGGCCGCGATCGGGCACAAATTAGTGCCCGGTCGCGACCTGGCAACTAAGGGGTTAACCCCCCATACATCGCTGGAAAGGTCAGGCTGTGACCCTTCCAGCAATGCTGGCCACAGCCGCCTGGTCCCCGGCGATCGGGAGATAGAGGGATCCAAAGGATCCCCCCCTCCCCTTCAGGCGCTTCCCCTGCTCCGGCGGGGGGGACGCCTGAAACTGACATCATCGCGCCACCGGCGCGATGACGTCACTGCGCCGGAGGAGGGATTCACACTGATCTGACTCCGCGGGAGTCAGAGCAGCGTGGGAGCGACCGAAGGAGGTTAGTATTACCGGAGGGGGGCTGTAAACGCCGAGGACGTACATTTACGTCCTGCGGCGTCAAAGCCCGCCTAATGCAGGGCGTAAATGTACGTCCTGCGGCGTTAAGGGGTTAAGAAAGTGTAGAGATATGTTTAGTAGACTTGACAAAGACCTGGTTGCAGGTCGAAACGTTGTTCTACTGTTGATGGAATAAAACCAAAACATTTCTTGCTATATACTGGAGTATTTTTCTTGATAGCCTGCGCTTCCATGCTGAGGTGCAAATTAACTTCTCCCATAATAATTATAGGAGATGTTTAATTTACAGGAATCAACCGCAAGGAAGCGCAATACTCGAAGCACGAACCCAGCGTGCGCCTAGAGAAGAATATGGGATCCAGACGACGCCTCAACATTATCTTATTGCCAACCTTGGAATAGGGCCAGAATCGGCAAATATGTTATATCAGATGTTTAGAATTGTAATTTCTCTGATTCACCTCTAACGTACAGTTGTGTTCAAAATTATTCAACCCCCATTGAAATTGAGTGTTTTGGCCAGTTTGACATTGATTTTGATCATTCAGTCATATTGTTTACAATTAAATCAAAGAGGCACGTGTAGGTCAGACAAATATAACATAACATTTATAATGAAATAACCACAAATGTCTTTTCTGTGCTCACATCATTATCAGTTTTATTCAACCCCCAAGTGACATTCAATCTTAGTACTTAGTACAACATCCTTTTACAGTTATAACAGCTTTTAAACGTGAAGCATAGCTTGACACTAGTGTCTTGCAGCGATCTACGGGTATCTTCGCCCATTCGTCATGGGCAAAAGCCTCCAGTTCAGTCACATTCTTAGGCTTGCGCACTGCAACTGCTTTCTTTAAGTCCCACCAGAGGTTCTCAATCGGATTTAAGTCAGGTGACTGCTATGGCCACTCCAAAATGTTCCAGTCTTTAATCTGCAACCATGCTCTAGTGCAGTGGTCCCCAACCCAGGCCCTCAGGCCCACTAACAGGCCAGGTTTGCCAGATATCTGAAGCACAGCACAGGTGTTATGTTTTGCTGCTCAGTGATTGCAGGATTCAGTCTGCATTTCCCCAAGGTGATCTGCAAAATCTGGCCTGTTAGTGGGCCCTGAGGGCCTGGGTGGGGACCACTGCTCTAGTGGACTTGGAGGTATGCTTGGGATCATTGTCCTGTTGAAAGGTCCAACGTCTCCCAAGCCTCAGGTTTGTGACGGACTACATCACATTGTCATCCAATATCTCCTGTACTGAAGAGAATTCATGGTACCTTGCACACGCTGAAGCTTCCCTGTACCTGCAGAAGCAAAACAGCCCCAAAGCATGATTGACCCCCGCCATGCTTCACAGTAGGCAAGGTGTTCTTTTCTTCATAGGCCTTGTTCTTCCTCCTCCAAACATAGCGTTGATCCATGGGCCCAAACAGTTCTAATTTTGTTTCATCAGTCCACAGAACACTATCCCAAAACTTCTGTGGTTTGTCCACATGACTTTTGGCATACTGCAGTCGACTCTTCTTATTCTTTGGAGACAGCAAGGGGGTGCGCTTGGGAGTTCTGGCATGGAGGCCTTCATTACGCAGTGTGCGCCATATTGTCTGAGCTGAAACTTCAGTACCCACATCTGACAAATCTTTTATCAGTTCCTCAGCAGTCACACTTGGACTTTTCTCCACTCTACGCTTCAGGTAGCGCACAGCAGTCGAAGTCAGCATCTTCTTTCTGCCACGACCAGGTAGCGTTTCAACAGTGCCCTTTGCCTTGAATTTGCGAATGATGCTTCCTATGGTCTCTCTTGGTATGTTTAACATCTTTGCAATCTTCTTATAGCCATTGCCCTTCCTGTGAAGAGTAATCCCCTCTTCTCTTGTCTTCCTGGACCATTCTCTTGACTTCACCATGTTAGTAACCACACCAGTAAATGTCTAGAAGGAGCTGAGTATCACAGTCATTTTAAAGCTGCCTAATTGGTGCTTATTATGCTTTATTGCTGCTCCGTGACATCCACAGGTGTTTTCAATACCTGATTGAAAACACTTGAGTGAACCTCTGTTCTTCAGAGTGGTAGTCTTTAAGGGGTTGAATAATTGTGTCAATGAAGAATTCACAAAAGAAACATTTACTACTGTATTACAAAACCAATTGATGTCATTTTAGTTGCATATGGTTCTTTAAAAAGTCCTTGCAGGATTTCATTCTGAATACAATTACAAATGTACACTAAATTCCCTAAAACCCTTTACAGCATTGGGGGTTGAATAATTTTGAACACAACTGTATAGGATCAACAACCTTGGCCCCCAGATTTTTTGGAGCTACATCTCCCATGATGCACACCCACTCGTTAGGTTGGCCAAGTCTCATTATAAACATAGCTTCAAAACATCCGGGACCTTATTCCAGTTGTACCATTAAGCTTACAGCTGGAGCAGTGATACACAATGGCTTCAGCCGCTGCTGAAATTTTCATTTGCGACTCAGACATTACAGATCCTTTCTGTAAATTAACAACTACTGTACTTTGTATAAAAGGTATTAATTTGTGGCTAGTCAATCAAGAACGAGCTATTCCAACCTTGCTCGTTCTTCCTCAGCTCGAGAAGTCATTCAGCAAATAAAGGCTTTTAAACGCTGATATTAAATGATTTTGTAAATGAAAAAAAAATCAATTAACACAGAGTTCTAAATATCCTCAAAAATCAAAAACTCACCACAGATCCCACGATGAAGAAAGTGAGAAAGCGGTGTGATTTGCCACTTCCTCCCTGTATACAGCAGAACAATGGGAACAAATCTTTCCCATTGTTCTTCCCTGGATCCTTCCGACATCCCTGCACGGGCTGCTGTAGAGCTTGAGTAGGGATGTGGTTGGCTCCATTGAGTCGTATGGACTCCAGGGGTCATTATTGACCTGCTGCTCACAAATATTCCAACTCAAACTGCTAATACAGCGGCTCAGTCAGAATAGAGCCGCTAATGGCAAGCCACAAACGGAGAAAGGCTGGCGCAGGATTTTTCCATTAAGGGCTCGGTTGGAATACAGCCCATGGAAAGCCAGTGTTGCTGGTCCTCCGGTTATAGAAAAACATTACAAAACGTTTTCCAAAACTTCTGGGATGGCAAAAATGCAGACATTGGCTGCAGACCATACCAATGAGTCTGTTACGTTCAATTTCTAAAGCCTTGTGGGTAAATATTGTTTCTTTCTTTTTCATTACGTTTTAGGTAATTTATTTTAGCATTTATTGATGTAGATGTCAAATACCCAGACTACATTACAGAAAAGGCGATGTATGGGAAGATTTCTATTTCCTTTTTTTTATCTACAGACCACCACATTCCTGCTGAACACGGCACATTCGGATGGCATGGTTCATTCAGATCTCTATGTTTTTGATGCAGCACCCTTAGAAGAGAAATATTTCAAGCACGTAGTTTCAGAACAAAGGATTGCTCCTTTCATTGTGTGTAACTCTGAAGATTACAAACATGAAACCAGAGGATTTCCACAAGAGGCAGAGGTTACAGGGAAGCAGAAGTCTTTCGACAAATTACCAGACCTGTTGCAAGCTGCTACTGCGTGTAACTCACTTCAAGGATCCAGTACACCACCTCATGACCAGAACGAAGGCATTCGAAAAGAACTGATCACCAGCGAGTCTGAGGAACACAATGTTAAGATTGCCATCAACCCATATTTAAAAAATCCTGCGAGGATGAGAGATACCTTAATTCTTGGTTATATTTCAAAGTAGGGGCCTTGGGGGTGGAAAAATGACAATTTAGGTTACATCTTGTTATGCAAAGTGGATTTTTTTTTTACAATATGAAAGGTAATACACCAGTGTTTTCCAAACTTGTCCAAGACCCACCGATACGTCAGGTTTGCAGATAGCTGAAGCACAGCACAGGTGATATGATTTGCTGCTCAGCGATTGCAGGATTCAGTCTGTAATTCCACAAGGTAATCTGGGAAATCTGGCCTGGTTGAGGGTCTTGAGGACAGTAGACATGTGCATTCGTTTTAGTACTAAAACGATTTAGTCAGAATTTTGGGGTAATTTAGTTTTAGTATGACTCAAGAGAAACGAAACTGCTCAGTACAAAAAACGAAAGAAACTAAAATAAAATGCACTACATTTTAGTTTCAGTCCTTTTTGTGATATTACATTGAGTGAAGGAGACCAGCAATGAAGAGCGCAACATCTGAAGTTCTGCACCCTCCACATGTCAATGCAGTAGGATGTTCTATACAGAGAGGGGCATTAATTAATGCAGTAGGATGTTCTATACATTATACAGAGAGGGGTATTAATGCAGGAGGATGTTATATACATTATACAGAGAAAGGTATAAATTGAGGAGGATGTTCTATACAGAGAGTGACATTAATTAATTAATTCAGGAGGCTGTTCTATATATTATACAGAGAGGGGTATGAATTAATGCAGGAGGAGGTTCTAAACATTATACAGAGAGGATCCTTTTTTTTCAGCCCTTTAAATCCAGTGGCTGTGAGCACTGAGATCGGCTGCTTGTTACATTATCTCTCAGTATAATATATCAGGCTCAGTTGTTACAGTAACTGACTGTAACAGCGCTCAGAGTTTCAATAAAACAAGGAAATAATATTGTTCTAACCTCTTATATATAAAAATATTATTTACTCGTTTTACTGAAACTCTGAGCGCTGTGATGAGCAGCAGTCAGTTACTGTAACAGCTTTGCCTGACACGGGGCAGTATTACAATGTTGGTGCTAACTTAACCAGAGCTGTTGTAAACTGAAAACCTCCATAGGCTATAATGGGTCTGGGAAGTTTACAACAGCTCTGGTTAAGTTAGCACCAACTATGTAATATGGCCCACATTGTGCTGAGAGTGAGAGATACTGTAACAAGCAGCGATCTCAGCCCTCTGAGGAGCCACTACTATAGTAATTGTATCCACTGGTTTTCGGATGAATGAAATTAGTTTTCATACTAAAGAACTGAAAACGAATTTCTTTAGTAACTAAATAAATTGCATTTTAGGACTAATCCATTAGTTCAAAACGAAATTTTGTGCTGTGCACATGTCTAGAGGACAGGTATGGGAAACACTAATGCAGAAAAACAAAATACTGCAGCGGACCATAAACACAAAACAAAATTACGTGTATGTGTAAAATGGAGATTAAATACATATCAAGCAGTACGAAAGAGGCAAACGCCTCAGGTGAGACAGTGTGAGGTATTAAGTATGAGCAGTGCTGGATTTACAAATAGGCAGAGTAGGCACGTGCCTACAGGCGCCTACCACAAGGGGGCACCTTGCTCTGTAAGTAAACCCCCCCCCCCATCATTTAGACCACTGTATCTCTGGAGCCCTAAGGGCTAGAGGGACATATGAGGTATCATTGGTGGAAGGCCAGATATATTTTTTCTTTCTTTTTTCAAACGCAGCACTATTAAGTTTACAATTATAAATAGTGATGCTGCAATAACTGCCAGCAAGTGTGGAGCTGATGATGCAACGCATTGTTTCATTTACAACCTGGGCCGTGACACTGCAGTGAGCAGAGACAGGGGGACTTTGGAACCTGCATCTCTGAATTGTACACTGCACAAGGTTAAGTGAGGTGTCATTGGAAAGGTCAGAGTTTGGTCTTTACAATGATACCAAACATGACCAAGTAATGTGTAAAAATAAAAATGTAAAAAAAGGTAAATGCTAAATATTTTTTTTCTCTGTTCTACGGCAGAGGCTATATATGCTTTTACATATAAAACAAACAATGCTGCTGCACTAAGGCAACAGACTCTACCCCTTCATCTCATTTGAGTGCAGAGAGAAACTGGATTTCAGTTAAAAAAATGTTTTATTATTTATTTCGTTTACCCCAAATGAAAATTTAAAAAGTCATTTTGCCATGTTTCTGTTTTTCTGATTGGGAGGGGGTGGGGGGGATAGCTCCACATTTCTGTGCCTACAGGCTCCTGAGATGCAATTCTGCCCTTTATTGGTATGGGATAAAAATGTATTCCCCTAGTAGGAATTTATTTAAAAAAAATTCTATTGGAGGAGAGAGAGAGGTAAACAGAGAAGAGGAAAAGAAAGTGACTGGGAAAGAAAATTTTAGTTTCATGTGTGGACAACATAAGATATGCTCTGTGCGGCAGCATTTTGGAGAGAAGGCCCCATATTGAAAGGAAAGGGTGTTCCAGCCATAGTTGAAAGATGCTGGTTCATTGAATGCAGTGCACAAGTTTGCCTGACAAAATTTCTAAATGTAGCTAATCAGTTCTTCCCAGGGTTGATAATCCTGATTTGGCGACCCATTCATGAAAAAAAAAAGGAAAGCCTTTGGTGCTAATCCATTGACAATGCGGTTAAAAATGTTCCCAGTGCAAGAGTCAGTCTTGTTGCGAATGTATCAGTTTGTAAAAGTTTAAATGCAGGGCTTTATTACCAAGCCACTAATAAATAAATAAAGAGTCCATCTGAGCTGCTCTGTGTTAGCAGTCAGCCACTATGTTGGTGAGTAGGGATGGGCTGCCGGTTCGATCGAACATTGGCCGTTCGCTGAACGGCGAACATTTCCGCGTGTTCGCCGCGTGTTCGCCCACAATGCGCCCCAATGGACCACAATGCACTGTGCCCTGGCCTGAAGCTTGTAATTGGCTACAGTCTTGCACCTGACCACAGGTGACAGGTGCAAGACTATGCCAATCAGGGCTCAGAGTCCTGATTGGGCAAATTTTGCCCAATCATGGGCTCACAGAGCTAAGTCCCGCAGCACACTATATAAGGCTTCCCTGCAGCCCTAGCATGTGTGTTGCAGGAGTGAATCAGAGAGGAGAGGAGATTGTTGGATTTGCAGGGACAAGCTGGCAGTGGCAAATAGCAGGGAACTGGCAGCCTGGGCTGTGAAATATCATACCACAGTTAAATCAGAGTTCATCTGTATCTTTAATCTGTATCTTTATCTATTCAGAGTTGAATCTGGGTGTTGACAGCTATCAGGGTGTTGCAGCCTGCAGGAGAGGAAGTGAATCAGAGAGAGAGTAGAGGACATTGGCAGCCTTGCAGGGAAAATATCAGTGAAATCACTGACTTATAGCAGAGTTCTGAATAACTCTAATCTAGATAACACAGTTGAATCAGAGTTCTGTATATCTCCAATCTATATGCCAGAGTTGAATCAGAGTTCTGCATATCTCCATTCTATATACCAGAGTTTAATCAGAGTTCTGTATATTTTTAATCTATATATCACTCACAATGTCAGAAAGACCAAAAAGGACAGGCAGACGCTCCCAGACACAGATAAGAGGGCAAGCAGCCTCTGTGTCGGAAGGCTGTGCCCCTGGTCGTCGTGGACGTGGTGCATCCTCTGCAGGGGCACGCTTGTCCTTTCTAACTGGTGCTGGCCATCTTATGCAACGGCAACATACAGAGGATTTGGTGGATTGGCTAACTAGGCCATCCTCATCCTCCGAGTCCTCTGCCAGCCAGGCTTGTAGTGGTTTACAGTCCACCTCAGCTGCCAAAGCATCCAATTCAGCCATCATGTCCACAGCTACTCCTGCCGTAGCCTCACCATCATACACGGAGGAGTCAGCCGAATTGTTTGACTACAATGACAGTGACATGCTGCTTGAGGATGCGCAGCAACTCCAGTGCTCTGATGTTGATTCTGAGGTTGAGGAAGGGAGTAAAATCAGCCTAGAGGGAGGAGGTGCCAGTGACACACAAAGAACTGTCACTCATGTTCCCCCAGCAGCTGCAGCATACTGCCAGGTTGGCTCCAGTGATGAGGAGATAGGGGGTGATGACGATGATGAGGTCACTGACTCCACCTGGGTGCCTGATCGAACAGAGGAGTCAAGTGAGGAGGAGGAGGCACAACAAAAACGAGGCACAACGTCCTCTATGAGCAACCGTAGCCAGTCCAAAGCATCAGAAGTCAGAGCTGCTCAGGTGCAGAGCGCTGTTGTCTCAAAGCACACGTCCAGGAACTCTGCTGTCTGGGAGTTCTTCACATGTGCAGCAGACTGCAGAGTTGCTATTTGTAAGCTGTGTCTGAAGAGGATCAAGCGTGGGAAAAACATCAGATGCTTGGGTACCACATGCTTGATGCGACATATGACCACCTGCCATGCATCCCGTTGGCACAACACTTTGCATAGGTCCTCATTTGTCTCTATCCCCACTGTATGTCCTGCCATGTCATTGTCTACTACCTCCACTGACAGGGATGATGCTACAGTAATGGGTGTACCAGGTCCTTCCTCAGAATGTGACAGCATCCCATCAGCTGCGGATTTACGCAGTCATATTTCATTGCCCCAGCTGCTGCAGCGTAAGAAAAAATATAGTCCCAACCATCCGCAAGCACAGCGTCTAAATGCCAGCTTGGCAAAATTACTCGCATTATAGCTGCTGCCTTTCCAGCTGGTGGACTCTGCCTCCTTCCGTGAATTTGCTGAATGTGCTGTACCACAGTGGCAGGTTCCAAAACGCCAGTTCTTTTTACGGAAGGCCATTCCAACACTATACCAGCACGTGGAAGACAATGTTATGGAGTCATTGGGAAAGGCAGTCATCAGCAAGGTGCACATTACTTTAGACACGTGGTCCAGCAAGCATGGACAGGGCCGTTACATTTCCTTCACGGCACACTGGGTAACTCTGCTTTCAGCTGGGAGGGTTCCAGGACGGGGCTCTGTGCTGGAGCTTGCTCATCCACCACGCCTCCAGAAAGCTGCTTATATGAGGTCTGTCTGTTCCACCTCTTCCTCCTCCTTCACTGGCGAAGTGGCAGTTAAACCGACGCGTGGCAGGGGCTATGCAATGGCTCAAGCAAAAAGATGCCATACTGTGCTTGAGATGGTTTGTTTAGGGGACAGGAGCCACACCGGGCCAGAAATTCTGTCAGCTCTACAGGGGCAGGTGCAGAGATGGTTAACACAATGCCAGCTTGAGCTGGGAATGGTCGTCTGCGATAATGGCAGCAACCTTCTCTCCGCTCTACGCCTGGGTAAGTTGACGCATATACCATGCCTAGCACACGTCCTAAATCTGGTGGTACAGTGTTTCCTAACCAGGTACCCAGGGCTGGCAGAGCGTCTCAGCCAGACCAGAAAAGTCTGCAGCCACTTCAGACAGTCATTCCCAGCAAGTGTTCGCCTGGCAGAAATTCAAAGAGAATTCCACCTTCCCACAAACTGTCTGATCTGTGACATGCCCACCAGGTGGAACTCCACATTGGCAATGCTGCAGCATCTGCACAAGCAGCAGAGGGCCATCAATGAGTACCTGTGTGAGTATGGCACAAGGACAGGTTCAGGGCAACTTGTTTTTTTTCTCCCCCGCAGTGGCTGATGATCAAGGATGCATGCACTGTACTGTCACCATTTGAAGAGGCAATGAGGATGGTGAGCAGGGACAGTGCATGCATCAGTGTCACAATTCCTTTAGTGTTCCTGCTGGAGCGCACTCTGTGGGGAATTATAGATGTGGCACTAGAGGCAGAGCAGCGGTAGGAAGAGGAGGACTTCCCTAGCTCTCAAGGCCCCAGTCTTTACGCAGACAGCATCCCTGCGGGTCCTCAGATCAGACAGGAGGAGGATGAGGAGGAGGAATATTTAAGTCGTGGGAGCATTGAAGGTGGGGATTCCTCAAGGGAGGGTTTTGTGTCCCCAGAAACCCAAGGTTTAGTATGTGGCTGGGAGGAGGTAGTGCCACCTAGCTTTGCACTAGAGAATTGTTCTGCGTCCTTCGCTTTACAGAAGGGGCTATGGATCATGCCTAGCTTTTAGTCATGTTATGTAAAATCATATTACAGCTGACCCCCCCCCCCCATACAGGAAACACCAACGTACAGTAGACTGGAAAAAAAGGAGATTTGTTAAAATGAAAGATTAAGGCTGTTATACTTAAAGGCTCATTCGATAATGTTAACGGCTCAGCTGGAATCGGGCCCCTGTTTGGGAGGAGTGTGACAGTCATGTTGGTAGTTTCTATGACCGCATCCTGTGCTCCAAAAGGGGTGTGAAATTTATTTATTTATAAAGTATTTTACCAGGAAGGATACATTGAGATTTCTCTCGCTTTCATGTCCTGGGTTCAAGAACATTGAATTTTTACAGTCAATACAGAAATACAAAGTAATAAATGCAAGATATTAAAAACAAAACACAAATATACAGATTAACACAGAAAATATATATAGTCACTGTGTTACATGTTACAGGCAGGGGCGGATCCAGGGGGGGCAATTGCCACCCCCCCCCCGAGCAGTGCAGATGCCAGGCTGACCTCCAGAACTCAAATCGCAATGTGTGCAGTGAATACAGACATGGTGATTTGCAGAGGCACACACTGCACAGAAGCACTGTGGATTACCCCTCCCAGTCATGTGTCAGGTGTCACGTGGTGATCCTTTTCCCAGTGACCATGTGGCAGAGCCTGTCTCCTTCCATGCCTGCCTGACAGCCAAAGGAAAGGGGTGGATCCGAGGCTGCACTGTGCAACAGGATCAGAGGAGAGAGGGGGCTGGAGCCTCCATGCAGGGACACCAAGGAGGTAAGTAATGGATCCCTGAGAGTTTGATCCTTCCTCCAGAGTGTATAAGAAAGCTAGAGCTGCACAGTAATAAACCTCTCAGATATGAGTCTGTAAACTCCTCTAGATTGTAAGCTCCTGGGTGCCCTCTGCTCCTCTAGATTGTAAGCTCCTGGGTGTCCTCTGCTCCTCTAGATTGTAAGCTCCTGTGTGTCCTCTGCTCCTCTAGATTGTAAGCTCCTGTGTGTCCTCTGCTCCACTAGATTGTAAACTCCTGGGTGTCCTCTGCTCCTCTAGATTGTAAGCTCCTGGTGCCCTCTGCTCCTCTAGATTGTAAACTCATGTGTGCCCTCTGCTCCTCTAGATTGTAAACTCCTGGGTGCCCTCTGCTCCTCTAGATTGTAAACTCCTGGGTGTCCTCTGCTCCTCTAGATTGTAAACTCCTGGGTGTCCTCTGGTCCTCTAGATTGTAAACTCCTGTGAGCCGGGCCCTCTGCTCCTCTAGATTGTAAGCTCCTGTGAATCTGACCCTCTGCTCCTCTAGATTGTAAACTCATGCGTGCCCTCTGCTCCTCTAGATTGTAAACTCATGTGTGCCCTCTGCTCCTCTAGATTGTAAACTCATGTGAGCCTGGCCCTCTGCTCCTCTAGATTGTAAGCTCCTGGCTGCCCTCTGCTCTTCTAGATTGTAAACTCATGTGTGCCCTCTGCTCCTCTAGATTGTAAACTCCTGGGTGTCCTTTGCTCCTCTAGATTGTAAACTCCTGGGTGTCCTATGCTCCTCTAGATTGTAAACTCCTGGGTGTCCTCTGGTCCTCAAATTGATATGAACTATCCAATTGATATATGAAATTCTCATTGTTTCAAAATTTCAAATCGATCCGAAACAAAATTAGTTACGAAATTCTGAAAACGAAATGATTTAAAAACGTAACAAAACAAAACTAAACGAAACAAATTTTTCAGCCATGCACATCCCTAGTGGTCAGCGTATCATTTGATTTTGTCTCCACACGTAAATGGGGATTTTGCAATTTATGTAGTTTAGGTGCTGTTCCAAAGAGCAGTGTGACAGTTTTGTCAGTATTTAGAAAACGTTTGTTATCTTTGATCCACTTTTCTACCTCTGTGAATTGTTCTTGCAGCACGGCTTCCAGCTGCGGGAGATTTGGTTTGCTGGTATAGATTACGGTGTCGTCTGCGTACATATGTACAGTTGAGGCTTTGCAGACGTTGGGCAGATCATTTATGAATATCGTGAAATCACACCATTATACAGTTAGTTATAAGTACTTATAAAGTGCTAGGTTCTCTAGTGCTGTACAATGGGTGAGACAGTGGAACAAAAATGCATGCAAGTTAAACAAACACAGCAGTAGGAGAGAGGACTCTGCACGAGAGCTTACAATCTAAGAGGAGCAGGGTGCACACTAGGTGAGGGTAAATAGCTGGGCATGGGAAGTAGAGGGTGCATGGGGAGCTGTGTGGGAAGATGGGACAAGAAATTTACAGTGGGCCGTATGATGTGTACGTAGGTGCCGTTGTGTTTTACAGATGCATTAGTGCAATAAATGAAAGATGGGGGAAACTTAGAAAGCGTTTCAGGGATAGCAGACTAGATACATTTGGATAAATAGGTTGTGAAATTACATCATTGGCGAAACACGAGGAATCATGAAAGCCAAGTGGTCCCAGACGTTCCTGAACTTGTTCAATAGGCTTGAAAGAGTATTATAATTATTACCTCACTAAGGAGTATTAATATCATCATCACATATATAGCACCATTTCTGCAGCGCTTTAAAATAACCAATGGGAAGGAGATAAAACGCAAACATAAGAACAGATGAAGTATTAGAGGACCCTGCTTAGATGAGTTTACAATCTAGAGGAGTTGGGGTGGAGGAGGATGACAAGAAAATTTCTTGGGCATCAGGATCATTAGCATTAGTGTTGCAGAAACGGCGAGGACAAGGAAGTAACAGAAGAGGTTTTCCAGTGGCTGCTCTGTCACGCAAACTATCGAGTAAAGTTGGTCGATGGAAAGGACCTGGGAGGCATAACCGGTATAATATCATCTGATAAAGGCTGGCGCGAATGTGGAAAACTCTTACAGGGTTATCCAAAGAGATTCGAAAAGTCACAGCACGTTCGGTGACTTTTCGTTCTCTTCAATTCGGTTCCTTTTGCCGATTGCATTTCGGTGACCCTGCGGTGTATTCAGCAAGCACCACAGGGCCCCCGAATTGCAGGGAAAAGCTGCCGAAAACCTGACGAAAACTAACCGAATGCACGCTGAAAACAAGCAAAAATATCTGGATTGACCTTCGAAAAACCCGAAAAGGAGCCGAACAGGAGCCGAATCACACAGAGCCGAAGCAGCTGTGACGTAGAGGAGGCAGTGAATAAATTAGCAAAACCATTTGTATGAATCTGGGAAAATGAAACGCTGTTTGCAAAGAAACTACTGAGCGAAAATGTCTGATATTTTCACAGGAGGTCCAGGGAATGACAATAAAGAGGGCTGTTACAAAAAAAATAGGTAAATTGAAAAAATTTTAAAAAAAAATCTGACTTTTAACCACTTCAATGCTGAGGACGCGCTCAGCGCGTCCTCAGCATTACCGCTGGTATGCGGAGGACGCGCTGAGCGCGTCCTCCCATTGGGGT
Organism: Leptobrachium leishanense; assembly: GCA_009667805.1. Taxonomy (NCBI): domain Eukaryota; kingdom Metazoa; phylum Chordata; class Amphibia; order Anura; family Megophryidae; genus Leptobrachium; species Leptobrachium leishanense. Next base: position 20,360,540 of record CM019063.1, on the reverse strand, counting down.
CAGCGTTCGGCTGGGTTCCGGCCGATCGCTGGCCCCCCCGGTGCGGGCTGACATCCTCGATGTCAGCCCGGCATCCGGGACCGCAGCCGCCGGAATTAGGTGTCATCGCGGCAGCGCGATGACACCTAATTCAGGCGCCCCCCCCCCGCATGTGCGGAGGAGGCGCCTGAAAGGGAGGGGGGGAGGTCCTTCGGACCTCTCTCCCTCCCGATCGGCGGCTCTGCGGGGGTTAACCCAGGCATCATTTGGAAGGGCACAGCCTGCCCTTCCAAATGGTGCCTGGCATTAACCCCTGGGGAGCTGGATCGCGAATCGGCGCTGAAAAGCGCCGGTTCGCGATCCTTTCCCGGAGCTGGCCGACATCTTGGATGTCGGCCAAGCCTCCGGGAACTCCCCCTGAGGACTGGCGTCATCGTGCGTAGCACGATGACGCCAGTCCTGGACTTAACCCCTAACTGCCACCAACGGTGGAGATAGGGAGTTCCAATGAACTCCCTATCTCCCGATCCGTGGCAGCTAGGGGTTAAAGTTTGGTATGGTTGGATCGGCCAGAGCATGGCCGTTCCAACGATACCAAATACTACTGTGAAAATTTTGTCAAAAAAAAAAAAAAATAAACACTTTTTTTTTTCTTTTTTTGGTTTGTTAATGCAGCAATATTGTTCCCATTTCAATTATAATGTGAACAATGATGCTGCACTAACGATTTTTGTATGCGGTGCGTTTGTTAAAAATAGTGTAATTTTCCCCAAAAAAAATGTAACGAGACCCCATCTCTAATTTTTTTAACAAGCGCACCCATACAAAAATATAACCGCAATTGCTCGCATGTTAAAATGTGAAAAAAAACACTTTACACATTGTAAATTATTGAAAATACATATTTTTTGCATTTTTTGTTATAATATACAGACATGACATAACGTATACATATAATAATGACATATTATGAATCTACCGAGTCTGACGGAAAGAACGATATATAATATGTCTGGGTCATATACTAAAATAAGCCTTCAAAACACGTTTAAACATGATGAGCAAAACCGGTAAAAATGACCTCAGCACAGGGGCGGGAAAAGCCTCAGCAGCGAAAGGGTTAAAAAAAAAATAAAAAATAAAATGCTTAAAGTATCCTAAAAAATCTATAAATAAAGAGACTTTTTGCTGCAGAATTTTATAATGAACGGTTTATTAGATATTGTATTAAAACGGGAATATTTTTAACATTGAAGTCTATGGGATTCTCCTGAATAAATTTGCCGAATTAAACCACCGAATGGCAGGGCATTAGGTGAACCTTTCACTGCTGGTTTGTGTTCTCTGAATAGCCGAAGCAGTGCTTTTTCAAGGGGATTTCACTGCCCTCGAATAGGCACCGAACAGGCACCGTATGTTCAGGCAATTCGCCAGGATTTGGCGAATTGCCTGCTCTCTGGATAGCCGAATGGTCAGCGAACGCTGATTTTCAGCGTTCGGTTACCTTTCTCAAGCAATTCGGATCTCTTTGAATAACCCTGTTAAGGTCATTACTGGACTTGTATGTTGTAGTACACCAGCGCCACCCAGTGGTAAAAACACAAACAGAAAAGATTTGCTAGCACATAAAGGAACTGCACACCATCATGTGGTGGAATTTTCAAAGGTGAAAAAAATTGATTGGTTTAAGTGGAGTGCAGCGCTTCAATTGGAATACATGAATTACCTTTTTTACTGTTGTTACGCAACATGGACAAATTGTTTCTACAAGACACAGAAATAGAATTTTTTTAGTGTAACTGTATTACATGAGAATTTTTTCTAAAAAAAAAGATGTAACAGACTCACAAACATGGAGCCTCCTTGGCTCGAAAGTGAAAGCAGATGGACTATTTGTCGGCCGTCCTCAGCCCTCTATGCAAGAGTGGACGTCTCAATCGATTCTTAATTAGGAGATTGTAGGCATAGTGCAGATCAGGCAAACCACATACAGGGTTATTCAAAGAGCGTGAAGAGCAGGAGAATGACTGGAGAATCACTGGAGAACGAAAAATTCTAGGTCAAAATAGCCAAACCAGAAAAGTTCTCCCTTTCATCTCACTTTCCAAATCGGCTATTTTGACCTAGAATTTTTCATTCTCCAGTTATTCTCCTGCTTTTCACGCTCTCTGAATAACCCTGATAGTATTTTCTGCAAGTATATGGATAAACTCACGTGGTTTTGAGCCTAAGGGCAGGGCTGGATTAAGATCTCTATGGGCCCGGAACTGAAGATTTTGGTGGCTTTTTTTGGAATTGAGTGAAATGAAAGCATATTTTAGTTTATTTAATAGAGCGGATACGGCTATATCTAACCAGGCAGATACAGGTATATCTAACCAGACAGATACGGGTATATCTAACCAGGCAGATATGGGTATATCTAACCAGGCAGATACAGGTATATCTAACCAGGCAGATACAGGTATATCTAACCAGACAGATACGGGTATATCTAACCAGGCAGATACGGGTATATTAACCGGCAGATATGGGTAATATCTAACCAGGCAGATACAGGTATATCTAACCAGGCAGATACAGGTATATCTAACCAGACGATACGGGTATATCTAACCAGGCAGTAAAGGTATATCTAACCAGCAGATACGGGTATTCTAACCAGGCAGATACGGGTATATCTAACCAGGCAGATCAGTTACCAGGCAGATACGGGTATATCTAACCAGGCAGATACGGGTATATCTAACCAGGCAGATACAGGTATATCTAACCAGACAGATACGGGTATAATCTAACCAGGCAGATACGGGTTATCTAACCAGGCAGATACAGGTATATCTAACCAGGCAGATACGGGTATATCTAACCAGGCAGATACGGTATATCTACCAGGCAGATACGGGTATATCTAACCAGGCAGATACGGGTATATTTAACCAGGCAGATATGGGTATATCTAACCAGACAGATACGGGTATATCTAACCAGACAGATATGGGTATATCTAACCAGGCAGATACAGGTATATCTAACCAGACAGATACGTGTATATGAACCGGGCAGATACGTTATATCTAGGGCAGATACGGCTATATCTAACCAGACAGATACGGGTATATCTAACCGGGTGGATACGGTATATCTACCAGGCAGATACGGTATATCTAACCAGGCAGATACGGGTATATCTAACCAGGCAGATACAGGTATATCTAACCAGGCAGATACGGGTATATCTAACCAGGCAGATACGGGTATCTCTAACCAGGCAGATACGGGTATATCTAACCAGGCAGATACGGTAGACAGATACGGGTATATCTAACCAGGCAGATACAGGTATATCTAACCAGACAGATACGTGTATATGTAACCGGCAGATAACGGGTATATCAACCGGGCAGATACGGCTATATCTAACCAGACAGATACGGGTATATCTAACCGGTGGATACGGGTATACTAACCAGGCGGATACGGGTATATAACGGCAGATACAGGTATTCTAACCAGGCAGATACGGGTATATCTAACCAGGCAGATACGGGTATATCTAACCAGGCAGATACGGGTATATCTAACCAGGAAGATACAGGTATATGTAACCGGGCAGATACGGGTATATCTAAGGCTGGGGTCAGACCAGCGCATTTTTAACGTGCGTTCTGGCGCACTTAATCACGGCCGCACTAGCAGCAAATGACGGGCAATGACAGCCAATATACGAAGTATGGTCGCACGAAAGTCCGGCTGCGCAACGCAAGTGGAAAATGAACGCATTTTTTCGAGAACGCAGAACCGCTAGTACGGACCTACAGAGTGCGCTGCGCCCGCTAGCGGCGTGTGTGTGTGATTTGGAGACGTCAGACCCTGCTCATGTCCGGCCAACATAACGTCCAGACGCAAAAAGTTTCCTGGTTCAGATTCGTAAAACAGCACGCACGAAAATGCGCATCGTATGACCGTTTTTGCATATTCCGTGAAAAAATGCATCAATGCGTTCGGACGCACTTTTTTACGTTCGCGTGTAAAAATGCTTTCGTCTGACCCTAGCCTAACTGGGGAGATACGGGTATATATCCGGGCGGATACGGCTATATCTAACAGACAGATACGGGTATATCTAACCGGGTGGATACGGGTATATCTAACCAGACAGATATGTGTATATGTAACCGGGCAGATTCGGGTATATCTAACCAGACAGATACGGGTATATCTAGCCGGGCGGATACGGCTATATTTAACTGGGCGGATACGGCTATATCTAACCAGACAGATACGGCTATATCTAACCAGGCGGATACGGGTATATCTAACCGGGCGGATACGGCTATATCTAACCAGGGGGATACGGGTATATCTAACCAGGGGGATACGGGTATATCTAACCGGGCGGATACGGCTATATCTAACCAGGCGGATACGGCTATATCTAACCAGGCAGATACGGGTATATCTAACCAGACAGATACGGGTATATCTAACTGGGCGGATACGGGTATATCTAACCAGACAGATACGGTAATATCTAGCCGGGCGGATACGGCTATATTTAACGGGCGAATACGGCTATATCTAACCAGACAGATACGGGTATATCTAACCAGGCGGATACGGGTATATCTAACCAGGCGGATACGGGTATATCTAACCGGGCGGATACGGGTATATCTAACCGGGCGGATACAGCTATATCTAACCGGGGGGATACGGCTATATCTAACCAGACAGATACGGGTATATCTAACCAGACAGATACGGGTATATCTAACCGGGCGGATATGGCTATATCTAACCAGGCAGATACGGGTATATCTAACCAGACAGATACGGGTATATCTAGCCGGGCGGATACGGCTATATTTAACCGGGCGGATACGGCTATATCTAACCAGACAGATACGGGTATATCTAACCAGGCGGATACGGGTATATCTAACCAGGCGGATACGGGTATATCTAACCGGGGGGATACGGCTATATCTAACCGGGGGGATACGGCTATATCTAACCAGACAGATACGGGTATATCTAACCAGACAGATACGGGTATATCTAACCGGGCGGATACGGCTATATCTAACCAGACAGATACGGGTATATCTAACCGGGCGGATACGGCTATATCTAACCAGGCAGATACGGGTATATCTAACCAGACAGATACGGGTATATCTAACCAGACAGATACGGGTATATCTAACCGGGCGGATATGGCTATATCTAACCAGGCAGATACGGGTATATCTAGCCGGGCGGATACGGCTATATTTAACCGGGCGGATACGGCTATATCTAACCAGACAGATACGGGTATATCTAACCAGGCGGATACGGGTATATCTAACCGGGCGGATACGGCTATATCTAACCGGGGGGATACGGCTATATCTAACCAGACAGATATGGGTATATCTAACTGGGCGGATACGGCTATATCTAACCAGACAGATACGGGTATATCTAACCGGGCGGATACGGCTATATCTAACCAGGCAGATACAGGTATATCTAACCAGACAGATACGGGTATATCTAACCAGGCAGATACGGGTATATCTAACCAGGCAGATACGGGTATATCTAACCAGACAGATACGGGTATATCTAACCGGGTGGATAAAGGTATATCTAACCAGACAGATACGGGTATATCTAACCGGGCGGATACGGCTATATCTAACCGGGCGGATACGGCTATATCTAACCGGGCAGAAACTGTGTAATAAATTTGTCATTCAGATTTCAATCATTTAAAGCGTGTAAAATATTTTTTTCCAATTTCATCATCCAAACCTTTGTGGTTATATATTCTTACAGGAATTCTTGTTAAAAAAAATGTGGAATGGGAACCTGTTACTGCATTTTTCTGAGGAAAATATGCAATTTTAGCCAAAACATTTAATATTTCCCTTGTGTTTTGGAGGATGGTGTTTCATGAATAATATGACTATCAGGGTTATTCAAAGAGATCCGAATAGTGGCTGAAATGTAACCGAACAGTGAAATTCAGTGTACGGTTACCTTTCCTGGCCATTCGGCTATTCAGCGAGCAGGCAGTTGGCCAAATGTCTACTCGGAGAACAAAAACCAGCAGTGAAAAGTTGCCTAATTGCCCTGCCATTCGGTGGTTTAATTCGACAGGTTAAGGCTAGGGTCAGACGAACGCATTTTCGCGTTGTCTGTGAAAAAGTGCGTTCGAACGAATGGATGTATTTTTTCACGGAATACGCGATAGCGGTCATACGATGCGCCTTTTCGTCCGTGATTTTGTACGGATCATCAATAAAACACTTTTTGTGTCTGGACGTTATGTTGGCCGGACATTAGCAGCTTCTGACGTCTCCTAATCACGCACACACGCCTCTAGCGGACGCAGCGCACTCTGTACGTCCGTACTAGAGGTTTGACGTTCTAGAAAAAATGCGTTCGTTTGCCACTTGCGTTGCGCGGCCGAACTTTCGTGCGGTTCTTCGTGTGTTCCCCGGCATTAGACGTCATTTGCTGCTAGCGCGGCCGTGATTTCGTGCGGCTAAACGCACGTTAAAACTGCTTTCGTCTGACCCTAGCCTTATTCAGGCGAATCCCATAGGTTCAATGTTAAAAATATTCCCGTTTTAATTAAATATCTAATAACCTTTTATTATAATATTCTGCAGTAAGAGTCTCTTTATTTATAGTTTTTTTTAGGATCTTTTTAAGCATTTTTCGGAAATTTTTTTAAATCGTTTTTTCTTTTTTCTGTAACAGCCTTTTTATTATCATTCATTTGATTTTATATGTAAGTTTCAGACATTTTCGTTCTGCAGTTTCTTTGCAAACAGCGTTTGTCTTTTCAAACTTTCAAGCGTACTGTTTTTTTTTTTCACTCCATTTGTCTGCAGTGTCGGGTATATCTAACCAGACAGATATGGGTATATCTAACCAGGCAGATACAGGTATATCTAACCAGACAGATACGTGTATATGTAACCGGGCAGATACGGGTATATCTAACTGGGCAGATACGGCTATATCTAACCAGACAGATACGGGTATATCTAACCGGGTGGATACGGGTATATCTAACCAGGCGGATACGGGTATATCTAACCAGGCAGATACAGGTATATCTAACCAGGCAGATACGGGTATATCTAACCAGGCAGATACGGGTATATCTAACCAGGCAGATACGGGTATATCTAACCAGGAAGATACAGGTATATGTAACCGGGCAGATACGGGTATATCTAAGGCTGGGGTCAGACCAGCGCATTTTTAACGTGCGTTCTGGCGCACTTAATCACGGCCGCACTAGCAGCAAATGACGGGCAATGACAGCCAATATACGAAGTACGGTCGCACGAAAGTCCGGCTGCGCAACGCAAGTGGAAAATGAACGCATTTTTTCGAGAACGCAGAACCGCTAGTACGGACCTACAGAGTGCGCTGCGTCCGCTAGCGGCGTGTGTGTGTGATTTGGAGACGTCAGACCCTGCTCATGTCCGGCCAACATAACGTCCAGACGCAAAAAGTTTCCTGGTTCAGATTCGTAAAACAGCACGCACGAAAATGCGCATCGTATGACCGTTTTTGCATATTCCGTGAAAAAATGCATCAATGCGTTCGGACGCACTTTTTTACGTTCGCGTGTAAAAATGCTTTCGTCTGACCCTAGCCTAACTGGGGAGATACGGGTATATATAACCGGGCGGATACGGCTATATCTAACCAGACAGATACGGGTATATCTAACCGGGTGGATACGGGTATATCTAACCAGACAGATATGTGTATATGTAACCGGGCAGATTCGGGTATATCTAACCAGACAGATACGGGTATATCTAGCCGGGCGGATACGGCTATATTTAACTGGGCGGATACGGCTATATCTAACCAGACAGATACGGCTATATCTAACCAGGCGGATACGGGTATATCTAACCGGGCGGATACGGGTATATCTAACCGGGCGGATACGGCTATATCTAACCAGGGGGATACGGGTATATCTAACCAGACAGATATGGGTATATCTAACCGGGCGGATACGGCTATATCTAACCAGGCGGATACGGCTATATCTAACCAGACAGATACGGGTATATCTAACCAGGCGGATACGGGTATATCTAACCAGGCGGATACGGCTATATCTAACCAGGCAGATACGGGTATATCTAACCAGACAGATACGGGTATATCTAACTGGGCGAATACGGCTATATCTAACCAGACAGATACGGGTATATCTAACCAGGCGGATACGGGTATATCTAACCAGGCGGATACGGGTATATCTAACCGGGCGGATACAGCTATATCTAACCGGGGGGATACGGCTATATCTAACCAGACAGATACGGGTATATCTAACCAGACAGATACGGGTTATCTACCGGGCGATACGGTATATCTAACCAGACAGATACGGGTATATCTAACCGGGCGGATACGGCTATATCTAACCGGGCGGATACGGCTATATCTAACCAGGCGGATACGGGTATATCTAACCGGGCGGATACGGCTATATCTAACCGGGGGGATACGGCTATATCTAACCAGACAGATATGGGTATATCTAACTGGGCGGATACGGCTATATCTAACCAGACAGATACGGGTATATCTAACCGGCGGATACGGCTATATCTAACCAGGCAGATACGGGTATATCTAACCAGGCATACAGGTATATCTAACCAGACAGATACGGGTATATCTAACCAGGCAGATACGGGTATATCTAACCAGGCAGATACGGGTATATCTAACCAGACAGATACGGGTATATCTAACCGGGTGGATAAAGGTATATCTAACCAGACAGATACGGGTATATCTAACCGGGCGGATACGGCTATATCTAACCGGGGGGATACGGCTATATCTAACCAGACAGATATGGGTATATCTAACTGGGCGGATACGGCTATATCTAACCAGACAGATACGGGTATATCTAACCGGGCGGATACGGCTATATCTAACCAGGCAGATACGGGTATATCTAACCAGGCAGATACAGGTATATCTAACCAGACAGATACGGGTATATCTAACCAGGCAGATACGGGTATATCTAACCAGGCAGATACGGGTATATCTAACCAGACAGATACGGGTATATCTAACCGGGTGGATAAAGGTATATCTAACCAGACAGATACGGGTATATCTAACCGGGCGGATACGGCTATATCTAACCAGACAGATACGGGTATATCTAACCGGGCGGATACGGCTATATCTAACCGGGCAGAAACTGTGTAATAAATTTGTCATTCAGATTTCAATCATTTAAAGCGTGTAAAATATTTTTTTCCAATTTCATCATCCAAACCTTTGTGGTTATATATTCTACAGGGAATTCTTGTTAAAAAAAATGTGGAATGGGAACCTGTTACTGCATTTTTCTGAGGAAAATATGCAATTTTAGCCAAAACATTTAATATTTCCCTTGTGTTTTGGAGGATGGTGTTTCATGAATAATATGACTATCAGGGTTATTCAAAGAGATCCGAATAGTGGCTGAAATGTAACCGAACAGTGAAATTCAGTGTACGGTTACCTTTCCTGGCCATTCGGCTATTCAGCGAGCAGGCAGTTGGCCAAATGTCTACTCGGAGAACAAAAACCAGCAGTGAAAAGTTGCCTAATTGCCCTGCCATTCGGTGGTTTAATTCGACAGGTTAAGGCTAGGGTCAGACGAACGCATTTTCGCGTTGTCTGTGAAAAAGTGCGTTCGAACGAATGGGCTCATTTTTTCACGGAATACGCGATAGCGGTCATACGATGCGCCTTTTCGTCCGTGATTTTGTACGGATCATCAATAAAACACTTTATGTGTCTGGACGTTATGTTAGCCGGACATTAGCAGCGTCTGACGTCTCCCAATCACGCACATACGCCTCTAGCGGACGCAGCGCACTCTGTACGTCCGTACTAGAGGTTTGACGTTCTAGAAAAAATGCGTTCGTTTGCCACTTGCGTTGCGCGGCCGAACTTTCGTGCGGCCGTTCTTCGTGTGTTCCCCGGCATTAGACGTCATTTGCTGCTAGCGCGGCCGTGATTTCGTGCGGCTAAACGCACGTTAAAACTGCTTTCGTCTGACCCTAGCCTTATTCAGGCGAATCCCATAGGTTTCAATGTTAAAAATATTCCCGTTTTAATTAAATATCTAATAAACCTTTTATTATAATATTCTGCAGTAAAGAGTCTCTTTATTTATAGTTTTTTTTAGGATCTTTTAAGCATTTTTCGGAAATTTTTTTAAATCGTTTTTTCTTTTTTCTGTAACAGCCTTTTTATTATCATTCATTTGATTTTATATGTAAGTTTCAGACATTTTCGTTCTGCAGTTTCTTTGCAAACAGCGTTTGTCTTTTCAAACTTTCAAGCGTACTGTTTTTTTTTTTCACTCCATTTGTCTGCAGTGTCGGGTTTTTCCGGCGGCTGCTCTGCGTTCTGATCGGCTCCTGCTTGAGTTTCTCCGGCGTTTCCGGCGGGGTTAATCCAGATATTTTTGCGGGTTTCGGTGTGCATTCGCCTGGGTTTTGCGGTGTGTGTTCGCTGGGTTTTTGCGGTGAGATTTCGGCGGCTTTTCACCGCAATACGACGGCCCTGTGGTGTTTGCTGAATACACCGCAGGGTCACTGAAATGGGATCGCCGAATCGCACCGAATTGAAGAGAACGAAAAGTCACTGAACATGCAGTGACTTTTCGATTCTCTTTGAATAAGTGCCGGCTGGGTGGAGTAGAGGTAATGTCACTGCTCTGCATGGAGAGAGCCTGTGGGCTTCCTGTCATGCTATCACGGACGTACTTTTAGGCGCAAACACGGACGTGAACACTAAGCTCGTCTGACACCAGCCTAAAAGGAAGCCACAACAATAATAAAATACACAATAATTGACAGTGTGGACACAAATTCAAATCTTAGTTGAATCAGCGGCTGTCTCTCTCCATTTGGTGGTATATCCAAACCCACCAGCGATACATAGAAAAAAGGAAAAGATGGTAAAATCAGCGCTTCTTTCAACAGTGATCCCTCTCAAATTCTTTTTATTTATTTATTTATTTATAAAGGATTTTACAGGAAGGATACATTGAGATTTCTCTCGTTTTCAAGTATGTCTTTTTTTATCTTCTTTCGTAATAAATTCGTATGCACCTCAAATAAAGCAGAAAGTGCCATAGTGTAGCAAATTGGGTTACATGTATATGTTTTAGGAAAAGAAGAAGGAATTCACTCACATTTATATATTAATTTATTATTTATATGTATAAAAACCAGGATCCAAGGAAATAAAATTAAAAGCTGTTTAATTAAATAAAATAAACTGGCAAAAACACCCAGACGCGTTTCGCGAATGATACCGCTTGATATCATGATATTGCATTCGCGAAATGCGTCTGGGTGTTTTACCCGTTTATTTTATTTAATTAAACAGCTTTTAATTTTATTTCCTTGCATCCTGGGTTTTATATGGAGCGAATCGAAAAGGATATTGATGGCTGTATGGGAGATCCAGTTCCCCCCATAATATCACATCTAGTGTCTGATTCTAGACACTGAAAAATGTGAGTGAATTCCTTCTTCTTTTCCTAAAACATATACATGTAACCCAAAAGAGGAGTAATGGCAGTGGTATTGCTCATTTTATACGTGACAAATGGACAATATCGCTTTGGAACGAAAATAAATAAATAAAAGTGTTTTTTTTGTTTTGTTTTCATTTAGATTTTACATGGTCATGTTTGGTATCAATGCAAGGCCCAGACTCTGACCTGTCCAATGACACCTCACTTGACCTTGTGAGGTGTAAAGATTAGTGACACAGGGGTCCAAAGTCCCCCCAGTGCTCTTTGCTGCAGTGCGGCAGTTTAGGTTTTTGATGTAACGATTCGTAATAACGGATTGTGCTATCAGCTCCACACTTGTTGTTGACATGAGAAATGAGATGGTGAGTTATTGCAGCGTCATTGTTCACTTTATAATTGAAAATATTGCTGTGTTCGAAAGAAAAAAAATTAAGAAATATTTTTTATTTTATTGTTACTAAAAACCTGGTCATGGTTGGTATTATTGGAAAGGTCATGCTCTGGGCTTTCCAGTGATACCTCACATGACCCTGTAGCAGCTATGAAGTCAGAGATACAGATGTTCAAATGCCCATCAATGCAGACATGGTTATCTTTTACTCTGGGCCTAGAGCTGCTGCTCCATCAGCCCCTATGTTAATCCGGCCCTGCCTAAGGGAGGCTCTCCTTGAACAGCATATGGTTGCTTAAGCGTACAACCGAAAACCCCAAGGATGATTCTGGCAGGCAGGTGATTCTTTGGAAAAGATTTAAAATTCAGAGATGCGTTTCGATGGCGTGCAAGCCACCTTTTTCAATCGGCATAAAAACAGACATATTCCTCCCCTTTTTTATTTGAGTCCAAGACCTGCCCCGACCAATCCAGATACTGTGTTTACTTCACGTGTCCTCCCGGCATTTTTGCCTCGTGACGCTTCATGGGTTTTTCGTTCCTGCTAATTTATTAATTGCCCATATGGTGTACAAATGTCATTTTTCTTTTATTCATCTTTCGTCGCAAAGGGTCTCAATTGCTGGTATGAGATGTTACTGACAGCAGTCCCATATGCTTATAGTGTAGTGCTCCGCTTAAACCAATCATTACTGGACTTGGAAAGTTTTTGAAGAGTCAACATGGCCTTTGCAGACACTGACAAGTGTTTAATCAAGTAGAGTAACTTCTTCAGGCTTGTCAGGATTGTATAATAGGGTGAAGAAGGCAAAGTGGAAAGAAATTGGAGATTGGGCGTCTGTAAAGACAGAGCTAATGCTTATCACAAGCCAATATGGAGAATCTACCTACCTAGCCATTTAAAAGGAAAAGCGACAGCTAGAAAGGTTCCTGGTGGATATTGAGGAACAGACAACATAGATCAGTCGCCCCTGTTCCCATACAGTGATTTATGGAGGTAGAGCACTTTTTGACTTAGGTGTTTGGAGCCCAAGATGAGGAGTGATAGCTTATTGTGAGTTGGAGATATATAGTGCAGAAGAAACATAAGGGGTTACTCAGAGAGAACCAATCAGAATTTCCCTGTACGGTGCCATTTCCTAGCTGTGGCAGATTAGAAATGGGACAGATTAGATCTGTATTTCTATCGTGCTAGGTATATAAGTATCTATCTGTGTCCATCTATCTGTATATCTATATATATATATATGGCTGTCTATATAGCCGAAGGGTCCATTTTACGCAGCTGATAGTAACTGCTTGAGTTTCCAAGAAGTAATTAAAATGGTTATGTTTTCCCCTGGGAGGGATATAACAGGTTGCTGCGAAATGGGATTCCTTTGATACAGGATCAGGGTGGAAATTACCCATTTGGGCAAATGGAAGTCCTGTGTCCTCTATTCACACCTTCAAGTAGACAGCGCGGCACCAGAGGTATGTGGTCATGTCTTCAAAGAAGGAAGCACATCCCTTGATCCCTAGAGGGGGTCCGTGGCAATGATTGACGTTTTGGGCAATTAAAAATTAACGGAGAAACGCACGGAGCATGCCCAGAACAAGGCAGTCTGGGAAATGTAGTGCCAGGCTCTTCCAGATGGGAGGCTGACCTGGAAGGGACAAGACAAACCTATATATTTGGGAGCACGCCATGTGGCTCTCACTGATCACAGGGGGTTCATGTTACATGAGGATCGGTCCATGCTGTGCATGCTTCTATCTCCAGCCCCCAGGAGTCGCCGAGAATTAGCTTATTTGACATGTGAGGCTCTGTGTTTTAATCCCTTTCTTTTATTTGCTGTGTACTGTGTAACTAGTGATTTATTCTATCTATAATTTTTAGAATAAATGCACTGTGATATATATATATATATATATATATAACTTTTTTTATATATCATAAATAAATATCCATTTATTAAGTTCTGTTTCTGACGGTCCATGCTAACTGAAGAGACTGGAGTATTGCTTGTTGTTTTAAGCTCGAGTAGCTACGAAATTGTGAGTTGCAGTTGCTGGGGACGGATAGGTAGGTGAGCGCACGGGGATTGTTGTCCGTGTAGTCATTATCTGGGTCTAGGATAGCCCTGCGTCCTTTGCCGCAGCACGCGTAGTGTTCGGGAGAACTGGTGGCAGCGTAACTAATAGAATAAGGAAGTGGGTCCAGGGATTGTGGGAAACGTAGTCACTACCCGATTCAAGAGAAGACTGGTACTGCGTTGCAATCCTGGGACCATTGTATCGCGCTCTACGTACCTGTTGCGAGAGAAGGTGTGCGGGGATGGATAGGTAAGCGAGCGCGCGGGGATTGTTGTCCACTCAGTCATTATCTGGGTTTAGGATAGACAGATAGTGAGCGGCTTAACCCGGCGTCTTTTGCAGCAGCACGCGTAGTTGTCGTGACAGTAGCCATACGGCTTTTGTTTGGCGGTTTTCAGATCACTTGTTTTCAGCGGTTTTTGATTTTGAAACCTCAGTTTTGCGGATGCATTCGGCGGATTTTCCCTGCACTTCGGGGACCCTGCGGTGAATGCTGAAGTCACCGCAAGGGCGGGGGAATTTGATTCCCGAAGTGCGGGGAAAGAAAGAGGGAATAACCCTGATAGTTTTGAGCAGTTGGGGCATTTTATTATATCAACCAATCGTGTATTTCCATGTTACAAAGAGGCGCTAAAATCTGAAGAAATACAGGAATATTTTGGTTCATTATAGGAGACCCATGTTATCTTCTGCTTACAAGCTTTATTTTATTCAGTGTTTAGAAAAAAAGCAAAATAAGAATTTGGGTGTAGGGCCAAACATTGTGAAAGAAGCCTGTTGTGCGAAAATCAAGGACATTTTACAACAAGTGAAATTATGCGTTTACAGAGGTGGTTATGAGAAACAAAACTTAGGCTGGCCGTCCAGTGGCACCGTATTTGTGCGATGATCTGATATCGTCTGAAGTCGTCCGACCCTAGTACATGCAGGTGAATCAGCCCTCTTCCACTGCATCAGACCACTGGACGATTTCAGACGACTTTATGCGATTACAACAGATTAGCGTTCCTTACGATTTTCATGGGACTTGGTCAGATGAAATCGGATGATCTGGTACAAGTTCACATGAAAAAGATTAAATGTATGGTTAAACTTCCGTGCTTCGGGGAAACCTGTAAAAGATGCATAGTAAACCGACGTGTGCAGGGGAAACATGAAAAAATAGATTGTATAGGAAAAGCACCATTCGCAAAGCCCATAGGATTCAATGGGAAAAAATATTCTCGTCTCTATTATTCAACCATTTACTTTTTTTAATCTGCAGCAAAAGCCTATTTATTGAAATTGTAAGATTTTTTTTTAAAAGACGAGACCTTTTTTTCCCCCACTCGCTTTTTCTTTTTCTCCCACGAGCCGGCCTCAGTGTTTCAGCAAGAGGGGGAGTAACGTTAACACCCCCCCCTCCAGCCTGGCAAGTTTATTTATTTTTCTTTCTTTCACCACTGGTCGGGGACGTTCTTTGATCCTGAAAATCCGTTTCAGCATCAAGGACAGTTTATTTTCACCACGCAACGGGCCAGCACCGGCCCCGCAGCGTGTTCTTTTTTTTTACCTGGCAGCCTGTCAATGGCATGGTCCGTACTCTGGGGACAAAGTCTGTTGCCAAACTACGGTGCCAGTGGACGGTCAGCCTTATACTCCACTACATTTAACTATTAATATTCTTACTACATGTATTGATCAGTATGGCTCATATTAGGCTTCAGCAACAATCAGTCATTCACTTGATAGAGGAGAAAAAGGGGAAAGTCCTGTCAAATACCATGTTTGCTATACATTCTGATCTGATAAACATGAATTCCCTGGAGATGGCGACGACCACAGATATGGAGTCAGATGATATATGGAGTCAGATGTTGGACAAGGAATCCAGAAAACTAAACCAAGCACGGACATCCATTATGAAAGTCCGGTCTAATGTATGGAAGCTGATAGCATGTCAGTTTTGTATATTTCGAGCTAAAAGATGGGCTTATTTTTATGATCCTGGGAAAACGTGCAAGGTTATTCAGAGAGGTGAAAACCAGGAGAATAACTAGAGAAGTGAAAATTCTAGGTCAAAATAGCCAGACCAGAAAAATTCTCTCATTTTTCAAATCGGCTATTTGGTCTAGATTGTTCATTCTCCTGGCAATTATCCAGGTTTTCATCTCTCTCTGAATAACCATGAAAGTCTTTACATGGAAGGATGAAGTCACTTCTCCACATACTTCTATTCCCACACATTCTTCCATTATACTTTTTTCTCCCTTTCTAATCCTCAGCCTGTCCTTACAATACACTTAATTGACTTCACCTTTTTGTGAAGGTGAAAGGCCACCTTTGGAACAGGAGTATTTTGGATGCTGAACTTCCAGTTGTGCATATTTTTATTAAATCCTTTACTACCAAGTGATTAAAAAAAAAGTCCAGAATATTCCCAATGTATTCCTTACTGTAATAAGCTATTTGGCAGGAGGGTGTCGCCATCTGCTGGTCAAATTGAAATGATACACTTCTCAGCTCTGTGAATGACTAGCTGGAGAGAGGTCATTAAATCACATTTTCCAGCTGATTTTAAAATGTGTTCGCACCATGTCTGAGGTACTAAAATTTTGGTGGCACCTTCTGGAGCCTAAAATGCAAATTAAATTCTTTTGGTACAAATTAATTTAATTTTCAATGATACAGCATAGCCCCAGATCATATTAACTGGCTGGATGGAGTAGAGGTAACATCACCGCTCTATAACTGTGGAGCCCCAGATTCGTATCCCAGCAAGAGCACCTCTCCAGTAAGTGTCTCGGGCAAGACACCTAACGGTACATACTCGCCTATCACACAATATCGGCTGTGGTAACATCTCTGCCTTTCGACCGTTGTGAAGTAAAAAAAAAATAAAAAAATACCATTCTGCACATCCCGACAATACAACTGGAGATGCAAGGTCGCTGACCTACAATCATGGAAAGACAACCCAATCCCACTCAGAAGACACCACCAGCGAGTGTCATTCGGCAAGACACCTACAGGGTTATTCAAAGAGATCCGAATTGCTGGAGAAAGGTAACCGAACAGTGAAATTCAGCGTACGGTTACCTTTCCTGGCCATTCGACTATTCAGAGAGCAGGCAGTTCGCCAAATGTTGGCGAATTGCCTGCACATACAGTGCCTGTTCGAGGGCAGTGAAATCCCCATAGAGAAGCAATGCTTCGTCTATTCAGAGAACAAAAACCAGCAGTGAAACGTTGCCGAATTGCCCTGCCATTCGGTGGTTTCATTCGACAGGTTTATTCAGGCGAATCCCATAGGCTTCAATGTTAAAAATATTTCTGTTTTAATTCAATATCTAATAAACTGTTCATTATAATATTCTGCAGTAAAAAGTCTTTATTCTTGGATTTTTTTTAAATGGTTTTCTTTTTTCTGTAACAGCCCTTTATATTATCATTCAGTGGATCTGTAGTTTCTTTGCAAACAGCATTTCTCTTTTGAAACATTGAAGCGTACGTTTTTTTTTTTTTTACTCCATTCGTCTGTGGTGACGGGTTTTTACGGCGGCTGCTCTGTGCTGTGATCAGCTCCTGCTCGGATTTCTCCGGCGGGGTTAATCCAGATGTTTTTGCGGGTTTCGGTGTGCGTTCGCTGGGTTTTGCGGTGAGTTTTCGGCTGGCGTGCGGCGACTTTTCCTGGCACTACGATGGCCCTGTGGTGCTTGCTGAATACACCGCAGGGTCGCCGAAATGGGATCGCCAAATCGCACTAAACTGAAGAGAACAAAAAGTCACCGAACGTGCAGTGACTTTTCGATTCTCTTTGAATAACCCTGCTAACGATATGGATGCGCCCACCTCACAAAATACTTGTACATCTCATAGATTTTAAGTTCCCTTGGGAAGAGAGTCCCCCTGAATCAGGTCGTATCATACATGTGTGGTATTTAAACGTATCAACTCCTTGTCCTTGACACCGATCATGTAAAGTGCTGTGGAATTTGTGGCGCTATATAAATGATAACAATAAAGGGTAATAATAACAACACAAACTCTGGCTGTTTTGTTTGCTTCTGACGATCATGTATACGCCATGATGGTAGTGAAGGGGTTAATAACAAGCATGCAAAATCTAAAATGTGTCTCTGAATGAAGACGATTATTAGCAGGCAGTAACTGACATTCATTACAAAAGTGAAAGAAAAATCTTTGCACATGTAAGTTTAAATATTTATTAAATATATACAATTATAATGCTTTGGAATACCTGTAAACATTCTCTATAGTAAAAATGTGCAATTAAAATTGACCCAACATAAACAGATCCATTAGCATACAATACTGACAACCTTTTTATTTTTAAACTCGAAAAAGGCAGAGAGGCCCAACCTTAGCTCTCCAATTCTACATAGGACTATGTTGCTGAAATACAAAAATGCCACTACTCCCTGCCAGGTGTTGGCAAGCTTAGCATTCACAGGATGGGAGATTTATGGGAAACATAGTACAAGAGAGGCAGGGGC
Source organism: Leptobrachium leishanense (assembly GCA_009667805.1). NCBI lineage: Eukaryota > Metazoa > Chordata > Amphibia > Anura > Megophryidae > Leptobrachium > Leptobrachium leishanense. The sequence goes on along the minus strand of CM019063.1, from coordinate 20,341,999 downwards.
AAGCGTGGATACCACGGTTACGATGCAAGGCACACACGGCTGATAAAGACCAGCCCATCCTGGCCTGGATTCCGATATCAGTAACTGGAGACCATAAACCTGAGAGGTTGTTAACAGATCTGATAATGCCTTTACAGAACAAGTAAAAAAAACAACAAAAAAAGTATATATACACATCATTCAAAACGCTAGGTAGGATTCTTACAAAATCAGTGTCACTGCCGTGTATTCAGCTACCAATACTTTACAGAATGCAACTCGATGTGCCAAATGGCCTCGCTTTATTGTGGCACTTTACTCCAGACACATTATAGTTACTTGACAATGTGGCAAACGCCGGTGAAAAATCGCCAGCATTGCAGCTCTATCCAACGCCGGCATTACATAAAACTAAAGACCAACGAGTAAGAGGAGTCGCGGTGAAGTTTCGCATCCTGGTCTTTGAATTTTACATTTCTTGAGGATCAATATATTTCATAGGAGGCTAAAAGGGGAAGATTTTGTCAAAAGAACCATTTCTGAGGGAACATCTGAATGTAATGTTACGTAACGCACCCGATCTATTTCGCGCGGCTGATCGTCTAAGCCACCTCAGAAGCACATGCTGAAAAACCGTGCGCCTTCAGATTATTTACAACGCCAAAACAGATATATTTTCACAGTATTCTTCTTGTTTTCTAGCAATATCACTCAGGCTTTGATAACGCCACTTGATCTTTTTGGAGATCGTCAAAACAGTAATTTTTTGGATACCAACTTGAATATATTCAATTATACGTACACAGTTTGTGTAGCTAATGGACAGCACATGACGAACATACTTTATTTACTTGGTGAATTTCACGGACCAAACAGATGACAAGAGGAATTCTGAATTAAAAAGGTTACACCCGAATATCATCTTATTGGAAGATTGACCTTTGGTTTCTGTGCATAGCATAAAGGATTAGCAGCTCTCGATAGAAGGGGAAAATAAAATACACAGCATAGGTTTGTCTAAAAGCACACCTAAAGAAAAAAATTAATATATATATATGGTGTCAACGAGGGTAAAAATGTGGGTAGACTCAAATGTCAATCTATTGTGGCATGTAACCACCATGGTTTGAAATTTGTGGCACATAGCTTTTCGTTTCTCCAATAACATGGCCCACTTGTGAACCAGAGGGTCTTTGATGACCGTTCGCTAGGGTAACTCCATCCAGCGGTTGAACACAACTAGCAATGTCTTCCTGTGTCTGCGGTCTGCCCGTCACATCTTCTAGACCGCAGTTCTGTCTAAAATATTGATTGGCAACCACTGGATGCTCTTCACTTTCTAATACTGCCTGATCGTCCGGTCTTTCCTCAGACTCCAGAAGAGGCTGTGTCGACTCAGACCTTGAAAATACATGTGGAATCACAGTTGCGGGTTGCTGATCTCTGTATCCACTGATGATGACTGTGGAATATTGCACAGTACTGGATGTGGTTTGGGCAGATTCAACCTCATCGCCTTCTGAAACACTCAGCTGAGGAGAAGACATGCATGAAGAACCTCCAATACCACTGCTCAAGCCTTCCGACGTGTTCTTCTTGAGAGGGTCCATGGCTTTTATATCTGGCTCGGAGTATGCCTTCTTGTCTTCTGAAACTTCCACCACGCTCACATCAGTAAAACTGCTGTCTTGATACAGGTTAGTCTTTGGATTAAACTCATGCTGTGCAGGAAAAGAAGTAGAAACGTATCAGTGTATGTAACATGTCAGCACACGAAAAACCGTGGCATGTAGATATCGGAAATAATAAAAACGGGGCAAATTCCTTTGTCAAGCTGCTTAACCTTAACATACAACTTTGAATACTTTGTAAATGATCCTGGGTGCGATAGGTTCATTTCAAACATTCACCAGGGAATTAAATGTAATCCATCCTTTGTGCAAAACGTACAGCGTTTTAATTCATTCCCCTATTAAATGAATTCCCTCCTCCATCCAAACCGAACAACCTATAGCACAGACATCTATTATGCCAACACTAGTGATGCAGATTGTCTTAATTCGTATGGCGAGAAAATAGGAAAAGTTGTTTCGACAAGCGCTAGTGTTTACAGCTGGAGAGGGCAGGAACCTGCACCGGGCCATGGACGTCTGATGGACATATATATATATATATATATATAATCAATTCAGTCACTTTTTTCTTACTGTTGTGCACTACCTATCTATAGTATTGATCTTCCTGGAAAGGCTTTATAAAAACCCCATGCAACCATTTAGACTGCAGGTCCAATGTTAACGTTCTTATTTAACCACTATTTAAATTGAACAACTTCGAAACCGCTGCACTGAATCGCTGTAAATGTGGCAATTCTCCATTTCTACACAATTGATTATTTTCAGCCAAATCATTCCTTTTTGTCAAAAATCACAGCGACATGAAGGACCAATTTATAATTGAAGGTCTGCATACTGGGGGGAGGGGGTTATAGTTAAATGGGGGGGCAAGAAGAGACGCAGACACATGCAAAACTGTATGCAAATATCAGATTAATAATGCCACTTTGGTATTGGTCACATCTGTTTTGCTACAATTACATTGTGTACAAGTGTTGTTCACATTACAACCAATAGGATTCTACAGAACTTTACTGGCCAGTTATATTTTGGTCAGAAGAGAAATATACATGGTTTCATTTTCTATTAAAAGATACACGAAGACAGATAAAATAAAAAAAATCTTACCCTGCTTGGAGTTTGAGGGGACCACTGGGCAATATTACTTTTTGACGGATCAGGAACATTTGGCCAAAGGTGTTTCTTAATCCTAAAAAGCAGATTGTGAGGAGAGAAAAAGAAAAGAAAACAAACAACAACTTGTGAATCAATAGTATATAGCGAGAAAATTTAATTCTGCGCCACAATTCACAAACAGATCTGAAAACCACAAATCTGTAAAAGATTATCTTCCCATCTTGATGTTTACAGGGACAATCAATGCAAACTGAAATGTCACAGTGACACGAGTGTCCTCCTATCTTCCCCGGGGTCTCAGAGGGCCAATATACTGAAGAAGGGGAATTATCCCCACCTAGAAAGCTGAGGTCAGAAGTGTCTGGTCTGGCTTCCTAGAAAAGTTGGAAAGGAGCATCTTTTTATTCCCACTGAGAAAAGAATGGATGAACTGCGTTCCCGCTCGACATCTGCATGAAGTGTGTGGAATTTCTTCCGGATGCGTCCAATGTCAGAATGGTTTGTTTAATCAGTTATCTATGTGCTTTACTCATTAATGAGAAAGAAACAAGTGACAGAAATACACAACGAGACTCAATAGCACCAGTGTTTGCCGTAGTTGAAACTGTGACATACTTTGGCATCTCAAAAGAGAAATTCAAACGACAGCTGGTGAGGCTTCAACCTCTGTCGCTCTGATAAATGCTTCAGACGGTTGCAACTACAACAAACACCGGCACTTACTGAATATCTCCCAAAGAGCTTACATAGGTTGTCATAACAATGCATACTTACAGTTTTCTTTTAGCGAAACAGATGATGGTAACGACTATCGAGATTGCAAGAAAGATCACACTGCATATCACCACTATAATTTCAACTTCTCCAGTGGCTAAAAAGAAAAAAAAAGAAAAATATATATAAATAAATAAATATGGTATTTTCGAAAATATTTGCAGTAAAGGATGAAAACACAGTAACAGCTGCAGTTTATTTTATCACATCATCGCACAGATACTGTATTACGATTATGCACCACTCTATGATGGCGATTATTCACTATTCGTCGTTGTTGCAACCAGGATAAACTGACGATCCAGAGGGAAACTGAAAACCAGTCAGGCTAAGCTTCTTCCTTGATTAAGTTTTTCCTGCCATTGTTTTAATTCCACACAACTAATGTAGCCGTTTAAATTCACCTTACATTAGAGCATTGTTTCCAACCCATCATCAGGTCCCATAACAGGCCAGGTTTGCAGATATCTGAAGCACAGCACAGGTGATCTGATTTGCTGCTCAGTGATTGGAGGATTTAGTCTGCATTTCCCCAAGGGAATCCTTAAAACCTGGCCTGTTAGGGGAACCCAGGTTAGGAAACACAGAACTAGATCAACAAACTTGAGCCGTTTTCAGGAATGTTCTAGAGTTAATACAGAAGGTGAAGGTTTGGGAGGGGAAAATATTTAACCCCTGTGTCGCTGTTCCCTTGTCCTGTCCCCGCAGGTTTTTTCAAAAGAAAGTGTACATACAGGAATAAGTTTTTAATAAATAAACCATCACACGTATAAAGTTGAGCCCTTGGGGGTAACCCAAAAAATAGAATTAACACCACCTAAGGTTCAAACAAACGAAAATCTCGTGTCCATCCAAGTTGGGCTCAAACAAACCAATTATTTATTTATTGCAGAATAACATCATAATAAATACAAAATCAGAAGAGGGGATATCTGTGATCCCAAAGGACACCCTCCATCTAAAACCGCACTTTGAGAGGCCGGGCATTTATCCCATATAAAAAATAATTCATACATAAAATATCAGAGTCCTTGGTTTGGCATCAATAATTATTAAATCCCAGCAGTGGGCAGCTGTATATAAAGAATGATTTGTGGCGCTGCTAACGGGTTTATGCTTCTACACTCTTTAGCTGCTTTACTAATTATTTCTGTATGACAAACCAAGGACTCTGACATTTTATGTATGAATTATTTTTTATATGGGATAAATGCCCGGCCTCTCAATAAAGTGCGGTTTTAGATGGAGGGTGTCCTTTTGGGATCACAGATATTCCCTCCCCTGATATTGTATTTATTATGATGTTATTCTGCAATAAATAAATAATTGGTTTGTTTGAGCCCAACTTAGATGGGCACGAGATTTTTGTTTACTTGACCACGCAGGTTTTAACAGACATTGTCCCTGCAACCATTTATTACCAACCAATACTATTCAATTTATTTATAAATGACCTTGAGATAGGCATTGAAAGTCATGTATCTGTGTTTGCAGATGACACAAAACTAGGAAAAGTAATACAATGTGAGCAGGATGTTACTTCGCTGCAGAGGGATTTAGATAAATTGGGGGACTGGGCACTTAAATGGCAGATGAAATGTAATGTAGATAAATGCAAAGTTATGCACTTTGGAGTGAAGAACACACAGGCAACTTATACCCTAAATGGTACGGAGTTAGGGAAATCCAAGCAGGAGAAGGCTTTGGGAATAATCATAGACTTCAAACTAAGTAACAATGTGCAATGTCAAACAGCAGCCGCCAAGGCCAGCAAGGTATTGGCATGCATTAACCCCTTAAGGACGGGAGTAATTTTACAACTTTGGCGCTGTTTCGGAAGTAGAAGTTTGCTGAGCTCATTTTGACCATTTTTAAGTCACGTATTCTTATACCACCCAGACAAATTATATATCGTTCTTTCCGTCAGACTCGGCAGATTAATAATATATCATTATTATATGTATATGTCATGCCCTGCCAAAATGCTATAACAAAAAATGTAAAAAAATGTGAATTTTCAATAAAATTTCAGTCTTCCACAGTGTGTAAAGTGTTTTTTTTTTTAAATTTTATTATCCGAGGCTCTGCGGTCATATTCTATTGGGTAGATTTGTTAAAAAAATTAGAACGGGGAACCCATTTTTTTTTTGGGGAGAAATTGCGTGATTTTAGCTAAACCCCCCAAAAAAAAAAAATCATTAGTGAAGCATCATTGTTCACATTATAATTGAAATGTGAACAATAGTGCTGCATTAAAAAAAACAAATTTTTTTTTATTATTATATTTATTATTTTTTTATTATTTTTATTTTTACTTTTTTTACACTTTTATTTTACTTTTACCATGGTCATGTTTGATATCATTGGAAAGGCCATGCTCTGGCCTTTCCAGCAATATCAGCCATGACCCCCTAGCTGCCACCGATCAGGAGATAAAGGGGTTCAAAGAACCCCCCTATCTCCTGCAAGGGATTTCCATAGGAAATCCTTTGCAGCTAGGGGGTTCCCGGTTAACTGACATCATCGCGCATGGCGCGATGAGTCAGTTGACCGGGGGGTGACCCAGAGGTGGGGGCTGCCATCCAAGATGGCGGCCCCCACCGGAAATAGGCCGCGATCGGGCACAAATTAGTGCCCGGTCGCGACCTGGCAACTAAGGGGTTAACCCCCCATACATCGCTGGAAAGGTCAGGCTGTGACCCTTCCAGCGATGCTGGCCACAGCCGCCGGGGACCAGGCGATCGGGAGATAGAGGGATCCAAAGGATCCCTCCCCTCCCCTCCAGGCGCTTCCCCTGCTCCGGCGGGGGGGGGGGGGGGGACGCCTGAAACTGACGTCACCGCGCCGGAGGAGGGAATCACACTGATCTGACTCCCGCGGGAGTCAGAGCAGCGTGGGAGCGACCGGAGGAGGTGAGTATCTCCCGGGGGGGCTGTAAACGCCGAGGACGTACATTTACGTCCTGCAGCGTCAAAGCCCGCCTAATGCAGGACGTAAATGTACGTCCTGCGGCGTTAAGGGGTTAAAAGGGGAGTTCACTCTCGGATGAAAACATAATTTTGCCTCTGTATAAATCAATGGTCAGGCCGCACCTTGAATATGCCGTGCAATTTTGGGCACCTGTCTTAAGAAAGGATATTCTAGCGTTAGAAAAAGTGCAGAGACGGGCGACTAAATTAATAAGGGGGATGGAAGGGTGAAGTTATGAGGAAAGACTAACAAGTTTAAACCTGTTTAGTTTAGAGAAACGGCGCCTTAGAGGGGATCTGATAACTTTATATAAATATATATGGGGCCATTATAAACCATTATCTGGAAACCTATTCATTAACAGGACTATACATAGGACACGAGGTCACGCTTTTAGACTGGAAGAAAGAAAATTCAGCCTAAAGCATAGGAAGGGTTATTTTACGGTGAGAACAATAAAGCCGTGAAATTCTCTGCCTGTTGAGGTGGTTGGGTCAGAGACTGTACAGACTTTTAAAAAGCGGCTGGATGACTTCCTGCAGACACAGAATATTAAGGGTTATAATATTTAATATGTGGGTAAAAGCTTATTGATCCAAGGAGAAATCTGACTGCCATTCTGGGGTCAAGAAGGAATTTTTCCTCAGTGTGTTGCATGTTGGCGAGCATTTCAGACTGGGTTTTTTGCCTTCTTTTGGATCAGCAGTAGGTGATGTGGGAGAGGCTGAACCCGATGGACGCATGTCTTTTTTCAGCCGATGTAACAATTTAATGAAAGGATTTTATTGAATTTAAAAGTGATAAGATCCAGAATAAGCCATTTAAACCCTTATGGCCTTTATTCAAGTAAAAAAAACAAAAAAAACCCAAGGGAACTTACCGTATTTAGGTGTTGTGAATGTGTATACTTGACTGTCCTTCTGTCCAGCCTCTGTGTAGGCGGTCATGTAAACAGAGTACAGTGTGTCGCCCACGAGTGATGTCAGTGTAAATTCATTGTTTGGGGTGTCAGACTGGTTTATCATCAGCGCTATAAAAAGAAAAAGGGGAAACACATCAGACTTTAATGGCCCTGGATGAGCCGTGCAATTATAGGAGATGTATAAAGCACCATTGGTGCCAAGGTTTTACTGTACGGCATTACGGTTCAGTTTGGACCACCAAGACAACACTTACTGGATTCATTGCCGAGGTGAGGATAATATGTAATGGTGTAGTATTTAATGAATCCATTCTGGTCATCCAGAGGAACAGGGTCCCACTCCAAGATCGCACGCTCTTTCTCCACCTTCTTATTCCGAATATTAGGGCCTTTGGAAGGAGCTGCAAAGAAGTGCAGGATTGCGTTACACACGCACGAACAGAACGACCCCAAAATGTTTGGAAAAAATTATACAAGATAGGATACGGAGAAGGGAAGAGAGCGTAGGGGGAACTGCATGAAACGGGAGACTCAGAGGTTTTACCAAGGTATAAAAATATAAATAAATCAGAAACGTAAGATATAAAGATATACGATTCCCATCCCTTCCGCTGTGCATGTGGTGTTACATGATGCGAGAGTTACCTCCTTGCTGAAGATACGCTTGTGTGGAGTTAAAGCTTTCACGGCCATCTTTATACACTGGGAAAACTTTGATAAGATAACATATAAAAGGCTGGATGTCGCCTGGTGAAGAAAAATAGAGAATTAAAAATACAGAATATAAAAACCAAAAACAGGCTTGGAGAAGACTCCGTCGAAACGTCAGTCTGAAAATTACGACGGATTAATTAATAAAAAAAAACAAAATATTTTAATTAACCAAGGAGTCCCCGAGCACATCCTTTTCTCTGCACAATTGTATGTGTATATTTGTGTGTTGTTTTTTAATATCTTGCATTTATTACTTTGTATTTCTGTAACAATTCAATGTTCTTGAACCCAGGACATACGGAAAACAAAAGAAATCTCAATGTATCCTTCCTGGTAAAATACTTTATAAATAATGAGTATACAAAACACACATTGTATATAAATAAGGTTTATTATTGCAGAGGTCATTTACACATCACAGCAATTCAAAGAACGGCATCACAGAGCTCCTGTGCTACATTCCCCATATGCAGCAAGGAACTCTGGGTAAGACATGCAAATGACGCCTGCAATTTCCCATTTTTTTTGCATCCTGGGTCTGTTTTCACACAGAACTCTCCAATCAATGCCATGTCATACTAGATGGCTTATTTAGCAGAGATCAGGTTTTTGCAACTGGTCAAAGCCACTCCTGGACAGCGCCGTTACAGACACACACACTCTCTGATAGGACCACTGAAGAGGCAGCTTTTATCTTTGAATTTTATTTACCAACAAAACACCTCCAGGTTGCAGCTTCTCTTTGCACATAAAGAAAACAAAACACAAGATAGAAGTCTACTCCAATTATGGGAATCGGAGGCAATCAATATGGGGGGGGGGACATTTCCATCCTACATACATTACAGGAGTGCACAGCGCTTGTTTGAAAGTAGGGGGGAGTAGTTTTGACGTCTTACAATTAAGGCTGGGGCCACGCAGACGCACTAAGTGCACCCGCTGTGAGCGTCTTCTCAGCATCTGTTGTAACGTTTCAATGCACATTACAACGGACGTCTGACATCATCACTCACACAGAACACTACACGGACGTGGCGCACTCTGCGCATCAGTCTTAGCGATTTTACGTTCTTGCCTAAATTGCGTCCGTTTGCCACGTGCGTTGTGCGTGCGCAGTTCGGTGTGCACGTACTTCGTGGGTGGGTCTCTATTGCTCATGATTCTATGCTACGACGGACGTTAAACTGTGCGGCAACACGGACGTGATCACTGCGTTCATCTGACACGGACCTAAAACTAAAGTGGTAGAAAAGGAAAAAGATGCTACGGTGACTAATCAAAGTTTTCCATTAACCAATAAGTTCCACATACCCCTTTGAACAATTTTTCAAGACCTTAATGCCCAACAGGGAAAGGATGGACCATACAGATGGGGAAAAGAAAAAAAAAACAAGACCCCTCACAAGTCTGAGCAAGAGCTTTAAAAAGATGAAGCAGGAGAGGCCTCACCGATCAGAAATGCTCCTCTCGATGTGCCTGGCTCGAGTTGCCATTGGATTTCACAGCTGGTTATTTCGGAATGAATGCACCACTCGATTATGTAACCATCAAACGTTTTGTTAAGGGGATCCCACTCCACCCAGAGCTTGCCATCCTTGGGGAACGCTTTGACTTCAATTTCGGCAGTCTGGGCTACAATACAAACAATAAAAGGAACAGAAGAAAAGAATGTGACGTAGAACATTAATATCCAATGAAACGTAACAATGTTCATACACGGTTTTTTTTTGTGGCACTTTGCAAAAGTAAATTTTTTAAATTTATGTCATCCGTGTACCTGGAAGGTCATGCCTTCCCAAGATGCCGGTGTGACAAAATAATCTTCCCTTTTACAATAAAATGGTCCTCCAAGGCATTTCCATTGAGTTCTAGGACGCTCTCTACAGGAAACATTTCTTAGATTTCTTGCAAATTTGCTGCAATGAGACAAACTAAGATAAATACACACCTTTGGAATTTTTAGCTGAAGGAATAGGCAGACTTGATGGTGGAGAAGACTCCACGCTGTTATGTGCGACGACCGTGGCGATAAAGAAATCTTTGGGGAGGATAACTTCATAACTTGTGCCGGTTACTTGACCGACTTTAAAAGGTTCAGATTTTTTCCAGAAAGTTACGGTGTAATTCAATATTTTTCCTTTGGCGAACACTGGCTCTAAATCCTGATACACAACAAAAAACAAAGGGTTACAGGAGAAAAGGAATATCCCTGAAAGACAGCCCAAAGAAAGAACAGAATAAAAGTGAAATTTGTGTGATATATATATATATATAATTTTCTTTTTTGTTTTGTTTTTTTACACATCTACACACACTTTATGTGATGCTAGAAAAGTCCAAGAAAATTCCTATAGTGGACTGAAAAGACTAATTTAATATGCAATAAGTTTTTCTCGCACCACATTAAGCACTTTTATCTAACTTGTATATATTTAAGGCTTTTAGCGGCACTGAAGTTGCCGATTGTAGGCCGTATAGCTTTCCTATGTTATACATGTGTGTGGAGTTTCTTGCTAAATAGATATATATATATATATATCAGTCACTAGGTTGGTATGATAGGACCTTCCAGGGGTGGAATACATTGTCGCTGTTGGCAGGCTTACGCAATCCATGGCCGTCCATTGCAAACTAAACTTTCACCATTTTTAAAAACAGAGCTCAATATTAAATGGTTAAAACTGTAGTGATTTTGAAGGGGATAAGAATTGTTTGTAAGCATTGGAAGGGTTAAATCTGGTCAAATCTCTAGGTTTAAATGAATTTAGCTGCTGTTGTGGTGGTTTCCTTTGTACTGGTTGAATATGTTGTTTGGTGTGCTCTCTTTCTGGTTTGTTGTATATTATGTCTTGAGATGCACCCGCACTAAAAGCGTAGTTAAGGTCGAGTGCTGCCCCTCTCGTGTAATATCTAAAAATATATATTTATATAAAAAAAAATTTAAACACAGTTTAGGTTTTTTCCAGTAGCCGATGTGGCTATGTTTATGTAGAAGCATTACATAGATACAAGAATACATAGAAAGCCTTTCTATTAACCAGGAAACACAATTTACACAGACAAAAATATTACGCATCTGAAACAAGCTGTGACATATTGAGAGTGATCGGCACGAACTGTAAATAATTATTCTGTTTATTCGCCCCTAATGAAGCGCGGGAAGTATTATCATGGGAGAGAATACACCCAGTGCAGACCCTTTACCCAGTGAGCAATCCTCTCCTGGCCATCCCTTGTGCTCAACATGCAAAGACCCCCAAGAGACTATTCAAATGTGTTTTAAGCAGAAACTGATCAAACTATATAAAAACACAAAAATAGCAACAACAAAACATGTAAAACAACAAGTACAAAAATAAATAAAATTGAACAAATGAATCCCAGGGCATGGAAAATGACGTGACACACGCGACAATCTAATGCACCTCTTGTAACATAACTCCTATATTATCGGGGGAAGGGAGGTTAAGTTTAGGGAGGGGGGGGGTTAGTGATTAGTAGAAATCATTGGGCTAAATTAGGTGAAACACAAGTCTTTCTGGTCATCCTGCCCTTTTTTTTACCCCTCATTTTAAAATCTTACCTTCCACAGCAACTGAACACTTCTATTCCCAAACTCATCTGCATTTCCGACTGCTCGCCACAGGGACGGCCCTTTGGTCGGCTCTGAGGAGGAAGAAATAAATACAAATGAAATAGTGACAGGTGTACAGCCAGACATTGCCCTGTAACAATATGATCTCGCATGATGATGTTCTCATTCCTACAGGACAGAGCTTTTCTCAAACCGCAACAAAAAGTGAAATGTAACATTAAGTCATAGACAATAGTCTCTGATAGGGAATGTGATTGGTACAGAGCTCTGGTGTCATTAACCAATTATAAAGTGCCAATATATTCCGCAGTGCTTTACAATGGGTGGGTCAAAAACCAAAACATAAAATTAACAGATAAGCTTGTCACATGGAGAATGATAGGAGGGGGGGGGGGGACCCCGGCTCAAGAGCTTATAGTCTAAGACAGCATGAGTAAAAAAGTAGATTCCACGCGTCTGGATGTTTATATTATCATTTATATAGCGACACAAATTCGGCAGCGCTTTACAAGATCGGTGCATAAGGTTGATACATTGGAATACCACACATGGATGATAACCTGATTCAGGGGGTCCCTGCTCCCAAGGGAATTTACAATCTATGAGAAGTACAAGTATTTTGTGAGGTAAGCGCATCCATATCGTTGTCTTGCTCAAGGACACTTGCTGGTGCCTTCTTTTGAGTGGGATCGAGTTGTCTTTCCATGATTGTAGAGGAGCAACCTGGTGGTTAGGTTGAACCTGCTTCTCGTAAAGTCAAGACTTGCTTCTCCACATTTGTATTGGAGCTGAATGGTATTTTGACTTGCTTCTCTACTGTCGAAGGGTAGAGACGTTACCACTGGACTCCACAGCCGACATTGTGTGGTAGGCAAGTATGTACCGTTAGGTGTCTTGCCCAAGGACTGGAGAGGTGCTCTTGCCGGGATTCGAATCTGTGTCTCCAAGGTTATAGAGCAGTGATGTTACCTCTACTCCATCCAGCTAGTATCATACCAAACTCTATGTACAAAACTCTATGTACAAAACTCATCTTACTCACGCGCAGCCCCCACTCTCTGGAACGCTCTCCCTCGTACTGTCAGACTTTCCCCTAACTTCTCTTCCTTCAAACGCTCCCTTAAAACGTTCCTATTTAGGGAAGCCTACCACCCAACTCACTGACGCAACCATCAATCACTCTCACCTTACAGTCCTCTCCTCCTGTTTCCAACCCCAACCCTCCTAGACTGTGAGTTCCTACGGGAATAGGGCCCTCATCTCCTCCTGTACTGTTTGTCAAATGTTGTTCAATGTATTGTAACCCTGTCTATACTGTGCTTATTGTACAGCGCTGCGGAATATGCTGGCGCTTTATAAATAAAGAATAATAATAATAATAATAATAATAATAATAATCTTAGATTAATCGCAATTTATCCAGTACCGGCTGGATTGAGTAGAAGTAACATCACTGCTCTATAACCGTGGAGACTGTGGAGACACAGGTTTGAATCCCTGCCAGGGCACCTCTTCAGTAAGTGTCCTTGGGCAAGACACCTAACGGTACATACTCGCCACCCAGGACATACTTGAAAAATGAGAGAAATCTCAAAGTATCCTTCCTGGTAAAATGCTTCCTCAGAAAAAGAAGAAGAAAAAAAAAAGGGCCAATTTTGGAAACACTTGCACTTTAGTTGTACACACATTTGATGGCTTCAGTGATCACATCCTGGGATATGTTAACACAGAGCATTTCACGTTTTGTACCCTTTTTAAAGCACGAAGAATCAGACACACATACATGACAAGCTCAAGTGTGGTCCAGTAAAATATATATTTACTTACTATCTTCAGGGCTGACCGCTGTTTTTTCTTTGCTCCAGTCGCTCCAGAAACCTTGGCCATTGCTCTGCATGCAGCGTATAGAAACCACGTACGCTGTGTAAGACAGGAGCTCCTGGAGAGTAAAAGATGTTCTGTGGGAGGCAGTGTCTGCCTGTGGAACCTGTTAAATGGTAACAAAAATAAAAGAACATTATTCACGAGTTATCCAAGACGCTCGCTCACACACGTTGTGTTGGTCAGTTCTAGACCCAAATGTTTCAAAATGTTCAGCCAGATGTGATTAGCTGTCCTAGGTGTCAAATAATCTAAGTCAGCCTTATTCTACCCCCATCTGACAATATGTGAGCCCCAGTTACATGCCAGACAACTAGATTTGGCACTGCTGCCATTTACAACCAGGGCAGCCATCAGAAATCCCGGGTCCCCTTACTGAACCTCAGGATGGACCCCCTGCTTGAACAGCCCCTTTTTCTTCTACCCCCCCCCCCCCTCCCCATTAAGGTCCCACTTTATCCCACTGCCTCTAAGGGACCTCGTCATCTTCTCCCCAAAAATACAAAATAGCAAAAAGAAATTTAGTTTATGATTCATCCCAATTTTGATGAAAATGGTATTTTTTCCTTCGAAAATCGCAATAACAGGTTTTGATTATTTTTTTTTAACCAGAGATATTAGAATAAAATGCTGTAAATGACCGACACGCAAAATGAAATTTACTGTGTGTGACACTTCAAATAGCATTTAAATGTTACGAGCGACAGAGCGCGAGCATTAATAACCGAATATTATGTGCAGCATAAACCGGAGAGAAACTCCCAAACACACAATACAAGTAAGAATTGTATTTATTGTATAATTGCATTTAAAACAAAATTGGAGTAAAAATAAAAGGGATACGAATACCTATAGGGGTTATTCAGTAAGCACAGAAATTTTGATGCTTTCTTGTTCGGCACACTTCGGCGATTCCATTTTGCCGACCCTGCGGTGAATTCACTATTCACCGCAGGGTCCCCGAAGAGTTCAGAACACAGAAGACCACTAAACTGCAGAATTATTTTTTTTTACTCTGCTATTCTTCGAATAGGTGTTTAAACCAATAAAAATGCATTAAAATATAAATGTCTAAATAATAAAAAGGTCGGTTACAAAATAAAAATCTATATACATAAAGGTTTGTCAAAAATAAAATAAAAAAAGTCGATTTGCTGAAAATGAAAAGAATGAATAACGATAATATTTTTTCTACATTGAATTTTACGGGATTCGCCTGTTTAAACCTGTCGAACTGAATCACTGAAAATCAGGGCATTTCACTGACACTTCGGTGCCGTTCAGCGTTCTGAATAAATTAACCACTACTTCTCTATGGGACAATTTCCATGCCGCCAAAGATCATCAAACTGTAGAGTCGACAGATACAGGGTTATTCAGAAAGAGATGAAAACCTTGAGAATGACTGAAGAATTGAAAATTCTAGGTCAAAATAGTCAAACCAGAAAAGTTCTCCCATTTATCTCACTTTCCAAATTGGCTATTTGGTCTAGATTGTTCATTCTCCTGGCAACTCTAAAGGTTTTCACCTCTCTCTGAATAGCCCTGATAGTCAGTGGTGCCCCTCTGAGTTTGATGGGGTTTTTTTTTAACTACTTTTACTCATAAATCAGTACTCCCATATAACCCTGAATGCTCATGATACACGGCGCACATTACTGTGATGTTTATTGCTGTGGAGCTCTCTCATATGCTCATACACAAATTTTGGCAAACTGACAGCAAGTACAGTGCCTGTTCGAAGGCAGTGAAAGTCCCCATAGAGAAGTAATGGTTAATCTGTTCAGAGACACCGAACAGCAAAGAAATGTCCTGATGTCCGGTGTTTTCATTTGGCAGGTTTATTCAGGGCGAACGAACACCATAGGTTTCAATGTTAAAAATATTCCTGTTTTTATCTAATATCTAATAAACCGTGTATTCCTTTAATCCATAGTAAAAAATCTATTGATTTTATTATTTTTTAGCATCTTTTAGGCTTTTTTTTTTTTTGGAAAAATAAGATATTTTTTTCTAATAGCGGCTTTTCTTTTTTTCTGCAACAGACCTTTTTATTATCATTCATAGGACATTATATATTAATTCCAGACATTTTTGTTCAGTAGTTCTTTTTAAAACAGCAGACGGGTTTGCGGCAGCATTCGGTGGCTGATTCCCTGCACTTCAGGGACCCTGTGGTGAATTCACCGGGGGTAATTTGATTCCCCAAAGTGCGGGGAACAACAGAATACTGAAATGTCTGCGTCATTTCGGTGCTCTGTGAATATCCTCTTTGTGGCGGGTTTTTTTTTGCCACCCCCTGGAAAGCACCAGCCTAGGCCTTGCCTACCCAGGACATACTTGAAAATGAGAGAATTCTCAATGTATCCTTCCTGGTAAAATATTTTTGTGTAAAAAAATTTTTTTTTAGGGTGTCACCCGGTGCGAGCCGCACCTCAGCCGTCCCTTGCGACGCCCCTGCTGATAGTGAATAGATGAACTGCCACAAAACTGCACCGTACGGGGAAATTCATTGTTCGGTGGCAAGTTCACCCCTTACATATTCTTTTCTGGATCATGTTTTACTGAAGCAAAGCAACAAATGTAAAAAAAGAATAAATGTATGAATATCTTGTGACAATAAGCATGATTTTACACAGAGGGAACATTGTTATGTATAGCAGCGCTGCACTGAAAGGTTTGATTTCACGTTTACTCCATTTGGATTTAAAATTTAAGTGTTTATATTTGCAGAGCTATCACCTATCGTGCTCCTCTGGGTGTTTGTTTCCCTTTTAAACGGTCAGATTGGGTGGTTGAGAAGAGAAGGTGTTAGCTGCCCCCTTCTCTTTCCCCTTCTGCAGCCTTTAAGGGGCTTCTTTCCCCCCAGCCGTTAAGGAACCCTTTCTGTTCCCCTTCATGGACCTCCTCATCTCCCCCACTCAGCCTTTAGAAACCCTTCTGTCCCCCCCAGGCCTCTCAGGGCCCTCTCTTCTCCCCCCTCCTGTCCCTCCCAGGACCCTGTCTTCTCCCACCCCCCCAGCCTTTAAGGATTTTGCTCTCCCCTTTAAGGGCCCCATTCTCTCCTCTCTAACCCTCCCAGTACTTAAAGGGATACTCTAAGCAACATGACCACCTAAGCTATTTTAGGTGGTCATGATGCCTGGAGTATGCTGCCCTCTGTCCCCCCTCCCTCCGCTCAGCGGTTCAGCAGAAAAAGCTGAAAACAGCTGAGAGAGGCGGAGGAGTTTACTCCGCCCTCCCAGCTGTCAGTCAGCAGAGCGGGATTCATATTTCCCGCTTCTGCCGACTTTTGCCGAGTAGGAGACGTCATCGCGCTTTCAGCGCGATGACGTCTCCAACTCACCGCAGAAGCTGGCGGCTCCCTCTGAGGGTTAGTGTTTTGCTCGCATCCTCTTGTGCGCAACACTAATCCTCAGATTGAGCCGGGAGGAAGCCTGCCGATTGTATGGTTTATGTGAGAGGCGCGCATGCGCGCTTCTCACGTAAACCAGAAGGCAAGTCGGATGGAAGAAGGACGGGAGCGGAAGAGGAGAGAGGCGAGTATAAAATTTTTTTAAAAAAACAGCGCTGGAAACAAGAGGATTTTAGGGTAAGTATTACAGTTACAAAAACAAAAAATAACGATTTATTAAGGGAATAGGGATAAGTTAGGATTAAAAAACGGGGGGGGGGGGATTTTTTTATTAGAGTGTTCCTTTAAGAGCCTCAGTCCCCCCCCCTAACCCCCAATCCAGAGCACACACCTTCGCTGCTCCTCTGTCACTGTCAAACGCTGCCTCTTCTCTGTCTGCTTTGCACACGTGTAATACGTGAAGCAAGCAGGAGGGGGCAGTGTTCCATTCAACATTCAGACAGTGGAATGGCGCGCTGCAGCAGCTTTCTGGGCTGCAAGAGAAGCTCCAGATTCAGCTCTGAGAGTCTGATAAAACTAATGGAGGCAGAACCAGTTTGTGGAATCCGGTTGAAACAATGTCTGTTTTGCGACATAGTGCACTGTGTTATCATGCAATGCAGGGCTAGAAAAAGACTGGCTATTTGATATGGGCATCTGCTACATAAAACCACTGCAGACACTGGCTGGACTTCATGGTGTGCCCTGATCCTTTCATACCATGTGATATTAAATAGATTCTTTTTCAGGGATAAGTGATCTGTGTTAAAGGATACACTATGCACCACAGCCACTTAGCAGATTAAAGTGGAGAGTTTGCATGGAATGCCCCCCCCCTCTCGTTTGGCAGATATCGCTGCGTGAACTCCTGTTACAGGTACTCGAGGACCAGAGTTGAGAAACACCGGTGTAGCTCTTGCTTTACAAGTTACCTACACTACGCAAATCACGCTGGAAGCTGCAAAGAGTCCTGCATTTCAGAAGGTCTGACAAAAGAGCAGCAGCCCAGTACAGAGGGTGAAAAGGCGAGTATTTAGGCCCGCGTCAGACGAACGCAGTGATCACGTCCGTGTTGCCGCACAGTTTAACGTCCGTCGTAGCATAGAATCATGATCAATAGAGAACCACACACAAAGTACGCGCGCACCGAACTGCGCACGCAAGAACGTAAAACCGCTAGACGGACGCGCAGAGTGCGCCACGTCCGCGTAGCATTCTGTGTGAGTGATGAGATGTCAGACGCAGCGCATTTGCAACGTCCAGCACCTTGATGCAAAAAAATGCCTTTTCAAATTTTTATATTAATTTTATTTCCCATAATTCATCTTTTTTCCTACGTCCGTCAACAAAAACGGATCGTGTGGTGTCTACAGTATCTTCCGTCAGTACGTCTGTCCGTTGTGCACACACGCAGAGTGCGCTCAGAACGCGTTCGTCTGACATTAGCCTTAGGCCAGGGTCAGAGAAGAGTTTTGCAGAGCGGAAGGAACGTCCGTTAGAGTGGACGATCCTACCACTCTGAAACCCGTCTGGCCACCTCGCCGAGCGCAGTTAGTGCTCTCAACGCTGCAAGCCTTGATCCTATGGAGGATTGCGCTTTGCAGCCCCGTTGAACGCGTGTTGTAGCACTTTTGAAACACCCGCGCAGTTTGTGTGTGCGCTACAGAGTGTGGTCGGCCCGTCGAAGCGTCACAACACTGCAATAGACGCAAGAAGGCACGTCAGTACGGTGTGCTCACCTGACCCCGGCCTTACACCTAAAATAAATATTGTCCGGATGCGGTCTGAAGCTGCTGCCCATTTATTTAAGTGGGGGTGGTAATTTTATTTATATAAAGTGCTCCCTTAACCTTATCCAATAATGTCCAGAGTTTATATGAAGGGATTAATACCCTTAAAATATCATTTTACTATAAATTACTCTAATAAGGGATTAATACCCTTAAAAATATAAGTAGAATAAAACACGTCAACCTCTCTGAATAAACACATGGAAGATTAGGATGTAAAGAAGAAGAAAAAACACAACCCACAATACCTCTTCCCATTCTGTGCTGCTATTGGGCCGATACCGAATGATGTACTTCATTTTCATATTTGGATCTTTGTCCAGCGGGTTACTCCACTCGATCTTAAGGGCTCTGCGCAGCACTTTGCTAGAAATCACCGACTTGATTTCAGGAGGATTGGGCTTGACTAAAGAATACAATTTTTTTTTGAAGTTTATACAAAAGATCAATAAGAAACTTGGTAAAATCAACACAGTTAAACAGAGATCAAAGCATTTCCAGATCTTGAATTCTGCAGGGGAGCAAAATGGTTATTCACCGTCTACCATACATTTACCATTTCCGTAAAGACCATAAACTTCAGCAATCTTGAGAGGGATACGCAAATATAGAATATAAAAGGCTGACCTCTATTCTACTTTTATGGAAATCAAGGAATCTGAATTTTTTTTAATCAGTGGACCGCAGGAAAACGTGGGAACGCAGTGTCCCAATATTTTTCAGGAAGGAATTCCCATTTGGCCCAAACTGAAACATTTCTTCAGGTGATTTGTCATAAGTTTTCTTTGCTAATCTAAGGTAAATATATGACATTTATCACAATCATCATTAGGATTACCTAAAAAGCCGTTCACTTTTACATGTGTAATTTTATATAAAATCTATTTAACCTCCCTGGCGGTATCCCGAGTGTGGCACGGGGTTAACTTTCAATGCTGAAAGCGGTAACGCCGAGCCACACTCTGGATACTTACCTTTACCTGCGCTCCCTCACTGACCTCTGCGAACACATTCTCCTCCAGCCGATTGCGGCGTCCTGCTTCCCCTCTCGCGAGAAGGGAACCAGGAAGCATGGCGTCACTCATCCGGAGTATGACTGCGGAGGACAGCAAGGGAGCGTAGAGCAGGTAATATATCCAGCCTTCAAGGGTGGCTCGGGGTTACCGCTTTCAGCATAGAAATTAACCCTGAGCCACACTTTAATACCGCTGGCGGGGGTTAAAAAATTGTAACGATTCTGACATAAAATATGTCAGAATTGTAACGCCAGGGGGGTTAAGTGGGAGGTGGCAGGTCATGTACAAGATTCCATCACTTAATTTGGGGGCAGAAATAAGAGTTCCCTCGTTTATTTTTGAAGGACTTGACCCCTGCTAGACCGTCCATCGGAGCATTGGCAGAGCCGAGCTGGCAGGAAATGTCAATTCTCCAACAGACTGTCCACGATTAAAAAAAAAAAAAAAACATCATTCCTGGATTCTCGAAAAAGGTAAAATGGAGTTTGACCTTAAACTCTATTTAACCGTAAACAGAAAAATAAAAAAAACATTGCCCGGTCCAAATTCACACTTACCCAGATTTGCAATATCCTCAAACAGGATATCGGACCTTTCTGTGCCCATCTCATTTGTAGCTTCCACCCAGAACTGAGTGTTAATATACAACTGGAAATTCGGCTGTAACAGCGTGCAGGAATTATTCACATGTTTGGGGATACAGTCCAATTCCTCATCAGATCCAGACCTATAAAAAGATAACATTGACCTATAAAAAGATAACATTAATGCACAATATGTACGCTTACATGAAGCTTTAAAAAGAAAGCTTTAAATGCCCTGACCTCTAGCTTTTCAAAGTGGCTGGGATGTATAGGGTCCTCCCCTATGGTGCAGTTTGGTATAGAACGCTGGGTGAAGTGGAGGAGTTTCCTCCACCCACACCAGAGCACTCAAGCAGCCAGGATTTTGAATTTCCCAGTTGCTGGTCTTTTGTGACATCATCAGGCTCTGCGAGAGAAAGGCAAATAAATTCACCTAAACTAAGAAAGAAAAAAATTATAATTTGGCAGATTCTGGACAAAAAAAAAAGGGAGGGGGGTATTTTTTATATAGAGCATCTCTGTAAAATGCAGCTATTGAAAACTAAAACTAACCATAAGAAAATTCATTAACTGGTTATTCATGAAGTGCAATGTTTGCCCAACTTGCAAACCCTGGTGAAAAACCCAAATGTTTGCAAGAGAAGCTTCACCATGAATCTCCTGCTGTCGCAGTTTGGATGTTTTTTGTGAAACGGTTATTTACAGTAGAAGTAACTGATTTTCACCGGTATTTGGGGTTTATTCATAAAGCGGCAGTGTTGGTCGAAAATGCTAAGTGTTCTCATTCAGTTTCCTACGTTTCAAAGAAGCTTGAACTGGTTTGGGATTAGTCGCTTGTGGTTTTTAGCAAAATACAACAAGTTGCAGCTTTAGGCTGGCGTCAAACGAGCGTCTTTGGAGAGTAGAAGGAATGTCCGTGAGAGTGGATGTTTCTTCCACTCAATGCCCGTCTGGTCACCTCGCTGAGCGCACTGAGCGCTGTAAGGCTTGATCCTCCTATGGAGAACCGCGCTTTTCTGCTCCATCAACGCGCGTCCTAGCGCTTTGACAGAGAGAGGCTTGGATAACGGACGGTTGTGGTGCACGTGCACAAGTGTGTGACCGGCCCTGTTGCAGCGTCACAACGCTGTAACGGACGCCGGTAAGCACGTCAGTACAGGCACACATAGCGCACTCGTCTGACGCCAGCCTAAACCGGGAATATATATATATATCCCTTGCAAGGAAAAAATTGGTGTACTACGATGTAGTAGCGCTTTTTGGCCAGCAGATAGTGCATTCAGCCATTGATCTTTCCAAGCACATTTTCACTGTGTAGCCAATGCAAAGTTGCTTTCCATAAATCCACTGGGTTCTGGCAGTGGTTTTGGGGGGGGGGGGGGCGCTTTGTGAAGGGGTTAATGAAAAACCATTTACGTTTTGAACCGAATACTGGCATTTTTGGGTTGAGGTAATGAACATACATACAGAGGAGTTTCAATTCCTCAAAAACAGAAGAGTGAGTCTATGACTCAAGGTTTGATTAGGATGCTAGGATGGGTAACAAAGTAATGACTAATCTCTCACAGCACCACACCTCTGTATTTGTAGCCTTCAGAGCAGCAGAGGCCTTCCTGTCGGCCTGATAAACAAACACACACACACACACACGAGAATGAACCCTTACCACTTTCGTTTCAGAGTGTAGTTTGTAGGCAGCAGTGTGGCTCTTCCAGGGTCCCAAGAACAGGTCAGTCTCTCTGCATTATATGAAATGCAAGTGAGATTTTTCGGCTTGTCTGGAGGCCCTGCATGCACACAAAAGAATTATTTATAAAGCGCCAACATATTCCACAGAACTGTACAAAAAAACATAAGATTAAAGAAGTCTGACATACGGAAAACGATAGGAAAAGAGGGCCCTGCTCCAGAGCTTACAATCTAAGAGCACAACAAACAGATGCCACTTCCGCTCCCAAGTGTTTGCTTTTTTTTATACCAAGCTCAATATACAAAATTTGTTTTGGCTACTGTATAATGTGCGCAAAGCAACATTCGTACTTTAGTATCAAAGCAGAGCTTGTACGAGCAGGCGTCATATTATTTTTGCAGTGTGGTAATTATTGCATTCATGTAGTTAGTAATAATGGATGATACAATTTCTGTGCTTTTCACTGATTTCCCCAATTGAGAACCTAGGATTTTGTATTACTCACCCCATTATGTAGAAGACCGCCCTGTTATGCACAGACCACAGTATAATAGGGCCGTGGACCCAAAGCCTAATTGCCCGGCAATATCTCCCAACACAAGTGTGACGTAAATCACTTTGGACTTGGGCTGTATGAACCTGGAGGCGTATTGTAACGTGCAGGCCTCATAATCCATATTATTTCATTGGCCTCCCCTGCATGCAGAATGTTTGTGTAATCTGTGTTATGACAGAATAATGCTATTGTGTATCCGTCTATTGTCTGGTCCATGTGTACCTTGTTATTTTGCTGAGAGGATTAAACTTCCAGGCTACCTTGTCTCAGGAATGTGTCCATATCGGTTTATATTTGAGTTTGTTATACCGAGTCGGGTAACCTACTTTATCAGACAAAACACTGCACCATTGTCTGCTGTCTGTAATCTTAATCATCCAATTACCATTGTCCGGTCTCCTTTAGAAATGCTACGTAATGTTTATTTTAACGGTCTGTCCCTAATCTAATTATGTTTCACATTCTAAGAAGCAGAAGTAACAGAAACATGAGAATCCCTCAGAACAATTCCCAGGGGAGGTTTTGTGTATGTAAATGACCTATGTGTGACCATATAAATATATGTGTGTCGGTCCCTGATTAAAGAGTTCCATTTTGACCCTACATGCAGTCACGACTTATGGTGTGGGTAGCAGCTATGTACAGGGGTAGAGGTTCCAATGGAAAGCTCCAGACCAGCCACTGCTTATTTATGGGGGACGCTGGCAAGGCTCTCTATGTGTACTTGTGTTTAAGCGCGCTCGGTCTCACCACATTTGCTCTTCTGTGCGCCGTGGCGTTTGTCCATCCCAGTGGCTTCCTAAACCCCCACCACACTTCTCCCAATGTTCAGTGTGAATGTCAAATTCACGTCCGCGCCATTCGTTAAAATGTCATAAAAGGCAGGGGAATCATAACCCACTTACAGCCAAACCGTAAGAAAATTCCATAGAGCGTGCTTCGGATTTCCCCGTGTATCAAAGCGTTGCACGTAAGCAAAGTGTCCATTGGTGAAGTAGGATGGATGGTCACGCTGGAGACCGTAGAATTGAGGACGGTGTACTGAACGTCTGGAACGCTTTTATTCTGGAGCTTCCAGAATATAGTCTTAGGGTCGGGAAGCATGCAGCTCTCGTTCAGAATGCAGTATGCTGTAAAGCTGGTATTGAGCTCCAGGAGGGGAGATTCTGGAACTATGTACCCACATGGCTTAATCAGCTGACTGAAAACTAAAGAATAAAGAAAAACAACAAAGAAACAGGTCAGTGTATAAAAATGGATGCTCTGAACAAAAAGCTACAGATGCTGGAAGGTTGCAGTGAATGAAGGACATTCAGGAGCATGCCACATATATTTGTCTTTCATCACAAATTATTCTCTTTAGGACAGTTCCTTTTTGTGCGCTTGTGGACCTGTGTCGAATGCTTCAGCGTAATATTAGTGGCGCATAAGGCTGGTGCCATTAGGTGAGGTGCAGGCGCCGTTTTCTTGTTACTGCGCGGCAGTCACATTATGCTAATCAGTAGCCAGGAGCACAGAGCGCGCAGAGAAGCCAGGAGCACAGAGCGCGCAGAGAAGCCAGGAGCACAGAGCGCGCAAAGAAGCCAGGAGCACAGAGCGCGCAGAGAAGCCAGGAGCGCGCAGAGAAGCCAGGAGCGCGCAGAGAAGCCAGGAGCGCGCAGAGAAGCCAGGAGCGCGCAGAGAAGCCAGGAGCGCGCAGAGAAGCCAGGAGCACAGAGCGCGCAGAGAAGCCAGGAGCACAGAGCGCGCAGAGAAGCCAGGAGCACAGAGCGCGCAGAGAAGCCAGGAGCACAGAGCGCGCAGAGAAGCCAGGAGCACAGAGCGCGCAGAGAAGCCAGGAGCACAGAGCGCGCAGAGAAGCCAGGAGCACAGAGCGCGCAGAGAAGCCAGGAGCACAGAGCGCGCAGAGAAGCCAGGAGCACAGAGCGCGCAGAGAAGCCAGGAGCAGTCAAATGCAAAAAGCAGAAGCGGAGTCAGAAACTGGGGGGGGGGGGGGGGAGTGAAATCCGAGACAGGCAAAAGTTAAAAGAAACAATAGAGTCCATGAAATCAAAGGCTGAGACTAAAAAATAATAATCTGTGTATAATAGGCTTATGACACACAGTATGGGGGGGGGGGGGGCTGATAGGCTACAGGTATTTTGGTAATGCGGCTCTCCTCGACAGATAATTTAACACTCCAAATGTAACCTTTGAGAAGCCCTCTTAACCTCAGAGATCGCTTAACCATAAGGCTGTGCTCACACGTGCGCACTTAGCACGTCCATCTGACCGCACCGTTTGCTGTCTGTCATAGCTTTCCAAAGGAGTTAATGAAGAACAACACATGAAGCACGCGCACACTTGTTTCCGCACGGGCAACGCATGTTGCAACGGATGCCAAAGTGGCATCGACGTGAAAAAGCCATGACAGATGTAGAGACACCCCCCAATGTCCATCATAAACGAACTGATAGCATGTGAACCACAATCTCATCCGCTATAAAGTGCATCCGTTTGAACATGCGCAAACAGTGCTCTCGTCTGACCGCAGCCTAAGCCTGTGCCCGCTCTCCCTGCAGGCGAGGTCCCTACATGAGGCACTATACAGTTGGAAGTGCCATCCAGCCCGGGCAGGTCCTGTGCCATCACATGACTTTCTGTTTATTATTTGGCCAACGGATTACAAACACTGCAGAATATGGGACTTGTGTATACGGTGCAGAGCTGTTATTTGGGTGTCTTTACAATGGTGTGTTTTACATATATTTAAATATTTAAATCCCCCCCCCAGAGGGTGAGGGAGTCTCAGACGGGCAATACTAGACAGCCAGCATGGTACTAGATATTGTGTTTGGCTCTGGCCCAGTTCGGCTGCCTTCACGACTTAATATTCCCTGCAGAGTTTTGGGAGTGCCATCTAAATGAAGGCCGTACACCCCCTGCCTTTATATTTTTTCTGCAAAACACAGTAAGTGCCTTCCACAAGATGTTGTGGCCACACAAAGGCCAGCAGCAGTGCGGGCAGGAGCCACGCGACTTTAGTGCATCGCCACCTCTATCCTACTCCCCTATTTATTAGTATTCGGTTATATTCCTGTATGCAAACATTCTTATAAGAATTAAAGATGCAAAAGCCACTTCTCTATTCCCCGATGCTGATCTCACACAAAGCAAAGAAGTGCGTCGCGCTTTGACATATTCTTTATAGCAACTTCTATTAACATCCAGAATTCGAGGAAGCTTTACCTGTATTAATGAGGAGGGCGACCTGGGCCAGCACAACGTAATAAATCATCATCTTCTCTTCAGCACCTGTTGGACGGAAGCAGAAGTCAGGGTATGAATTAATACGCTCCACACAATTATGTTATGTGCAGTTAATAATCTGGATTAGTGGTTCCCAACCCGATCCTCAAGCACCCCCCCCCCCAAATGTCAGACTTTAAGGATTCCCTTGGGGGGATGCAGACTGAATCCTGCAATCACTGAGCAGCGAATCAAATCACCTGTGCTGTGCTTCAGCTATCTGCAAACCTGACCTGTTAGGGGGACCGGAGGACCAGGGTTGGGAAAAACCGCTGTACGTAAAAACCATGGCCAAGGATACTTTTTCCCCATAACTGATAAATAGCTGCTGCAGAGTTTCTGCTGATGAATTTTACAGCCGACACACCACACACACAAAAAAGAACCACATGCATTTATTCTCTCAATACAAATAGTCATAATTGTGGCTGTACCGGCCAGGGTGGAGTGTAGGTAACATCACTGCTCTCCATTTTGAATCTCTGCAAGAGCACCTTTCATGACGAGCCTTTGTAGGTGAAACAGGTGTCCGTCCTTAGAGCAGGAAACCCAACTTTAAATCCCCCTAGTAATTTTAGCCACTTTTTCCCTTCATATCTTGGTATACGGCTTTTTTTCTGACTAATTTGATGCACGGGTTGCCGGCAAATATGAATATAAGATTATAGGGAGTATTTATGTCTAGACTACGCCCTTTAAAAACTACAATTGAGCGTGATTATATATATATATATATACACACACAGTTTATATATACACCTGACTCTTTTACCTACTACTTCCTCTCATTTTTGATAAAGTTATCAGTATCTGGTACATTTAATACTAGGGATAGACCGATATTTTTTCAGGGCCGATACCGATACAGATTATCGGCAGCTTTTCTGGCCGATAGCCGATATTTGATGCCGATATTCTGTAAATTTAAAGTTCTGAAAAAAACAGCACAAATCTGACTATGCCATGAACTTAAAGGCCTAAACAACAATCTTCGTGCAAACGTTTCCACCGGTGCAAAAAAAAATTAACGCGAGGGGCAAAACCCTTTACGCCGAATGTCATATTACATAGTCAGCGCAACAAACGCGCGCAATCGTCAACGCGGGTGAACCTGCGAACCCTGCGTGAGCTTACTGTACGTCGCGCGATCTTTACTTAACATTGTGAGCGCAAATGCGTTTGTGCATTGGTACGCGGATGGTATCACAATCTATGCGCAGTTTGTAACGCACAGCGTTTGCGCGTATAATTTTAGCAACTCCTAAAAGCTGGTGGTAACAGCAAACCTGAACGTCCTGGCCGAAACCAAATACACCAGCCCAAAAAAAAAAAAAATGCAGTACAGTATAGTTACACATTCTACACATACCCAAACCAATAAAATGGGGAAGTTGTGCGTGCATGTATTATTGCTGCAGCATATATGCTCAGATTGACTTGTGGTTGTGGTTCTTAATTCTGATTGGCTGAATTGCGTGAAAAAAAATGACAGTAAGCACACTGATTTCTGCGCGCAACGGTACTGCGTGAGCAGTTGGGCGCGTCCGGTTTACGCGCGTTATTGATCGGATCAAAAACGCGCGAGGATTGTAATTCCAGCTCTGATTTGCGCACGCAAACGTTTAACGCTTGGTGCAAAACTTCACGCTTTGTGCGAGCGTTTTTGCGCAAAGATTGTAATATAGCCCAATGTGTTTAACATGTAAACATTGCACCACGTCCACTTCATTTATTCAATTTAATAAGAATTTTTATTTTATTTAATCTTTTATTTTTTACAAACCATCAGACCGTGTCTTTGCCTTTTTAAAAGATCCCTCATATGACCCTGTATGTAAGGGGTTCAGCAACCTTGGCCCTCCAAGGGTTATATTACAAAGTTATATTACAGATCTGGTTAAGCAGTCACTTTGTAAAATTGCCCCACGTTTTGGAATTACATCTGCTATGATGCTCATCTTCTCATTAGGTTCTTGGAGCCTCATGGGAAATGCAGTTCCAAAACATCTGGAGGTCCTAGGTTGCTGGACCCTGCTGTAGGAAATAGACCCCCTGCATCTCCTGTATAGGGAATTCCCTGCCAGATGGGATGGAAGCCCCATTTCTGTTGTCATCACGCTCATGCACAATACGGTCAGTGAGCAGGGGTCATTCTGCAGTGAGGGCTTACAGCCTGATGTGGGACAAGCCCCAGATTCGCACAGTTCTGTGGGATCTTGCGTGTCGCAGCTGCAGTGAGCAAACTTGTCCAAATAGCGACAATATCGGCAAATAAAATGCCGATACCGATATCAGTAATTTTCTGAATATCGGCGCCGATAATGGGCTAAACCGATATATCTGTCTATCCCTATTTAATTCCCTGTTTGTTTTTTCAAAGGAATGTGAATGACTATGCACCATCCTTCTATATTGGATATGCTGTCAGTAGGTCTCTTGTTTTTGGTTTTATTTCACATGTTTATGTGTGATCATGAGCCATTTTTAGCCTTACGATATTGTGTTTAGATAAACACAAAACTTTTTTATTGATTGTCATTAGTTGAACCTGTGATCCAAATGATTGGTTCAGGGGATCAGCTGTAGAGGTAACGTCACTGCTCTATAACCGTGGAGACACAGGTTTGAATCCTGGCAAGAGCACCTCTCCAGTAAGTGTCCTTGGGCATGACACCTAACGGTACATACTCGTCACCCAGGACATACTTGAAAACGAGAGACATCTCAATGTATCCTTCCTGGTAAAATCCTTTCTCAAAAAATACCCAAACAAAATATTGTAATAAAAGGGCAAAAGTCAAGATGGGGGAAGATGGGGGGAAACAAGAAGTTGGAGGAATCTGGGCCAGTCAGAATAAGTGTGTACAGTCACACGGGTTGAGAGAACAGACTTTATTCCATTTTGCAATTCGCATTTCCCCGAACACATGAGGAACACAAGAGATTGCCGGAAACCTTCGTAAACAGCGATGCGCTGCTGGATTAATGGAAGATTTAAATAAAAAAAATGTGTTTGGAAACATCAACGAAAGCTGCAACAATCCACCAAAGCAGGTGCATAGTAACCCCACGCTACATAAATCAAAATATGAGATTTGAAGCCAGATTCACTACTGTTCAAAAAAAAAAAAAAAAAAAAAGGAGGAGAACTACGCTATAATAACGATGCTTGTGTTATGCCATTAAAACCATCCCAAACAAGGACATGTCAAGCACTGTAGCCACGTCTCCTTGCTCGGGATATGGTGAGCGGTGTCCTCGTCTTTGCCTCCGTATCCCTTAAAAGCTAGAAGGATTTACAGAAAACAAATTCAGGGTTATTCAGAGAGGTGAAAACCAGGAGAATGACTGAAGAAGTGAAAATTCTAGGTCAAAATATCCAAACCAGAAAAATTCTCCCCTTTTTATCTCACTTTCCAAATCGACTAATTGGACTAGATTGTTCATTCTCCTGGTTTTCACCTTTCTCTGAATAACCCTGATAGTGAGTTTCAATACTTTAGCCATCAGTGCACAAAATATAGTGTCCCCTGTGACGACCACCCACTATCTGCCCAGTCGTCACGTGCAGAGGGAGGATGTACAAGGGGTTAACAGCTCCAAGCCACTGGATTTCCGAACCTCAAGTTATGCCAACCTGACCCCCCCCCCCAGAACCATACACCCCCTCCTGAAAAATACGTTGCCACGTTGCCCATTACCAAAGTAATAGGGCACTTTCGAAAACCCTTTAACGGTATACACCCCAATCCAGGAGCCCAACCATATACAGCCAAAATATCCTAAACGGTAAACTCTACCATAACACGGACCAAAGCTGTTAGGGAGAACCATGAATCATCTACAGCCAAAAACAGTACTGGGTTACAAAGCTTTAATGGCAAAAGACAGAAAAAAAAAAAACAACTTTACACAGTGCCGATATCACATAAACAAGACATACAAAATAGAATAAAACGTTCAAATACAGTTCTTGAAATGAAATGGAACTTAAAACACAGAAGCCTAACTTACCCAGATAGCACTAGCCACCTGGGTATTTCGGCTTTTAAGTCCCCCAGATTGTTCTTGGATATTCCTTCAATAAAAGTCCTTGAGAAAATACACCGAGGTTCGAGTGAGTATCATGTATAAAAAAAACTGGCCCCACTCAATATCTGTTTCAGGGATGGGTCCCCTGATCAAGTTTCCATCCAGCCATCCATCCAAGAGAGCAGATCATCAGATAAGGGGTTGTAAATACCAGAGCACATGGCAATATCAAGCCTTCCCTAGTGGATATTAATATATTTATAAACTCTGCCAGCTAGCCTCCACCCTCCCAGTGACTCTGGTATTATTATTCATCAGGACAAATGGTTTCATTTGAGTCCAAACATGACCCAGTTACCCTATTCTGCTGCCCACTGAACCAACTCAACTCCTTTGAAAAGACGACAACACCCCCAACAAATTCTGCATTTAAACCGCGCAAAAAACAGGCCTGTGCATGACACCCCCTCCCAGTAAGCATGCACCCCCTCACCTTCCCATCATAGTCAGTATTTAAATAAACGGCCTGGGCCACCAGTTGGGCAGCTGCTGGTCCAAGTGATCACACTGCACAGACCGGCTACATAGTTTTAACCAAGTCTGTGAGAGAAACGGCAGAGACAGAGAGGCTGCTTTCAAACCAAGAGAATACCCTGAATTTAATGTGACTGAAGAAGTTGCTCCTGGGAAGTGAACTGTATAGTCGGAGAACAGATTTAGTGTCCGCAGGTTGGCAACGCTTCTTCCCGGTCTGGGCAGAGCTCCCTGCATAGATTTTCAAGCCAAGGAAAACACCGGAATTTAAATAGCTTTAAAAACTGAATACTTATTTTAGCCTTAAAAAGGAACACTACTGAAAAGAGAAGTGTCCTTTTTATGCCCTTAAACAATTGGGCAGAGGCTGCTGACAGGCACAGACAACGTGTGCCGGAGATCCACAGGTTACAGTCGTGGACTGTCAGATGATCTGGAAACGGTCACCTGGATTATCGATGTGTGTGTGGGGGGGCATTGCCTTTCTGGGAGCAGTGGAAGAACGATCTATTCCCAACTGACCACAAATACATCCGGTAATTCTATCCATTAAATGAAGGTTCACACAGAGCACTTGATCCACGGCTCCCAGGTTTTATGGAATGCCAGCATAGTGTGGAGAATTACTGCCGTTTCCCCATCTCATTTTTTACGTGAAGATGGATGAACATTGTGAAAGGAAGGATCTCGTATTGCGGCCAATGTGAATGGGGTTTTCTACTGGCGAGAACAAATTTTAGGCATCAAGTTATTTTTCCAACTATGAAGTCCTGGTGGGGTTTAAAAGCATTGTAAAGGAGGTTATCTGCTTTCTTACGAAATAGCTCAACCTTCGGCCAAGAATACCA
Organism: Leptobrachium leishanense; assembly: GCA_009667805.1. Classification (NCBI taxonomy): domain Eukaryota; kingdom Metazoa; phylum Chordata; class Amphibia; order Anura; family Megophryidae; genus Leptobrachium; species Leptobrachium leishanense. The sequence continues at coordinate 20,310,679 of CM019063.1, read as the reverse complement.
CATTTAGTTATAGTTCCCTCTGAATTGGTAAAGCCTCAGACATGTGGTTTCCCACATAATATAGACTGAAATGGATCGCGCGGACACTTTCCGGGATAGGCAACCCAGAGGTTCTAGAGACTCTGCTGTGTTGGATGTCCCTCTATAGGTAGGTCGCTCAAACGAGAAGAATTGACACGCACAAGAAAAGAGCGCTAACGCAGGAGTGGGCGCAGCAAGCGCGGTGATCTCCCAAGGGACCCAGAGACAGTTAGTTGGATCACTAGACGTATCTATCTTCTTCTCTGTACCTAAGACCACTTGATACCAGAGTCCCATGCTCTACCGAAGCACTGGCGACCATGGGTTCCAAAGTCTACTCGTATCACCCAACGAGGGTGGTGTTTCCCATCTAATAGTCTTTATAGACCAATTACGTTCGGAGACCAGAAAGGGTTCCCTTGCGGCTTTCCGCAGAGACATTGATCAGCATCTAAAGATTGGCCAGCATCTCCCAACGTATGTGTGTACGCAAGTTCCATCCACTCGAGGTGGGAAGCGGGATCATATTGGAAAGGGACACCTTCAGGTCAGTTGCAAAAAAAGGAGAATAAGGCTAGCGTCAGAAGAACGCAGTCATCACGTCCGTGTCGCCGCACAGTTTAATTTTTTTGAGAAAGGATTTTACCAGGAAGGATACATTGAGATTTCTCTCGTTTTCAAGTTTGTCCTGGGTGGCGAGTATGTACCGTTAGGGGTCTTGCCCAAGGACACTTACTGGAGAGGTGCTCGTCGGGATCGAACCAATGACTCCACAGGCTCTCTCCACGCAGAGCAGTGATGTTACCTCTACTCCACCCAGCTGGTTTATCGTCCGTCGTAGCACTGATTTGTGATCAATAGAGACCAACACATGAAGTACGTGCGCACCGAAGTACGTGCGCACCGAAGTACGTGCGCACCACGCAGGTGGCAACGGACACAATGTAGGCCTCGATGTAAAAGCGCCACGAAGGATGCCCAGAGTGCGCCGCGTAGCGACCTGTGTGCGTGAAGACGCGACGTCAGATGCAGCGCATTTGCGAGGTCAATCACGTATTTTTGGTCTGGCTGACTGTACCTGTCTTTTCATTTTAATCAATTTTGTTTCCCATATTTCCCTTTTTTTCTACATCCGTCAAAAAAAAATGATTGTGTGGTGTCTACAGTATCTTCCGTCAGTACGTCCGTCCATTATACACGCACGCAGAGTGCGCTCAGACTGTGTTTGTCTGACATTAGCCTAAAATAAGTCCAAGATGGACACTCTTTGAACACCCATCAAAAAACTGACATGAGTATGGTCTGAACATGAAGTGGCCTTACAGAGCGTCAAAAACCTGACCATATTAACAGATCCTCTGGTGCGCGGGTTTAATGCCATTAAGGCTGTTCCTGGCACCCAGAGGTTTGAGCACTACATGCTTAGTGCAATTCTGTCTGCCTTTAAGCTGGGGGTGTCAAGGCCAATCATTAATAATCTTAAGAGCCAGTGAAGTGGTGGAAACCTAGGCGGCGGCGTAGGATTCCATTCACCAGAGAACCCCTTATACAAATATAGAACTGACTTATTGTGACTCAGAGCGATGCGCAGAAATAAACCAGATGCTTTACAGCTGGCGCTGATCAGACTTCCAGAGTCCAGAGCAGGAGGGGTTAATATTTAATCCCTTTTATGGATTCTTCAGTTTTTACACTAAAACAAAGTTTCCCCTGCACATGAACAAAACTACCCAGGTGAACTTTTGCTGAGATATTCCATCAGGGGACAGATATCACATTGGTTTTAAAATAAATGTGAAAGCTAATGCTTTGAGAAATTGCAGCCTGTTCTTGCCTCGTTCCACCACCAGGCACTGCCATGTTTCCCTCACTGTGGACGGAGCTTGCCAAGGGCTGCGCGATTGGCCCTCCATGGTGATGTCATGTGTCAATAGTCCATAAGGCATGCTGAGCAAGCTGAGGGTTGTCCTGCAGGATGACTCTCTGATCACAGCTGTCACCCCACCCTGCGGCATGCCGCATGGATACAAGTGACAACTAGACGTTGATAGGGAGTTGGCTTTGGGGTTTTTTCCAATTATATTCTACAAAAAAAAAAAAAAAAATGCTAACATGTATAAATGGAGTGATTGCTTATTAAATGAGCCCATCCTCCTCTGGGCATGACAGGGTCATGTAAATGTTTATCTGAAAGGTAGAAGGCAAGAAGAAGAAAAAAAAATAGAAAACAAAATTAAAAAAAAAATGGGGGGGGGGATACATTTCACTGTAATAAAAGATTTAGTGTAGGGATCTCAAACTATGGCCCCAAAACTTTTTATTGCCTACAACTCCTAGAACTCTTTGAATGAGATAAATGGTCAGAGAAACCTGGGAGTTGTAGTTCAGAAACACCTGAGGGGCAGAGTTTGTGATCCCTGTTTTATGGAGCCCCTCTACCCCCCATACACCAGCTGCAAACTTTACTTATGGGGGACTTTGGAATCGCTCATTAGTCTACAGAAGCCAGCATACACAGAGTCGGCAACAGAAAAAGCAGAGGTGCATGCATCTAGAGCAGGGTTTCCCAAACCTGTCCTCAGGATCCACTGATACGCCAGGTTTGCAGATATCTGAAGCGCAGCACAGGGGATATGATTTGCTGCTCAGTGATTGCAGGATTCAGTCTGCATTTAAAACCTGGCCTGGTTGAGAGTCCCAAAAACAGGTTTGGGAAACACGGATCTGGAGTCACAGCTCTGCTTGGAATTGGATCATTAACGAGCGAGCTGTTCAGTAGAACATGTAACTCCTGTGTCGGAATCGGCCACTTGTGTCCAAGCACGGTTACAGCTCTGAGTGTTTGCAGGGTGCGCACGGAACTGGACCACAACGGTTTACGAGTCATTAGCAATTTGCAACAATGCTACGATGAGAACAAAAACCACAAAGTTCTAATTCTCTTTTATAAACTGATGACACAGACACCAACTAGAAGAGGTGTGAAACGAGTCGCAATGTCTTTGAGCGGCTATGCTATAACTTCAGGTTTATTACATGCCATTTAGGCTCGGGTCAAACGAAAGCATTTTTACACGCGAACGTAAAAAAGTGCGTCCGAACGAATTGACGTATTTTTTCACGGAATTCGCGAAAACGGTCATACGATGCGCATTTTTCGTGCGTGATTTTTTTCGGATCGTCAATAAAACTCTTTTTGCGTCTGGACGTTATGTAGGCTGGACATTAACAGCGTCTGACATCTCCTAATCACGCAAACACGCCGCTATGCCGCAGCTGCGCACTCTGTACGTCCGTACTAGCGGTTCGGCGTTCTCGAAAAAATGCATTCGTTTTCCACTTGCGTTGCGCGGCCGGACTTTCGTGCGACCGTACTTCGTATATTGGCCGTCATTGCCCGTCATTTGCTGCTAGTGCGGCCGTGATTAAGTGCGCCAGAACGCACGTTAAAAGTGCGCTGGTCTGACCCCAGCCTTAGGTCGGATTTACAATGATCTCCAAGTCCGATGCATAAATACAATGTAAAAGCTAATTTTTCCACTAAAAAGATAGATGCAACCAAATCGAGGACAGAACTTTGAATAAAACAATGCCCTCAATTACAAGTAAAGAGTATTTTCTTTATACCTTGGACGACCACAGGGACCAGGTTTTAAGGATTACCTTGGGGGAATACAGACTGAATCCTGCAATCCTGTTAAAGGTTCCCTGAGGACAGAGGGATACCCAGCAGGTACCTATTGTACGATTTGTCGCCAGTCTTACTCTGCTCCCGGCGGCAAGAAGCAGCGGATCGGCCCACTGTTCTCACCGCGGGATGAGATTTGACTATCTGATTTAATGTCGGGGGGGGGGGGTTATATCTGGTGCTAAATGATTTTGCAAAAGCGGAATCATTCAGCACCAGTTTCTGGGTGACTGTAAAAATCAGTTTAACCCATCGCTGCAGTAATTAGCACTTCGTAATACCTTACTTATGCGAATGCTAATTACCGATTGCACTCCCCATGTTAAGTATAAGGTGCGCAAAAGCAAGCTAGCACAATCACCGATGCGCTAATGGATTTTCAGGGGTTTAGCGTTGGGAAGGTAATATGAGGCGCATGCATTATCCTGACGTTAAGGTTTACTCACCCGAGCGCTACGGTTAGCGTTCACTAGGGAGTAGGGCTCTAGGTGTTTAATCAGGAGACAAAGAGTTATGAAGGACTGTAGAGCTGCGAAAACACAACACACTGCACAGAATAAAACATTTTCCCCAGTTTATTTCGGCCTGGAAACATAAGGTGTTATTCAGAAAGCACAGACATGTCAGCACTTTGTACTTTAGTGATTCAATTTCGCCGACCCTTCACTGGAAAAAAACAAAAACACAGAACTCTCCTAATAGGTGTTTAACCCCTTAAGGACGGGAGTAATTTTACAACTTCGGCGCTGTTTCGGAAGTAGAAGTTTGCTGAGCTCATTTTGACCATTTTTAAGTCACGTATTCTTATACCACCCAGACAAATTATATATCGTTCTTTCCGGCAGACTCGGCAGATTAATAATATATCATTATTATATGTATATGTCATGCCCTGCCAAAATGCTAAAACAAAAAATGTAAAAAAATTTGAATTTTCAATAAAATTTCAATCTTCCACAGTGTGTAAAGTGTTTTTTTTTTTTAATTTTATTATCCGAGGCTCTGCGGTCATATTCTATTGGGTAGATTTGTTAAAAAAATTAGAACGGTGAACCCATTTTTTTTTTGGGGAGAAATTGCGTGATTTTAGCTAAACCCCCCAAAAAAAAAAAAATCATTAGTGAAGCATCATTGTTCACATTATAATTGAAATGTGAACAATAGTGCTGGATTAAAAAAAACTAATTTTTTTTTTATTATTATATTTATTATTTTTTATTATTTAATTTATTATTTTTTATTATTTTTATTTTTACTTTTTTTACACTTTTATTTTTACTTTTACCATGGTCATGTTTGATATCATTGGAAAGGCCATGCTCTGGCCTTTCCAGCAATATCATACATGACCCCCTAGCTGCCACCGATCAGGAGATAAAGGGGTTCAAAGAACCCCCCTATCTCCTGCAAGGGATTTCCATGGGAAATCCCTTTGCAGCTAGGGGTTCCCCGGTTAACTGACATCATCGTGCATGGCGCGATGAGTCAGTTGACCGGGGGTGACCCAGAGGTGGGGGCTGCCATCCAAGATGGCGGCCCCCACCGGAAATAGGCCGCGATCGGGCACAAATTAGTGCCCGGTCGCGACCTGGCAGCTAAGGGGTTAACCCCCCATACATCGCTGGAAAGGTCAGGCTGTGACCCTTCCAGCGATGCTGGCCACAGCCGCCGGGGACCAAGCGATCGGGAGATAGAGGGATCCGAAGGATCCCTCCCCTCCCCTCCAGGCGCTTCCCCTGCTCCGGCGGGGGGGGGGGACGCCTGAAACTGACGTCATCGCGCCACCGGCGCGATGACGTCACAACGCCGGAGGAGGGATCACACTGATCTGACTCCGGGGAGTCAGAACAGCGTGGGAAGCGACCGGAGAAGGTGAGTATCTCCCGGGGGGGCTCTAAACGCCGAGGACGTACATTTACGTCCTGCGGCGGCAAAGCCCGCCTAATGCAGGGCGTAAATGTACGTCCTGCGGCGTTAAGGGGTTAAACTAATAAAAACGCAGGAAAATGTGTCTATATTAAAATAAAAATTTTTAAAAAAAAGGGTCTGTTGTTACAGAAAAAAACCTTGATATATAAATATATATATAAAAAATTGGGAAACTAAAATTTCGCCTAAAAATTACAGAAAGGTGTTCTGTAAAAAAGTAAATTGAGAGACTTTTTGCTGAAAATTAAAAACAGTTTAATAAAAAAATAAAAACCAATGATTTTTTTTTTTTTACATTGAATCCTATGGGATTCGCCTGTTTAAACCTGTCGTACTGAACTTCTGAAAATCAGGGCACTGATTCACTGACATTTTGGCATTCTCTGAATAGATTAACCATTACTTCTCTATGGGACAATTTTGCCATCGTTGATCTACAGCGAACGGCACCGTATTTCGCTGTCAATTTGGCAGTATTTGTCGAATTGACAGCATAGTGAATAGACGAACTGCCAGGAAATTGCACTGTTCGGTGCCCTCCTTTGGCAAGTTCGGTCCTTTCTGAATAACCCCTTTAGTTTTTGCAGTTTAGTAAATAAGCTCAGTCTTCACAAATCCAGCATCCAGGGAGCTCCTGGGTTTCTAGACTTTTACATCCAGCAAATTCAATTTATTCCACACAAACGTTTGCTTGGCTCCCAAGCTTTATTTATTTATTTACTGGCACCAAAGTTTAATACAAAATGGAAAATTGTTGTCACAACAGGTTCCATGATGCTTAGTCAAAGATAAGTCTTGCTGAGCATCATGGAACATGTAGTTCAGAAACATCTGGGGTGCCAAGGTTCCCTGTCACTGTTCTAGACTGTAAGCTCCTATGAGCAGGGCCCTCTACACCTCTTGTTTCCATCCTAGGTCTGTTTATCTGTATCTCGTTCCCTTTGGTTATTGTAAAGCGCTGCGGTAACTGTTGGCGCTCTATAAAATAATAATTAGCAGGAATAAAGCAGTTTTCTCCCGGCCTCCTTCTCAAGGTCACGGATTTGGACAAATGTGGCCAATGCGTAGTGGGAATATAGGGCTTGCGATAAAAAAAAAAATCTCCAATTATTGTTTGTGTGACAAAAGATAGAATTTAAGGTCCCATAATAATAATAATAATAATAATCATAATAAAATCTTATGAATATCAAATTGCTGAGAAGAGGAACAAAACAGAAAAGAGGGAGGTTTTGAGTCAGCTATAGAGACAAGTGTGAAATCAGACGAGTAATAATAACGGATTTACTATCAGAACCACAAAACTGGTCGGCGAGACTTTAACCCTTTCACTACCACTATAATAACACACTCTACTCTAGACTCTCTTGCTCCTAAACAACTGCACAAAATACCACGTCGCCAGTTTCAGCCCTGGCACTCTAAGCAGACGCGCTACGTGCAGAGATGCTCCCATGCTGCGGAGCGTGCTTGGAAGAAATCCCACTCTGAAGCTGACTTCATCAACTATAAGTTCCTTCTCCGCTCATACACACTGCGCTTCACCTCGCCAAACAAACTTACTTCTCCTCGCTTATATCTTCACTTTCTTCCAACCCCAAAAGACTGTTCCCAACCTTCAACTCGCTCCTCTACCCACCTGCGCCAACTTCCCCCATTTCGACCTCAGCGCTCAAGATCTTGCTGACTACTTCATAACGAAAACACTCACAATCCGTAACAATATCCCAGCACCAGCATACAGCACTTCTCCTCCCCCAGCCGACCCCACGTCGACTCTCAGCCTCTTAGCTCCAACCACAGAGGATGAGGTCCATTCTCTACTGTCTTCTTCACGCCTCACTACCTGCCCACTAGACCCTATCCCTTCACACCTACTATCTTCTCTGTCCACATCTATCACTCCTGCTCTTACACACATTTTCCACCTCTCTCTTCTGGCTCATTCCCCTCTCCTTTCAAGCATGCCACTATCACACCCATTCTCAAGAAACCCTCCCTCGATCCACATTCTCCTGAAAACTACCATCAGTTTCACTACTTCCACTAGCATCAAAATTGCTAGAAAGACTAGTCTACGACCGCTTAACCCTCTTCCTATCCTGTAACTCCTTGCTTGACCCACTGCAATCTTTCGCGCTCAGCATTCAACAGAAACTGCTCTCACAAAGGTTACTAATGACCTCCTCTCTGCTAAATGCATTGGCCACTACTCCATACTGATCCAACTTGACCTCTCAGCTGCCTTCGATACAGTCGACCATCCCCTCCTCATAGAAACCCTCTTCTCTCTTGGTCTCTGTGATACCACCCTCTCCTGGCTAAAATCGTACCTCTCCAACAGATCCTTCTCAAAACAGTAATTGAATTTAAGCAGGCATGGGATAGGCATAAGGCTATCCTAAACAAAAGATAAATCCAGGTAAAGTATCCATGTAATTGGGCAGACTAGATGGGCCGAAAGGTTCTTATCTGCCGACATTTTTCTATGTTTCTCAGTATCCCTTGCTGGCAATTCCTCCTCTTCAATGCCTCTGTCAGTCGGTGTACCTCAAGGCTCAGTCCTAGGTCCTCTGCTCTTCTAAATCTATACCTCCTCACTGGGTAAACTCATCACCAGCTATGGCTTCAAATATCACCTATACGCTGATGACACGCAGATCTATCTCTCTCCCCCCCCCCTCCGTTCTCTCTCAGGTCAGTGATTGTCTGTCTGGGATCTCTGCCTGGATGGCCTCTCACTACCTGAAGATCAAAATGTCCAAGACCAAACTCCTTCTAATTCCCACCTCTAACGCTACTCCAATTTCTGACTTCTCCATAATTGATGACGGTATCACTATCCTTCCTTCTGCACAAGTCCGTTGCCTCGGAGTGACTCTTGACGCCAGTCTTTCCTTCAGCCCCTACATCCAATCACTCTCATCATCTTGCCGCAATCACCTCCGTAACATTGCCAAAATTCGTTCATTTCTGACTAACAACCAAACAACTCGCTGGTTATTTCCCGCCTGGACTACTGCAACAACCTCCTGATTGGCCTTCCTCTCTCCTGCCTCTCCCCCCTGCAGTCCATCCTAAAACACAGCCAGGCTTATCCATCTCACCCGTCGCTCTGTCTCTGCTGCTCCTCTCTGTGAATCCCTGCACTGGCTCCCCATCACAGCAGAATCAAACTCAAACTACTCACCCTAACCTAAAAACCCTCACTAACACCGCCCCTCACTAATCACCAAATACACCCCAGCCCGTCCCCTACGATCCAACAATGACCTGCGCCTGGCATCCTCCATCATTACCTCTTCACATGCCAGATTGCAGGACTTTTCTCGTGCGGCGCCGACCCTATGGAACGTGCTACCTCACAATATCAGACTGTCCCCAAATCTGGCTTCATTTAAACGCTCCCTAAAGACCTTTCTATTTAGGGAAACCGACCACCCGACTCCGTAACAAGACATCCGACTGACCCAAAAACAGTCCTCAACTCTCCCTGCATTAACTCATCACTGCAGCCCCCCCTCTTGTTTCTAATCCCCTCACCCATCTAGATTGTAAATTCCCATGGGAATAGGTTCCTCATATCCTCCTGTATGTATTGTAGAGTTGACCTGTCTCTATCCACTGCACCTTGTACAGCGCTGCGGAATGTGTTGGCGCTTAATAAATAATAATACCACATTCACCGCCATCTTCAAATACACTCGGGTGCCTGAGAGTGTTATTTTATTCTGGAGCAATACAAATTAATTTGCAGAATATGTCCTAGACGTTCCAGCACATCGGACACGACCCCCAATGTACTGTGACTCGTGGCATCAGCTGCTTTACCTCAAGGGATCCTGACACTGTATGCAACCTGTGACAAAACTATATTACCGGTGTGTGTGTATAGGGTTAAAGTGCAATGTAAAGTGGTTTTCCATAAAACTGGCTACTGACAGTGATTTTATGGAAATGACAAAGGTGTTATGCGGCTTCAAAATCTTGCATTGACCATTATTTAATAGGTTTGGGGCTTTGACTATTCTTTTATAACTTTACTTTGTATTAAAAGGTGTCCCAGCTGTGCGCCGGCACAATGCACCAAATTTAAAGTAACATTTCCTTTTAACTATACATTGGCATGTTGGGAGCTCTCCGAAAAGTGAAGTATTTGATTTACAGTATGTGAGGTCAGCTGCGCCCCCCCCCCCAATTCAAAATGTCCACCTCCGTGTGAATCGCACAGATTTCTGAGGGAAAAATACTTGCAGGCCAGTTCCAACTTGGTTAGACAAACATTGACATAATGACACGCTCATGGACTGGCTGTGCGCAAAACTATGGAAAGACTATTTCCAAGGTCAAGATTACACAAGTCTAAGCAGAATCTGAACTGCTGCCCAACAGCAATGTGAATAAAAGGCAGATAAGATGATCCAAACCAACACTGTGCCGCAAAAACTACAGAACATACTAAAATCAATGTCCAGGACGAAAGGGAAAGGTTTGTGCGATATTGGATAGAAAATAAAGTTCCCAACAACATATTGTGCCTCCCACATCAACCACGTATGACTTCCCCACCCCACAGAAGTCCCCCAGAAGGGAAAAGAAAGGACACAGAAACTAAGGGCCCTATTACACTCATCGCGCAAAATTTTGCGTGTGCGCAAAAACACATTAACACGAGGGGAAAAAACCCTTTGCGCTGAATGTCGTATTACAACGGTCGCGCAAAAGATGCACGTTAACGTCTAATGTGAGTGACCCCGCGAACCCTGCGCGAACGCAAGTTCGCGTGCGCATCCCATACTTAACATTGTAAGCGCAAATGCGTTTGTGCGCTGGTACGCAGATGGCATTACAAATCGATGCGCAAATTTTAATGTCTTTTAAAAGCTGGTGGTAACTGCAAATCTGAACGTCCTGGCCGAAACCAAATACACCAGCCCAGGAAAAAAAAAACAGCACTTTATAGTTACACATTCTACACATACCCAAACAATAAAATTAAGAGGTGGTGCGTGTTTCGATTATTGCTGCAGCATGTATAATCAGATTGATTTTGACAGGCGCAAAAACTGAACGGCAGACAATTGTGGTTCTTAATTCAGATTGGCTGAATCACATGAAAAAACAGTGCGCACACCGATTTCTGCACGCGATATTTTTTGACTGATGAAAAAAATGCGTTCGGATCGTAATACCAGCGTTAATATACGCGCGTTAACGTTTAGTGCTGCGCGCAAAAAAAAACTTGCGCTGCGCGTGCGATTTTGCGGAGAATGTAATTGAGCCCTAAATGTTGCAAAAAATATGGCACAGAAAACTTAGCACAATTGCCACAACTAAGGGTAAGTAAGTTGTGTTTTTAGTGGCATGTAGTGGCAATACATCTCTGGGGATGCACCAAACAATCCCAAAAATCGAGATGGGAGGGCTAGGGTTGCCATCTTTTCCTGGACACATAATTTATGCAGGCTGATGGGCAGTGCATGAAAAATGCCACCCAGCAGCATAAAAAACCAAAAGGTGACCTGCCTTGATTTCCTTCCCTCAGCATATGAATTAAACATGTTGCAGAGCAGCACTTTCCATTTGCTCTCCCGCTGCATGAAATAGCAATATGTGTCCATAAAAACATGGCTGACCTAACAACCCTAGGGGGAACTATCTATTGACTACAGTCTGATGCACCTGGTGCCCAAACACCGCTTCTAGCGCGGCAGGCAGGTCCGGTTTATAATGTTTAACGTACAAGTTGGGTCAGACGAGCGTTTTTCAGAGCAGAAGGAACGTCCGTGAGAGTGAACGTTCCTTCCACTCTGACGCCCGTCTGGCCGCTTCGCTGAGCGCAGTTAGTGCACTCAGCGCTGCAAGGCTTGATCCTCCTATGGAGGATCGCGCTTTGCAGCCCCATTGAACCTGCGACTTAGTGCTTCGACGGGAGGTTTTCAGCATGTCGGCCCCGTCTAAGGCCTCATTCACACTGATACGCACGTACGAGCGTATAAGCGCATATGTATGTATTGTTCTATATGCAAATAAATGGCTCCATACACATAGCAGCATATGGAGCCGTATATTTGCGTTGGGTAAACACGCAAAAACCGAGGTTGTCCTTATCTGTAAAGAACGAGCTCTAGTAATTTGTAATTGTTTAATTCATCTGGTGACTCCAGCTTTATTAATTGTCCACACATTATTAATTGTGTATCTTGCGTACTTTTCACACAAGGTATGCGAGTGCTTGGTCAGAGGGATGGGCTGAGGCTGCGAGTGCTTGGTCAGAGGGATGGGCTGAGGCTGCGAGTGCTTGGTCAGAGGGATGGGCTGAGGCTGCGAGTGCTTGGTCAGAGGGATGGGCTGAGGCTGCGAGTGCTTGGTCAGAGGGATGGGCTGAGGCTGCGAGTGCTGGTCAGAGGGATGGGCTGAGGCTGCGAGTGCTTGGTCAGAGGGATGGGCTGAGGCTGCGAGTGCTTGGTCAGAGGGATGGGCTGAGGCTGCGAGTGCTTGGTCAGAGGGATGGGTTGATGCTGCATGCGCAGCTTAAGCCCATGTTTGCTTTCTCAAAAGAACATGGCAACAAGCACTTGGTCATAGATGATGATGTCAGCATGAAAATATGGGTTAATGAGCTAAAGGGGTCAGGGTGCGTAGAGTGTCCCTTTTCAATAATTTTATGAACAAACTGTGGGAGGAGGGACTGGAGGTGGAAGGGAGTGACTTTGCTCAAGTGACGTGACTTGACCTGAGTGTGAGATGGAGTGTGGGAGTGAGTTTGGGGAAAGGGACCGGACCAAAGGGAGGGAATGGCAGTTCCCGACCAAAGCGGGTGTGGCAGGGATGGTGGCACAGGACTCCAGCTTCAAGTAAGGATTAAACACAGGCATACAGCTCCTTCACCAAGTGGCAGTATCCTATGTTTTGTGTTATAGTTCTACTGTTGTTAACGGAATAAAAACAAACTGGTTGTTTCTGACATAATCCTAGAACTAAATCATACCTAGTAAAGCAGCGGCGAGTCTTCTCGACTCAGCTCCGAAACCTGAGGTTATTTATGTTTAACTCTGACTCTAATCAACACCGATTAATCGATAATGGAAAAAGTTGACAACTATTTTGATTAATCAATTAGTTGTTTCAGCCCTGGACGAGATACAGGTAATCGGATATGGGATGGAAACACTAGGTGTAGAGGGTCCTGCTCATAGGAGCTTACAGTCTCAGATGTAGTGCCAGCTTACTTTACATTAACCGCTCTTACACTTTATATGTAACACATTAGGCCCCATTCACACCTCAGCGTTTTACAGCGCGTTCCTGTGCGCTGTAAAACGCCGAACCACAGAAATCCCATGGCTTCCTATGGGGCCCGTTCACACCTGGGCGTTTTACAGCACGTAGGAACGCACTGTAAAATGTCCTAGGCACAAAGAAGTACAGGAGCTTCTTTGGAGCGTATTGCAGCGCGTACACAGCCATAGACATGAACGTGCTGTTATTAGCGTTCGCGCTTTTTTTTACGTTTGCGTGTTACACGCGTCAAAAAACACACTGGTGTGAACCCAGCTTTAATGTGGGGCGACCAGATGAATGACTATGCCAGTACAATGAAACAAGTAGCATTACATCCCCGTCCCCATTTCCAGTGATGATTTCCCACCTTCCTCAGAAGAAAAATATATCCCGAACCAGGGGATACAAGCAACAAAAGCATTGAGGAGCCAATCCTGCGCCGGCCACCTTCAGGACCTACTCGCTTTGATGAACCAGTGCTGCAGCCGCCCTCGGGACATTATTTGTCCCTCCGGAGGACAGGAAAAACTGGGGCTTCTTTGCAGTAGGGAGAGGAGGAGGAGGAGGAGGTGTTGAGAGGTGGTATACAAAGATATGGTATATAGAGTCTCTTTCCTCGAGTTTCCTGTTGCAAGTAGAAGTGGGGATAATACATGGTAATGTGCAGCCACTGCACAGCAGGAAAAGATTTTTTATTGCAAAATAAATCATTAGTATCCAGATGCTATTCTATATATTAAGAGTGGCAGGGATGTTGACAAATTACTACAAACCAACAATGACAACATGTCACACCACCAGGTATGCTGCGAATACAATGAGATGCAAGTAGCCGTGGTAAAGGGCAACTTCAACACAATGCCATCCAAAGAAACACACTGCAACAACACACACAATAACAAATCACAAACACAGCGCAAGGTAAACGACACTAACAGTCCAGAGAGTCACACTACAACACATATTGGGACTCTTCCTTAACCCCTTAAGGACCAAAGGTCTTTAAAGTCAATGCATTTATGACGTAACAGATACATCATTGGTCCTTAAGGGGGTTAATGTATAATCAATGTAAAAGCGTCAGAGGTGGGGGTCATTCCCAGCACTGAGGGTCTCTTTCACAGTAAAGATCTGTGTGAGTCACCTTGTTTCCGCACAGGACTCTATATCGATTTCGTTGTAAAGATGACTAACGGTTTAGTCACAAGTAAAAACGTAGCTCTGAGCACTGTTCGTAGTTGACTGGAACATGTGTGTATATACAGACTATTTTCTGTTTCATGTGCTCAGACCGTGGCATGATGCAATACCAGATCAGGGGGTAACGGACTCGCATAGGGGATTAGATACCAAAAAGGAGGGAAAATAACATTTAATTCTAGAAGCATGCGGCCCCTGTATTTGCCTTGAAGTAATGTGAAAAGCAAATATTTAAACACCGGTTAAAAAGAAAATAATCCAATTGCTACAATATCAAGTATCCGCTTCGCACAAGGTGTGCCACTCTCGCATGGAGGAATTTTACACCGACTAGAATTAGGATGTGTTCATGTAGAATTAACCGCAATGTATCAAATTATTAAACGAGGAGGAAGATGTGAGCTTCTGTCAGTAATTATACACAACCTGGGTGTATCAATTCATGCAGATTATACAGTACGTCCCCACAAGCAGACATGACTGACAACAAACTCCGTGAAAAAGGTGTCTATAGATGCCTACATTGCATATAAAGAGATAATAGAGGTCCTCAAGAGCTTAAAAAAAAACAAATAATTATATATTTAAAATAAAAAAAATAGGGAATAGAGCAAATTTTTTCAGTGCCGATTATCGGCAGCCTTTCTGGACGATAGCAGAATTATATACATTAAAGGCCTCATTCACGCTGATACGCGCGTATTGTACTATATGGAACATATGCAAATAAATGGCTCCATACACAAAGCCGCATATGGAGCCGTATATTTGCATTGCGTAAACGTGGACAAGAACAGAATGAAACAGAGCTGCGTCCCGGCAGCGTATTTTTCTGTTTTTACACGCGTATACATTACTAAGTTTAACCCCCCCCCAACAGTTTTCTTCAGTGTGGCGCGAGGTTAAATGCATTGCTGAAAGCGGTAACCCCGAGCCACACTATGGCTGCATACATTACCTGCGCTCCCGCGCTGGCTCCTCTGGTGTTTTACTTCCTGGTGCCCTTATCGCGAGAAGGGAACCAGAAAGTAAAACGCCGCGATCACCAGAGTAGACAGCGGGGGACATCGAGGGAGCGCAGGGACAGGGCTCAGCCAGACACCAAGGTCCAGCCAGATGCCCAAGGACCAGTCAGACACCCAAGGACCCAGCCAGAACCCCAAGGGCCCAGCCAGACATACCACACATTACTGTGCGTTTTATTGCTGTGGAGCTGTGTTAAGTCCTTTTTTTGTTTTGTAAGGGGGCAAAAAGCTGTTAAAAGGTTGAGGAAGTTTACGGGGTGGGCCCATCTTGAGGTTCAGTAAGGGGGCCCCATCATTTCTGACGGCTGCCCTGTATCCCATTAACACATACTACCTCTCCCTCCGCTCCTTGCTGCCACGGCTTCTACAGAAGCTGCAGCTGTCACATGACCATGAAGAGCCCTCTCTAAAATGTGTCATTTGTCTCTATCTTGGCTCCTAGATTTGTCAAGCCCGACCAGAGAGATACAAGAAGCTTGTCCAGGATATTTATTACCTTACACTCCAAATCTCTTGCTACATATGTATCTATGTAAGAGGATGACAGGCCTCTTCCCTCACTGCATTGAAAGTAGAAGTCCAGTCCCCTTCTGTGGATAAAAGTGTATCAAAGCCAACATCTGTGAGCTAATAAATGGGATTAAACAGATATAAATATTCCCCGGGCGCTCTCATACAGCGATGAGTGAAGGTACTAAATGCATATTCATAACGAGTAAAATACAAGGTAAACGAGTGCACATGTATGCGTCACTGGAGATAAAAGTTCAGTGTTATGTGATCTGGAAATATCCATGCGGAAATTCTTCACAATAACTGGCTCTAAGGAAACTGCCTTTGGATGTATTATGTAAGTATCCTCAGAGCTTCTTTGAGGGTTTTCGCTCCTCCAAATATAGTATATATTCTGATTCAAAGCGCCGATATATAAACCCAGAAGGATGTATGGAGTTAAAAATAACATTAACCCTTTCGCTGCTGAGGCTTTTCCCGCCCCTGTGCTGAGGTCATTTTTACCTGTTTTGCGCATCATGTTTAAACGTGTTTTGAAGGCTTATTTTAGTATATGACCCAGACATATTATATATCGTTCTTTCCGTCAGACTCGGTAGATTCATAATATGTCATTATTATATGTATACGTTATGTCATGTCTGTATATTATAACAAAAAATGCAATAAAATATGTATTTTCAATAATTTACAATGTGTAAAGTGTTTTTTTTCACATTTTAACATGCGAGCAATTGCGGTTATATTTTGTATGAGGTGCGTTTGTTAAAAAAATTAGAGATGGGGTCTCGTTACATTTTTTTTGGGGAAAATTACACTATTTTTAACAAACGCACCGCATACAAAAATCGTTAGTGCAGCATCATTGTTCACATTATAATTGAAATGGGAACAATATTGCTGCATTAGCAAACCAAAAAAAATAAAAAAAAGTGTTTTTTTTTTATATAATTTTTTTTTTTAATTTTTTTTTATTTTTATTTCTCTTTTTTTTTTTTTTTTACAACTTTTTTCACTGTAGTGTTTGGTATCGTTGGAACGGCCATGCTCTGGCCGATCCAACCATACCAAAATTTAACCCCTAGCTGCCACGGATCGGGAGATTGGAACTCCCTATCTCCACCGTTGGTGGCAGTTAGGGGTTAACTCTAGGACTGGCGTCATCGTGCTACGCACGATGACGCCAGTCCTCAGGGGGAGTTCCCGGAGGCTTGGCCGACATCCAAGATGTCGGCCAGCTCCGGGAAAGGATCGCGAACCGGCGCTTTTCAGCGCCGATTCGCGATCCAGCTCCCCAGGGGTTAATGCCAGGCATCATTTGGAAGGGCAGGCTGTGCCCTTCCAAATGATGCCTGGGTTAACCCCCGCAGAGCCGCCGATCGGGAGGGAGAGAGGTCCGAAGGACCTCCCCCCTCCCTTTCAGGCGCCTCCTCCGCACATGCGGGGGGGGGGCCTGAATTTGGTGTCATCGCGCTGCCGCGATGACACCAAATTCCGGCGGCTGCTGTTCCGGATGCCGGGCTGACATCCAGGATGTCAGCCCGCACCAGAGGGGCCAGCGATCGGCCGGAACCCGGCCGAACGCTGACCCCAATGGGAGGACGCGCTCAGCGCGTCCTCCGCACAGCAGCGGGAATGCTGAGGACGCGCTGAGCGCGTCCTCAGCATCCAAGTGGTTAATTAAAAAAAATCAATAGGATTCTATATAAAGGACATGGTAAATACATCTAGTAAAGATCTGAGACTTTGTTTTGTTCACGTATAGTCAGGTCCAGAAATACTGGGACATCGACACAATTCTAACATCTTTGGCTCTATACACCACCACAATGGAGTTGGAATGAAACAAACACAATGTGCTTTAACTGCAGACTGTCAGCTTTAATTTGAGGGTATGTACATCCAACTCAGGTGAACGGTGTAGGACTTACAGCAGTTTGCAGATGTGCCTCCCACTTGTTAAGGGACCAAAAGTAATGGGACAATTGACTTCTCAGCTATTCCATGGCCAGGTGTGAGACATTCCCTCATTACCCCAATTACAATGTGTTAAGAAAATGTGTGTCACTAGGTGCATGCATTTTGTGATCTTTTGTATTACAAACTGCCTCCCCCCCCCATATCGTTACAGCACTTGCTCGCCACTATATGCTAATGCATAGAATGGGCTCTATGGATCAGATGTCCAGAAAAATGACTCCTTGAAATTGCAATGTGTGGGATGATGTATGCAAAGAACATGACCAAGGGGTAACTTAGAGGTGTTTTAAGCTCCCTGTCATATCGCATTCAGCTATTCAGCATTCAAAGTAGCGAAACAAGAGAACAGTCTTAGATTAGAGGGGCAAAGGTTTAAAAGTAACATCAGGAAGCATTATTTTACTGAGAGGGTGGTGGATACATGGAACAGCCTTCCAGTTGAAGTGGTAGAGGACAAAACAGTAATTGAATTTAAGCAGGCATGGGATAGGCATAAGGCTATCCTAAACAAAAGATAAATCCAGGTAAAGTATCCATGTAATTGGGCAGACTAGATGGGCCGAAAGGTTCTTATCTGACGACATTTTTCTATGTTTCAGCTGCCAGCTCTTACCTTGGGTAGCATACACCGTACAATAGACACCTATAGCATTATCTAAACATTCGCTCCATTGCCTCTTCAACACTGTAGGATCTAAACCACAGCTGCAAAGCAAAGCTTTTGCTAAGATTTTGGCAAATGTTGCATCGTGGGTAAGATCCACAAAACTGAAAAGAGAGGTGGAAACCGAAGTTTAATTAAATTTCACATGCAATTAATTCAAACAAAGAAGAAAAAACCCAACAGCGCCTGTGTTTCTGTTTGTAATGCACAAGTCTTCTAGTTACAGTTTATGTAAGTGGTCGTGTGTCGCTTTAAAATCTGCTGTTATCCATCGTAACAAATTACCTATCATTAGAAAGAGCAGACTCCCACCTTCCCAAAAAGGTGTCTCACATGTTCACCTTATGGATGCTTTAACATAACACTGCATGTTTTTATCTGCAGTCTCAGCTTTGCCCAAATAGTGACTCATTCTACATGTGTTTGGCAATCTCACCTTTCAAAGTGATATCTGGGAAAGGTAAACAAGTGTAATCAGCTACATTTCTTCACTTCAAAGGCTACATGGAGATAATGATCACAGATCTCTTAGATTGTAAACTCTTGAGCAGAGTCCTCTCTCCTATTGTACGGTGTATGCTACCCAAGGTAAGAGCTGGCAGCTGAAACATAGAAAAATGTCGTCAGATAAGAACCTTTCGGCCCATCTAGTCTGCCCAATTACATGGATACTTAACCTGGATTTATCTTTTGTTTAGGATAGCCTTATGCCTATCCCATGCTTGCTTAAATTCAATTACTGTTTTGGCCTCTACCACTTCAACTGGAAGGCTGTTCCATGTATCCACCACCCTCTCAGTAAAATAATGCTTTCTGATGTTACTTTTAAACCTTTGCCCCTCTAATCTAAGACTATGTCCTCTTGTTTTGCTACTTTGTTTCCTTTTAAATATACTCCCTTCCTCTACCTTGTGGATTCCCTTTACGTATTTAAATGTTTCTATCATATCTCCTCTGTCTCGTCTTTTTTCCAAGCTGTACATGTTAAGATCATTAATCCTTTCCTGGTAACTTTTCTCCTTCAAGCTGTACACCATTTTAGTAGCCCTTCTCTGAACTCTCTCTAAGATGTCTATATCCTTCTGGAGATACGGTCTCCAGTACTGCACACAGTACTCCAAGTGAGGTCTCACCAGTGCTCTGTACAGTGGCACTGTTACTCTGCCTCCCATTGTACAGTGCTATAGAACTTTTAGGCGCTCTATAAAAACTTGTAACTGTAACAGGTTAAATACAAGCTGTCTCCCACATGTCCTTGGCATTGATGGGGTTAAGAAACAAAAAACGAAAGTTCTCTCTCCCTCCCCCCCCCCCACGCCATGACAGGCTCCCTTTAAATGATCTTTCCATCTCACTGGGTGCTGCTTCATATTGTTTTGTTTAAGTGTAAGGAGGTTTTATCAAGCTGTAACAAGGGGCGAGAGCTGCTTATCTACATTTACTATGCTCGAATGTCGTGTACATTCAGTCTGCAATAATATGAATAACCAGGCACATCACTTGAATACTTCGAAGAATTGCAAGCTATATCTCCATGCAAAGGGTTAAAACACATTTTAATACAAGACGAGACAAATTCATTTTATTATAGCAAGAGGATTTGGAACAGAAAAGTCATTCGATAGATTTATGGCTGATTGGCACTCCTCCCTGGGTGCAAACACAAAAACCTTTCTGCTCTTTCCAGCGCACAATTCCAGATACTTAGAAAAGGTCTTCAGGAAAAGATCTGGTTTTCTCAGACTGTCCATAATAATAGGAATATTTATAAAGGCTCACCTGAGCAGAAACACATTTTTAATAGATCGTTTAAATAAAAGCTACAGCATAATGTGTAATGAAGATCTGAGAGTGACACTTTTTCTGCACGTACGTATCTGAAATTGCGCACCATATGTATCTATGTATATCACAAGGCAGTCTACCAGGTTATTCAGAGAAAGATGAAAACCAGGAGAACTGGGAGAAGAGAACAATCTTCTAGACCAAATAGCCGATTTGGAAAGTGAGATAAATGGGAGAATTTTTCTGGTTTGACTATTTTGACCTAGATTTTTCACTTGTCCATTCTCCTTAGTTTCACCTTTCTTTGAATAGACCTGCAAATGATCTAACAACTGAGAAACAGAGGTTTGTGGATCCTGAGAATGAGCAACGTCACTAGTGACCTGCTTTATGGTGGGGCCCGCTCAGGTCTCAAGGTTTTAGCTCAAATTGTGCCATTGCAGGGACAACTGCTCTACATACAAATCAGTCTGCTCTCACCCAGAAAGGGTGACCAGTACTGATTGCCAAGGACGTCATCCCTGCACGAGAGATGCAGCAACCCCTGACTATCATTTCGGCCTTGTTAGGCCTCGTCAGGAGGCCTATTGCATCTAGGTATGTGGTTAGACCCAAATCTATCCTTTGGCCCCCCACAGGAAAAACCTCATCTAAACTTTACTCCAAACTAGGTGCCCTGTACAGAAACAAATCCTGCCTGAACCCCGCGGTAAGAAAGCAAATTGTACAATAAATGTTTATGCCGGCTATTGAATACGGAGATGTAGTGTATGCAGCTGTATACCTGTAAACATGTAACATAGTGAATATATTGTATTTCCTACATATTTATTTTCTGTTAATCTGTATATTTGTGTTTTTAATATCTTGCATTTTATTACTTTGTATTTCTGTAACAACTGTAACAATTCAATGTTCTTGAACCCAGGACATACTTGAAAAGGAAAAATCTCAATGTATCCTTCCTGCGAGAATTTTATTTATAAAAAGGATTTTACCAGGAAGGATACATTGAGATTTCTCTCGTTTTCAAGTATGTCCTGGGTTCAAGAACATTGAAGTGTTACAGTTACAGAAATACAAAGTAATACAATGTAAGATATTAAAAAACAACACAAATATACAGATTAACAGAAAATAAATATGTAGGAAATAGTTCATAAATAAACAACAAGCATTAACAATCAGCAATCCAGAGGACTCCATTGAGTGTTGAGTGAGATCGCAAGCAGGGCAGGATTCTGGCAGAAGGACACCGATGAACTATTTGGCATCTCTGTCCTTCCCTTTACATATGGGATCAGCTACCTTGGCAGTCCAGATGCTTTGGAAATACATTTTACTTGAGTGTCTGGCACTCTAATGAGTGGCTGAGTATTGTGGGAGATTTAGTTCCAAAACAAAAAGGTGGGGGGGGGGATGCAAGGTTTCTGATATGAGCTTTTCATCACCAGAAGACAGATGGAAGCAATGATCCCTGGGGAGCCCGATATGCGATATTAAGTGCGGGGGGGGGGGGGGTGTACACTTTGTTTAATTGGTTGCTGCAAATGGATTTTGTAATAAAAACAACCCACACACCAAAAGCTTTATGTAGGGCTTGTCAATAACAAAAGACATACCAAGTACAAAGCCCCCCCCCCCCCGGCTTAACAAGCATAGCCAATAAAGCTGCACATTGAATGAAACAAAATATACTCTACTACTACTTCATGGGGTTACTCTATGAAAAGATGCAATGCTGAAATGTCAGGGTTTGCCCTGCTCTCCTTTATTGCAGGTTTATGTGGATTTGTGCCGCTTCTGTTCATGTTGTTTTGCAGGGTTTCTGAGCCCTGGCCCTCAGGGACACACTAACAGGTCAGATTTTAACCCTTTCACGTCGTGGGTGTGCCATGTCGTCCCAGGGCCTGATGTTCCTTAACGCCACGGGCTGGCATAGCATGTCCTGCGGCCTTCCCATAGATGCGATCAGCCTGCCTACATTGGCTGCCAATGAAGTGATCAGTGTGCGCTATATGTAGGCGGTCCAAAGGCCGGTCTTGGCGCCAACAGGGTGAGCTATGCCGCCACGCAGCGTTAAGGTACTGCCTTGCCAACAGGAGCTCCAGGCGGCAAGGGGTTAAGGATTACCTTGGGGGAATGCAGAGTGAATCCTGCAGTCAATCCCTTGTGCTGCGCTTCAGACATCTGACAAGCCTGTTAGAGGGACCTGAGGACCAGGGGTGGGAAACACTAATGTAGAGTACCCAAAAGTATCTGGAGTAGACATAGCACATACAGCTCGGCGGCAGAATTTTGCGTTATTTTACTGCTTATCATGTTGTTGAATAACCCTGGGATTTACTGAGCAGAATAAAGAACTAGACAATAAATATCGGTATCGTTTAGTGTTGGTTTTTATTGTTTTAATAGGTGGTGGTGGTGGTTTTGCTCGAGCGCCATCCAATTGCAACAGGTTCACAGTGGTGACATTTCTTCCCACACCGGTACATTTTTTTACTTCATATATAAAAACACAAGCAAACTGTATCCAGATGAAAAAGTCAAACCGGTATTACCACCTGACTTTGAATAGCAAGTGAAGCAGCAACAATAGCATGAAGACGCACAATAACACCAAGTCTAATGCAATGGTTACCGCTCCAGGTGAAATACTACTAATGTGCTTGTGAATAATCATCCAATATTTAGGAGACGGGGGTCACTTAACCCCAGGATCTGTCCAGCCTGGAACCAGTGAGCATGTCATTACGTATGTTCACAAGGAAGAACAAATACACCAAAACAACACACAGGTGTCACCGATACAAGGAATATGTGATAAAACATCAATTACATCAAGGTGTAACGCTTAGGATCCTGAGAAAGTCTATCACAGCAGTATTTTGAAGAAATGCAAAACATTGATAAGAGAGCAACGAAGGAAGCTCCGAGGCAAAACCCAATGAACGCATCGATCGAGCGCGGCAGCACCAGCATAGAATAATAAGTACACAAGACGACTAACGTGCGCCACAGAGCTGGCCTGGAGCAAGTACACAAGACGACTAACGTGCGCCACAGAGCTGGCCTGGAGCAAGTACACAAGACGACTAACGTGCGCCACAGAGCTGGCCTGGAGACGTGTCAAAGGAGTGTCCGCAGCGAAGGGAAGTGAAAACGGAAAGAGATATTGATCCACGACACAGAAAAAGAACTTTATAAACAAACAGTACTCTCTATAATAATAAACAAATGCTAATGCGGCAGCAATTTGACATATACACACACAAAGCCCACGGTGAGCCGGCTAGATATGGCAAATCGTGAGACGATGTAACTACACCACAAACAGAGCCAGGCAGAGGAACACAGCGCCGGGCACAGCACTATCACACACAGCGCCGGGCACAGCACTACCACACACAGCGCCGGGCACAGGGTCACAGCAATACCACACACAGCACTACCACACACAGCGCCGGGCACAGCACTACCACACACAGCACCGGGCACAGGGTCACAGCAATACCACACACAGCACTACCCACACAGCGCGGGCACAGCACTACCACACACAGCGCCGGGCACAGCACTACCACACACAGCGCCGGGCACAGCACTACCACACACAGCGCCGGGCACAGCACTACCACACACAGCGCCGGGCACAGCACTACCACACACAGCGCCTGGCACAGCACTACCACACACAGCGCCGGGCACAGCACTACCACACACAGCGCCGGGCACAGCACTACCACACACAGCGCCTGGCACAGCACTATCACACACAGCGCCGGGCACGCCTGGCACAGCACTACCACAAACCGCGCCGGGCACAGCACTACCGCACACAGCGCCGGGCACAGCACTACCGCACACAGCGCCGGGCACAGCACTAGCGCACACAGCGCCGGGCACAGCACTAGCGCACACAGCGCCGGGCACAGCACTAGCGCACACAGCGCCGGGCACAGCACTACCGCACACAGCGCCAGGCACAGCACTACCACACACAGCGCCTGGCACAGCACTATCACACACAGCGCCGGGCACGCCGGGCACAGCACTACCACACACAGCGCCGGGCACAGCACTACCACACACAGCGCCGGGCACAGCACTATCACACACAGCGCCGGGCACAGCACTATCACACACAGCGCCGGGCACAGCACTACCGCACACAGCGCCGGGCACAGCACTATCGCACACAGCGCCGGGCACGCCGGGCACAGCACTACCACACACAGCGCCGGGCACAGCACTACCACACACAGCGCCGGGCACAGCACTACCACACACAGCGCCGGGCACAGCACTACCACACACAGCGCCGGGCACAGCACTATCACACACAGCGCCGGGCACAGCACTACCGCACACAGCGCCGGGCACAGCACTACCGCACACAGCGCCGGGCACATCACTACCGCACACAGCGCCGGGCACATCACTACTACCGCACACAGCGCCGGCACAGCACTACCGCACACAGCGCCGGGCACAGCACTACCGCACACAGCGCCGGGCACAGCACTACCGCACACAGCGCCGGGCACAGCACTACCGCACACAGCGCCGGGCACAGCACTACCGCACACAGCGCCGGGCACAGCACTACCACACACAGCGCCGGGCACAGGGTCACAGCACTACCACACACAGCACCGGGCACAGGGTCACAGCAATACCACACACAGCACTACCACACACAGCGCCGGGCACAGCACTACCGCACACAGCGCCGGGCACAGCACTTCCACACACAGCACTACCACACACAGCGCCGAGCACAGCACTACCACACACAGCGCCGAGCACAGCACTACCGCACACAGCGCCGAGCACAGCACTACCGCACACAGCGCCGGGCACAGCACTACCGCACACAGCGCCGGGCACAGCACTACCGCACACACGCCGGGCACAGCACTACCGCACACAGCGCCGGGCACAGCACTACCGCACACAGCGCCGGGCACAGCACTACCGCACACAGCGCCGGGCACAGCACTACCGCACACAGCGCCGGGCACAGCACTACCGCACACAGCGCCGGGCACAGCACTACCGCACACAGCGCCGGGCACAGCACTACCGCACACAGCGCCGGGCACAGCACTACCGCACACAGCGCCGGGCACACACTACCACACACAGCGCCTGGCACAGCACTACCACACACAGCGCCTGACGCACACACAGCGCCGGGCACAGGGTCACAGCACTACCACACACAGCACCGGGCACAGGGTCACAGCAATACCACACACAGCACTACCACACACAGCGCCGGGCACAGCACTACCGCACACAGCGCGGGCACAGCACTACCACACACAGCGCCTGGCACAGCACTACCGCACACAGCGCCTGGCACAGCACTACCGCACACAGCGCCTGGCACAGCACTACCGCACACAGCGCACAGCGCCGGGCACAGCACTACCGCACACAGCGCCGGGCACAGCACTACCGCACACAGCGCCGGGCACAGCACTACCGCACACAGCGCCGGGCACAGCACTACCGCACACAGCGCCGGGCACAGCACCACCGCACACAGCGCCGGGCACAGCACCACCGCACACAGCGCCGGGCACAGCACCACCACACACAGCGCCGGGCACAGCACTACCACACAGCGCCGGGCACAGCACTACCACACAGCGCCGGGCACAGCACTACCACACACAGCGCCGGGCACAGCACTACCGCACACAGCGCCGGGCACAGCACTACCACACACAGCGCCGAGCACAGCACTACCACACACAGCGCCGGGCACAGCACTACCACACACAGCGCCGGGCACAGCACTACCACACACAGCGCCGGGCACAGCACTACCACACAGCGCCAGGGAACAGCACTACCACACACAGCGCCGGGCAGAGCACTACCACACACAGCGCCTGGCACAGCACTACCGCACACAGCGCCGGGCACAGCACTACCACACACAGCGCCGGGCACAGCACTACCACACACAGCGCCGGGCACAGCACTACCACACACAGCGCCGGGCACAGCACTACCACACACAGCGCCGAGCACAGCACTACCACACACAGCGCCGAGCACAGCACTACCACACCACAGCGCCGGGCACAGCACTACCGCACACAGCGCCGGGCACAGCACTACCA
Source organism: Leptobrachium leishanense (assembly GCA_009667805.1). Lineage (NCBI taxonomy): Eukaryota > Metazoa > Chordata > Amphibia > Anura > Megophryidae > Leptobrachium > Leptobrachium leishanense. Next base: position 20,284,453 of record CM019063.1, on the reverse strand, counting down.
CACACAGCGCCGAGCACAGCACTACCACACACAGCGCCGGGCACAGCACTACCACACACAGCGCCGGGCACAGCACTACCGCACACAGCGCCGGGCACAGCACTACCGCACACAGCGCCGGGCACAGCACTACCGCACACAGCGCCGGGCACAGCACTACCACACACAGCCCCGGGCACAGCACTACCACACACAGCGCCGGGCACAGCACTACCGCACACAGCGCCGGGCACAGCACTACCGCACACACACAATAAAACACACAGTGAGCCAGGCGAGGAGACACTTGCCGGTGTGTACAGTGTAAGAGGCAGACACTGTGTAGCAATACACCCGGCGCGGCCCACACAATGTAACACAGCCCGGAGACCCGTCCCAACACCCAGCCTCACCAGTGACCGCCTGACCTCCCCCGGCAGCTAATCCCGTGCGGGGCCCGCAGCGTCTACCTGTGGCAGCGAGCGGCTCGGCGCTCACACAGCATCCCGCGGGCTGCCTCCCCGTTACAGAGCTCCCTCTCCGGGCGCCATGGCGATGCCTGTCTGGCTCAGGATCCCCCGGGGCCTCAGATTGGAAGAGGCGAGCACGTGACTTCCAAAAACGCTCTCACTCATGCAACCCCCCTCTCCCATCCACCCACACTGTGTACCGAGCGTGTGAGCACTCCGCTCATTGGCTGCTGGAGTGTGCGCGAGCTTCCCAGAGTGCTCAGCGGCCGCTTTACTGGAAAGGCCTCCCCTGTCGTGGAAGAAGGGACACACAGGATGCTGCTGCCTGTGGGGGGCCCCAAGGGGACTCCCAGAGCTCCACGGGGCAATCAGGGGACGCAGAGCCTCCAGGAGACACCCACCACCAAGACGAGGGGTGCTTGATTGTGCATAATGAGATACAACATCCGGCCCAGCCAGCATGTCAAACTAACAAATCATATTACATCTGTGCTAAGAAGCCCCTTCACTGCTGAAGCCCCCCCCCCCCCAAGAAAATGAGTTCCAGAAATTCAATTATTATTTTTGGGTCGCGACTGAATGACCAAAGACAATTGTGGGTCCTGAGGGTCCACAGGCTGAGAACCACTGCTCTAGAACCTGTGCCCTGAACCCAGATGCGTGGGTTTCATGTGTTTCAAGAGGCGTATGGATCATCTGTTGTTGGTGTGCTGATTATAGACTTGCAGGGTTATTAAGAGAGAGGTGAAAAGCAGGAGAATGACTGGAGAATGGAAAATTCTAGGTCAAAATAGTCGATTTGGAAAGTGAGATGAAAGGGAGAATTTTTCTGGTTTGGCTATTTTGACCTAGAATTTTCCATTCTCCAGTCATTCTCCTGCTTTTCACCTCTCTCTTAATAACCCTGCAAGTCTATAATCAGCACACCAACAACAGGAGATGATCCATACGCCTCTTGAAACACTTGTTAAACCAAACCTTCCTTTGGCCAGGAATTCTTACCCGGGTCAAATACTTTGAAGACACCTATGCTCACTAATATAATACCGACACACCAGACGTTTGCTAGGATAAGGGTTACTTTTAGGGCTTAGTATTAAACTAACACTACCACTCTGTCACCAAAGCCCTTTTTGCCCTCGCCCTCCATGACGCATGTCTCAGCCTTGCCCACGCTAGATGTGTACTCTGTACCCACTGGAGAAGTGTGGATGCTGTCCTGCCAAGGGACATCGGAGCAATGTTGCAAAGCCAACGCTAATGTAGAGTGGGCATATAATGGTTACCATTGTACAATGCATTGGTATTATCTTAAAACTGGTTCTTTAAGAGGCTGAGCTTGGTTTGTTTAAATAATCCTATTTAGACCTATTGTTAGTGCTGTCTGACTGTTTGTCCTTTGATTTCTTGTTGATAATGTGCTAATCCTGTCAATTGTAACTGATCAGGTTTCTGTATCTACTGAAGTGATTCTCATCCCCCCCTCATGTCATTTTACCTCCCCCTCCATATCCCGTATTTATCCCGTATTTACTTGTTCCCATTTCACAGTAAAGATCATTATTCTTCCCTGCACTAAGCTGTGTCTGTTGTTTGGGGAGAGATAGCAGGAGTTATACAGCACTCCCTTATGTTCTAGCTGATGGTTTGTGGAGACGAAAAGCTGCTGCAGATCTGCTTGACCATGGGGAAGGGTCCGATTTATTTATAAAGGATTTTACCAGGAAGGATACATTGAGATTTCTCTCGTTTTCAAGTATGTGCTGTTACAGGTTTGGGTCTGGTCCTCAAGCTGGAGACAGTCAACCCCCATTTCCTTTTACACTCTCATAAGCGGTAGCTAGGTTACTTGTGCGTTACAAAAAACACACATTATAAAACACATGCTATTGTTTTTTCCTTTGTTTAATTAATTGCATATAAAAAGGAAAAATAAAGTGTTTAGCTCCTGCGCCCTCACCCTTCTTGGCACCCTTGCCCACACTATACATGGCCTCTGTGAGGTGTGGATGCTGGCCTCCTGCCAAGAGATTGTGGGCCCAGTTGGCAAAGCCAGTTCTCAAGGACAATGGGCATAATGGTCACCTAAAAGTTAATGAGTTAGAAATCCATTTATCTTGAAACTGTATTTTAGGAATTATTGTTAGAGAAACATTGTAGATGTAGTGTTCTCCTATCTGTACATTCTTAGATTAATCTGATGCTCTGTTTGTTAATCCCATCAATTGTGTAACTAATTAGGTTTCAGTGTCTTCTCTAGGAATTCAACTCTTCCTCATGTAGATAATGTATTCGGTTGATTGTGTCATGTTGCATCCCCACCCTCTCTGCTGACCATAAAACTGTTCTCATTTTCGTTAAAGATATTCATAAATTTTCCACTGAACTAAGCTGTGTCTTGTTTTTGGGGAGAGATGCATATGAAATACTGTACTCCCTCAAGTTCTGGCTGAGGGTTGTGAGAAGAGAAGCTGCTGCAAATCAGTTTGGCTGAAGAGAAGGGACAGACGCTGTAGCTGCTTCGGGTGTGGTCCACAAGCTGGAGACCAGTATACCCCAGATGCTGTTACAGCAACATTTACAAAAATCTTAAGGCAAGTTTCACTTTACAACTGTGATATATGATAAAACAGAAGTGAAGAGTCAATGGTGCGAGAAGGGAGTGTTTAGACAAGGCTTCAGGGGATCTATTGTGTTGTCTAGGCTTCCCAAGATAAGAGATGACCGCGGAATGAGATCTGATAATGGGCTTCAGTCTTTAATATACCCCTTGGTGATGTCATTTGCATACATCACACACACATGCAATCCTTTTAAGTCGTATTTTTGGAGATCTGACATATAGACTCCATTCTATGCCCTACAGTGAGCTTGAGTCCAGCCTGTCGTTGGGACAGCATAGTACACCCCCAGCAGGTTGGACCCAACGCCGTGGGGTGGCATAGCACACCTGCTGACGTCTATTGGCCGCTTCAGGCCCGCCCACCAGTTGTGCAGCGTGCATTATTCGCTGCCATGCGACTGCATGACCTCAGGCTGTCCCCCAGCAGCCAATGATGTGTGCCGCACGTCAGATGCATAGTTGGGTCTGCTACAGCAGCTGCGGATGCCTATGGACTCCAGGATGTGATACCCGGTCCCACGGCAGCGCGGAAGCGTTACCACGAGTATCACCGAGGGTAGCAATTTGTTCTGGGGCATGGTGCTAAAGTAGCGCCTGCCCCGGAATCTAATGCCGAAATGGGGATGCTACGTGGAAACCTGCAGGTGCAGGTTTTGCCCGTTAGCATCCCCAATTTAGCGTTAGGATTGTAATCAAGCCCTATCTCTAACGCATTTGTAAACAAACAAATAGTCAAATGCTTAAGGAATGATCCCTCAAGATGCTATAAAGCAGGGATCTCAGACGCTGGTCCCAAAACAGCTCCCACGATTCTCTGCCCACCTATTCGTTTTATTCAAATAATTCTGGATATTGTAGCTTGTAGGTCATTAACATTGGGGGGGGCACAGTTTAAAATCCCTGTTATAAAGGTAAGCCAGCAGCAGCGCACTGCGTAATATCACAGACTGCACATCTAAAATACAAAGAAGTGTTTCCTAAATAACAGATTTTATAACCTGGGTTTTTAAAAATCCAAACATTTGTTGCAAGTGTAGCATATAAATTGCATAATCATGGGTTAAGTAGAAATCAGTTTAACAAAGGTTATAAAAGGGTAAGATGACTTTTTACAGGAATTTCCTGTCCTTGGGAATTCCACACATTTCCTTTTTACAGCATCAGTGCCGTAGCTGGATTTATTTATGCTACACTTTTTTTGTCCAAATCAAAAACTGCTTTTTGGTAATTAAGCTTGAGAACCCATATCTACATGCCCCCCCAAAAAAAATTCAGGGACTTTTCCTATTTATTGGGAGCAGTAATCCAAGAGTGTTGTGTTATTGTTGTAGTGATTTTTAAAGGATGCCTGAAAGGGACTTTCTAATTGCTTTCATGCTTTACTTAAATCCATTCAACACGTTCGAACAATCATTTTTTTCTCACATATCCATTATTTATTATTTCCTGCCTTCAGTGAATTATTCTTTTTTAAAAGAATATTCTGTGGGCGGCTCCCTCATGACCTAAAAGAATGTGCATTACATGCCAGTTGCTCCATTCCTCGTCCTGTGTGTAGCTGACATTCAACAAAATTGTCCCTCACACAGATCCCAGCACCCAGCACTGCCTCACACAGACACAGCACACAGCACTGCCTCACACAGACACAGCACACAGCACTGCCTCACACAACCCGGCGGGTTGTGCCCGGTGGTGGGGCTTTAAAACTAATGGGGCACACTAGTACACCCTGCTTGCCGGCTACTGTGGCGGGCCACTGACGCAAAGTGCGCGCCACTGGCTGCAGGTGGACAGCCTGAGTTCAGGCCGTCCCGCAGCAGCCAACGGCGCATGCCGACTGGTGGGCTGGGCGAAGGAGGCCCATTCAAGTCAGCAGAGGGGACTATGCTGCCCCGCAGCTTTAAGGAGCACCCACCGCAGGAATGGCACAGGACGCTCCGCGACAGGAAAGGGTTAAGACAGACAAACCTTAAATCCTAAGAACTATAAATTCATAGCTTCTAGACATGTATCTGTCTCATAATAAATTGTTACTTAATCAAATCTCTCCAGACAGACACAGGGCACAGCTGGAGTTGCCACCGCTCCTTCAAGCCAAACCCGAGCACTCTAGTGCCATGTGGGTAATTCTTTTAAAGGACATTACCACTTACATAAGCTGTAAATAAATAGCTGCTTCAGAGACTCAAATTTTCGCAAATTACGGTGACCATTAGCTAAATAGGGAACTCAACATATTTTCAGCGAAATGGATTCTCCGAAAAGATGAATAGAGCCTTTAGTTTCTAACTTCCATAATAACCCCTAAAATGCCATAAAACCAGGGAAATGCAATAAAAATAATGAGCAGTGTGGCCTAATTAGAGAGCCGCTACTGCTCACACGCAACCCAGCTCTGCCTCAGACAGACCCCAAAACCTAGTGTAGCGCGGTTTTAAAACCCTGTTGCTGTAATGTTCCGTTTTGGCCACCAGAGGGAGACAAGCGCATGTAAACTATACTGGACATTGGGACTACGTTTTCCAGCATGCTCTGGGGCAGACACAGGAAGTGGGTGGGGAAGGAGGAGAGGACATCCGCAGCCTCGTGGAAGGAGAGCCAGTGTGAGCCGAGGACTGAACCAAGTGAGATGCACGTGAGACTGTGAGCGATTGTAACCAGGCCGGAGAGCAGGCGCTGCCTTGTCGACGCTGGGGATCGATATAGTGACTTGCCAGAGACCCAGTAATCCACCGCTGAGAGGTTTTACACAGACAAAGAGTCGCAGATTGGACCCCGAGTTAGGAGACCGCGATGATCCACTGGGAGTGCAGGCGGTAAGCTGTAAATCGTGTTGTAAAGACAGACAAGCGAGAGAAGCAGATCCGGTGACACAGAGTCCCAGCACAATTCAGCGGAGAGACGTCCTGATCGGGCAGCGGAACAGATTGTCTGGCGTATGGGTGAGAGGCCTCCTAGGCCACAGTTAAAGTTTAAAGACGCACGCTGCAGCAATGCTAAAATCTACAGGGCCCCAACGTGACTAGTCGAAGATTTTATTAAATACATTCACTGGCCAGTTCAAATATAGTACCCGGGTACCTGAGCTCACGCACACACACTTTTTGGGACATAACCTGTACGGGACTTACACTCCAGAAACGAAGGGGTTAAACTTTTCTTTTACCGCTGCGCGTTTCCCGCAATACGAAATCCTGTTTCCATATACCGTGCTTATTTTATATATGCCGCTTTATTGAGACCAGTAAAGTATATATGATTTATAAAATCCACAACAGTGCTGGTGTATATTTATTCCCTAGTACGGAGAGACTAACCCGATGTTAAATTCAGCGGCTCCTCCGGGAGTGAGCGCTACACTAGCATTGTCTAACACAGATCCCAGCAACCATCACTGCCTCAGACAGATCCCAGCAACCATCACTGCCTCAAACAGATCCCAGCAGCCATCACTGCCTCAGACAGATACCAGCAACCATCACTGCCTCACACAGATCCCAGCACCTAGCACTGCCTCACACAGATCCCAGCACTGCCTTAGAAAGATCCCAGCAGCCATCACTGCCTTAGAAAGATCCCAGCAGCCATCACTGCCTCAGACAGATCCCAGCACTGACTCACTCAGATCCTAACACCTAGCACTGCCTTACACAGATCTCAATACCCAGCACTACCTCAAATAGATCCATAGACCCAACAATGTCTCAAATAGATCCCAGCACTGCCTAGAAATGATCCCAACACATATCACTGCCTCACACGGATCATAGCAAGACTCTCCCCTAAATTTAGGACCCGTAAAACCCATCTCTTCAGATTAACATACCACATTACTTCTCCTCCCCCACTCGCATTAATATGAAAAGCCCTAACCATACCTTGCTGGACTGGATTCTCGCCTCATCTCCTGATAGAATACAGGAGGCAGGCGTTCTTGCTAATAGCTTTAGTGACCATTGTCTAGTGTACTGCGTGCGTAAAGTAAAAGCCTTGAAATCTCCCCCAAAGGTAATAACCACCAGGTCTTTCAAGAAATTTATTCTTGAATCCTTCCTAAGTGATCTCAAACAGCTCCCCTGGTACAGGCTAAATCTAATCCCAGACCTAGACTGTGCAGTTGAATACTTTCAGTCTGAGCTCCTGCAAGTCTGGCATTCCCATGCCCCGCTGCGTAAAGTGCGAGTAAAAGGGACCCATCTCCCCTGGGTTACAGCTGATCTTACACTAATGTACCAGCTTAGAGACTCACTATGGTCAAATTTCAAGAGTACTGGTTCCATGAACGATCACTGCGAATACCGAAAATGCCGGAATGAATGCACAAAACAAACAAAAATGGCCAAAACCCATTACTTCAATGAAAATCTAAATAACATTTCAAACCCTAAAAACTTTTGGAGAACCATAAGTAACATACAAGCACCCCCAGCCCACTCCCAGCCAGCTGCTGTCAAAGTAAACAACCAAACCCTGCAACACCCCCTAGATGTAGCAAATGCCTTTAATGATTATTTTGTCGGATGCGCCACCACTTTGATTGCCAAGCTAGGAAATGACATGCAATCAGAGAGGCCTCATGCAGGTCAGGCCCCTCCAACTGTGCAAAGTCCCTGTACCAGACAGGAATTCAGTTTTAGACCAGTGCCTGTCAGTGTCGTAACTAAACTTCTCCATAAGCAAAAAATGAAATACCAGTCTGGACCTGATCAAATACCAGCAATGCTGCTGAAAATCAGTGCACCGACAATTGCAAATCCTGTCGCAACCCTAATAAATGAATCACTGGCGACTGGATACATACCCAAACTCTGGAAGACTGCGAGAGTGGTACCTATCCATAAAAGTGGTGACAGTACTTTGGTATCCAACTACCGTCCGATATCGTTGCTCCCTGTAGTGTCAAAAATCTTGGAAAAATGCGTCTACACACAATTACGTGATTATTATCAATATTGGAACTACTTAACCCCAGATCAATCAGACTTTCGTCCAAATCACTCAACTACAACCGCCCTTTTAAAAGTCTGCAATGATATCCAAGCTGGGATGGAACAATGAAACCTAACTGGAGCCATCTTCCTTGATTTTGCCAAGGCCTTTGACACAGTAGACCATGGCATCTTGTTATAAAAACTTAAAAACTCTGGCATTGGTGATCGTACGCTAACCTGGTTTCAATCATATGTATCCGACCGATCACAATATGTGTCAATTTCTGGCAGCTCCTCCCTCCCGCTCCCAGTCACTTGCGGTGTACCCCAAGGCTCAATACTAGGCCCCCTGCTATTCACAATATTCATAAATGATCTGCCCAACGTCTGCAAAGCCTCAACTGTACATATGTACGCAGACGACACTGTAATCTATACCAGCAAACCAAATCTCCCGCAGCTGGAGGCCGTGCTGCAAGAACAATTCACAGAGGTAGAAAAGTGGATCAAACACAACAAACTTTTTTTAAATACTGTCAAAACTGTAACGATGCTCTTTGGAACAGCACCTAAACTACACAAATTGCAAAATCCCCATCTATGTGTTGGGACAAAATCAAATGGCACGCTGACCACAGTCACTTCTCTCAAATATCTAGGTATGTGGTTGGACCCTAATCTATCCTTTGGCCCCCACATCAAAAAACTTTCATCTAAACTTTACCCCAAACTAGACGCCCTGTACAGAAACAAATCCTGCCTGAGCCCTGTGGTAAGAAAGCAGATTGTACAACAAATGCTTATGCCAGCTATTGATTACGGAGATGTAGTGTATGCAGCAGCCCCGCAAACACACCTTCAGAAACTTACTACATTGTATAACTCCTTCTGCCGCTTTGCATTACAATTTAACTACATGACCCACCATTGTGACATGTTAAAAGAGCTAAACTGGCCATCGCTGGAGTCTAAACGCACCCTTCACCTCTCCAGCCTGGTGTCTAAGAGCATTTCTGGGAAGCTGCCACCCTACCTGAATAGACTGCTTCCCCCAGCAGCTCCCTCATCCTATAACCTCCGATCCAGGACCAGCACCTTACTTGCAATACCACAATACAAAAAGACAGTGGCTCGGTCCTCATTTTCCTACAGAGCACCACAATTATGGAATAACCTCCCAGACACCATCAAATCTTACCCCAGTCTTAAGTCACTCAAGAGCTCCTTACTGACATACCTCAATACAGAATGCACCTGTAAACATGTAACTTAGTGACTATATTTCCTACATATTTATTTTCTGTTAATCTGTATATTTGTGTTGTTTTTCAATATCTTGCATTGTATTACTTTGTATTTCTGTAACTGTAATACTTCAATGTTCTTGAACCCAGGACATACTTGAAAACGAGAGAAATCTCAATGTATCCTTCCTGGTAAAATCCTTTATAAATAAATAAAATAAATAAATAAATTACTGATGCCGACCTATCCCTCTCCTCTCCTACCCACACAGGCCTATACTTGTCCACACCATTTCTGTAACACTAGTGCTAGTGATCGGATGACCTATACTACTCCTCTTGTCTTCCTCCACCCCACCTCCTCTGGACTGTAAACTCATCCGAGTAGGAACGCCCTCTAGGCTTCTTGTTTCTGTTCCTGTGTTTGTTTTCATTTTATCTCGTTCTCATTGGTTATTGTATGGCGCTGCGAAAACTGTTGGTGCTATATAAATGACGATAATAATAGCACCCAGCACTGCCCAAATAGATCCCAACACCCAGCACTGCATCAACAGGTCACAGCACTCAGCTCTGCCTCCCAGAGATCCCCACACTGCGGCTGCCTCACACGTATCTTTGGATGCTACCCATGGTGGCACAAGATACATCTCTATGAAATCTGAGTCACAAGGATGTAAATCTATAAGTAATATTTATTTGATCTGATACATAGAAATACATTATCATTTGCTGTAAAGGTTTTGGCTAAGGGGTATAGTAGCCAGCCACCTTGACCACTTAAGTGATAAATGGTCTTGGTATGCTAAGGGACCCACCATCAGTGTTTTTGGATGATCTGACAGTCCTACAATGTGCAGGTCTTCTCTCCACCCTGGAGACTGTGGCTCACCTCCAACTGTTCAGCATTGTGGTTGTGGTTAGAGCCTCTCGATTAACTTAGGCTAATTCCCTTGTGATGCTACTGCATTCCTGAACACATGGTGAGACCACATTGGAAAATGTAATTTTAAACAAAAATGGGTAGGAGCAGGGCCGGATTAACATAGGGGCAGATGGAGCAGCAGCTCCAGGCCCATGCCCCAGAATAGGCCCAGAGAAAAAATAACAATGTCTGCATTTATGAACATGTGGACCCGACTATCTCCAACACCATAGCAGCTACAGGGTTATATGAGGTATCACTGGAAAGGCCAGAGTATGCCCTTTCCAATGATATCAAACATGACCAGGTTTTATGTAACAATAAAAATAAAATAATAAATATTACTTTATGTTTTCTTTCTAACACAGCAATACTTTCCACTTTTCAAATATAAAGTGAACAATGATGCTGCACTAACTCACCATCTCAAGTGTGGAGGTGATGACACGATCCGCTAATACGTATTGTTACACCAAAAACCTAAACCACCGCACTGCAGCAAAGTGCACTGGGGGAGTGACTTTGGAACCCTGCGTTACTAATCTTTACACCTTACAAGGTCAAAGGAGGTGTCATTGGACAGGTCAGCGTCTGGCCTTTGCATTAACCCCTTAGTGACCGGGCGGTTTTACACAAATCCGTCCTTTAGTGACCGCTGCTGTTTTTACGTTTCTGCTCTGTTTGTGTTTACGTCAAATTTTCCTCTTACTCGTTTATGCAACCCACACATATTTTACACTGTTTTTCTCGTCATTAAATGGACTTTATAAAGATACCATTTTTTTCATCATTTCATATAATTTACTATAAAAAACATTGTGAAATATGACAAAAAAATTAAAAAAACACCACTTTTTCGAACTTTGACCCCCAAAATTTCTTATGTATCAACAACCGTCAAAAAAATTTAATTCCTTAGTAGTTTCTAAATTTAGTTCTGAGTTTAGCAATACCCAATGTTTACATATTCCTCGCTTTTTTCCTTATTTTATGCAACAATAAGTGCAAGTAGCACTTTGCCATTTCCAAAGAGTTTATTTTCAAAACTAGTGCTAGTGACATTGTAACACTGATATCTGTCACTAATTGCTGAATAACCCTCCACATATACATATTTTTTTAAAGTACACAAATCAAGGTATTAAACTTGGGGTATTTTGACTCTTTCCATGCAAACCATTTTACCACAAATCTATGCCAATGTTTGAGAAAAAAAAAGTTTTGGTGATTTTTTTTTTTTGAACGCAATTTAAGAATACATGTACTGTGAACTTTAAGGTTTACTGCCAAAAAGCACCCCAAAATATGTTCAGCAACATCTTCTGAGTAAATTGATACCACCCATGTATAGGTATGTCGGGTCATTTGGGGGCTAATAGGCCTTATTTGGGGGGTGCGCATTTCAGTTTTCCAACTTGGAATTTTCACATTTCGTCATCATGCACCCATGTCCTATTTGGGACATTTTTGAAGCCGGCCAAAGTAATTTACCCCCATCAAACCATATATTTTTAGAAAGGGCACACCCTAGGGTGCTTCAAAGAGTTGTATTTTAACACTTTCCATGCACTAGCTCTATGTCAAACTTTCAGGTAGTCACTTTTTGTGATTTTTTCACACACATTGTACTTTAGGCGTGAATTGTCAAATCCAGTTATGGGTTACTGCCAAAAAACACCCCAAAATATGTTCAGCAACATCTTCTGAGTAAATTGATACCACCCATGTATAGGTATGTCGGGTCATTTGGGGGCTAATAGGCCTTATTTGGGGGGTGCGCATTTCAGTTTTCCAACTTGGAATTTTCACATTTCGTCATCATGCACCCATGTCCTATTTGGGACATTTTTGCAGCCGGCCAAAGTAATTTACCCCCATCAAACCATATATTTTTAGAAAGGGCACACCCTAGGGTGCTTCAAAGAGTTGTATTTTAACACTTTCCATGCACTAGCTCTATGTCAAACTTTCAGGTAGTCACTTTTTGTGTTATTTTTTCACACACATTGTACTTTAGGTGTCAATTGTCAAATCCAGTTATGGGTTACTGCCAAAAAACACCCTAAAATATGTTCAGCAACATCTTCTGAGTAAATTGATACCACCCATGTATAGGTATGTCGGGTCATTTGGGGGCTAATAGGCCTTATTTGGGGGGTGCGCATTTCAGTTTTCCAACTTGGAATTTTCACATTTCGTCATCATGCACCCATGTCCTATTTGGGACATTTTTGAAGCCGGCCAAAGTAATTTACCCCCATCAAACCATATTTTTTAGAAAGGGCACACCCTAGGGTGCTTCAAAGAGTTGTATTTTAACACTTTCCATGCACTAGCTCTATGTCAAACTTTCAGGTAGTCACTTTTTGTGTTATTTTTTCACACACATTGTACTTTAGGCGTGAATTGTCAAATCCAGTTATGGGTTACTGCCAAAAAACACCCTAAAATATGTTCAGCAACATCTTCTGAGTAAATTGATACCACCCATGTATAGGTATGTCGGGTCATTTGGGGGCTAATAGGCCTTATTTGGGGGGTGCGCATTTCAGTTTTCCAACTTGGAATTTTCACATTTCGTCATCATGCACCCATGTCCTATTGGGACATTTTTGAAGCCGGCCAAAGTAATTTACCCCCATCAAACCATATATTTTTAGAAAGGGCACACCCTAGGGTGCTTCAAAGAGTTGTATTTTAACACTTTCCATGCACTAGCTCTATGTCAAACTTTCAGGTAGTCACTTTTTGTGTTATTTTTTCACACACATTGTACTTTAGGCGTGAATTGTCAAATCCAGTTATGGGTTACTGCCAAAAAACACCCCAAAATATGTTCAGCAACATCTTCTGAGTAAATTGATACCACCCATATATAGATTTGTTCTGTTGTTTTTGGGGTGCTACGCCAATCTTTTGACATGTGCTTGTCAATTTTCTAATTTGACATACAGTATCTTCTTTGCTTATCTTCTTTTTAGGGGCCTTTTTACATACCCCAATTTTATTAACGTGCATATATTTGGTAAGCTAACACCCCAAAGTATTGTAAATGGAGTGTTTTTATGCCATGGATGCAACCGTTTGCTCCAAACAAATTGGATACTGTTTGGTGGTCATTTTTCATTTTCACACCCACATCAGTTTTGGACTGTGATTTAGGAGACACTGTTGTTTGTTACTGCATGAAAACTCTCCAGGTTGTTTTCTGCAAGGTCTCCTGAGTACACCCATGCCCCCCATGCATAGGTTTGCCAGGATTTTGGGAAGGTTCAAATACAATTTTTATGACTTTGTCATTGGAGTTGAAATTGAGATTATTTCTTCAGCTAGGCCTAGCTTTGGTTTTGGGTCTACCGGCATACCCCAGTTTGAATTATTGCCAGAAAATTGTTTATATTGTATGTTGAACACCCCAAGGTATTGCATATGGAGTGCTTTGATGCCATGGATGCAACGGTTTTAGCCAAAACATTTGAGAAGGTGTGTGGCGGTAATTTTCATTTCAGATTTTTACGCCCACATTAGATTTGGACTGTGATTTAGGAGACACTGTTGTTTGTTACTGCATGAAAACTCTCCAGGTTGTTTTCTGCAAGGTCTCCTGAGTACACCCATGCCCCCCATGCATAGGTTTGCCAGGATTTTGGGAAGGTTCAAATACAATTTTTATGACTTTGTCATTGGAGTTGAAATGAGATTATTTCTTCAGCTAGGCCTAGCTTTGGTTTTGGGTCTACCGCATACCCCAGTTTGAATTATTGCCAGAAAATTGTTTATATTTGTTATGTTGACACCCCAAGGTATTGCATATGGAGTGCTTTGATGCCATGGATGCAACGGTTTTAGCCCAAAACATTTGAGAAAGTGTGTGGCGGTAATTTTTCAATTTTCAGATTTTTACGCCCACATTAGATTGGACTGTGATTTAGGAGACACTGTTGTTTGTTACTGCATGAAAACTCTCCAGGTTGTTTTCTGCAAGGTCTCCTGAGTACACCCATGCCCCCCATGCATAGGTGTGCAAAGATTTTGGAAAAATACAGCACCAATTGTAGAACATAAAAATGTACGAATAAAATGTAAGTCTGGTGCAGTAAAAGAAAAAAAAAACTAAACTGAACTAACTAACTGGAGTGTGAGAAAAAATAGAAAAGAAAAAAAAAATCACAGATCACGCACAGTGTGATATAGCTTGAAACAGTCCCCAAGACACAGACCGGGTTGTCCAGGGCATTCTGGGCAGTAAAAGATTGTGTCTCTCCTCTGCCCCTCTTGAAACACACCCTGCATCTTTTTTGGGGTTTCTGTTTGCCCTCAGTAGGGGGGATTTTATAAATAAAATGTGCAGCCCCAACTCTGTCCCCCATCACCGCCTGGGGAGCATGTGCATCCTGGTACAAAAACCAGAAATGACCTGGAGCTGAAACTGTAAAAAGACAGCGTCACTCCGGGGTTTGCCTTTTTGCAGAGCAAAAAGGCATTGTGGGTTGCAATTTGCATCAGGTAAATTGCAACCTTTTTGTACCAGGCCCTTGACTTCCGCATAATCTGGTAGGGCTGGAGCAGCTGATCTGCCAGATCAACCCCACCCATATGCCGGTTATAGTCTTTGATGCACACTGGCTTCCTGATGCGCTCAGCTCTGCCACGTACAGAGACCTCCACAGACCTCTCAGTGTGGATGGTGGATAGAAGGTATACATCCTTCTTGTCTCTGTACTTGACCGCCAACAGCTCCTCTTGGCGCAGAGCTGAGGTCTCCCCCCTTTTTAGCCGTGTGTGGACAAGCTGTGCTGGGAAACCTACGCGGTTCTTGCGAACAGTACCGCATGCTGCTGTATCAAAACAATACAGCAGCTTGAACAAAGGGCACTCGTATAAAAATTATCAACATACAAGTGGTACCCTTTGTTCATCAGGGGAAAAAGTAGGTCCCACACAATCTTGCCACTGGTTCCCATGTGTTCTGGGCAACCTGGAGGGTCAAGGCTACTATCCTTCCCTCGTACACCCGGAAGGCCTGAGTATACCCACTCTCGCTGTCACAGAGCTTATACACCTTCACTCCATACCTGGAGCGTTTGGAAGGAATATACTGCTTGAATCCCAGCCTTCCCTTGTATTTCATTAGGGATTCATCCACGCAGATATTCCTTCCAGGTGTATAAGCCTCTGCAAACCTGGCGGCGAAGTGGGTAATCAGGGGGCGGATTTTATACAGCCTGTCAAACTGGGGATGCTCTCTAGGAAGGCACAGGCTGTTGTCACTGAAGTGCATGAAACGCAAAATGTTTTCATACCTTCTACGTGACATTGATTGGGGGTAAATGGGGGTAGAGCAGATGGGGCTACTGCTCCAGTAGGAGCGAATTGAGGGCTTCTTTATGATGCCCATCAGCATAGTAAGTGCCCAGAAATTCTGGCACATCTAGCGGGGTCCATTGCTGCCTTGCCAAGTAGGAGTCTGGCTTCGCAGCACAATGCTGATGGGCATACAGATTAGATTGGGCCACGATGTGGCCCAACAAATCATCCCCCATAAACACCTGCAAAAACTGTGTGGCGGTAAATCCTGCAACATCAATATTGATGCCAGGATTTGCCGTGAAAGGAGGGATATCTGGCCTCTGGCGATGAGGCACTACCCACTCCTCAGCTGGAGCTGTGCGTCTCCTGCTGGCAGGTGGTGACCCAGGATCTGCATCAGAAACATCACTAGATACATCAGCCAGCGTAGATGATGTATCTAGTGACGTCTCTGAGCAGTTGGCGGGGTCGAAATCAGGGTCTGAGTCTGACGCAGATGCCTCAGATTCTGACGCCAGGATGGCATATGCCTCCTCGGCGCTGTACACCCTCTCAGACATTATATATAATAGATTATAAAATTTTATAATTATTATATATATAAACGGATTATTGGTTCTTAGAAGAACCGTTGGGTTTCACAAGAAAATACAAATAAACACCTAAATCTCTCTAAATCACTCTAAACCTGCCTCAATTCTTCTAAATCTCCCTAAATTCTCTCTAAATCTGCCTCAATTTTTCTAATCTCACTCAATCTACCTAAAATCTCTAACCTGTCAAATCTGATCTCTCTCTCTCGCTCACCAAAACACAAGTGAGGAGAGGGAGGGAGAATCACAGAGGTCAGAGCCAATATTTACAAAATATTGACCTGACCTGACAAATTAGAAATTTTATTTTGATTTTTTCTAACTTCTGATTGGATGTTGCTAGCCTGCCTCTCTGATGAGGCAGGCTAGGAACATCCCACTCAGCCCCAAGATGACCCTGCCCTTAGAAGGGCAGCGCCATCTTGGCTGTCAGTTTATTTTATTTTATTTATTTTACATTTTTTTCTTTTTTTTACACTTTTTTTTACTCTGCTGGGTGCCTTGATCCCTCGAGGCACCCAGCAGAGCACCTGATCACTCATGTGATCTTTTTTGTACTGAGTGCCACGACCTCGTGGCACTCAGTACTTCCTGCCGCTACCGGAAGTGATCGCTCGGGGGGAGCGATCACTGAGCGGACCGGCGGCAGGTAAGCATATTGCAGGGATGCCTCGCTGTCGAGGCATCCCTGCAATATACACAGAGCAGCTGGAAGCGATGCCGATCGCTTCCAGCGCTCTCTAGAAGTGCCGGGCACCTCTCCGGTAAAACCGGATGTTGATCGCTCCCGGGGAGCGATCACAAGGTGCCCCGGCACTCCTGTCCGCCATTGCACGGATGCCTGGACTCCCAGGCAGCGTGCAATGGCCTTGGAGCTGCTGGAAGCGATCCGATCGCTTCCAGCGCTCAAAACACCGCAGGACGTACCATGTACGTCAGCGGGTCTAAAAGAGACCCGCTGCCATGACGTACATGGTACGTCCAAGGTCCCTAAGGGGTTAATACCAAACATGACCATGTAAAATCTAAAAAGAAAACCCAAAAACTTTTTATCTTTTTATTTTTAGTTCCAATGCAATGGCATTGTCCATTTGTCACTTATAAAATGAGCAATACCACTGCCATTACTCACCTTCTCATTTCCCATGCTGGGAGCAAAATCAGTGTTTTATACATAGTCATATTATTCAAAAAACACAAGGGAAATATTTCATTTTTTTGGTTAAAATTTTATATTTTCTCCGAAAAATGCAGTAACAGGATCCCATTTTAAAAAAAATAACAAGAATTCCCTATAGAATATATAACCACAAAGGTTTGGATGATAAAATGTGAAAAAATTATTTTACATGCTTTAAAATGATTGAAATCTGAATGTAAATTTACTCACACAGTATCTGCCTGGTTAGATATATCAGTATCTGCACTATAACCTAAAATATGCTTTCATTTCACTAAATTCCAAAAAAAGCCACCAAAATCTTCAGCTCCAGGCCCATAGAGATCTTAATCAGGCCCTGGGTAGGAGGTTGCTGACATAAGTAATTTGGGTCGTATCTGTTTTTATGGTAGAGGGTCCCTTGAAATGTTCCGTCCTGGGGTAAGGGGTAGACTGAATGAAGTTATGATAGGAAGTCATGCAGCATTATGGGGCGTTGGGTTATGGTTAGAAGGTCTTGAAGATCCTTGTTCTAACAGAAATATGAAGTTGTCTCAAAAATAGTCAGGGTTATTCAAAGAGATCCGAATTGTGGCTGAAATGTAACTGAACAGTGAAATTCAGCGTACGGTTACCTTTCCTGGCCATTCGACTATTCAGAGAGCAAGCAGTTCGCCAAATCCTGGCGAATTGCCTGCATATACGGTGCCTGTTCGTTGCCTGTCCGAGGGCAGTGAAATCCCCATAGAGAAGCAATGCTTTGTCTATTCAGAGAACACAAACTAGCAGTGAAAAGTTGCTGAATTGCCCTGCTGTTCGGTGGTTTCATTCGGCAGATTTATTCAGGCAAATCCCATAGGCTTCAATGTTACAAATATTCCTGTTTTAATACAATATCTAATAAACCGTTCATTATAATATTCTGCAGTAAAAAGTTTCTTTATTTATAGATTTTTTTAGGATCTTTTAGACATTTTTCGGGATTTGTTTGCGAAAATTTTTCTTTTTTTTTTCTTTTAAATCGTTTTTTCTGTAACAGCCCTTTTTATTATCATTCATTGGACCTCATATGTAAATTTCAGAAATTTTTGTTCTGCAGTTTCTTTGCAAACAGCGTTTCACTTTTCAAGCGTACTGTTTTTTTTCTCCATTCCATTCGTCTGCGGTGTCGTTTTTTTCCGGCGGCTGCTCGGGTTTCTCCGGCGTGTTTGGCGGGGTTAATCCAGTTATTTTTGCGGGTTTCGGTGTGCGTTCAGCGGGTTTTGCGGTGAGTTTTCGTCAGATTTGCGGCGGCTTTTCCCTGCACTACGACAGCCCTGTGGTCAGGGCTCGAGTCGAGCGTTCCCGCTGTGGCCCGAGCCCGAACGCTTTAGCAGGCGGCCGCTGCATATTGCCGGCGGCCGCGTGCTTCCTGTTAGAACGGCCGGTGACAGAAAGTGGAGCTGCTCGCCTGGCTGTTTCATAGATCCCAGGCGAGCGGCTGCACTTCCTGTCAGCGGCCGCTGAAGCAGGAAGCACGCGGCCGCCGGCAATGTGCGGCAGGAGCATCAGAAAAGCAGCAGAGGAGCAGCAGAGGTGAGCTGGGCTGGGGGCAGTATCCATGAGACCTGGGGGGGGCAATATCCATGAGACCTGGGGCAGTATCCATGAGACCAGGGGGAAATATCCATGAGACCTGGGGGCAGTATCCATGAGACCAGGGGGCAGTATCCATGAGACCTGGGGGCAGTATCCATGAGACCTGGGGGCATATCCATGAGACCTGGGGCAGTATCCATGAGACTGGGGGGCATATCCATGAGACCTGGGGGCAGTATCCATGAGACCTGGGGGAATTATCCATGAGACCTGGGGGCATTATCCATGAGACCTGGGGGCATTATCCATGAGACCGAGGGGGCAGTATCCATGAGACCTGGGGCATATCCATGAGACCTGGGGCATATCCATGAGACCTGGGGGCATATCCATGAGACCTGGGGGCAGTATCCATGAGACCTGGGGCAATATCCATGAGACCTGGGGGCAATATCCATGAGACCAGGGGGCAGTATCCATGAGACCAGGGGGCAGTATCCATGAGACCAGGGGGCAGTATCCATGAGACCTGGGGGCATTATCCATGAGACCTGGGGGCATTATCCATGAGACCTGGGGGCATTATCCATGAGACCTGGGGGCAGTATCCATGAGACTGGGGCATATCCATGAGACCTGGGGCATATCCATGAGACCTGGGGGCATATCCATGAGACCTGGGGGCAGTATCCATGAGACCTGGGGCAATATCCATGAGACCTGGGGGCAATATCCATGAGACCAGGGGGCAGTATCCATGAGACCAGGGGGCAGTATCCATGAGACCAGGGGGCAGTATCCATGAGACCTGGGGCATATCCATGAGACCTGGGGGCATTATCCATGAGTGCTGGGGCATTATCCATGAGACCTGGGGGCATTATCCATGAGACCTGGGGGCATATCCATGAGACCTGGGGGCATTATCCATGAGAGCTGGGGGGGGCATTATCCATGAGAGCTGGGGCAATATGTACCCATATGAGCTGGGGCAATTATATCCAAGTGAACTGGGGGCAATTATATCCATGTGAACTGGGGAAAATATATTTATATAACCAGTGCTGTGTATATTATTCTTGGGGTTCAGTGTTGTGTATGTTATTCTGGGGGCTCAGTGCTGTGTATATTATTCTGGGGGCTCAGTGCTGTGTATATTATCCTGGAGGCTCAGTGCTGTGTATATTATTCTGGGGGCTCAGTGCTGTGTATGTTATTCTGGGGGTTCAGTGTTGTGTATATTATTCTGGGGGTTCAGTTTTTTTGTATATTATTCTGGGGGCTCAGTGCTGGGTATGTTATTCTGGGGGTTCAGTGCTGTGTATATTCTGGGGGTTCAGCGCTGTGTATATTATTCTGGGGGCTCAGTGCTGTGTATGTTATTCTGGGGTTCAGTGTTGTGTATATTATTCTGGGGTTCAGTGTTGTGTATATTATTCTGGGGGCTCAGTGCTGTGTATATTATTCTGGGGGCACAGTGTTGTGTATATTATTCTGGGGGTCTGTGCCTGGATATATATATATTATATATATTATATATAAAATGCGTTAGTCCATGAAGAGAATAATCGTCTCCAATTGTCCGTCCTTAACCCCTAAGACCCTGTCTTAGGCACACCTTGAGTTAACTCTCCTTCTGCGCAGGGAGAGAGAAAATCCTTTTAAAAAAAACACACGAGGCATGTAATTTTGTCTGGCAATTTCTCTCTGCCTTCCAACGGTTCTTGACACATATTTATACCCTGTGTCAAGGCGCTGGCTCTTTATTTCATTATTTAACATTTCAAAACATAACATCGTTCATTGGCTAGTTTCAATACAAGTCTGGTGACACATTTCTGGACCTTCCCGTGGCCTCGGCATGTGATTTCTTGAGATATCAGCATTTCTTCAGGCATCAGCACTTTTCCAGACATCACTTCAAAGAAATTTGTAAACATCAGCATCTAAAGACATTTGCAAACATCAGTGTCCTTGTTATTCCTAAAGACATTTGCAAACATCTTGAGAAGTGAACCTTAGTCCTATAATACTGCTGACTATCAATTTATCTTAAAACTATTATAATTCATGGGGTGTCATTTAACTACTTATAGGGTCCTTCTTATAGGTCAGCAGATGGTGGTCTGAGGATTCCTTTTCCTTCAATCCCCTCTTAGAATCATAGTATGATCATACTATTTGATTCTTTCTTTGTTTCATCTATCTACTGAAAGTTAGTATGGGTTGGGGAGCGAGACCCTCAATACCCATGTGGATCAATATAGAACCAGCGGGGGGGCTGTACCTGCCACGGAACTGGTAACACATGGCAGTCTCCCAGTGCCTATTTATCTTCCTAACCTACCTTTTTCAGCCAATATCATGTCCAGAGCCATCCGGTTCTGGAACATCATAATGGATGTGGATTGTAGTTGGTCAGCGAGGCCCTGTAAAGCTTCGCGAGTATAATTAACAAATCTCTGCTGGTTATAATATAAATAGTTAATCCAATCTATATTCTTATTAATAGTAACAAGAGGTGCTAGGAATGACTCAAACCCTGCCTTTACCTGATCCCTTGCTTTAAATTCATCAGGGACCCCTCTTGGTACCCTATAACATCAATATAGACATGCGGATCAAGACTACCTTGTGGGCTTGGGACTTCCCTTTCCTGCGACGTGAGCTAATATTTGGAATTTCCTCAGGATCCGAAACAATATGAAATCCCATTATGGCCTTAGCTAGGGCACATTCACCTGACCATTGAAGGGGCAGACGCGCCCTAATCTTGAGGTCTCCACATATCCAGTAGAGGTCCCCAATCAGAAAAACTTGATTCTGTAACTTAATACTGTTGATATTGCTATAATTGGTACAATAACCCTCGGGGAAGAAGGTGAGGTTCCTACCTTTTTCTGCTGACCTATAGCAGGTATAGTTCCCTGGGTAAACATGTATCCCTTCTCCTGGTTGTGGGAGGCGTGTTAGTATGGGTAGCTATTCTTCCAATATTCACATAAACTCTGGCTATCAGTGGTGTTAGTATATAAACTAAGAAAACATTCTTCTTCATCTTGCGGAATATTAAAAGGTACGGTGCCTAGATGTGGCCTAGCAGCACCACACACATAACAATTTGTACGGTTATTGTTTAGGGCACTAAATTTTACCCATTCTAGCCAAACATTTACATCTGAAATTGTACTGTCTGAGCTCCGCTTCTGATTGAGCACCGCCACCCACCTCTCCCAATTAAAGTCATACGATTTAATAGGCTTTGTCCCTTGGAACTGCGTCGTCGTGCGGCGCTATCTGGTTTATATCCCCATCTGTTAACTACGGCATCAGAGGTACCATATCCCATATTGCCCGTGTCCCACCCCACTGCGCCCCAATAATCACAATTATGTCCCCAGTACTCATCGGTTACACATATATATACAGTTGCCTTGTACAGTATCATACTGCAGTAATGGTGGACAATAAAGAAACAACAGTGGCCAGACAGTGATGGTTTGGGTTGGGGTTCTTTCTGGTAGGGGTGTGGACAATAGGGGTTGTGATATATGTTCCGAAGGGGGGGGGTAAACATTATTTCAGTCTTTTTCTTCCCCCACATGCGTCTCCATACTCTTCGAAAAGGATCATTGGTTGTCATCTTCTCTTTGTTGGAAACCAGGGCTATCTGCCCTCACATTTCTTGGTCCGGGTCCTCTTCCTGATGGAGGCCAAGGCTATTAGCTGCCCCGGGTTAGCTGCCCTTGTTGAGTCCTTTGTTGAATCCGCTTGACTCGAGAGGGTCCCTTGTTGAATCCGCTTGACTCGAGAGGGTCCCTTGTTGAATCCGCTTGATCCGCTTGACTCGAGAGGCGTGAATCCAGACTGGGCTGTCCTCTGTCAGTATAGCTGTGCGGGTTACGGCGAAATCCTCTGGTCTTTTTCCTTTCTGTAGCCGCTTTACCAGCACCTTGTCTCCTGGATTAAATAGGTGGGTAGATTTGTCTGAAAGAAAGGGGAACTTAAATATAACTTCGTCTCTGGTTGTCTCGAGGGTTGAGATCAGCTGCCTAACATATTCATCCCTTATCTGCTCTAAGTCCCCTGTCTCCACTGTTAGCCTACCTGTAGACCATGGTAATGGAAAGGGTCTGCCCATAAGTATGTCGAAAGGGGAGTAGCCTGTGTTCCTATTAACCGCCATTCTGATTTCAGCCAGAATGATGGGGAGTACCAATTTCCAATTCTTTAGCTCTTCTGTGGTTGCATATTTTTGTAAGGTACAAAATAATTGGTCCCTATCCATTGTGGGAGGTCGCAAAACCCGGTATTACTAGTTTAGCTATGTCCTGTTGTGCTGCTCGTTTAGCTGCTTGGTCAGCCAGATGATTCCCTTTTGCAATAGGATCTGAGGCTCTGGTGTGTGCTCTAAAATGTAACACCGCTATCTGAGAGGGCATAAGAATGCTTGCTAGGAGGTCCGTGACCAGGGTCGAATGGGAAATCTTCTTGCCATCTGCGGCCACAAATCCCCTCTTTTCCCATATCGTCCCATGGTCATGGACCACACCATAAACATATTTGGAGTCAGTGTATATCGTGACAGGTCTACCCGCATAGAGCCTGCATGATAAGTGTTGTCATTGGGCGGGTACAGGAGCCGTCAACAAAGACGACATCTGCGTCCGGAACAGGTGTTGACATGAGATCATGGCGGGGTGCAGTTTCAGACGCAATGGAGAGAGCACAGTCATGTTCGAGTGGGATGGTATCTGAGGGATTCTTAAGACCCAGGAAAGCGTTTAGGATTGGTGCTGGACCAGAGACACTTGAACTGTATTCTATGTGCAGTGCAGGGTTGCTTAGCAGTGTGACTTCATATCCACTAAAGCGCTGTGACATGTGCCGTGTATGTATGCCCTTAAGTAAAAAAAAACATCATGGGTTGTGTGTAGGTGCGTTTCGTACCCTAATGTGTATTGGCTTGCCATACGAACGACCATTGCACATGCTGCCAGGGCACGCAAACAGGCCGGCATCCCTTGTGCCGTTACTGGCAAAATCTTTGAAAAAAATGCTATGGGGCACAACCGGCCCCCCATGTTCTTGCGTCAGTACCCCGGCCTTGGTTGTACAATTGTCCCTTGCAAACAGATGAAATGAAAGTACATAATCAGGGAGGCCTAGCGCGGGGCTTATCATCATTGCATTTCTGAGAACCTTAAAAGCATTTAACATTTCATTAGACCACGTTATCACATTGGATTGACCCAACAGGGTGGCTTGTCTCAGAATGTTATCATTATAGGAGCAGTCAGGGATCCACTGTCTGCAATAGTTTATCATGTCTAAGAATGACAACATGTCCTTCTTAGTTTTCGGGTTGACCAGGCCCGTGACAGACTGGACTCTCTTCTGACTGATGCTCCGTTCCCCCTGTCTGAGAACAAACCCTAAATATTCAACTTGCGTTTGACACCACTGCATTTTTTTTTTTTTAAGGGAAACCTTGTACCCACATTCCTATAACCATCTAAGAAGTGATTTACCATCCTCCCGGCAGGCCTCCTCTGATGAACTGCATACGAGGAGATCATCCACGTATTGCAGCAGGACAGAACCATGGCTGGGGTGCCAGAATTTCAGAGTGGCCTGCAGTACAATACTGTAGACCACTGGGGCGTCAACGTACCCCTGAGATAACCTTTTCCATGTAAATTGGGTGCCTTCAAATGTGAATGCGAACAGCAATGCCGTTTCCGGATGTACAGGGATGCTAAAAAAAATGCATTCTTCAGGTCAATTACAGAAAAATGTGTATGTGTCGCTGATATTGATGACAGAAGTGACGTGACATCTGGGACAATTGGCGCAATTAGAATCACTAGGGAATTAACTGCGCGCAAGTCTTGAATGAACCTGACAGTCCCGTCAGCTTTGTTCACGGGGTTAATTGGGGTACTGAAGGGGAAGACTACAGGTTCCAGGATACCATCCTGTAGAAACTGGTCAATCATAGGACGTAGTCCGTCCTCTTTCTCTTTTTGACAATGTTTAAAAATTCTATTAATATCTTCTATTTCTATCGCCCTTTTTAAGTAACTTATTCCCCACGGTC
Source organism: Leptobrachium leishanense (assembly GCA_009667805.1). Lineage (NCBI taxonomy): Eukaryota > Metazoa > Chordata > Amphibia > Anura > Megophryidae > Leptobrachium > Leptobrachium leishanense. The sequence continues at coordinate 20,259,538 of CM019063.1, read as the reverse complement.
ATAAACGGGAAAATGGGCTTTGTTGGAGTTATTCTCATATCTTAAGGGCTTATTAATGGCGATCCTTTGTTATATGCGAGTGGCCACAACAACGAAAGGCAGTATACATTCTTCTGCTTATCCTTTTTTATTTTTTTTTCCATTTTCTCTTTTACTTCCTCTTTTTCTTCTGCTCTTATCTCGTCTATCATTTTTATGTCCCTAGTATCTTCTATTTGTGGTTTACTAGGGGCTGACGATGTACATTCGATTGCTGCAACAGCACCGAGTATTTCGGTGTCTTGGAAACCAGCAAGTGAAGGATACATTGTGTATTTGTAAGAGGGCGGGGGGCGAGGGCCCCAGTCCGCTCGTGGGACTTCCTGTTTTCTCCGTAATATGCTTAATTCTATTTGATGTAATCTTTCGCTATTTAGACCATCTGGACTTAGTTTCTTGCATTGTTTATTGACTCTATTAAACCAATATCTTGCAGATATTAACCACTGCTCTCCTCCCAAACGCATATATGTCATATCCCATTGAGGGTCTCCTGCATAGTGGGGCCATGCCTCGGTGTCACCAAGACATAATCCTTTTCACTATATCCATATAGCATGGGCTGTGGTCTCCCTGTCTGAGGAAAGGATCACAACGCCCACTGCTTCTGTCCATCCCGCCATACTATCTATCCATGGGTTAATTGAATAGCAATCTGTGCCCCCTACTCGTGCTACATAATCTTTACAAAACTCTCCTATTTTCAGTAAGGGATATTCTTTAACCTTGCTACTTTAAATACCCATGGCTAGTTGTACAATTGAATAATCAGGCAGGTAAAATAGAGAAAGAAAGAGAAAAAAAAAAAGGCTCTTCACAGTGCTCGAAAAGAAAAACAACTTAAATTCTTACTATATATATATATACACATATATATATATATATATATATATATATACATATATATATATATATATATATATACACATATCTCTCTATGCTACATGGATCAACAAAAGATGAGCTAATTTAAGGATAAGTAATAAAAACTTATTTAGTGAATCCTCCCCTAATCTCGAGAATCAAACTTCTAATCTTTTGCTTTTATTTTGTAGTTATATAATTCCTTCATATCATAAACAAAAATTTATAAACCACAATCCAATAGTATACAAAAACTAGCTTCACAATATATGTATCTCCGGTTAGTAACTGCATACATGACCAACATCATCCACCCCATCAGTCAGCAACTAACACACAAATGGCCAACAAACACCTCTGCTTAATACAACATACACCTCACAGCAAACAATGTCCAACCAGTCAGCTCTTGTATATACATATATATATACACAGTACCATCAGTATACAAAGGGGCAAAAGTCTGCATACTTTACAGATTTTCCTGCCACCCAATTAACTTATCACTCTAATAATATATACTTTAACAATATATACATATATATATATATATACATATACATAACGACTTTTCCGCCTCACCTTGCGGATTGTTCGTTTTTTTTTACTTATAACTCTATTATCACAACTGAGGGACGTCTGTCTTACTTTACAGATCGTTCAGCAGTGAATCTTAACACTCTAATATTCTTATACTGTAATATTCTTATACTCTATACATTTTATGAGGGTTAACGCAAGGTGTGATCAATTGGACATATAATGTCCCTTCTATTGAGTGTGGTCCCTGACCCACTCCATCTTTAAATAAACGGCCCCTGGCAACGTTTTCTTTTTAATTTGTAATAAACGGCCCCTGGCAACGTTTCCTTTTAATTCTATAATAAACGGCCCCTGGCAACGTTTTTCTTTTAACTTCTATAGGACATGGACAACTAACTTTAGTTCGAGATAAACGCTGTCATTGCCCTCGTCCAGACAAGACAATATACTCACCAGGACGAGGGGTGACCGTTCATCTCAGCAGTACCTCCAGATTGAAGAGAATAATCGTCTCCAATTGTCCGTCCTTAACCCCTAAGACCCTGTCTTAGGCACACCTTGAGTTAACTCTCCTTCTGCGCAGGGAGAGAGAAAATCCTTTTAAAAAAAACACACGAGGCATGTAATTTTGTCTGGCAATTTCTCTCTGCCTTCCAACGGTTCTTGACACATATTTATACCCTGTGTCAAGGCGCTGGCTCTTTATTTCATTATTTAACATTTCAAAACATAACATCGTTCATTGGCTAGTTTCAATACAAGTCTGGTGACACATTTCTGGACCTTCCCGTGGCCTCGGCATGTGATTTCTTGAGATATCAGCATTTCTTCAGGCATCAGCACTTTTCCAGACATCACTTCAAAGAAATTTGTAAACATCAGCATCTAAAGACATTTGCAAACATCAGTGTCCTTGTTATTCCTAAAGACATTTGCAAACATCTTGAGAAGTGAACCTTAGTCCTATAAATACTGCTGACTATCATTTATCTAAAACTATTATAATTCATGGGGTGTCATTTAACTACTTATAGGGTCCTTCTTATAGGTCAGCAGATGGTGGTCTGAGGATTCCTTTTCCTTCAGTCCAGTTGCCACAATCACGAGTATACCTGTACGTAGTGATACCTTTCACTGATCAATATAGTTTCCAGTTTACACTCTTGAAAACTTGTCTTTTAAATGTAAAGTTAACCCAATAAAAATGGTATCACCGGCACGCACTGCTATACTCGTGATATATATATTTTCTTCAGGTAATGGGGGTTGTGGAATTCGTGGGTGAGTTCCCTCACTTTTTTTCCCAGGACTTGACCCCTGCCTGTGGTGCTTGCTGAATATACCGCAGGGTCGCTGAAATGGGATCGCCAAATCGCACCAAATTGAAGGGAACGAAAAGTCACCAAACGTGCGGTGACTTTTCGATTCTCTGAATAACTCTGAGTGTGCTTTATGCTCAGTCTCCTACAACATATACAAAAGTATTTTTTCTGTATTCCTGAGTCTGTTGTCCAAATAAATAGTTACAGGGCACGGCTAATTATAGGCTTCTGTTGGCTAGAATCCATCCCTGCAGGGCGTTTTCCTGTCAGAATGAGTTTCTTCAAAAAGAAATCTCTCCTGAAAGGTAGCTCAGTAAGCAAAATACTTCAGGCATGCTCATAATGGCCAAAAACTACTTCGAATAAATAAGGCACAGTTATGAACAACAAACATTTCGCAATTTAAAGTTACATTTTAATATCAGAGAATTGCACACAAGAGCTAATTACTGACGTAATCAGTATTTATTATTATGTGAGTGTATCTTCCTACTAAAGAAGACCCCCATGAGATGTATGTCTGCTGCTCAGTCTTGGTGCTCTATAAATAAAGTCCAGGTTGAGTATACCTTATCCAAAAATCCTAAATTCTCTGATAGGACGCCACATGTGTAAAAATCCCCACTTGACCTCATATGAGAGTGGAGAAAACTAATGAAGATATTGTTATAAATAACCTTCGTGCTGCTATGTGTATAAAGTGTAAAGATATCTCACTAATGCAAATATATGCAAATGCTCCAAAATTTGGAACAAAACTGAAATCGAAAATACTTCTGGTCCCAAGCATTTTGAATAGGATAGAAGGGATAGTCAACCCCATAAGATGATTATAATGTGGTAACTAATCATTATTTATAATGAAGTGAACCAGTTTGTCACTAAAGAGAGCTGCTGTGACATGTAAGCCTGTAATTCCAAGATGGCCGCCTCCACACTGAAAACATTAAGGAAGTTCACAAGGGGAAGTACTGATAGGCTTAATATAGAAAGTAAAGAGGGTTTATACTGTGGAAACACCCAAAAACAATGAGCAGCAAAAAAACACCACCCTGATATCCACCAAATTCAGAAAGCATATAACATGAAAAACAAAAATTGGTGGTGTTGCGCTAAAGGAAAGTAAAAAAACTTATGTATGGTCTATTTTGAAGGCATGCTATACTGCACAGCAAAAAAGAGAAAGAAAGTTCTATTTCTCAATAGTTCGTTCAATGGATATCCAGTCTCTGTTGTAGAAAGGTTTTTCAGTGAAATCTTCCAAGACTTTGGAACGAATGACCACTTCTTTGATGAATCTTCATTAAAAAGTATATATCTCGGAAAAAGAGAAACTCGATAGTGTTATACCGTTTATTAATGTGTATACAAATCTACTGACATAATATACGTACAGAAAAAAGAGGTAGTGGGTTTAGGATTTGATCTCACCCACTGCCAGATAAAACATCACGTCCCAATCAAGCCTCTATAGACAAAACCACCAGGAGCTCCCGGGCTGCTTCCAAGGTGGTCACTCAATACCAAAGGTGGGACCGCGATGATAAAGTGACGTAGTGCTGACGCGTTTCGCCCCGCCACGGGACTTCATCAGAGCATACGTCACTATGCCATCATCCTCTCTAAATAGTGTCTTAACTTGACACACCTGGTGAAATTCTAATGAAATTCTCTGTAGCCACTCCCTATGGGAGATCCTACAAATGCTTCAGTATGTTTAAATATATTGCAAATGGAAGCACAAAAACAAATGTATTTAAAGATTGCCATATATAGGCGATCACAAACAGCCCTAAGAATAATCTTTAAGGCAAAAATTCATAACACCATAAAACACTCTGTGTATGGATCAATGATTATTTTAAAAAACAATATTAAAAAACAGCATTGAAAACGAACAGCATTAAAAAACGAACAGCATTAAAAACAAACAGCATTAAAAAAAAAACAAAAAAAAAAAAAACGAACAGCATTAAAAACGAACAGCACTAAACAACGAACATTAGAAAGAGTATAGATTCTTAATACTTCTAAGAACGCTCCAAAAAGGGGAGGGGTGGGATCTTAAGACATAACTACATAATTACAAGAGTAAAATGTAAAAAAGTAAAAAACATATGGACAAAAACATCCGTAAATTATTACTATTAATAATAAAGTACAAACAGTAAAAATATACCGCATACAATGGAATACGTATAGCCATAATAGAGACACATAATACATGATGAAGGGCAGGAATCATAACTACCATAAAAATACAATTAGGTAAGGAAATTATATAGATCAAAATCAACATTGAGACCCAAAGGAGTGAAAGTTCTTAAATCGTATGCTGTCCTCATCTCTTCCTGCCCCATTCTCTGAATGTTATTGCCTCCTCTCCAATATTTTCCTACCCTTTTAATGCCCAAAAACTTTAGACCTCTTGGGTCCGAATTATGAGACTTAAAGAAATGTGCGGAAACAAAATGTTGCATATACCCATTCCTAATATTGCGAATATGTTCATCTATGCGTTTGTGTAAAGGTCTTGCCGTGCGTCCCACATACTGTAGTCCGCACGGACATTCCAATAAATAGATAATATTGTTGGTTTTGCATGTAATTAAATTGTTGATCGGGTACTCAATATTGGTTATATTCGATTTGTAATTCTTGACGCAATTGCTACTTTTTGGACTATTCGAGTTCTTACACGATTGGCAATTTTTGCAATAGAAAAAACCTTTTTCTTGTTGTAGCCATCCTGTTTGTTTATGTTCTTTTATATAACTCTGGACTAAGGTTTGTTTTAAACTGGGGGCACCCCTAAAGGTGATACTGGGTCTTTCATTCAAAATGCCCCTCAGATCCTCATCTTCCATCAAAAGATACCAGAATTTATTAATAGTCTTCTTAATATCCATATGTAGGTTGTCAAAATCAAAAAATCAACCTCGTTGTGGGTTTCTTTTTTCTTCCAAAATTCGTTTGTGTTAAAAGAGTAGATCTATCGATCTTCTTCACCCCTTGAAAAGCTTCCTCTAAAATTGTCTCGGGGTATTCTTTTTCTTTGAAGTCAGCTAGAAGTTTCACCGATTCTTTCAAAAAGTGTTCATTCTCAGTGCAGTTCCTCTTAAGACGCATAAGTTGTCCCTTGGGGATGTTATTAAGCCAAGGGGAAAAATGTCCGCTGGAAAAAATGGATATAACTGTTGACATCTACAGGTTTAAAAAAGGTACGTGTTTTAATGGTGGCATTCTCTATATAAATATATAAATCTAAAAAGACCACCTCCTGTTTGCTATAATTAAAATCCAAATGGATATTAAAATCATTCCTATTCAAAAAAGCTAAAAAAACCTGTAGAGAGGCCTCATCCCCCTTCCAAATAAAAATGACATCATCGATATATCGACGATAGGTAACGAGGCCCGCACCCAGGAAGTCATCCAAAAAAGTCTCCTCCCAAAAAGCCATAAAAAGATTAGCATAACTGGGTGCGAACCTCGTTCCCATCGCAGTGCCCGCCACCTGAATATAAAAATCTTGATTAAACCAAAAATAATTATTATGTAAAATCCACTTAATGCTAGCTATTAAAAAGTCTCTCTGTTCCAAAGGAATTTTTCCATCCATCTCCAAAAATTTGGATGTAGCTTGAAGACCCTTAAAATGCTGAATGATAGTATAAAGGGAAGCAACGTCCCCCGTCACTAGCCAGAAGTCGTCCTGCCATTGATGTTGTATTAAAATATTCAAAATGTCCTTGGTATCCTTTAGATATGACCTAGTGTTCTTCACTACAGGCTGCAAAAAAATATCGATATATTCTGACATTCTCGAGGAAATGGATCCAATGCCCGATATTATGGGGCGGCCAGGAGGATTTTCTCTATTTTTGTGGAGTTTCGGTAAAATGTAGAAGGTAGGTATTTTTGGATGATTAATAGACAAATATTCATATTCCTTTTTGTTCAAAATATTGTTTATCCGCCCTTCATTCAGTAGTGCCATTAATGTTATTTTCATATCACTAGTAGGATCTTTTTTCATGATTTTGTATGTGTTATTATCACTCAATTGTCTTACACACTCCTCTATATATTTGGTTTTTGTCATCAAAACAATCCCTCCCCCTTTATCCGCTGGTTTAATTATTGTATTTTTATCTTCCTTGAGTATTTTCAAAACCTCTCTTTCTTTTTAGACATATTGTTGTAATTCCTGTTCCCATAGACGGAATTCTTTTTGTTATTAATTTTTTCTAAATCTTTAATGACTAGTTTTTCAAACATGTCCATGGAGCTAGATTTGCAGAACTGAGGAAAGAAGGTTGATCTAGTTTTCAAATCTGTGTGTACATATGTAGTGATAATCGGATTGCTGTTTTCAATTGGATTCTTACAAAAAACTTTTTTAAAGTTAAATTGCGGACAAATTTCTTGACATCAATCAATGCTTTAAACCCATCATGTTTACGTGTGGGGGCAAATTTCAAACCCCTACTGAGAACTTCAATCTCCATAGGAGAGAGTGTCCTTTCGGATAGATTGAAAATCCCCTTCTGATTCAAAGTGATGGTGTTGTCAAAAGGAATTCGTTCAGTTTCTACTAGTATCTCAACGGTCTTTTCATTTTTCTCTTTTCCCTTTTTCTGTCCAGCTCGGCATCCTCTGATGTTGCCGAATCTGAATCGGTTTCTCTTCGTCTCTTCCAAGTTGAAACCGCCGATAAAAAATCCTCCCTTTTCTTTCTAGGGGCAATCGGCCAATCCTTGTTTTTTTTCTTGATTTGATTCGAAAAAAACTTCCTCATTGTCAAGTGGTCTAAAGCGATTTTTCAAAGGAATAGCATTAGTCCCAGAGACAAATTGATTGTAATGCTGTTTCTGTCTATGAACTTTTTTTGGGTGTATCCATTGTTCATTTCTTGTTTTATTATCATACAGAGTTTTTTGTTCTCATCCCGAATTTTTTTTAGGAATGTAACTAAAATGATTCTTTTTCACATATGGATCACCTGCATAATATGCATTATTAACCCCGTGCATAGACTGACTCTTTTTTCGTCCTGAGTGTCCACCATCTCTATAGGGGTTCCTCGCAGTCTGCACTGACGGTTGTTCATGTATTTTCTTTCTTTGTAGACTATTAAAAGTCCACACTTGATTGTGTAGATAATCCAATTTATCGCGTTTGTATTTTGTGATTTTTATTTGTTTCGTATCATTTTCTTCCTTATTAAGAAAAACTTCCGTTTGTTTAGAAAGAGTCTTAAAATCTGGAAGTTCAAAAAATGGAGACAATTTATCTTGTATTTTACCAATCTCTCTATTAATTCTGGACAAATTCTCCTTTTTTCTGGTGATTATAATGCCCATCATGTGGATTGAAAAGCTCTCAAGAGCTTCATTCCAAATCATCATGAATTCTGGTACATCTCTATCAAAAGTCGAGTTCTTAAAAAATCTTAAACCCCTAGGGGTGATCTTTTCATGTAAATACCGTTCAAGGTTGCTATATCCCATTTTAAACGCATTTCCTTTTTCATAAGGAGATTCTTGAACTCATCTTCCAAAGAATTCTCACTAGTAGGTACTGTAGTGATCTCGACCTCATCATTAAACAATTGATTATAATTAAAATCACCATGCTTATCTCTATATTCAAAGATCGCCATGTTGGTAAACAAGGTGTTAACTCAGTATAAGTGGATGAAGAGTTAACAAGCAAAGAGGGTTTATACTGTGGAAACACCCAAAAACAATGAGCAGCAAAAAAACACCACCCTGATATCCACCAAATTCAGAAAGCATATAACATGAAAAACAAAAATTGGTGGTGTTGCGCTAAAGGAAAGTAAAAAAACTTATGTATGGTCTATTTTGAAGGCATGCTATACTGCACAGCAAAAAAGAGAAAGAAAGTTCTATTTCTCAATAGTTCGTTCAATGGATATCCAGTCTCTGTTGTAGAAAGGATTTTCAGTGAAATCTTCCAAGACTTTGGAACGAATGACCACTTCTTTGATGAATCTTCATTAAAAAGTATATATCTCGGAAAAAGAGAAACTCGATAGTGTTATACCGTTTATTAATGTGTATACAAATCTACTGACATAATATACGTACAGAAAAAAGAGGTAGTGGGTTTAGGATTTGATCTCACCCACTGCCAGATAAAATCACGTCCCAATCAAGCCTCTATAGACAAAACCACCAGGAGCTCCCGGGCTGCTTCCAAGGTGGTCACTCAATACCAAAGGTGGACCGCGATGATAAAGTGACGTAGTGCTGACGCGTTTCGCCCCGCCCACGGGACTTCATCAGAGCATACGTCACTATGCCATCATCCTCTCTAAATAGTGTCTTAACTTGACACACCTGGTGAAATTCTAATGAAATTCTCTGTAGCCACTCCCTATGGGAGATCCTACAAATGCTTCAGTATGTTTAAATATATTGCAAATGGAAGCACAAAAACAAATGTATTAAAAGATTGCCATATATAGGCGATCACAAACAGCCCTAAGAATAATCTTAAGGCAAAAATTCATAACACCCATAAAACACTCTGTGTATGGATCAATGATTATTTTAAAAAACAATATTAAAAAACAGCATTGAAAACGAACAGCATATATATATTTATATAGAGAATGCCACCATTAAAACACGTACCTTTTTTAAACCTGTAGATGTCAACAGTTATATCCATTTTTCCAGCGGACATTTTTCCCCTTGGCTTAATAACATCCCCAAGGGACAACTTATGCGTCTTAAGAGGAACTGCACTGAGAATGAACACTTTTTGAAAGAATCGGTGAAACTTCTAGCTGACTTCAAAGAAAAAGAATACCCGAGACAATTTTAGAGGAAGCTTTTCAAAAGGGTGAAGAAGATCGATAGATCTACTCTTTTAACACAAACGAATTTTGGAAGAAAAAAGAAACCCACACGAGGTTGATTTTTGATTTTGACAACCTACATATGGATATTAAGAAGACTATAAATAAATTCTGGTATCTTTTGATGGAAGATGAGGATCTGAGGGGCATTTTGAATGAAAGACCCAGTATCACCTTTAGGGGTGCCCCCAGTTTAAATTAGAATTTCACCAGGTGTGTCAAGTTAAGACACTATTTAGAGAGGATGATGGCATAGTGACGTATGCTCTGATGAAGTCCCGTGGGCGGGGCGAAACGCGTCAGCACTACGTCACTTTATCATCGCGGTCCCACCTTTGGTATTGAGTGACCACCTTGGAAGCAGCCCGGGAGCTCCTGGTGGTTTTGTCTATAGAGGCTTGATTGGGACGTGATGTTTTATCTGGCAGTGGGTGAGATCAAATCCTAAACCCACTACCTCTTTTTTCTGTACGTATATTATGTCAGTAGATTTGTATACACATTAATAAACGGTATAACACTATCGAGTTTCTCTTTTTCCGAGATATATACTTTTTAATGAAGATTCATCAAAGAAGTGGTCATTCGTTCCAAAGTCTTGGAAGATTTCACTGAAAAACCTTTCTACAACAGAGACTGGATATCCATTGAACGAACTATTGAGAAATAGAACTTTCTTTCTCTTTTTTGCTGTGCAGTATAGCATGCCTTCAAAATAGACCATACATAAGTTTTTTTACTTTCCTTTAGCGCAACACCACCAATTTTTGTTTTTCATTAATATAGAAAGTACTGTGCATTTGTATGTTAGAAAGGAGTGATGAAAAAAATATCAGATGAATTAAAAAGACATCTTCAAGTGTGCTTAAAAGCCCCTTAACGCCAGGCAGCTGGTGCCCGGCAGGAGAAGTCGTACCAAGTTGTTTTCCACAAAACCACCACCTGGAGCCTGTGGATTTATGGAAAATAACTTTTCATTGTAGACAGTGCAAAAATTAACCCTCTCCTGCTGCATGACGTGCCATGCCGTACGCAAGGCGGGTGGGACTTGAAGACATGGGGCGTACTGGTACGCCCCACTGACTTCGATGGGCAGCCTCAGTCCCTCCCTGCAGTCGGCGCACGCCACGTGCCGTTGGCTGCGAGGAGAGACGGCCCGAACTCAGGCCATTCCCCTGCAGCCAATGACACGTGTTGCGTGTCGGCTGTGGGGCGGACGAGAATCACAGGCCAACGGCGGCACCGGCCATTATGCCTCACCGGCGTTAAACCCCTCCCAACGGGCGACACCTGCCCGTCGTCAACGGATTAATGTACCTTCATAAAATACATTTCAGATACATTTTCAAATTTTAGAGACAGTAAGTTTGACAGGTCCCTGCTGGCCAAAAAGTGTTACTATATGTTAAATAATTTAACTGGAGCAACATTTTTCTGTAAAAGAGAAATGGATCTCCAAACTTTGAAAACAGTTTCAGCACTTTGTATGACATGTCCAAGGTGCTGAAGATTTGGGGGACATTCTAGAGCTCATTTGCAAGCACATTTTCTTTGCAGTAATTGAAATTCCTTTGCCTTACTCCAGAATATCACCAGATTGAGTTTACTCGATGTTAGGCTCCTGCAGGAGAAATTGTATGGTGAGTATATTCGACCATGGTAGTGAAGGGGTTAAGATCATGATATACGCCATATGTGATATTTGTTCAAGTTCCCTAAACGTAAAATTGCCAAATTGAGTGATATTTTGAGTCTGCGTTTCAATAGATTACTTTTTGTATTGAAGCTCACAAGCTGCCACGGCATAATTCAACGCTCTAAAAAAAAGAAATGGTGGTTCAACAAACATAACAGCCTCTATTCCATAGTTGTTGCTAATGAAGCGTCTCGCTATGTAATCATTAGCGCTAGGAAAAGCGAGTCTAAAGCATTGCATTGATATTACATTACGGACGTTAGAATGGGGTGAAATCCATTTGCGCTTTGTTTGTGCTTACTGTACTTAGCGCATCCTAAACCTAACATGCGGAGTACAAACATTAATTAGTACCTCGATAAATAAGGTTTTACAAAGTGCTGGCGCAAATTACCGTCCGGGATGCGGAGAGCCAAAATTTAGCTACACCTAAAAGCTGATGTTCAAGGATTCTGCAATTGCAAAATCATTTCACACCTCCCAAACCCGCCCCCCCATTAAAACCGATACCTCTCATTACAAGGCGAGAAGGGTGGCATGATTCGCCTCTTCTTCTGGCCATGAGCAGACTGAAACTGGGAACAAATATTTTCCAGTCTCTCTCTGCGATCATTACACGGCGCTGTGTGATATCGCAAGAGTGAGATTGAACAGGGCTCGTGGCCCGAAGTGCAACCCTCCATAGAGTCCTATGGACTCCAAGAGGTGATACTTGCAGCCGCGTGGAAGCGCAGTCGCAAGTATCCCAGCGGTTAGCGCTGCATTCCGAAGCGAGGTGCTGCGCTAGCACTGCCTGCCCTGGAATACAATGCTAACATGCTACAGTTGTGTTCAAAATTATTCAACCCCAATGCTGTAAAGGGTTTTAGGGAATTTAGTGTACATTTGTAATTGTATTCAGAATGAAATCCTACAAGGACTTTTTAAAGAACCATATGCAACTAAAATGACATCAATTGGTTTTGTAATACAGTAGTAAATGTTTCTTTTGTGAATTCTTCATTGACACAATTATTCAACCCCTTAAAGACTACCACTCTGAAGAACAGAGGTTCATTCAAGTGTTTTCAATCAGGTATTGAAAACACCTGTGGATGTCACGGAGCAGCAATAAAGCATAATAAGCACCAATTAGGCAGCTTTAAAATGACTGTGATATTCAGCTCCTTCTAGACATTTACTGGTGTGGTTACAAACATGGTGAAGTCAAGAGAATGGTCCAGGAAGTCAAGAGAAGAGGTGATTACTCTTCACAGGAAGGGCAATGGCTATAAGAAGATTGCAAAGATGTTAAACATACCAAGAGAGACCATAGGAAGCATCATTCGCACATTCAAGGCAAAGGGCACTGTTGAAACGCTACCTGGTCGTGGCAGAAAGAAGATGCTGACTTCGACTGCTGTGCGCTACCTGAAGCGTAGAGTGGAGAAAAGTCCCCGTGTGACTGCTGAGGAACTGAGGAAAGATTTGTCAGATGTGGGTACTGAAGTTTCAGCTCAGACAATACGGCGCACACTGCGTAATGAAGGCCTCCATGCCAGAACTCCCAGGCGCACCCCCTTGCTGTCTCCAAAGAATAAGAAGAGTCGACTGCAGTATGCCAAAAGTCATGTGGACAAACCACAGAAGTTTTGGGATAGTGTTCTGTGGACTGATGAAACAAAATTAGAACTGTTTGGGCCCATGGATCAACGCTATGTTTGGAGGAGGAAGAACAAGGCCTATGAAGAAAAGAACACCTTGCCTACTGTGAAGTATGGCGGGGGGTCAATCATGCTTTGGGGCTGTTTTGCTTCTGCAGGTACAGGGAAGCTTCAGCGTGTGCAAGGTACCACGAATTCTCTTCAGTACCAGGAGATATTGGATGACAATGTGATGCAGTCTGTCACAAACCTGAGGCTTGGGAGACGTTGGACCTTTCAACAGGACAATGATCTCAAGCATACCTCCAAGTCCACTAGAGCATGGTTGCAGATTAAAGGCTGGAACATTTTGGAGTGGCCATCGCAGTCACCTGACTTAAATCCGATTGAAAACCTCTGGTGGGACTTAAAGAAAGCAGTTGCAGTGCGCAAGCCTAAGAATGTGACTGAACTGGAGGCTTTTGCCCATGACGAATGGGCGAAGATACCCGTAGATTGCTACAAGACACTTGTGTCAAGCTATGCTTCACGTTTAAAAGCTGTTATAACTGTAAAAGGATGTTGTACTAAGTACTAAGATTGAATGTCACTTGGGGGTTGAATAAAACTGATAATGATGTGAGCACAGAAAAGACACTTGTGGTTATTTCATTATAAATGTTATGTTATATTTGTCTGACCTACACGTGCCTCTTTGATTTAATTGTAAGCAAGATGACTGAATGATCAAAATCAATGTCAAACTGGCCAAAACACTCAATTTCAGTGGGGGTTGAATAATTTTGAACACAACTGTACATGCTTAAAGTGGTCAGCACAATCCATCTTTCTGCACAGGCGCTATGGACCTTTCGAGTGATGCGTGCGGAGCATAAGGCAAAATGTGTACCTATAGAAACTGAGTTAGATAGCTACAGGGACTTCCGCATTTCGGAAGTTCTGAACTGAAGGGCAGGAGCAGCTAGGTGCTGAGGGAGGAAAGGTGAGTATTTTCACCTATAATTAAAAAAAAGAAAAATAATTGGGCAGATGCTTCTGACTTTATTTAATGGCAAAAAAGTGGACAAGCAATTTTTTAATACAGTGTCCCTACAAACTTTGCATGATCTTCTTTTACCCTCTGTGCACTCCTCCCACTAAAAGCAAAGGGTCCTTTTTCCATTCTTCGCGCTAAAATGGGGATGCTAACGGGGAAAATCTGCACCTGCAGGTTTCCGCATAGCGCTCCTCATTTTAGCATAATATTCCGGGGCAAATGCTGGTTCGGCACCTTGCCCAGAAACGTAGAGCTAACTGCTCACGGTAGCACGTCCGTACCACCGTGAGTATCACTTCCGGAAGTCCATAGGACTCCATAGAGGCCTGCGCTTCAGGGCCGTGAGACCTGCACGATTTTGCTCTCGTGATATCGCGCAGCGCTGCAGAGTGATTGCGGAGGGAGACTGGGAAGTAGTTCTTCACAGTCTCTGCTCCTGGTGAAAAGAAACAGCAGATCGGGCCACAGTTCTTGCTGCGGGATGAGAGGTGAGAATCTGATTTATTGGGGAGTGTTTTATCGTGTGCTAAATGATTTCGCAAAACTGGAATCAGAACCAGCTTTCAGGTGTAGCTAAAATTTTGGAATAAGGCATACCTGCGGTAATTAGCACTAGCACTTTGTAATACCTTACTTATCGAAATGTTAATTAATGATTGCACTCCGCGTATAAGGCTGGGGTCAGACTAACGCATTTTTAATGTGCGTTTAGGCGCACTTAATCACGGCCGCAGTAGCAGCAAATGACGGCCAATATACGAAGTACGGCGCACGAAAGTCTGGCCGCAAAACGTAAGTGGAAAATGAACGCATTTTTTTGAGAACGCAGAACCGCTAGTACTGACGTACAGAGTGCGCTGCGTCCGCTAGCGGCGTGTGTGCGTGATTAGGAGATGTCAGACGCTGCTAATGTCCAGCCTACATAACGTCCAGACGCAAAAAGTGTTTTATTGACGATCCGTAAAAAATCATGCACGAAAATGCGCGTCATCTGACCATTTTTGCGCATTCCGTGAAAAAATACGTCAATGCTTTCGGACGCACTTTTTGACGGTCGCTGCGAATAATGCGTTCGTTTGACCCTAGCCTTAAGTATAAGGTTTGCAAGGTACAGTAAACTCGCACAAAAAACAATGCGCTAAGTGATTTCTTACGGGTTTAGTGTCAGGAAATTAGTATGGTGGGGCATGCGTTAACGTCACTTAACCTGGCGATAACGCTTACGAATCCAAATGCTAACGTTAGCGTTTCATAGGGAATAGTACCCAAAACTGTTAATCTACAGTTTATAGTATACAGAGAAACTGACAGGGTTATTCAGAGAAAGGTGAAACTCTGGAGAATTTTTGGAGAAGTGAAAATTCTGGGTCAAAATAGCCGATTTGGAAAGTGAAATAAATGGGAGAATTTTTCTGGTTTGGCTATTTTGACCTCGCATTTTCACTTCTCCAAAAGTTCCCCAGAGTTTCACCTTTCTCTGAATAACCCTGTATATTTATACAAGAAATCCTGAGAAACATGGACCTCAATATTTTTTTATATATATATATATATATATATATAATATATATATATTTAGAATTTGTTCCACTGTTGCAAACAGGCCAGATGATGTGAGGTTTAATTTTGAAGCAGACAAAAGGGGACACGTTTAATGGATTAAAGTTGCCTGTTATATCCCATTCATTTTGTTAGTTTAATTCCCTGATTTTTATTATGAGGCGCTGAGGAAACCTGAAAACTGTTGGCACAATGGCACAATATAAATGATATATAATCCTAGTAACATATTAATGTGTTGTGCGGCCTGGTGCAGACAAAACACACTTGTCTTGCATACTAATTCAGTGTTTTCACAGACGTAGCCTTTCTGTCGTCTTACAGTTCCTCTAATTACGAGGGTGTTTGTTAAGTGCGTGGGCATACATATGTGAATCTGTAATGTTAAACACGTGTTTGCCGAATTAACTGCTGTGTGTGCATTTGTGGATGAAAGCTTAGTTTAGCTTGGTTCACGTTAAAGTCATTTGTGCATGTTCCTGTGAACTGTATGTGTGCTGTGAACTATATGTGTGCTGTGAACTATATGTGTATTTGTATGTGTGTTTGTATGTGTGCAAATAGCACCTCCTATGTTAATCTGTGGTGTTGTAAGTGTAAGAAGAAGTCATACCCTCTCAGACAGCATAGAGCCAGGGCCGGATATATAATTAGGCAGAGTAGGCATGTATCTACAGGCGCCTACCACAAGGGGGCGCCTTGCTCTGAACAAAAAAAAAGAATTTGGGTTATTCAGAGAGCAGAGACAGTGCCAACATTTCTGTGCTCTCTCGTTCTCTGCACTTCAGGGAATCAAATTTCCCCACCATGCAGTGAATTCAGCATTCACTGCAGGATCCCCGAAGTGCAGGAAATCAGCTGCCGAATGCCGCCGCCAACCCGCCGGACATCTGCCGGAGGGCCGCCAAATGCAGCCAACGAGATGCTGCCCGTAGCGCTGACCAGCCGCCAAAAAAAGACGACAAGCCGCCGGATGGGTAAAAAAAAGTTTGAAAGTGTCAAAATTTAAACACTGTTTGCAAAAAAACTACTGAACTATAATGCCTGGAATTTACATATAAGGTCCTATGAATGATAATAAAAAGGTCTTTTACAGAAAAAAGAAATAACACTATTAAAAAAATGGGAAAAAAAATCATGAAAAAATCCCCAAAAATGCCTAAAAGATTCTAAAAAAATCAATAAAACAAGAGAATTTTTGCTCCAGATTTAAAATAATAAACGGTTTATTAGATATTGGATTAAACGGGGATATTTTTAACACTGAAGCTTATTGGATTCGCCTGAATAAACCTGCCGAATGAAAACACTGAAAAGCAGGGCATTTCGGCAACTTTTCACTGATGTTCGGTGTTCTCTGATTAGATTAACCATTGCTTCTCTATGGGGGATTTCACTGCTGTTCGGTGTCTGTGAATAGGTTAACCATTGCTTCTCTATGGGGGATTTCACTGCTGCTGAACAGGCACCGTACTTGCTGGCAGTTTGCCAAAATTTGGTGAACTGCCTGCTCTCTGAATAGCCGAATGGCCCCGAAATGTCACAGTATGAGGAAATTCCCTTTTCGGTGACATTTCGGGGCCAGATTGTCTGTCTCTGAATAACCCCTTTTGTTAAGAAAATTACAATTTACAATCATTTAGACCCCTGTATCTCTGGAGCCCTACAAGCTAGAAGGACATATAAGGTATCATTGGAAAGGACATACCCTGGCCATTACATTGATTCCAAACATGACCAGGTTTATGTAAAACCAAAATAACAAATAAATAAAAACAAACATTTCTCTCTTCCTTTTTCTAACGCAGCACTATTATTCATTTTTCAATTATAAAGTGCAGAGTGATGCTGCACTGACTCACCTTCTCATTTCCCACACTGCCAGCAAGTTTGGAGGTGATGGCAAAATGCTTTGGGAATCTATGCAGCCAGTGGCTTATTTATATACATCCATTTTAAAGATAGGAAATTCTTGGCTAATTCAGGTCAATTTAGTATGGTACAAATATGGGTCATTTGCAGATTAGTTTTTTAATTCGGATCCTGCTTGATAATTTGATTTTAATATACGCATAAGTCTCAGTCACATTGGTCTGAAGGGTTTTGCTAATTGTGAATGGGAATATCACATGTTTATAACCCCTTGGTATCTATGGCAGCAGCGCAGCAAATCTGATTTAGTTTAGCGCACAATAAATACTGCTTCTGGAGTTACTTTATCTCATGCAGTTACCTGTAGCCAAACTTACTGCAATACGCCATGGGCCATATCACCTCCATAATGCTAGCGTTAATAAAACTAGTCTGGTAAAAGAGGCAATTTACCAAGTTAAGCTATATACTTATGTCAGTACTTGTCGTACGGCCTACAAGGAGTAAATACGGTCATTTGGTTTCAGGAGATGTCAACATAGCCTTATGACCTTATCTTCCTGCTCATACATTTGCAAGAAAAAATATGTGACCCCTTTGGAATTACGTGGAGTTTTGCATGAATTGGTTATAAAATGTGCTCTGATCTTCATCTAAGTCACAACAATTTGAAAAACACAGTCTGCTTAAAATAATACAACACAAACATTATATGTTTTCATGTTTTTATTGAACAGAACATGTAAACATTCACAATTTCTGCTGTCTTGATCAGTGTTGAAGGGTAGAGGGGAGTGCGATCTGGCAAACAAAAAGCAGCTAGAGCAAATCAAGCGTTGCAGTAATACATGTAATGATGTGCAAACATTCATACAGGGTTATTCAGAGAATCGAAAGTCACTGCACGTTCGGTGACTTTTTGTTCTCTTCAATTCGGTGCGATTTGGCGATCCCATTTCGGCGACCCTGCGGTGTATTCAGCAAGCACCACAGAGCCATCGTAGTGCAGGGAAAAGCCGCCGTAAATCCGACGAACATTCACCACAAAACCCGGCGAACGCACACCGATAACCGCAAAAACATCTGGATTAACCCTGCCAAACACACCGGAGAAACCCGAGCAGCCGCGGATCACAGCGCAGAGCAGCTGCCGGAAAAACCCGACACCGCAGAGGAATGGAGTGAAAAAAGAAACAGTACGCTTGAATGTTTGAAGCATTGCTTCTCTATGGGGATTTCACTGCCCTCGAACAGGCAACGAACAGGCACCGTATGTGCAGGCAATTCACCAAGATTTGGCGAACTGCCTGTTCTCTGAATAGCCGCATGGCCAGGAAAGGTAACCGTACGCTGAATTTCACTGTTCGGTTACCTTTCGGCCACAATTTGGATGTCTTTGAATAACCCCCCTTCTCTGGGCCTATTCTGGGGCATGGGCCTGGAGCTGCTGCTCCATCAGCCCCTATGTTAATCCGGCTCTGCGTAGGGCTAAATTCACCATTCGGTGCAATTTCGGAGCCAATTCAGCACTCTTTGAATAACCCTGTTGGTGTTGTCACTCTCTAAGGATTAAAATAAACTCATTATAGTGGTAGGCAACTTGCAGCAAAAGCATTTTAATCCATTATATTGGCATCATTATCTTTTGATTTTCTTAATTTTTATTATTATTAACTATCATCACAGAGGAAAATACAATGGGCTAAATTACAATCTTCGCGCAAACATTTGCCCGCGCAAAAAAACATTAACGCCAGGGGTAAAACTATTTGCGCCGAATGCCGTATTACATAGCACAACAACCACGCGCAATTGTCTACCGCGGGTGAACCTGCGCAAACGTACTTTGCGCGTCCTATACTAAACATTGTGAGCGCAAATGCGAATGTGCGCTGGTACGAGGATGGTATTACAATCTATTTCGCGGTAATTACCGCATAGCCTTTGCGCGCAGAATTTTAGCAACTCCTAAAAGCTGGTGTTAATGGCAAACCTGAACAACCTGTCCGAATCCAAATACATCAGCCCATAAAAAAAATGCAGCAAATTATAGTTACACATCCTACTCATATCAAACTAGTAAAATGGAGAAGTTGTGTGTGCATGTATTATTGCTGCAGCATATATGCTCAGATTGACTTTGGCAGGCACAATTTCTTAACGTGAGATAATTGTGGTTCTTAATTCTGATTGGTTGAATCACAAGAAAAAAACAGTGCCACACTGTGAGCTGGAGCACTATATATCCATGTGAGCTGGGGCACTATATATCCATATGTGAGCTGGGGTACTATATATCCATGTGAGGTAGGGCAATATATATCCATATGAGCTGGGGCAATATATATCCATATGTAAGCCAGGGCCAATATATATCCATATGTGAGCTGAGGGCACTATATTTCCATGTGAGCTGGGGGCACTATATATCCAGGTTAGCTGGGTAAATATACTGTATATCCATGTGAGCTGGGGCAATATATTTCCATATGAGCTGGTGCAATATATATCCATATGTGAGCTGGGGCAATATATATCCATGGGAGCTAGGGGACTATATATCCATATGTGAGCTGGGGCAATATATATCCATATGAGCTGGGGCACTATATATCCATGTGTGTGCTGGGGCAATATATATCCATATGTGAGCGGGGGCACTATCCATGTGAGCTGGGGCACTATATATACATATGAGCTGGGGCAATATATATCCATATGTGAGCTGGGGGCACTATATATCCATGTGAGCTGGGGCAATATATATCCATATGTGAGCTGGGGCACTATATATCCATGTGAGCTGGGACAATATATATCCATATGTGAACTGGGGCCAATATATATCCATGTGTGAGCTGGGCTGGGGCAATATATATATATATCCATATGTGAGCTGGGCTGGGGCAATATATATATATCC
Source organism: Leptobrachium leishanense (assembly GCA_009667805.1). Lineage (NCBI taxonomy): Eukaryota > Metazoa > Chordata > Amphibia > Anura > Megophryidae > Leptobrachium > Leptobrachium leishanense. Next base: position 20,239,148 of record CM019063.1, on the reverse strand, counting down.
ATGTGGGAGCTGGGCTGGGGCAATATATATACCCATATGTGAGATGGGGCCAATATATATCCATATGGGAGCTGGGACATTATATAGCCATATGTGAGCTGGGGGCACTATATATCCATGTGAGCTGGGGCAATATATCCATATGAGCTGGGGCAATATATATCCATATTGAGCTGGGGCGATATATATCCATATGAGCTGGGGCAATATATATCCATATGAGCTGGGACAATATATATCCATACGTGAGCTGGGGCACCATATATCCATGTGAGCTGGGGCAATGTATATCCATATGAGCTGGGGCAATATATATCCATATGTGAGCTGGGGCCAATTTATATCAATATGTGAACTGGGGGCACTATATAGCCATGTGAGCTGGGGCACTATATATCCACATGAGCTGGAGCAATATATATCCATATGTGAGCTGGGGCACTATATATCCAGGTGAGCTGGGGGCACTATATATCCAGGTGAGCTGGGGGCACTATATATCCAGGTGAGCTGGGGGCACTATCTATCCATGTGTGTGCTGGGGCACTATATATCCATGTGTGAGCTGGGCTGGGGCAATATATATATATCCATGTGTGAGCAGGGCTGGGGCAATATATATATATATATCCAAATTGCAACTCACAAGATCACGGTGGCACTCCAGGACTGTAAAAAATCTTTAATTCAATCCATAAAATCAACGTTTCAGCCTCTCCCCGAGGCTTTCATCAGGACATACCTGATGAAAGCCTTGGGGAGAGGCTGAAATGTTGATTTTATGGATTGAATTAAAGAATTTTTACAGTCCTGGAGTGCCACCGTGATCTTGTGAGTTGCAATTTAAATATTGAGCCTAGCGGCAGGCACCGGGCATTTTTTGGATAATCAGCATGAGTGCATGGTAGATTTTTCAATATATATAAATATCCAGGTGTGAGCTGGGCTGGGGCAATATATATATATATATATCCATGTGTGAGCTGGGCTGGGGCAATATATATATATATATATATCCAGGTGTGAGCTGGGCTGGGGCAATATATTACATGTGAGCTGGGGCACTATATATCCATATGTGAGCTGTGGGCAATATATATAAAATGTGAGCTGGGGTAACATATATAAAATGTGAGCCGGGGCAATATATATCCATGTGAGCTGTGAGCAATATGTATAAAATGCGAGCTGGGGCAATATATAAAATGTGAGCTGGGGGCAATATATTACATGGGAGGGGGGTACCCTGGGCCCCTCGTATAGAAAGAGTTCGCAGGGCTCATGAGCCACATGAGGACAGACCCTCTGCAATGTTCTAGGGAGAGTGATTGTAACGAGCACAGCTTGCGATTAGGCGCATCTCTGCCTGTCACTGCGAACCCAACACCAGCTCGTAGCTGAAACTGGTAGAGTGCCCCCCCACCCGAAACCTGTGTCTGGATCCGCCCCTGATGGGAACTCCCATTCTACGCAGAACATGAACAAGACGTACTGTATTCCCCCATCCTCACTACTTTCTCCACATACATGTTATTATATAATTATGTTTAATATAAGATATAGGATTTAATTAAATATAGTTTTATACAGGTGACTTTCGTAATTAAGAAGAGAAGCCCTGGCAGCAGTCCTGTATAATATTTGATGTGTGTTGTGCAACAAGGACACAGTTGTACTTTTGTTTGCTGAAAGTTGAGGTTTACAAAGGTCATCTCAAGGTTTTTGGATGTTCTGGTTCAGGTGCCCATTTCCTGGTTGTATCTGTTATTGAAACATTTCGTTCTGTCTCATTCAGACCAAAGAAAGGTCAGTGAATTCTGAAATAGGATTTTCTGCTTTCTCGTTTTTCATTGTTTGTGTTATGTTACCAGAAAATGTGAAACTCTAAGTACTTTAGCCTTTAGTAGAATACCGTAACAGATATCATTTATAATACAGGAGGTCAGGCTAATATATTTTCATCTTCTTTTACAGATACTTTTCTTCCAAAAAAACCTCTAGTTCCATGCTTACATTTTCATCAAATCAGTAGCTATTTATAGGAACTCCTTTCATTATATCAGTCTGTGTAGGGCAGCTTATGATTTACAGGTTTATTTAAAAATCGGTGAATTTCGTGTCATTCAGCCATTCTGAAAGCAGGCAGTTCGCCCGATATTGGCGACTTGCCAGTGAAATCTGGTGATCTTCGGCAACAGTGAACTCCTCATAGAGAAGTAATGGTTAACCTATTCAGAGAACACCGAACAGCACCGAAATGTCAAAGAAATGCCCTGATGTTCGGAGGTTTCATTTGACAAGTTTAATCAGGTGAATCCTAAAGGCTTCAATGTTAAAAATACTCCCATTTTTTATTCAATAACTATTAAACCATTTATTCTTTTAATTTGCAACATAAAGTCTTTCTTTATTTTTTTAGGATTTTTTAAATTCTTTTTTCGGGATTATTCATCAAAAAAAATTGCAATGATTGGTTACGGGAGGTTTCGAGTGTGAAGGGGTTATCTTGATTTTCCATTGAAATACATTTAAAAGCACTCATTATCACACCATTTTAAATCAGGATTAGTGTGTCCAATGTGGAGAAACAAAATCCTTTGTTTTATGTCTCTCCAAGCACCCTGGAAAGACATAAAACCAGATAGGAGCCCCAAACCTCACTGTAACAAAAATATCAAATAGATTACTTCTGCATTACAGCTGCCAGGAGAGGAGAGAATACAGGGAGAGCTCTGGGGTCACTCACTGCTGTACAGGGATAAGATTCAGGGGGTTATAATGACTGAAAATCCATGTACAGTACAGATACAATGTGTTACTGTAATTTCCATACACAGGCATTATGTCACATACAGGTATTTTTGGAAGCAGCATTGCTAATAATCTCATTATGATCACTACAAATTCCCATAAGAAAGAGATCTGGCCATTTTAATTATTTAAATTTATCACAGTTACTGTATCTAACACAAAAGCATTTTCTGCCTGTATGATAATAATGCAGACCCCGTTTGAAATTTTGTAATATAAGGGACACCATCTAGAGCTCAAAATATTTCTGTAAAGAATAAACAAATACATGAAAAATTTAAAATGAGCAAATTAACATTATTATTCTTTTTATCTATCTGAGAATAACAATTTCTGTCCAAAACTTCTATTTCACCCAATAGTTAATTGTTAACTTCCCATGTTTCAAATAAAAAAAAGACCATCAAAACATTTAACAAAAATCACTTGATAGTGAAGGGGTTAATGGACATTTTACATATTTCTGTTGTCTGTCTGTGGACTCATAGCCTTAATAATGCCCTTAAATTCTAGTGTTATTGTTCCTGGTGTAATTGACCCCTTTGCTTGGAGTTAATTGCCCCACTTGAGTAAATTTACGAAGCACAGACAGAAGGTTAACCAGCTGGGATTTTTTAAATTTATCTCAGAAACATTATCATGATTTTTTGTCTCTCTGTTTAAGTAAATGTAATTTTTCCTCCCTCTGACCCACTTTCACATTTATTCGGCACGGCTACTTGTGGGAATTCACAAAGTTTATGTTTTGGTGATAAACCGGCTGGCATGTAAAAGATCATAAAGTAATCAAATAGGTAACATTTTCTGGAAAACACATGCGATTCTTGTCGGTTTCAGTATTCAAAAATCAAACATTTCTTCCTCCTACATTCCGCCCAAAAAGCATACATATTCATATGTGAATATCTTCTGGTGAAGTGCATGATGATATCAACTTTCTGATTCCCCCGTATTTTTAATTCACCCCTCACCTGCATCATTACTGTCTTACCTTTCTCTTTTTATCTTGATGCAGCCATGGGATCTATAAGAACACACTGAGGATGGTCTTTAGATCTTGTGTGGTCAACTGGAAATAATCAGGTGTGCAGAGCAATTTACCTCAACTACAAAGATAGACAGTGGCGTAGCGTGGGGGGGGGGCTGGGGGGGCCGTGGCCCCGGGCGCAGTTTTGTTAGGGGCGCATTCGCGCCCCTAAAACTGGCCCAGGGGTTGAGGGACCCAGATGCCGGGCAGCGCGAGAGCGCCTGCCCGGTCTTGAACAGTCCGTCCTGTGAAGTGGATGCGGCTGTGTGCGTGCGCAGCCGGTCACGTGGTCCGGCTAATCAGGTGGTACTGAGTCTCTGTACCAGTCTCTGAGTCTCTGCCCCATCTTTATCGCCATGTATCGTATCTGGGTATCATTAGCTCGCTTTTATTAATTGTCAGCCTGTTGCCTTATACCGTGTCCTCTTATTGTTATTTTGAATGATCATTGGAGGTTATAAACTAACCTCCACAATTTCCACCGAATTGCACAGAACGGTGAATTTCACAGTAGGTGCAATTTCGGGGCACTTCGCCTATTCTCAAAGTGGTGAATTCGCCAGATACAGGTGAAATACGGCACAATTCGGCCGTGTTCGGCCGCACTGAAATTGTCCCATTAAAAACCATTGATTCTTCCATTTATTTATTTTTTACTTCGGTGGAATGTGCCGAGGCTAATTCAACACAATTCGGTGCTTATCGGCACAATTTGACGTTTTTCACAGATATCTAGTAACTGCTTCGGCAACTCCAATTTCGGCAAAACACAGTGACCATTTGCTAAGCAGTGAATTCACCGAATTTGCAGGGAAACGGAATCGCCGAAACAGGTCGAAATACATTTGTGTTTGTGAATAGACCCCATTATAAATATGAGCTAGGGGAGGCCTAAAAGATCGTCTTGGATTATTTTCAGAAGATGCAGAAACTTTATCGAACGTTTTTTTTTTAAAAAAAAAAACACAATCTGTTTTTTCTCTCTTAGACGTTCATTATGAAATATACATTTTTTTCCCTTTTTTTACAGCTTTGCTAGGAATTACACACACTGCAGTTTATCAGCACGTTTTCCAGTAATTCCAGAAATATCTTTCAAAATCCTGTTACCGTAACATACAGTATGTTTGAACATTGATATTAAACCGGTGACGTGTATAAAGGGTGCTCCGTGACATATATTTAGCATTGTCAGGACCTGCCTGCTTTTTTGTATTTATTTATTTTTTGCTATCCTGGCAGTCATCCAATCGCATTCAATCCTTGCTGGGAATCGCATACATGAGTGGTATGATATGCTCTTCAGTGCAATTGAATTATATGAAAATGGTCAATTCTGAACATTCAGGTATAACCAGACAGGTCTCTCGGTGACACAACTTGTCGTTATTTTAAGAAACAAATATAGAAAGCGCATAGCAAGTTCATGAAACCTAACAAAACCCTTTCCAATACAGAACATTATTGATTATATTCTAGGGCAGGCCTCAAAATTTCCACTCGCCTGCTCGCATTTGGCGAGTGGAAATTACATGAGGGCGAGTGGGAATGCAGAGGCAATGCTGGAAAAGGGTTAGGTGGGGCATCTAGTGGCGAGTAACTCTTAAGGCCTGGCTAGTAGCTCAGGACCTGAAATTTTGAGGCCTGCTCTAGGGCAGGGATGTCCAAACTCCGGCCCCCTAGATATTCCTGAACTACAACTCCCAGAAATCTCTGCATTAGATGGATGGAGAAGCATGGGAGTTGTAGTTCAGGAACATCTGGGGGGCCGGAGTTTGGACATCCCTGCCTTAGGGTATAATCAATAATGCTCTATATTGGACTGGGTTTTGTTAGTATATAGCAAGTTCATGCAACCTAACAAAACCCAGTCCAATATAGAGCATTATTGATTATACCCTAAGGCAGGGATGTCCAAACTCCAGCCCCCCAGATGTTCCTGAACTACAACTTCCATGCTTCTCCATCCATCTAATGCAGAGATTTCTGGGAGTTGTAGTTCAGGAATATCTAGAGGGCCGGAGTTTGGACATCCCTGCCTTGGGTATAATCAATAATGTTCTATATTAGGCTGGGTTTTGTTAGTATATAGCAAGTTCATGCAACCTAACAAAACCCAGCCTAATATAGAACATTATTGATTATACCCCAAGGCAGGGATGTCCAAACTCCACCCTCCCAGATGTTCCTGAACTACAATTCCCAGAAATCTCGGACTGCATTAGATGGATGGAGAAGCATGGGAGTTGTAGTTCAGTAACATCGGGGGGGGGGGGGAGGCGGCGGACTTTGGACATCCCTGCCCTAAGGCAAAGGCAAGTCTTTTCAAGTCAAACAAATATTCTTTACCGAAAGAGTTACCTCAGCAGCCCTAAGGCATTCAAGTATAGCAGGAATATCCTTATACAGAGAATACACTAATTCTTAATAAATCACTATCCAGAGAAATTATTCCCAGAGTTATGGAGGAAGAGGACAAAAAAAAAACCTAGATTAAAACCCTCCACGATGCAAATTCCAAAAGAGGTTTGTGGGCAAATAAAGTCTATTATAGGGGCTATTCATTAAGTGCCGAATTGCACCGAACGGTGAATTTCCTCATAAGGTGCAATTTTGTGCCAGTTCGTCTATTCACTGAACTGTCAAGTCGTTAAATATTGGCAAATTGCCAGCGCAATACGGTGCAGTTTGCCGCAATTCGACGACCTTTGGCGGCAGTGACATTATCCCATAGAGAAGTAATGGTATTTGTTTTCAAAGAACGCCAAACAGCGTCGGAATGTTGGTGAAAATGCTCCGATTTTCGGTGGTTCAGTTTGACAGATTTAAACAGGCGAATCCCATAGGATTGGATGTAAAAAATATTACCTTTTTTTTATCATTTTGTTTTATTTAACCGTTTATTCTTTTCAGTTTCAGCAACAAGCCTTTTATTTATTTTTTTAGGTATTTTTCTGGATTTTTTTAGACGAAAATTTTGATTCCCATTCTCTGTCCTTGGCGTTTTTTTAAAATTCTCCAGCAGACCGTTTAAATATTTTTTATAGGACCTTTAATATTATTTCCATGCATTTTCATTGTTTTAAACGTCTTTTTAAAAAAAATAGCAGGTCCCCCTTCCCTCAGTTCGGCGTTCAGCGGCTGATCAGCTTTTTTTGGCGGCGTTCAGTGGCTGATCAGCTTTTTTTGGCGGTGTTCAGCTGGCTGATCTGCGGCGGTTGGTGGATCATCGGCTGTCGCCAGAGCGGTGTTTGGCAGTGTGTACGGCGGTGGCGTTTAGTGGATCCCATTCATCGCACATCGGGGACCCTACGGTGAATACTGAATTCACTTCAGGGTCGGCGAACTTGAATCGTTGAATTGCACCGAAGTGTGCCGAACAAAAGAGCACTGAAATTACGGTGCTCTTTGAATAACCCCTTATGATTTACTTGGACGTGTAATTGTTTTTTGCATTGACTTAAACTTTTCAATAGAGCGTATTGGCAAACTCGCATGAAATACAGCTGTAATGTTATGGCGGCCACCTCAATTTGGCACACTGCCTTCACGGCATCTGTTTGTCTGAAGCGGTAGTGGACATTTATCAACATTGTCTTCTTAAAGTCAAACCAAGTGTACCCCTCTACGCTGGCATCTCTAGCCACTAGTATATACCAAAAATCAGCGCGCCACACCAGGAGCTTGACCATATAAAAATATTTATTGTGGATATTTATATGGTCAAGCTCCTGGTGTGGCCCGCTGACTTTTGTTATATACTATTGGTGGACTGCGGATCCTAGACGGTGGAGCACCCCAGCACTGACCCGGCATTTGGTGAGTCCCCGTGTTAGTCACGCTGTGTTTGACTTATCTAGGCACTAGGTATTTCATAAATCCCTTGAACTATCTCATCAAAAAATTGATTTTTGGAGGGAAGATAATAATTATGCTGTTGCGCTCATTATTTTTAATGGAGGATAATTTAAACCTGAGCATTGGTGTTCTTTATGTTTATAGCTTATTCAGCTTTTTCCAGGGATTTTACATTTTATCAGTCAAGCAGAGACTCCTGGCAAAGAAGAAGCTCTATTTGTTTTTTGTTCGGTATTGTGAAATTTCCATCAGCGCTGCCCTGTGCTAAGTAACAAAGGAAAGAATAGATTTGGAACGTTGACTTCCACTTTAAGATTTGTTTTGATACTCAGCTTGATTTGTTTTCAGCTTCAGCTATTTTATCTGTAGGATCTTACATATATATTATTTTACAATAAACATAGGCGTGTTCGGAATGGTGTGCCCGGCCGCTTGGTTACATAGTTACATAGGCTGAAAAAAGACATGTGTCCATCGGGTTCAGCCTCTGGTTAATTGCTCCTTCTGAAATTTTAGGTTCTCACTCTTGAGTGTTTTTATAAAGTTGGCGAAATATTTTGCAGTAATGTTTAATTCTGCCATGTCTTCGATTTCTTTATATTCTTATAGAATTTCGCCGGCCCAGTTCTGTAGAAATGTGCTGAATGCTGAACTCTAGCGTTGCATTAAAACCAGACTGAGTAATGTTTGTCTTTAGAGAAGACTAACCTTATCTCCAGTCACACAAATCAGGCATCTACTGATTGTTCTGACACTGTAGCTCTGGTTTTCTTTTCCATTGACAGGCATATCACATTAATTTTGCCACCGATTGCTGTTTTCATTATTAGGATTTTATGATTTGACTTAATTGAATCCAGGTTGTCAAGTGATGCCTCTGTTCACCCTTGCTAGCATAGCTTTAGAATGGTTGTATAGTGTCACCCTCATACACACCCACGATAGCTCTCCCAGATGCCATGTGATCCGACCCACCAATCACAGTGCAGGTCATCCTATTTAATTAAACCTTCTTGGCCTATTTCTTACTGCCCTTTAATGGCTACAGTTTATCTGACCCCTTAGGCCGGGGGCACACGAGCGCACTCAGAGTGGAAGGAACGTCCATGACAGTGGACGTTCCTTCCACTCGACCCTCGCCTGCCCCCCCCCTTAGCGCTGCAAAGCTCGATCCTCCTATGGAGGATTGTGCTTTGCAGCCCCGTCAACGCGCATCCTAGCGGATCGACGGGGAGGCTTTCTAGGCGGCCGCTTGCTGCGTGCACACAAGCGTCTGATCGGCTGCCTGGCTGCGCCGGGCGCCGGTAAGTGCGTGCGCACTAGGTGCGCTCGCGTGCACCCGGCCTTAAGTGCCCTGTTATTGCTTCTTATCGCTCTATATTACTGATCTACTGTGTTTGACCCGGATTTGGCTATCGACTTGTGTACCTCTCTAACCCCTTGTCTCGGATTTACCTCTCGACTATTCTGCCTGCCTCGCAGGACCTCTGGCTTCCAGGCTGGTGTTTCCCTTCCTTTTTTTGCAGTCACTGCCTTATAGGTTCACCTTCTACCATTGCGAAACCCAGCCACATTAAGGACTGGTACAGAACCTGGGTGAAGGGTTACCTGGTATTGCGTCTCGGGTTAACCCATACTTTACCTAGGAGTTATCCTGAACAAGCCTCACAGATAGTCATATAGCAGGACATACCAGTGTTCAAAACAAGGTTTTCTCATATATTTAAACTATGTAATATATGACCGTGTCACACATGTAGATACAAGGGGAGCACTCCTTATCTGGAATGCTTAGGAGCATTCTGGATTCCAGATTGCGCTAGATTTCACATTCTGGGAGAATCTGATGCTTGAGACGAAGGAGATCATGGCAGGAGAGCTGTGATACATGCTGGGAGTACCAGGCAGGCTTCTCCATGGAGTTTATGCAGGGACTCAGCATGACGAGCAGCATATCACATGCTGGGGTTACCCAGAGACTCTCAGCATGTTCCGCCAGCCTCAGGAGATGGCTTCCCGAGCGGCAAGACTCGTCCGGAGCGCCCCAATCTGCAATTACTAAGGGAAAATTCTAGTTTTCTAAGGTCTTCCAGATTTTAGAATTCCAGATACGGGGTGCTCGACCTGTATCTATTACTTCTCAACTGTGGTTGTGATTCTTAGATTGCTAAATACGTATTATATTAAGCTGACGTTCCTCATGGCAATTAATTGAATTAATTGTCTGAGAATTATTACACAGGTCAGTGATGGGTGCCCACAACATGTTTGCCAATGGGCATACAAATCAAAAAGATGAGGTAACACCAAGGCTGAACAACATTGATGGAGAAACAGGCTAAATCAGGGGTCAAGTCCTAAAACAAGATGTGTGGGAGCTCACCAAGGTTTCTGTCCCCCTATTAGCCATGATCTTCTGACACTTAAAAATAACAGAATTCAGTGTGAGTTTATGTTATGTATATATATGTGGATTTTAGCAAAATTTATATTATTAATCCTATAATTATTGTCAGTTAACAGGAAAGAATGTGATTGATCAGCTGGATACAAACTATAGCGTGTATGGGACCAATGGGAACTTAGCTCCTTCTGCAAAAATAGTGAAGGAATTGCGTTCCCAAGTGTTCCTCTTCGACTTGACCCCTATGCTAAACCCATTACAAACGATAGACTTTTCTCAACAGTTTCTACCGGCAGCTGCTTTCAACAAATTGTCTTCACAAAAAGACTTGACATTTACAGGGTTATTCAAAGAGATCCAAATTGTGGCCGACAGGTAACCGAACAGTGAAATTCAGCGTACGGTTACCTTTCCTGGCCATTCGGCTATTCAGAGAGCAGGCAGTTTGCCAAATGGTGGCAAATTGCCTGCACAGACGGTGCCTGTTCGGTGCCTGTTCGAGGGTAGTGAAATCCCCATAGAGAAGCAATGCTTTGTCTATTCAGAGAACACAAACCAGCAGGGAAAAGTTGCCGAAATTCCCTGCCATTCGGTGGTTTAATTCGACAGGTTTATTCAGGCGAATCCCATAGGCTTCAATGTTAAAAATATTCCCATTTTAATTCAATATCTAATAAATTGTTTATTATTATATCCTGCAGTAAAAAGTCTCTTTATCTCTAGATATTTTTAGGATCTGTTAGGCATTTTTTCGAATTTTTATTGCAAAACATTTTTCCCGTTTTTTTTTTTTAAATCGTCTTTTCCTTTTTCTGTAACAGCCCTTTTTATTATAATTCATTGGATCTTATATGTAAATCTCAGACATTTTCACTCATTAGTTTTTTGCAAACAGAGTTTCAAATTTCAAACTTTCAAGCGTACTGGTTTTTTTACACCTCATTCATCTGCGTGTCGGCTTTTTCCGGCGGCTGCTCTGCGCTGTGATCGGCGGCTAGTCGGGTTTCTCCGACGGTTAATCCAGCTGTTTTCTGCGGGTTTCGGTGAGTGTTCCGCGGAGGAAAGGGATTTAGGGGTCATTATTTCAGAGGATCTAAGGGTAAGTAGTCAATGTAATAGAGCAGCAGGAAATGCTAGCAGAATGCTTGGTTGTGTAGGGAGAGGTATTAGCAGTAGGAAAAGGGAAGTGCTCATGCCACTGTACAGAGCACTGGTGAGACCTCACTTGGAGTACTGTGTGCAGTACTGGAGACCGTATCTCCAGAAGGATATAGACATCTTAGAGAGAGTTCAGAGAAGGGCTACTAAAATGGTGTACGGCTTGAAGGAGAAAAGTTACCAGGAAAGGCTTAATGATCTTAACATGTACAGCTTGGAAAAAAGACGAGACAGAGGAGATATGATAGAAACATTTAAATACGTAAAGGGAATCCACAAGGTAGAGGAAGGGAGTATATTTAAAAGGAAACAAAGTAGCAAAACAAGAGGACATACAGGGTAATTCAAAGAGATCCGAATTGCTTGAGAAAGGTAACCGAACGCTGAAAATCAGCGTTCGGTTACCTTTCTTGGCCATTCGGCTATCCAGAGAGCAGGCAATTCGCCAAATCCTGGCGAATTGCCTGAACATACGGTGCCTGTTCGAGGGCAGTGAAAACCCCATGAAAAAGCACTGCTTCGGCTATTCAGAGAGCACAAACCAGCAGTGAAAGGTTCCCGAAATGCCCTGCCATTCGGTGGTTTAATTCGGCAAGTTTATTCAGGAGAATCCCATAGGCTTCAATGTTAAAAATATTCCCGTTTTAATTCAATATCTAATAAACCGTTCATTATAAAATTCTGCAGTAAAGAGTCTCTTTATTTATAGATTTTTTAGGATATTTTAAGCATTTTTCTTAATTTTTTTTTTTTAAAAGTCCGATTTTTTTTTTAAGTTTACTTATTTTTTCTGTAACAGCCCTTTTTATTATCAATCCCTGGACCTCATATGCAAATTTCAGACATTTTCGGTTAGTAGTTTCTTTGCAAACAGTGTTTCACTTTTCAATCATTCATGCAAACTTTTTCCTAATTTATTCACTTCACTCTGTCTGCGGTCTCGGCTTTTTCGGCTTTTTCCGGCGGCTTCGCTGCGTTTGATCGGCTCCTGCTCGGGTTTTTCCGTGGTTTTTGGCAGGTTAATCCAGATGTTTTTGGGGTTTTCGGCGTGCATTCGGTGGGTTTTACGGTTCGTTTTTGTCGGGTTTGCGGCAGCTTTTCCCTGCAATTCGGGGACCCTGTGGTGTTTGCTGAATACACCGCAGGGTCACCGAAATGGGATCGGCAAAAGGAACCGAATTGAAGAGAACGAAAAGACACCGAACGTGCGGTGACTTTTCGAATCTCTTTGGATAACCCTCATAGTCTTAGATTAGAGGGGCAAAGGTTTAAAAGTAACATCAGGAAGCATTATTTTACTGAGAGGGTGGTGGATACATGGAACAGTCTTCCAGTAGAAGTGGTAGAGGCCAAAACAGTAATTGAATTTAAGCAGACATGGGATAGGCATAAGGCTATCCTAAACAAAAGATAAATCCAGGTTAAGTATCCATGTAATTGGGCAGACTAGATGGGCCGAAAGGTTCTTATCTGCCGACATTTTTCTATGTTTCTATGTTTTGCAGTGAGTGTTCATCGGGTTTGTGGCAGCTTTTCCCTGCACTACGACGGCCCTGTGGTGCTTGCTGAATACACCACAGGGTTGCCGAAATGGGATTGCCAAATCGCACCGAATTGAACAGAACGAAAAGTCACCGAACGTCCGGTGACTTTGATTCTCTTTGAATAACCCTGTTAGTTTTTAGGTTTACCTTAAGGAACTTTAAAGACTGAAGGTGGTTTTTGATTTGCCCCAGAAATGTTCCGTTTTTACCTGATAAATAAAGCTTTGTGTGCAGACAGTACTCCAGGTATCATAACTTTTGCATTTATAATCGTTTTCTTTTTTTTTTTTTTTTTTTTTTTAGAAATGAAGACAAAACAAGTGGATGAAGTAAAAAAAGAATTTAAATTTAATATGCATAAGTGTATTTTAAACTCTTTAAATACTCTCTCTCTTTAAAACTCTCATTTGTAATAGATTCTCATTTTTTTTGGTATGGAACATCAGAAAATAATAACTTATAAAAATGATTACATTTTGGAAAAAATAGCAAAAAACCTAAACTATGTACTCATCTTCAAAGATTTCAAATATAAATTCCTCACGCTGATGCTTGCATTGCACATTGTACTATGACACACAGAACATACAGTAATGGAATCTCCACCCGCAGACCAGCGGCGGCTAGTCAGCGGTTTCCGGGTTGTTGGGAGATTTCATAAGGCTTTCTGTTGCATTGTTCCCCTTCTGGCTTGGAATGGCTGGGAGCACGCGAGTGGACCTTAGAGGTTCTCTTCTTAGAACAGGTAGGAAAGAGCACAGAGAGTGACTTTGTGTCTTTGAGATGATTAGAGGCGACAGGTTGGTTCCAATTTGCAAAGAATTTGAAGGCAGGGACATCGACTTCTTGACTCCTGGGCAGACTTCACCTGATTGCAGCTGGACTGAAAAAAAATATGTATGTGTTATAGGTTATAAGCAGCAAACGCAGAAATTAAACAGGAAGAAATATGTAAAATGTCAGAGACCCCGCCCTATCTCTGTATGTGAGAGGAGTGTCTGAGGTAACGAAAAGCAGCCATGAAATGTCTTGTAATAAACCCCAAAAACTGTAAGTGACTTATTGGTTAATAAAAAGGATATCTGACATTTGTCAGTGTATATAACAAGTTATACCTTCTGCGGCATGGAGAAAACAAGATAAATGGCTGTTTGGGTCGATCAGTCTCATAATTATGCTGGATTGAGACTTTTTTAGCCTTGGAAATGAATTTAGTGACCCTTATAGCTCGCTCATGGTTTTACTGCCCTTTTTCTCTTTCACCCAAAGTCTTTCTATACCATTCCTTTCACTACTATTGTGCGTCTGAATTTTCCTTCAAACACTATGGACCATATTTCATAGTTGTCGCTAAGCTAACTACAGGAAACGTTACACAAACAGGGTTATTAAAAAAGCACTGACATTCCACCGGCATTTCAGTGCTCCTTTGCTCACTGCTCTTCAGGGAATCTAATTCCCCGACCCTGTGGTGAATTCAGCATTCACTGTAGGGTCCCCAAAGTGCATGGAAAAGCTGCCGACCGCATCTGAAAAACTTCCGTAAAACCGCCTATTCGAACGCAAAAACCGCCGCAAAAAATAAATCCGAGTGATCCGGAAAAAAAAAGCTGAACACACCCGACGATCAGCTGCAAAACCGCCGACCGTATCCAAAATAACCCGACAATACGCCAAACAGAATGCCGACCAGCGGGGTAAAAAAAAACAAAAAAACACTAACTTTTTAAAACCTGTTTGCAAAAAAACTACTGCACAAAAATGCCTGAAAAGTAAATATAAGGTCCTATGAATAATAATAAAAAGGTCTGTTACAGAAAAAAGAAAAAATGCTTTTAAAAAAAATCCGAAAAAAAAATCGATGAAAAAATCACGAAAAATGTCTAAGAAATCCTAAATAATAAATAAATAGCCTTTTTTCTGCAGATTAAAAGAATAAACAGTTTAATAAATATTCAATAAAAGCCGGAATATTTTTTACATTGAAATCTATAGGATTCTGATTAAACCTGCCGAACGAAAGCACCGAACACCAGTGCATTTCACTGACATTTCTTTGCTGCTCGGTGTTCTCTGAATACATTAACCATTACTTCTCTATGGGGAGTTCACTGCCGTATTTCGCTGGCAATTCGCCAATATATGTCGAATTTCCAGCTTTTGGAAAGCCAAACGGCCACGAAATTGCTTAGTACGGGATAATTCACTGTTCGGTGCAACTCTTTAAATAACCCTGATAGCGTCTCCTGTGGTTAGTTTATCGAAACGCCATTCCATTCCTGTGCAAGCTGAGCTTGCGGCTCAGAGGCATCCGTTTCCCTGTGCAAGGTTACTTTCAATTAATGTCTCCTATATTTATTATTGAAGACGTTAACTGGAACCATGCGTGGAACCTCACGGCAGGATTGTAACGGGGAGCCCCCTATAGGGTGAGGGGGAACCCCCAATCTGCAGAGATGAAGCCTTAAGGACAGGTATACAGCTTCCAGGGAACAAACCAAGATATTAACAGAAACTAGAAAGCTCCCTAAGCCCTGACTGAGATCCTTGAAAGATGGTCTCGAAATACTACCTAGGCTAGGTTTGCAAGATGAATAAAACATAAACCAGACATACGATGAATGCAGGCATACAGATTCCAAGGAACAAACCAAGATATTAACAGAAACTAGAAAGATCCCTAAGCCCTGACTGAGATCCTTAAAAGGTGGTCTCGAGATACTAACTAGGCTAGGCCTGCAAGACGAACAAAACATAAATCAGACATACGATGAATGCAGACATACAGATTCCTAAGCACGGTACAGTACAGGGGACAGACAGAAGAGAGATCCAAATACAAGAGCCAAAGGTCATACACGGAATATCATAACTAGAGGGGTCAGACAAGAGAGGGATCCTAAATACATGAGCCAGAGGTCATACACAGCAAATCAAAGTAAACCAGCATACAGGGACTAGGCAAGAAAGACTATCCTGGTCCAAGGATCAAGGGGAATCCTGGTCGTACTTATAGGGCAGAACAGGTCATGTGACCGCAGACCAATTAGCCCAACAGATGGCCTGCAGGCTGAAAACAAAACAACAGGAATCCCTGCTACCACCAGCAGGGGGCAAGGCCGAGACGTGACAAGGATGAGCAAAGGTCCATACAATCCTATAGGCTCCACGAGCCATTACGTATAGTATCGTCGAGCGCCGTGGCTGGTATCTGGCAGCTGCGTTCCTGGACGAGGCATTAAGAAAGCTCTTACCCCGGAATACGACGGTATAGTTTTTTCTGGATTACATTGCTTTTAACAGTTGAAATGAACTTGCCATGCAGTACAATCATGAATTAGTTAATCAAAAGTCAAAAATCTTTATTAATTGGCCACAATGTTGTTTTATGGATTAGGACTTGATACATTTAATTACAGCTATTTAAAATAAAATAAAAACATATGATCATTGATTATAAGTAGCAATTAAGGCTGAAACTTAATTAATTCAGTTAAGATATAGTAATCAATAAGACGCTGAATAGAGAACTGCATTAAATTTAATTTACCCACAAGAACAAAGAGCAAAGGCTTCGGGGAATTGCAGGAATATGTAGGAAGTCTGCTGAATGACAGGAATAGCCCATAGAGGATGTCTTACCGATTAAGCAAACAATCATCATAATTCCTTGGAATGGAGAGGGAAGGGCTGTCATCATTAACTGCGAGATTTCCAGATGTTATCAATACTCCGAAAAGGCGATGGCAGTGAGGGGTAATTTGGGAAGACTGTTTATCATTATGCAGTTTGCAGATAATGAACATTACTGAAAAATATCACCACTTCAAACTATTTTCAGCCAAAATAAATAAGAGATTCCATGGAATGATATTCAAACCTCCCTTAGCCTTCAAGATGTTACAAATAAAAATAGCCTTAAAAGATCCAAAAACAAGCTTGGTCCATAATGTCATATTCATGTTATATAGTATGATATGTGTTGTAACCATAGGTGGAGGAATTGGAAGAGATGGAGGGGACAGATCCCTCACTAGTCATCATAAACATGTCCACAGTAGGTGCCTTAAATTGCTGACTGGATGGAGTAGAAGTAGCATCACTGCTCTATAACCGTGGAGATCCAGGTTCGATCCGGGCCAGAGCACCTCTCCAGTAAGTGTCCTTGGGCTAGACACCTAACCGTATATACTTACCTACCACACAATATCGGCTGTGGAGTCCAATGGTAACGTCTCTACCCTTCAACCATGGAAAAGCAAGTCAAAATCCCATTCAGCACATCCCTCCAATACAACTATGGAGAAGCAACTCTCGACTTTACGAGAAGCGGGTTCAACCTAACCACCAGGTTGCTGATCTACAAGCATGGAAAGACGACTCAATCCCACTCAGAAGACGCCACCAGCGAGTGTCCTTGGGCAAGACACCTAACAATATGGATGTGCCTACCTCACAAAATACTTGTACTTCTCCTAGATTGTAAGTTTGCTTGGGAACAGGGACCCCCTGACTCAGACCATATCATCCGTGTGTGCTATTCCAATGTGTCAACCCCTAGTACACTGATCTTGTAAAGCGCTGTGGGATTCGTTGCACTCTATAAATAAAGGATGATAATAATAATAAATTGATGATTTGCCGTATGGAATTTATGCTTTAGTTTGCCACCCTAGAGTTACTACATTCCACTGATGTCCATGTCATGAAGGTGAAGGATAATAAGTAATAAATCTATAATGCTAGCCTGAAATAGTAGTTTAGTTATATTGCTCCTTTGCATTGCCTTACATCTAGATATTTGTGAATTTTAAACTGATAGGTGTAACTATGTAGATCATATTCAAATATTTTGTTTGTATCTCAATAATATATTTGAATTACTAATTACTATTAATGTAATAAGGGATGAATTGTATTTCTCTTTCTTTGGTAGAAATCTATTGCGTGAGAAAAAATGTTTTTAAATTCCAATTAAATTTAAAAATGGTCTTACAATTCAGACAATGGCCTCAATACCGAGGACATACTTGAAAACGAGAGAAATCTCAATATATCCTTCCTGGTAAAATACTTTATAAATAAATAAATAAATAAATGTAACCCCTTCCTGACCGCTGACATACTATGTACGTCTGTTCGGGAAGTCTCCTGTTCGGGAAGTACGTCAGGGTCTCCTAACCTCCCTCCCTCTTTATACTCACCTCTCTCACTGGGGTCCCGCGATGGTCTGGCAGGCTGGAAGCCTGCCCCGTCTTTTCAAGGGGTCCGGCAGTCGTGATGAAGTCATCACTGTGCGTGATGACGTCATCACCAGGCGCCCCGTGGCGCATACAGGTAAAAATGAGGAAAGGGGAGGGCGGGCTTCTTTGGAGAACACCGAACAGCTGAGGAATGTCAGTGAAATGCCCTGATGTTTAGCAGGTTTAATCAGGCGAATGCCATAGGTTTCAATGTAAACAAAATTCCTGTTTTTACACAATACCTATTAAACTGTTTATTCTTTTAATTTGCAGCAAAAAGTCTATTTATTTAATTTTTTAGGACAGTTTCGGAAAAAAATAGTTTTTCCGATTCTATTTTACATCTTTTTTTTTCTGTAACAGACCTTTTTATTATTTTTCATAGGACCTTATATTTTTGGCCAGTATTTTTTTTTGCAAACAGCATTCAAAAGTTTGAAAGTTTCAATAATTTTTTTGGTAAGTAACATTCTTACTCCGTTCATCGGCTTGTCGGCATTTTCCGGCAACTGTTCGGCAAGTTTTCAGGGGCTTATCGGATAGGATCTGAAAACTTTCGGCGGTCTTGTGGCGTTTTCTTTTTTTTTTCGAATCGGCGGTTTTGCGGCGAATTCTCCTTGCATTTCAGGGACCCTGCGGTGAATGCTGAATTCACCGCAGGGTCAGGGAATTTGATTCCCCAAAGTGTGGAGAACGAAAGAGCACCGAAATTCCGGTTTTTAGCAGGACCATTTTTTTGAAAGTAGGCTCGAATTATTCAACTAAATCAGCCGATATTTTGAACAAAAAATATCACCTGGAAACAACCGATATTTAATTTCCCGAAAAAAAGGCTGATAGAATTAAATCACGCCCATTATCTATACTATAAAAGAGTAAGGGCTGGCGTGTCCGTCGCCAAAACCCTACTGCGCATGCGCGCGCAACCTGCGGCGGTTGGCTGCGCGCGCATCCAACGGCCGCGGCACGCGCACAGCCGGCGTGCGAGAGGGACAAAACAAATCCGATCCATTGGAGAGGCGCACAGCACAGCGCCTCTCCAATGGATCGGATTTGTTTTGTGTATGTCCTCCGTGCCCGGCCTGCATCTCCTCCGTGCCCGGCCTCCATCTCCTCCGTGCCCAGCCTGCCAGCCATATTACCAGTCTGCCATGCATATTACCAGTACGCCATACACAATACCAGTTCCCAGCCATATTACCAGTCTGCCATGCATATTACCAGTCTGCCATGCACAATACCAGTTCCCAGCCATATTACCAGTCTGCCATGCACAATCCCAGTCTGCCATGCATATTACCAGTCTGCCATGCACAATACCAGTTCCCAGCCATATTACCAGTCTGCCATGCATATTACCAGTCTGCCATGCATATTACCAGTCTGCCATGCACAATACCAGTCTGCCATGCATATTACCAGTCTGCAATGCACAATACCAGTCTGCCATGCATATTACCAGTCTGCCATGCACAATACCAGTCTGCCATGCATACTACCAGTCTGCCATGCATACTACCAGTCTGCCATGCCCAATACCAGTCTGCCAGCCATATTATTATTATTATTCTTCTTTATTTATAAAGCGCCAGCATATTCCGCAGCGCTGAATATTACCAGTTCGCCAGCCATATTACCAGTCTGCCATGCACATTACCAGTCTGCCATGCACAATACCAGTTCCCAGCCATATTACCAGTCTGCCATGCACAAAACCAGTCTGCCAGCCATATTACCAGTCTGCCAGCCATATTACCAGTTCGGCAGCCATATTACCAGTTCGGCAGCCATATTACCAGTCCGCCAGCCATATTACCAGTCTGCCATGCACAATACCAGTCTGCCATGCACAATACCAGTTCCCAGCCATATTACCAGTCTGCCATGCACAAAACCAGTCTGCCAGCCATATTACCAGTCTGCCAGCCATATTACCAGTTCAGCAGCCATATTACCAGTTCGCCAGCCATATTACCAGTCTGCCATGCACAATACCAGTCTGCCAGCCATATTACCAGTCTGCCATGCACAATGCCAGTCTGCCAGCCATAATGCCAGTCTGCCATTCATAATACCAGTGTCTCATAATACCAGTGTGCCTAAATACCAGCCTGCCATGCCATGCATACCACGTGCCATTAAATATACGCATAATGTATATGCTACAAATAAAATGCCCGCCCAAGCCCAACACAATCTAAGGGGCCCCATGAGCTTACAATCTAAGGGGCCCCATGAGCTTACAATCTAAGGGGCCACATGAGCTTGCAATCTAAGGGGCCACATGAGCTTACAATCTGAGGGATCCCAAGAGTTTACAATCTGAGGGGTCCCACGAGTTTACAATCTGAGGGTCCGGTTCCTGTGAGCTTACAATCTAAGAGGGAAGAGGAACCTACTCTAATATATAAATTCCTTTGTAATGCGCCGTCAGCTGTGCGCGCACCCATCACAGCTGCTCAGTCGGCCCTCCTATTGCGGATGGGATGGCGATGGACGCGTTACAAACGTATTTATATAGAGAGATACTCTTGGATAGGACATTGAAAAAAACCTATGTGGACGTGAATTCTGACCTGGTGACAACAACAATAGACTGCCCTCTGGGCAGGCTTTCCACCTAGTTTGAAATAATGCAACATAAGGACTATTTTAAATTATTTAAAAATGTAAAGGTTTCTGCTCTCCGTTTTACCTTTGAATAAATGAAAATGTAATTTTCTATGTATATATTTAATACATGTGCCTTTAGGACGGGGACAGACAAGCGTTTTTAAGAGCGGAAGGAACGTCCTTGAGAGTGGACGTTCCTTCCACTCTGACGCCCGTCTGGCCGCCTCGCTGAGCGCAGTTAGTGCATAGGGGAAATTTCACTATTTCCCTATCATAAAAAAAAATAAAAAATCACTATCACTCAATTCTGGTGGCGTGTGGATGGGGTGAGAGACAGCATGCATCCATAAAATCAATCCTAGAGAAGAGCCCTCCACTCATTCAAAGTGCTTGATTGATCGCCGACCTACTGACTGACGACTTTTATGAACTATGTAGAAGAAAGCGGATTGATAGAGAGAAATGGAAAGATATTAACCTCAGAGAGAGAGTGTGTGTGTGTGTGTGTGGGTGTGTGTGTGTGTGTGTGTTGTTTAACTCATTCATCATTCCTACAGATTTACTTACTTTTCTTTACACAGTGATCCGGTATGGGGGCTAAGTTATTTCGTGCTATGTGAAATTCTCTCAACCGTTGCTTTTCCTGGGACAGATGTAACTGATTGCCTAAAAGGTAAGGAGAGATGATACAGTTTTAATACAGCTGGATACATTTGAAAAAAAAAAAAGATAGGAATTTAGCATAATGGAAACAGGTGTATTTTTTTATTCAAGTGCTTTTATTGAGGCATGTAATAACAGATACAATCAAAAGGTATCAGAAATAAACAATGAACGGACAAACGTGTTTTATGTCTTTTTTTTTTAGACAGCCTTTTACTCCAAAACAGCTATTTTTGTGACAAACATTTTCTCGGGATTCCTCCTCTGTTCCTGGCTTTAAGGAAATCCCCCTTAGGGTTCCAGAAATATGTCTTTGTTACGTTACACATCCTGCTGATTCAATGTAGTGCTAACCCGCCCCGCATCCTGCTGCATTTGAACCAGTTTAAAATGTTATTCAATCTTGATATTCATTGCAGAACCTTATTATTACTATTATTATCATCATCAGGGTAACATGGCAGCTATATCCAGGGTCCCCAAACAACCCCTCAACAATGATCAATCTTCTCTTAATACAGCAGCCTCAGCTCCTCCAAAACAAAAAGAAGTGCTACCCTAGTTCCGCAAATAGAGATATTAATTTTCTTAGAATATCAACAACTCACATTTATCAGAGCCCTCAGTGGCTCTAAATGAAACACACAAGGTTTTTCTGGGACAAATCCTCCAAACCAGCCACCAGTTTCAATCCCTTCACTGCCGAGATCGAGATATCTCAGGCTTGAAAGGTACCATCCGTGCCCGATATCGAGATATCTTGATCTGCTGTTTTGCAGCCCAAAAGCAAATTAAATTTGTTTGCTGGAAATGATTTTCGCTTACTTTTGGGCTGCAGAAGGTGCCCCCAAAGTTTTAGCCCTGTGGGCATAATGCCCAAAAAGCTAACACTGTGCAAAGTCGGCTAACTGAATGTCCTGACATCGGACATTCAGCAGCTCGTGGTTTCCTGCAACAGCTGTAATTCAATTTGGCAGTAAATGGCACCATCTACTGGCCAAATATGTTAGTACAGTAAGACATACACTGGGAATATGCCCAAATATTTATTACTGTATAATTAATTAAAAATGAATTTAAAAAAACAACATGGATTCCTGACAGGGTTTTTTTGGAAAATCTTCTTTTCAATATTGTTTTTTGAGAGATTTTTTTTTAGACCAATTGATGGTTATTCTAATAAAGTGATTTTATGGTTCATGTGTGTACCCGCTATAGAAGAATGAGCTAGGACAGCTAGGCTGTAGGCTCCATCCCTTGTATTTGCTGCCTATTTTCTGTTCACCATAGGGTCCCTGAAGTGCACCAAATGGATGCGCCGAATACTGCTGATAAACCCGCTGAACGCATTGGACAAACTGCCGAACACCCCTGAAAAAAATCACCGAACGCATCCAAAAAAACACCGTACACAGCTGATGATCCGCCAAACAGACCACCGAACAGACCGCCAAACATCTCCGATCAGCCACCGAAAATTCTTTTAAAAGGCATTTTAAACACAAATAATGCATGAAAATGTATGAAAATAATAAATAAGGTCCTATGAATAACAATAAAGAGGTTTCCTACAGAATATAAAAAAAACGCAGTTTAAAAAGAATCTAAATCAAAAATTTCACCAAAAAAATCCAGAAAAATGCTTAAAAATTTCTAAAAAATAAATTAATAAAAAGACTTTTTACTACAATTGAAAAGAATAAACGGTTGAATAAAAAATTCATAAAAACAAGTTTTTTCTTTCATTGAATCCTATGGGATTCGCCCGTTTAACCCTTTCACTGCTGAGCCATTTCACGCCTGTGGGCTGAGCTAATTTTTACCGCTTTCGCTCATCATGTTTAAACGCGCTTTGAAGCCATGTTCTATTATACGACCCAGACAAATTATATATCGTTCTTTCCGACAGACTCGGCTGATTCATAATATATCATTATTATATGTATACGTTATGTCCTGTCTGTATATTATAACAAAATAATGCAACAAAATTAGAATTTTCAAATCATCTACAGTGTGTAAAGTGTTTTTTTTCACATTTTATAATGCGAGCCTTTGCGGTTATATTTTCTATGGGGTGCACGTGTTAAAAAAATTTGAAATGGGGACTCGTTACATTTTTTAGGGGGAAATTACGTGATTTTTAGCAAACGCCCCCATAGAAAAAAATCATTAGTGCAGCATCATTGTTCACATTATAATTGAAATGGGAACAATATTGCTGCATTAATAAAAGAAAAAAAAGAAGTTTTTCCATTTTACATAGTCATGTTTGGTATCATTGGAAAAGCCATGCTTTGGCCGTTCCAATGATAGCAAACATTAACCCCTACGGATCGGTAGATAGTAGTTCCAATGAACCCCCTATCTCCACCATAGGTGGCAGCTAGGGGTTAACTCCCGAACTGACGTCATCGCACTATGCGCAATGACACCAGTAGGCAGGGGGAGATCCCGGAAGCTTGGCCGACATCCAAGATGTCGGCCACCTCCGGGAGGGTACCGCGATCCGGTGCCTGTTGGTGCCGAATCGCAATCCAGCCCCCAATGGGTTAAAGGCAGCCACTGCTTGGAAGGGCAGACTGTGCCCTTCCAAGCGGTACCTGCCTTTTTGCAAAGGACCCCCCCTCCCCTTCAGGCACCTTCCCCGCACTGGCGCGGGGGGTCCCTGTAATAGATGTCATCGCACTGGCGCAATAACGTCTATCGTGCCTTCCTGGGTCCCAGAAGCTGGGCTGACATCCGAGATATCAACCTGCACCGGAGGGCCGCAGTGATCGGCCGGAATCCCAGCCGATTGCGGCTGCAAAGGGAGGATGCGCTGAGAGCGTCCTCCGCATAGAAGGGGTTAAACATGTCGAAAGAAAGAACAGAAAAACTGGGCATTTCGCCAACCTTTCCCTGCTATCCGGCGTTCTCCGAATAGATTAACCATTAGTTCTCTATGAGGAGGTTCACTGCCGCCAAGTTGCACTGTATGTCGCTGGCAATTCGCCAATTCGGTGGCAAATTCGGTTCTCTTTGAATAACCCCTATAGTTGTTTGCACCAGCCTTTTGTATGTTTAACAGTTAAACACAAAATGATAAATGATAATAGTGTCACTGAAAATAATTTAATACAAAAGATATAATTTAGCCATACCCCAGTATTGACTGGTTTTGATCTGGTGCAGAAGTGCTGTCATGTTGTTTTGTATCGGTTTCTGCTTGTATCTCTCTACTTCAATGGAAACCAGCAGTGCATATGGTGACGTCTGCTATGTGAAGAAGGTGATGGGACAAAGGAAGAAAACTATTTGTCCATAGTTCTTATTTCTTTTTTTGGGCTTACCTGCATATGTATATTCCATCCGAGGAAGATGAGGAGGAAAACGTTTTCCCAAGTGATTGTTTTTTCTCAGTAAACTATTGTCCATAACAATTTTGTCTGGCTGAGGTGATGTCCATGCATTATGAGGCAGGATTTGGTTGGCAGCTAGGTTCCAAGGATTGTCTTGCAGAGTTTGGCAGCTAATTCTGTTGTCAAATAAATCGTGCTCGCTTTTGCTCTTCTGAGAACGGTGTGCAAAATAAAAAGCATTGCTCTGCGGGGCATTCGATATACTTTGCGATGATGTTAAAAAAGTGTGGCCAAGCGTGATCGGGGGGAGACTTTGAGCTCTGATTGGCGGAAGACCTTTGCAGTTCTGCTTGTTTTCAGGTAGCAGATACTTCTGTGACTCCACCGTCCTTTTCTTGCAGTTGAGCGAAGTCACTTTCTCATCCGCTGGGTCTTTACAGTTTGTGTCCAGAATGCAGTCGAAAGTGGTGATGATGTCATCAACCTCTGAGGTCTCTTCTTTGTACCTGAGTTTGTCTTTGTGATGTGCTTTCTTATCGGCTTTCTTTTTCTTGCATGAAAAAATCTGGTTCAGCACAGTAAGACGTCCTTCTTTTCTCATGGCTTTACTGCCCGGTGATGTCAATGGCTGGAATGGCTCTGGCCTGCTGGAAATTAAAGGATATTTCAGTGAAAAATTGTCTGAGTTTTTATCCTAAAATGCTATTAAAAAAGACTTGACTCAGGAGACTATTTCATCTCATTATGGGGGTTATTTAGAGAGCGCCGAAATGTCGGCGACATTTCGGTGCTCTCTCCTTCCTGCACTTTGGGGAATCAAATTCCCCGACCCGGCAGTGAATTCAGCATTCATCGCAGGGTCCCCGGAGTGCAGGGAAAACCCGCCACAAACCCACCGAAAGCCTGCCGGAACTGGCGCAAAAGACACGCCGAACATGTCGGAAAAAGCTGACGAGCCGCCAGCGGCGTAGCGTGGGTTGTCGGTGCCCGGGGCAAGGCAAGAATTGCGCACCCCCCCAACCTGTGGGCATGGTAACACACCCTGATTCCCTTCTACCAGTACAGTATTGACCCCGTTACCTCACAAGGACATCTATTCTATATTAACAAAATACTGATATAATAAACACACATGCCCCCATGCAACGCCACTGCTACCACCCTGTCCCAGTATACCCTAGCATAGTTCCACTCTCAAATTATACCCAGTCAGTCACCCTCTCACAGTACCCCCAGTCAGTCAGTCACCCTCTCACAGTACCCCCAGTCAGTCAGTCACCCTCTCACAGTACCCCCAGTCAGTCAGTCACCCTCTCACAGTACCCCCAGTCAGTCAGTCACCCTCTCACAGTACCCCCAGTCAGTCAGTCACCCTCTCACAGTACAGTCAGTTTCTTTCCTTTCTCTTTCTTTCTTTCTTTCTTTCTTTCTTTCTTTCTTTCTTTCTTTCTTTCTTTCTTTCTTTCTTTCTTTCTTTCTTTCTTTCTTCCCCCACATTCTCCCAGGACCCCCAGTCACTCTCTCTCCCAGTACCCCCCAGTCACTCTCTCTCCAAGTAACCCCAGTCACTCTCTCTCTCCCAGTACCCCCCAGTCACTCTCTCCCAGTACCCCTGAGTCACTCTCTCCCAGTACCCCTGAGTCACTCTCTCGCTTCAAGTACCTCCAGTCACCCTCTCCCTGTAGCCCTCACTGTGTGTGTTAGTTATGCTTCTCTGGTGGCCCGGGGGGGGGGAGTGCTGTTAGGGGGCTTAGTGGAGACCGGATTTTAAATGTGCTACAGGGCAGGCGCCTCCCTCCCTACTTCCTGTTAAGTGGCTGCAGGGCTGCCAGCGGCGGGGGACTGGCACAGGGCTTCAAGGGGGGCTGACAAGCGTGGTACAGGGTGTTGTGTCAGATGACAGTCTTCTGTCGGATGATGCTACGCTGCTTCACGTGACTCATGTCAGCGTTAAGAAGGAGTCAAGACAGGACCAGAATTTTCTCTCCTGGTCCTCCCTTCTGGACGCTGAGTGCTAAGTCACTGCAACACTGGTGGCTGCCCATGCAAGGGCCTCTCACAGACACCAGTGTCTGTGAGCAGACCCCTTGCTGATCCCTGCTGGAAAATATTAGTGTTTAAAATTTCTTTTGAAATTTTGCACCCCTATGAAAATTGCGCCTGGGGCGACCGCCCCCGAGGCCCCCCCCCACGCTACGCCACTGCGAGCTGCTGATAACAAATGGGGTAAAAAAAAGAAAACAGAAAACAATACGCTTGAAAGCTTGAAAATTGAAACGCTGTTTGCAAAAAAACTACTGAACGAAAATGCCAGGAATTCACATATAAGATCCAATGAATGATAATAAAAGGTCTGTTACAGAAAAAAGAAAAAACACTTTAAAAAAAGGGAGAAAAAATTTGTCGAAAATATCCCGAAAAATGCCTAAAAGATCCTAAAAAAATTAATCAATAAATAAAGGGACTTTTTACTGCAGATTAAAATAATAGACAGTTTATTAGATATTGACTAAAAATGGGAATATTTTTAACATTGAACCCTATGGGATTCGCCTGAACAAACCTGATGAATGAAACCACTGAACAGCAGGGCACTTAGACAACTTTTCACTGCTGTTCTGTGTTCTCTGAATAGACGAAGCATTGCTTCTCTATGGGGGATTTCACTGCCTGATTTCAAAATTTGGCGAACTGCTTGCTCTCTGAATAGCCGAATGGCCACGAAATGTCACCGTATGGGGAAATTCACTGTTCGGTGACATTTCGGGGCCAGATCGTCTCTCTCTCTCTGGATAACCCTTTATGTGTCTCTGTATCGATTCCTAACTTGCTGTAATAGATATTAATTATTGCAATGATGATATGAACATGGTATTGCATTTTCCACCCCTTCCCTGATCATTTATTATCCATTTCATACTCCCCCACTTCATCCCATCTTTGCTTTTTACACATGATCACTGTTACTGTTACTATTGATTAACATGTTGTGTTTAAATATTTATTGAAAAATCGTATTACCTAAATCTTTTCAAGAGTTATAAAATAGAAGAAAAAAAATGTAAACATCATTTTGATTGAAAACCCAGTGACGGTGAGATTCCAGGTCTTCCCATCCCATCCCATCACTGTCAGCACATATATGCAGGATTCATGATGTTACCAACGCATTTCACCCAGTTCATCGTCAAAAGTTCATTATCCATTTAGCACTGAAGAAAGCTTTACCAAGCTGTCTGTTATGATTGTGAGTAGCCTGCTTAATAATACAAGCTAGGACAGAATGCAAAGTTGTAGGCTGAAGACAAGGGGCGACATAACAAAAAACATTGTTAAGGCCTTGAGCCATGGTTTTTAGACAGAACAATCTAAAAATGAACAGTAAAATATATTTAAGAGAGTGGTAGGCTACTTGTTAATGTTCTAAAAAAATGTAGTTGGCTGACAAAGCTGTAAATAAGAGGACGCCTCTTGTGCTAGAGGTTCGCCCACTGGACATTGCGTCCATTATGTCTTAAAACTGATTGACTGGGCTGCAAGGAACAAGGCTTCTTTGGGTGGATTGAGGTCATGCAATCTACCTGGGGCCTATAAAAGTTCAAGGGGTGTCTGTTGTTGTGGTATTACCTGTTCTCCTGTGAAAGTAATTTGATGCAGGTTGTGTGCCCGCAGTACATGGCATAGGTCAGAGGGGTATTCTCGTTGATATCCCTAGGGTTAATATCTACGCTGAGCTTCAAGAGTGTCTGAACACAATCGGATTTTCCTGCCGCTGCAGCCCAGTGCAAAGGAGTCCTGTAAAACATTTTAAGGACATCAAAATCTCATGAAGAAAACGGTTTCTGGACACAGATCAAGCACGTATATTTTATTTTACAAGCGCAAATAATGTCTCCAATGTTAGAAAAGGTTTGTTACAGTAAAACATGACGGGCCCTATTACATTCTACGCTCATACGTTTGCGCCGGCGCAAAAATGCATTAAGGCGAGGGGCAAAACACTTTGCGCAGAACGTCGTATTACAATCTCAGCGCAACGAACGCGCGTATACGTCTACCGCGGGTGAACCTGCGCGAACGCTGCGCGAGCTTACTGTACTTTGCGCGTCCTATACTTAACACTGTGAGCGCAAATGCGTTTGTGCGCTGGTATGCGGATGGTATTACAATCTATATGCAGTTTGTAATTACAATCTATTACAATCTATGCACAGCCTTTGCGCGCATAATTTTAGCAACTCCTACAAGCTGGTGTTAAAGGCAAATTCTATCAACCTGGCTGAAACCAAATACACCAGCCCAAAAAAAATACGCAGCAAAGTATAGTTACACATTCTACACATACCAAACCAATAAATTTGATAAGTTGTGTGTGTTTTTTTTATTGATGCAGCATATATGCGCAGACTGACTTTGACAGGTGCAAAAACTTAACGTGAGACAATTGTGGTTCTTATTTCTGATTGGCTGAATCACGTGAAAAAACAGCCCGCACACCGATTTCTGCACGCAACGTTGCTGCGTGCGCATTTTTGCGCGTCCTTTTACGCGCATTGTTTTTTGACGGATGAAAAAATGCGCGAGGATTGTAATACCAGCATTGATTTACGCGCGTTAACGTTTAAAGCTTTGCGCAAAAATTCACGCGTTTACCGTGCATTTTTGCGTGAAGAATGTAATAGGGCCCGAAGTTTATTATCTGTAGCCAAGCAATCTGTAAACTAAACCCTGCATTCCATTCAGGTTCACAGCAATATGAAGTGGCTAGTGGTAAACGTATAACCTGGACCAAAAGCACAGATCAATATACTATTTATTTGAAATGAAAAAATTAATAAAACAAGTATTCAAAATGACAAGGACAATGATAAGTGTTTCCTCTACTTTGTTTTCTTTTCATTTGTCCAATTCTGTTTCTGTCACATTTCCAGCCCTCTCCCCTGTAGGTGATATGATCCGGTTCAGGTCTTGGTCCCTGTTTCCATTCCTGGGTTCCAGCCCAGAGTTTCTTGTTTGCAGTCAGCTCACTCACTTGTCTCATGTTCTGATCCACTCCCCATTTAAGAGCACTGCTCCCATAATGCATTGCTCCATGATTTTTGTGTCATTCATTATCTTGCTATTTTAGTGTTGCTCTGTATTTCCTGTTTCATGCAAGTTCCTTTTCTGTTTGTATATGTTGTTCTAGTATATTTTTGGTTCTGTTTCCCTCTGTTTTGTAACTCCTGTCGCCGTGTTCTCTGTTTATTTTGGTTATTCCGCTTATGCTAGTTCTTGTGTGGTTCAGTTTGTGTTTTTTCCCTCGCTGTGCTTTTGTTTTCTGGTTTATTATTTTATCTCCTGATCTTCTGTGTATGACCCTTGCTTGTTCTGGTGTTCTGATCTCTGGCAATTCCGACTACCCGCTCTGGCATACAATCCCTGGCTGTTATTTGACCACGAGTTTGTACTGACTCCCTTCTGTATGATTCATAGCATATACTGCTTTTATCCTGAGACTCTGCACGACCCTATGGTATTTTCTATTAGCTCAGATCTGATTACTATAAAAACCAGCCTGTCAGTGTTGGGGTTCCTTGTGGTTGTGCCGTGCAGGAGTCTCTACCAAGCCCTGTGGTGTTCTCACTTTCTTTCATTATATGTGTTGCCTGAGTGGTAGTCTCTGCACTTTAGGCATTTAACCCTGAACATGGGCCCTACCATGGCTCGTGCCGAGTGCCACCATGATTATATATGTCTTATCCACTTTTAAATCAAATGAAAAGTTGACTACATAAAATATATTCACACAGACTAAATCTATTTCCTTTACAAGCTAATAGTTAAAGTTTTGGTTTGAATTTGGAAATATCGGAATCCAAATATTCCAAATTCGGAAATATTTTGGATTCAGAAAATTCCAATTTGGATCAATCCAATTTCGAATTGATTTTTGAACATTCAGAGACAAGCATATTTCCCCCTATACCCCTTCTATACTCCAAGTACCCTCTATAACCTCTTTTTACTTCCTATATATCAGAAGTTACAGTTATGGTTAGATTTAGGAATATTGTTAATGTCTACATTTTGATTACGATTACATTTAGGGAAACTTTTAGGGCTCAGGTTAGGATTAGGGATAGGGCTGGGTTTAGGGTTGGTGTTAGGGGTGGGAGCAGGGTTAGGCTTACCTTTATGGTAAGGATTAGGTTTAATGTTAGGGTTGCTATTTCTTTTTAAATTTACGATTAGGGATAGGCCTTCTTTTAAGGTTAGAGTTGCTGTTACTGCTTGTTTTTCTACGATTAGGGTTACTTCATCAGCTTGTTTTACGATTAGGGTTAGGGATTTTGCATTGCACAGTGAGTGCCATCAGAATGATTTTAAATTTTACAATTATATCGGGATTGTATTGGGATTGATTCAGAAAGTTTATATTGCATCGATTCAGTTTGAGGGCTTGGTGTTTTGGAATTAGTATACATCTGAGTTCCCGAAATTGCTGTTATTCACCCAGATTTGTTTTCGGTCCAAACAGAATCGCACATGCCTACTAATAAGAATCTGTGCTGGATGTGGAGAAATACCCAGGACGTACTTGTAAACGAGAGCAATCTCAATGTATCCTTGCAGGTAAAATACTTCTATACTATAATAGAGTAAGGCTTGGCGTGTCTGTCGCCAAGCCTTACTCTGCGCATGCAACCAGCAGCGGTTGGTTGCGCGCGCATGCAACCGCCACGGCACGAGCCGGCTGCCGGCTCGCCACTGCGGTTACAAGATGCACACAGCAGCCGGGTAGAGGCTGCGCTCGCAGCCTCTACCCGGCTGCCGCGCGCATCCAACCCCCGAGCGGCGAAGGGAAAGGTCCCTCCGCCGCTCGGGGGTTGGATGCGCGCGGCAGCCGGGTAGAGGCTGCGCTCGCAGCCTCTACCCGGCTGCCGAGCGCATCCAACCTCCGAGCGGCGCCGGGGAAGTGAAAGTTTCCCCACTTCCGCTCTTTGAAGGACCCAAGCCCGGTCACGTGACCGCGGCTTGGGTCCTTCAACGAGCGGAAGCGGGAAACTTTCACTTCCCCGGCGCCGCTCGGAAAGGTAAGTATGGGGCGGCTGTCCGAATGCCAATAGAGCATTCGGACAGCCGCCCCATGTCTGAGCTGGGGCATATATCCATGAGTGCTGGGGGGCATATCCACGAGCTGGGGCAGTATCCATGAGCTGGGGGGGCAATATCCATGAGCTGGAGGGGCAATATCCATGAGCTGGGGGGCAGTATCCATGAGCTGGGGGGCAGTATCCATAAGCTGGGGGGCAGTATCCATGAGCTGGGGGGCAGTATCCATGAGCTGGGCCATATATCCATGAGCTGGGGGGGCAATATCCATGAGCTGGGGGGCAGTATCCATGAGCTGGGGGGCAGTATCCATAAGCTGGGGGGCAGTATCCATGAGCTGGGGGGCAGTATCCATGAGCTGGGGGGGCAATATCCATGAGCTGGGGGGGCAGTATCCAGGAGCTGGGGGGCAGTATCCAGGAGCTGGGGGGCAGTATCCATGAGCTGGGGGCAGTATCCAGGAGCTGGGGGGCAGTATCCAGGAGCTGGGGGGGCAATATTGGGGAGCTGGGGCAATATCCACGTGCTGGGGCAGTATATCCACGAGCTGAGGCAATATCCACGAGCTGGGGCAATATCCACGAGCTGGGGCAGTATCCACGAGCTGGGGCAATATCCACGAGCTGGGGCAGTATCCACGAGCTGGGGCAGTATCCACGAGCTGGGCCATATATCCATGAGCTGGGGCAGTATATCCACAATAGACTGCCCTCTGGGCAGGCTTTCCACCTTGTTATAAATAAATAGATATGAAGAAGCCACATATTCCACAAGACTCCATTGAGAGAGTTTTCACCTTGTCATTGTTTTCCCAAAATAATGCATTGGATAGGGTTCAAAATCAGGATGTTTAAGGGGTTATTCACAGAGAGCCGACCTGGCCCTGAAATTGCACTGAACAGTGAATTTCCCCATACGTTGCAATTTTGGGGCCATTCGACTATTCAAAAAGCGGGCAGTTCACCAAATTTTGTCGAATTGCCAGCGAAATACAGTGCCTTTCTGACAGCAGTGAATTCCCCACAGAGAAGCAATGGTTTTCAGAGAACTCCGAACAGCAGTGAAATGTCAATGAAGTGCCCTGCTGTTCGGTGGTTTCATTCGGCAGGTTTAATCAGGCGAATCCCATAGGTTTCAATGTAAAAAATATTCCTGTTTTTTACTAAATATCTATTAAACCGTTTATTCTTTTAATCTGCAGCAAAAATTACATATTTTTTTAGGATGTTTTCGCATTTTTTGACAAATCGTTTTTTTCAAATACGGTACCTTTTTTGTTTTCTGTAACAGACCTTTTTATTATCAGTCACAGGACCTTATATGTTAATTCCAGCCATTTTTGTTCAGTAGTTTTTTTTCAAACAGCGTTTCAAATTTGACACTTTCAATCGTTGTTGTTTTTTTTTTTTTAACCCCATTCATTGGCTTGCTGGCTTTGTCCGGCAGCTGGTCGACGCTCTGTTCGTGTTTATTCGGCTGGTTTTTTTTGCATTTATATCGGTGGTTTTACGTCAGTTTTTCAGATGCGGTCAGCATCTTCACTTCGGGGACCCTGCGGTGAATGCTGGATTCACCGCAGGGTCAGGGAAATTGATTCCCTGAAGTGCGGGGAACGAGAGAGCACCAAAATTCCATTGGAATTTCAGCGCTCTGTGAATAACCCTGTTAGTATGAAGAATCTTTGGATGAACATACTTTTTAAAAATACAACATTTGTTGTGGAGACTAGAGAAGACATTTCACATTTATTAACAGACAAATGTGGGAAGATGAGGCACGTACATGACTAATACTGCTGACAAAGTGGAATTCACATTATACAAGAGGAAATAATTTAGGAATAATATTAATCATGATGAAGTATTAACCTGGGAAGGTACATTTTACTATCAATACTTTTCATGCATATTCTGTTTTTCTGTCTGAAGTTTCTAGGACACGTAAACTAATTGCTTGGAAACCCCAAGAGGATCCTGTGAAATTAATTGATGGTTTTCTCTGACAGGATGCTAATTTGACATATTGGCGCATGCATAGGACTTTGCTCTCCATGCTGAGCAACGGTGAGATCAAATGAAGCCCAAATGTAAGTGGTCTCTGTGTTCTGTTATTCCAGCAAGGATCAAAGCATTGCTTCTGATTTATCAGTGTAACACGGATATCGGCGTGCAGGGGAGGATGGGTCTCTGGACGACAGACATCTCACCCAAGCTACCTCATTTTATGGAGAATTTATACATCTATTTCTATAATGTGAATTTCCAAGTTACAAAAAATTTAAATATAATCTAAAAATCTAAATGACATTCAGTTTTACTTGAAGGAATTGATTTAGACTATATGCACAGACCTGTATAATTAACAAAAATAATCAGAAAGTCTTATGATAAAAAGAAATGAAAATAGTAATTTATATATACTTTTAAGGTTTTTTTTTTCTCTGTGTACAATTCGGTTATTGAGATTTCTCCTAATATTTTCTTTGCTTTCTTAAACAAATATGAACATAATTACAATTAATTCCTATTCAAAATAGCAAATTAAAAAAGGGCATGGAATCATAAACAGACATTTCATTACAAAATACATTTCAAGGTATACCTATCATCCACGTCAAGAGCCTGCAGGTTGCACTCCGGGACCCTGGCCAGCTCACAGATAATGTCACTGTAACCTGCCGCAGCTGCGATGTGCATGCACGTCTTCCCATTCTCGTCATCATAGTTGATTGTGGACTGACCCTGCTGATGATCCAGAATGATTGAACAAAGAACTCTGTTCCCACTCTGAAAGTATAAAAGTATAGCACACAAACAGTAATGGCTAAGATGCATATATTTTGTACAATGGAAAAATCACAGGAAAATTTACTATATATATATATTAAATAGGGCTGGTACTGATTAAAAATTTTGTGTTTGATTAATCAAATTTGTTTAATCGATTAATTTTGATTAATTAAAATGCACATACAGATCCAACTACTTTTAACTGATCTGCTTGGGTTTTGGGTCTTGGCCATGGGTCTGGGCCCTCGGTCTTGGGTCTTGGGTCTGGGCCCTGGGTCTTGGGCCCTTGGGTCTGTGCCCTGGCCCTCGGGTTCTGGGTCTTGTCTGGGGCCTGGTGTGTGCCTGGGGACTGAGCCCTGTTGGGGTTTGGCTGGATCCGAGGCTGGACTGAGACAGGCAGCACCGCTCCTCCGCTGCCTTCTCGTCTGCCGTCTTCTTCCTGCGCTAGTTGCTGTGTGTGACGCGTGCGTGACACACGTCGCACACGTGACTGGAGGCCGCCCAGGGCCCCAGGAAGCCGGTACAGCTCCGGATTCGGACTCCTAGAGTCCGATAACGGAGCTGATGGGCCCCACTGATCAAAATGAATTTAATCGATCAAAACTTTTAAACTTTAATTTATACATGGGCCCTGGGGGTTATTAATACATACTGGGGGTTATTAATTTATACATGGGCCCCGGGGGTTATTAATACATACTTGGGGTTATTAATTTATACATGGGCCCCGGGGGTTATTAATTCATACTGTGGTTTTTAATTTATACATGGGGGGCCCTGGGGGTTATTAATTTATACTGGGGGTTATTAATTCATACTGGGGGGCCCTGGGGGTTATTAATTTATACATGGGTGGCCTGACTGAGAGTTATTATTAATTTATACATGAGGCCCTGGTGGGTTATTAATTCATACATGTATACAATATTATTTATGGGGGGACCTGAGGATTATTATATATGGGGGATTTGAAGTATTATATATGGGGGGCCTGGAGGGGTTATTATATATATATGGGGAGAAGAAATGTATTCATTATAAATAAATGGCATGACTGCATTAAGCTCTCGAACAGGGTCCTCTCCCCTGCTGTTCTGTGTATTTTGTGTATGTTCTGTCTCTCACATTTTACAGTGCTACAGAACTTGCTGGCGCTTTAGAAATGCTTGTAACTGTAAATAATTTAATTATGTTTTTTATATTAATGACATGGCGATTGCCTGCCTTACGTGAACTTATGTGAAGAGTTGGGTCATGGATGGAGTCTGGGGGGGCCCTTGCCTTATTTGGTCCGGGGGCCCTGAGTCTTGTCAGTCCGTCTCTGGTGGCAGAGCTTCTCTGTGCGCTTGGGCAACAGATGTCATGATGTTCCATCCTGTATCCGAATCTCACTCTACCTTTGTACCCTCACCCTCATTGGCACCCTTGCTTAAACTATACATGGCCTCTGTGCCTGTTGGAGAAGTGTGGATGCTGGCCTCCTGCCAAGAGATTGTGGACCAATTTGGCAAAGCCAGTTCTCAAGGACAATGGTCACAAGTGGACACCTAAGGGTTAACAAGTTAAATGTATTTCTTTCTTGAAACTGTTTGTATTTTAGGAGTTCGATACAATGTAGACTTATTGTCCTTGATATCTGTATGTCCTTGGATTAATCTGATGCTCTCTGCTTGCTAATCCCATCTAGAGTGTACTAATTAGGTTTCCGTGTCTCCTGAAGGAATTCAACTCCCCCTCATGTCGACAATGTATTCTGTTGATTTTGTCCTGTTACCCCCCTCTCTGTTGCAGATATAACTGAAACAATTTTCCACTAAAGCTTATATTCACTCCCTGCATTAAATTGTGTGTCTGATGTTTGGGAAAGATACATAGAAATATACAGCACTCCCTCAAGTTCTGGCTGAGGATTGTGAGAAGGAAAGCTGCTGTGGATCAGCTTGGCCGGAGAGAAGGAACAGACGCTGTAACAGGTTCGTGTCTGGTCTACAAGCTGGAGACCAGTAAACCCTTTGCTGTTACACATGCTATGCTTAATTATTCAGAAACACATCGCAATAAGAAGTGCTAAATAAACAACAAATGGAATTCATAAACAAAGCTACATTCTGGCAAAGACAAATTTATACAATGGTTCTCAGTTCTATAATACGTTAGAGAGAGGAATAAACATGTCATACTTTCGACCCAACGATTTCTTTTCACATAGTACAGAGCTACCAACCCATAGTTTAGTATTACAGGAATCAAGCAGGATTAAGATCGGGACTGATGGAGCTGCAGCTCCAGGGCCATGGCAGGCAGACAGGTACTGGGCCACCCACTCCCACTCTTTTCCTTCTCAGTGTGAGTGAAATAGACAAACTGGAGATGGTTAACTACCCTGACTCCTTTCCCTGTGTACAGCCCATATGTACAGCAGTTCTGCATGGAGGGCAGGACAGAGGAAGGTACAGATAAAGGCTAAGAAGTAGAGATATCAAATGTGGGCAAGATGGGGACAAACTGAAGCTAAATTGTGCTAACTGAAATGAAATGAGGGCATTCTCAGTGAAATGGGGGCAAACTGAAAAGGTATGTGGGCATGTTCAAATGAAATGGGGCACAGAGGTATGTGGGTGAGCTATGTTTAGATTTATTTACCAGACTGTAGGCAATATAGGTTACTGCGCTCTGCTACACCTGGGTTTGTAGCCTAATGGGATCCGTCATTTCCTCAGACCAGACAGAAGAATAGTAGATACAAAGCACCAGGATTTTGAGTGAAGAATGAGACTTGACACAGATACTTTTGTAGGGTCAAAAAGTTTCCTCACTATTAACTCTACCATGTTCCTGGATTTTGCCTCAGTGTAAAATTCTGCAACTAAAGTGTTTCCCCATTATCCCACTTTGGGCTGTGCTAATCTACAAAGGGTTTGCAAGTATTATCTGCCATTGAGCTTCAACCCGGTAAGAGCCTTCTGCACTCTTGACGTCTGTACCTGTCTGTCCAGGTATATATACCTATTTGCCTGAATATATTATTATTATTATTGTCATCATTTATATTGCACCAACAGTTTCCGCAGCGCTTTACAATAACCAAAGGGAACAAGATACAGATAAACAGACTTAAATGTATCTGCTCATTCTGTTTGTTTCTCCTGGAACTTTCACACATATAACACTTTCTAGCTGTATTTCGGCGCAAGTCCCTATGGCCATTTAGAATGAACATATTGTCCTTCAGATTTTGTTTAGTTATGTTGCCATGTACTCTATAAAACATCCTGTGGGGAAAATTGTAAAATACTGTAATGTCAGTCCCCCATGGATTACAAACATCTTCCAGCAAACTCTTCAGGGTATGACTAGAAACTATGAATTGAACAAATACAGTGACATTCAGAGGACAAACATTGAAATCCCTGTAAAGTACATAATGTAACATTTGTGAAAGTGACAGATGTTCAATCACAGATGTAAAACAAGTTGTTGTTGAATTCAAATTATGGATGTACTGATTATATTCCTCTTATTACTCATACATGTATCCAAAAATAAATAAGGAACAAAACAAAAAGGCAAGCAGCAATGAATTATAAAACCAGGGTAAGTGGCACTTACACAAAATATGCGCACTTTGGGAATCAAAATATATGCACGTTTACAAAGACCTGAGCTCAATTTAAATTTTATTAGGTGGTTATTTAAAAAAAAAAAAAAATCATCATCTGTCCAATATTTTTTTTTTTATCGAAATATCAGCTGAATATTTTAGACACAAGTCAATATTCGAAAAATGCCTCTGGTCCAAAAATAAGTTGACCGGTAAAGCGACTGAAAACGCTTATTGTCAGGCAGCATCATACAGATTTGTGCCTTTAAACATTTCTTAGAAAATTCCAATTTTTAAAACAGATTTCAGTCTTATTCCCGCTATTTCCCTGTCTGAAAATCCATTCATCAAACGCCATTAACAGGTCTATTCAAAGAAAGGTGAAACTCAGGAGAATGACTGGAGAAGTGAAATTTCTTGGTCAAAATATCCAAACCAGAAAAATTCTCCCATTTATCTCACTTTCCAAATCGGCTATATGGTCTAGATTATTCTCTTCTCCTGCCAGTTCTCCTGGTTTTCACCTTTCCCTGAATAACCCTGTTAGCATTTAAAATGTTTTCGGATACTGGCATGTCAATATTTCCATTGAAAAGTATAGCTGTGACAGCTGTTACTCCATCAGGATTTGGATTGGGAATTCGAAATTCTGGTAAACCCTGCCAGGCCAAATTGAATTATTCCAAAACCAACCTACGGTGCTGTCTCCATATTCTGAAAGCCTGTTCCTCAGCTAAGCTTGAAACCTGCCACCTAGACCATCATATGGCTTACTCATGTCATTAATAACGTAACTCTTAGGAGTTAGGACACCTTCAAATTCTGAATTACATAGTGTGAATAGTTTTTTATAGAAAGTTATTTGATATACATCAATCAATTTATTTTTTCTGTGATAATTTTAAATATGGACCCCTTTCACTGTATCGGTATTCTCAAAGTTGTCCCTAACACAACATTAATGTGTTCTACAATACATTTGATGTGCTTTCAACAAGTGGAATATAGTGTATTTAATTTTTTTCATAGTCATGATTTCAATGGGCACATTTTGTTGCACTGTACCTGCACGGCCCAGTGAAGAGCTGTCTTAAAGTCTTTGTCCACCAGAGTCGGATCGGTTCCTTTTTGTAGCAAGCTCTGTGCGTGCTGCGGACGGTTATGGAAAGCGGCCCAGTGAAGTGAGGTCATTCCCTGTCACAAAAGCCGAGGAAAATGAGTTTAGAGACTTAAGGTGTTATTCAGTCCATTTCCTGTATTGCAATTATAGTAGAGACCAGTTATCCAGAAGAGGAAAAATGTGACAACGGCAAGTGATGTTGCTGCAAACATCACTGAACAGAAGTACCACCGTTATTGTGCCATAAAATCGATAAACTGAGGCTATTGTCCATTTAGCATTGTCTCACTCTTATGTACCCTTCAAATCCCTTTACTGTCAATTTATGAATAATACTTTGCAATATAAAGCACATTGGACCCTATTCCACTCTTGCAATTTAGATTTTGGCTGGAGTCGATATACAGATTGGCTCCAGTTGATATACTAACTTCTAGAGTTGTTAGTCTTACTTTGTTTTTGGCACAGTCATTGTGGCTCCTTACTGTTGCCACATATCATGCCAGGAGACACGTAGGCGACACTGTAAAACCTGTGCTGGAGCTGGTGCTGCTGCTACCTG
Source organism: Leptobrachium leishanense (assembly GCA_009667805.1). Taxonomy (NCBI): domain Eukaryota; kingdom Metazoa; phylum Chordata; class Amphibia; order Anura; family Megophryidae; genus Leptobrachium; species Leptobrachium leishanense. The sequence goes on along the minus strand of CM019063.1, from coordinate 20,199,319 downwards.
AACCTTGGCTTCTATTCCATTTCCATGTCCTGCTCCACTCCAGGTTTCCCAGTTTCCATCCCTGGTGTTACCAGTTTCCATCCCTGGTGTTACTATCTACTACAGATAAGCCAGGTGCACCTACTTAGTACGTCAGCCTTCCTTTAGAAGGGAGTCATGCCCTCAGGACATTTCTTCAGCATTAGAAACATAGAAAAATGTTGGCAGATAAGAACCTTTCGGCCCATCTAGTCTGCCCAATTACATGGATACTTTACCTGGATTTATCTTTTGTTTAGGATAGCATTGTGTGTGAGCCGTCACCATCACAGGTGTACTCCTAGAAGCTACTCTCCCAACCAGTCAATGATCTTACCCTCCAGCCAGTGATTCCTATCCTCTGCTCCCTTGACCATGTGCCAGCCATCCACTCCTGCCAGTGGCCTGCCTGTGTCCAGCCTTATTCCTGTCCTGTCCGCCTGCTTGTGTCCAGCTCTGTGCATCAGTCTCCCCTGTGCCTCAGTCTCACCCCAGTCTTCCCTATGCCTCAGTTTTGCCCCGGGTTCCCCCTGTACCTCAGCCTCACCCCGATCTCCCTTGTGCCTCAGTCTTGCCCCGGGCTCCACTTTCTCTCAGTCTCATCCCAGTCTCCCCGGTGTCTCCTTTACCCTCTCATCTATATATAATTCTATGTTCCTCTATTTCCTTTGTTTATATCTGCTTCTCCCTCCTTAGCATTACTCCTGCCATACATCTTATTTACTTGCTCTGCTATGTATTATTTACTCCAATAAACCCGTATTCCTACTCTGATACCTGCGTCCACCTTGTATTGCTCCAATTTAGGCTCAAACCCCCTATACACCGTCACAACTGTAAATTAACAGACCCTATGCTACTGTATGTATACATTGTACAGGAGCCGTTAATTTGTGCCTATGTCAAGAAAATTTAGCTATTCCCAGGTAGAACATTTCCTTCTTTAAAGCCAGTATTTCTTGAAGAAATACTGACTGCCAGAAAGTGGTGTTAAGTGCTTTTTCAAAATCACTTAACACAAAATGAATAGCTTGAAAAATCACTTACCTCTGATCCCACACTGGAGATGGTGGTGCAATCCACCTCGTTGTAGGCAGCAGGAGATTGGGAACAAAGAGTTCTCCCTCTGTGCTTATTCCGTGGCTCCTACGCAATCCCACTGGAGTGATTTGCACAATGCTCGTGGCAGGGACGTGCTAGGCTCTATGGAATCCTATGGACTCCAGGAGTCACCACCAGTGGCGGCACACACCACCACTGCTGGTATCTGTCTGTGCCTCCATACTATTCCTCAGTCAGTTGCTAATACAGGGCTGGGTCGGAATAGTATGGTTAATGGGAGCCGATAAGGGAAATAGGCTCACTCCAATTTTTTGGTCCCTTACCAGCTTCCTTTTATCAGCAAGAGGGAAAAGGGGCCCATTGAAATTCGTTTGACATTGCTGAACACAGAGCCTTATATTTTGCTTCAATTGTAATAGGGCCACTGTATTAATTAAGCTACTCTTGTGTTATGTAACCCTAAACACTGAATACATTGTAATCACTCACCTCATTGTCTTGGTGGTTAATCTCGCTGAGGGTTGACTGCTGTAGTAATACATTTAAAAGCCTGTAATAAATCATAGAATATATTTGTACAAGCAGAGCTGTCCTCGTTTGTATGCTTCAAACAAACTGGGCTAAATTACATTTCTAACGCTAAAACGGGGCCGCTAGGGAGGAAAAACCGCACCCGCAGTTTTCCCCCTAGCGCCCGTTTTAGCTTGGAATTACAATGCAGGCGCTAAAAAAGCTGCCTGCATTGTTACCAGGCGCAAAGCCCCGTGATGCTCGCGGCAGCGCTGAGTGCCGCTGCGAGCATCCACTCGATGGAGTACATAGGACTCCATTGAGCCAGACGCCGGCGGTCACATGACCTGCCAGATCGCACCTCGCGAGCTTGAGGAACTTTTCCTCCCAGTCTCTCCCTGCTCCCGCCGGACGGAGAAGCCGGACGGAGCCGCAGTCGTTGCCGCGGGACAGGAGGGGAGTATAGCATTCATTTTTTTTATTTTTTCTGGATGGTGTTAACGGATTCTGCAGCAGCAGCAGAATCCGTTAACTCCAAGTCCTGGCTGTGGTTAACTTTTTGCTAACCACAGCCAGACGTTAATCAGCGCTAGTAGATTGTAATCCTAACGCTGATTAATTAACACTTTGCGCTCCGCATGTTAAGTATAGGGAGCACAAAGTACAGTAACCTCGCGTTGAAAAGCGCAAGGTACCAAACGCGAATGGGTTACTTAACCCGTTTGGGTTTAGATTGTAATATGCGGTAAACACCGCAGCAAAGTTAATGCTCACTCGGGTGAGCGTTACTGTTAGCACCAAGATTGTAATGTGGCCCATTGTGTATAGAGTTTTGCTTATTTATTCCTGTGGAGTAACATGGCATAGATTAATTAATTTACACAAAGTTTGGATAACAGGAAAGTGTGTGTACTGACCCAGTAGACACACAATGCCAAGCAAATTGGTGATAACAATGATTCTATTCATAGATATACAGTATATCTGGCATGAAGGGGAAGTGGGTCGTTGGCCACAAATAAACAGGAAACGATTGTAGGAGCTAAATATGAAACATAAAGGTAAGGAGAGGTGGCAGGGCAGCCCGGCAGCCAGCTTACTTGCATTGAAAGAAGCAGTTATTGATGTGATGTTAGCGAAGGAAATGGAATTTAAAGAGAAAATATGGACGTTTTTGTTAAAATAGTATAACGTAAGCACCAAATAAAAATGGTGACCAACATGAAAAATGTTGACTAATTACATGGTGGTTGGCGGACATTATGCTTCACCAAGAGACTAAAGGGTCATTCATCTTGGCCAATCCTGCCTACCCAAAGAAATATTTTGGATAGCGAGCAATCAAAGCTGAAATACTGGAACAGTAGAATTATTGATTGAGACTAAATTAGATATTGACTAGTGTATTGGTACAGTAGATATACAGTATTGATTGGAGTATTTTGGGACTAGCAATAGTGATTGAAGTTTTGGAAGAGTGAAGAAATTGCTAAGTATATTTTGAAATGGAATGAGGAGCCAAACATTGATGGTGATTGTTGACCGAACCGACCTGTGCAAGAAGTATAAGTGGCTGTGGTGCCTCCATGCAAAAGACATTATAGGTCAAGTGGCAGTTTGACACATTAAGCACCAATCAAAGAAGGATGACAATTCTCAATAGCAGTGGTCCCTAACCCTGGTCCACAGGTCCTCCTAACACGTCAGGTTTGCCAGATATCTGAAGCACAGCACAGGTGATATGATTTGCTGCTCAGTGATTGCAGGAATCAGTCTGGATTTCCCCAAGGTGATCCTTAAAACCTGGCCTGTTAGGGGGACCTGAGGACCAGGGTTGGGAACCACTGCTATATAATTATTAAGCTAGCGAGATGTCCAGGCATGATTTAATACAGGTAAATACAATGTTAGGCTTTCCAGTGCTGTAATTATTCACCTGGTTAAGTGGCCAAGCTAGTGAAATTCCTAAATGAGAAGAACTTGTAATAACTATAGACATCATACAAGGCAAAAATGCTCAAAGGCAGTCATAAGGGGTCATTCAGAGAGAACCGATCTGGCCCCGAAATGTCAACAAAGAGGGAATTTCCCCGTACGGTGACATTTCTGGGCCATTCAGCTATTCAGAGAGCAGGCAGTTTGCCAAATCTTGGCACTGTGCTAGGCAGCTCGTTGGGTGCTTTTGGCCGTTGTCCAGCTTGTTTGCAGCGGTGTTCGGCTGGTTGGCAGCGGTGGGCGAAGGGTTTGCAACGGGTTTGCGGTGGGGGCCAGCAGGTTGGCGGCGGCATTCGGTGGCAGATTCCCTGCACTTCGGGGACCTTGCGGTGAATGCTGAAATCCCTGCAGGGTGGGAAACTTGATTCCCCGAAGTACAAGGAAGCGCAGGGAATGAGAGAGCACCGAAATGTCGGTGACTTTTCGGTGCTCTCTGAATAACCCCCATAGTGTTCTGTAGGGTACAGTCATTTGTATATGGGTAACGGATATATAGTTTTACTTCTTTACAATGTAAATAACTCAGTAATACCAAAGTTAAAAATAACACTTAATTTTGGGTGTATCTTTTTAAACTTTTTTTAACTATTACCATGCTTAAAAATATCTAAAAGTCTGTAACATTAATAAAAATGGTAATAAAATAATGAAGAAAGTCAATAACAGTAGCATTTGTTTACTAAAGAAAAAGCAAACAGACAACATAAGCTGTATGCAATGATATTTTTGCACCATAATAAATTAATAAAAGGGATAGACGTATATAAGTATGCGTACCTAACGTCAGCTTCAGCAGTGGCTGCGTGCAGTGGAAGCCTCCCATTTTTATCAGGGATATTTTGTTTGGCTCCATTCCTGAGAAGACTAACACAGCCATCCAGCCAACCCTGCAAATTAAACACAGAAAGTGAAATAACTTCCCTCCTGGTAAGAAAAATGCCTGTAAAAGAAAATGTGGTCTTGGCTGCAGGAACGTGCTGTTGGGGTAGGCAAATAAGCATTAAAATAATAAAAAAACTCACCTGATCTGCGCTTCCCCCACCGTCGGCTCTGTCCTCTCCCTCTGGCGCAGTGTGCGCATTCTTTTTACAGTTTATGCAATTTGTGTAGCGGGGGTATGCTTCCCCGCTACGCTAATCACGTAAGCTGCTCAAAGAAGTCTGTACAGTGCGTCTGTTCAAATAGAAACAGACGTCGCTGCCTACTTCCTGAGCACTGCTCCTCGTCAGGGCCTCAGAGACCCTGACAGAGCAATGGAATAGCTTGAACCAATAGGAAGGCACCATTGCTCCAAGCCTTTCAAAAACCCGCCTGCATTGGAGGCTGGCCTCTGGCAGGAAGGGGCCTAGGTAGCTCCCTCTAGTGACAGATACAGAGTATGATAGACAGAAGCTGCTCCCCCTGCTCCCTCTAGTGGCAGATACAGAGTATGATGGGCACAGGCACAGAAACAGTTTTTCTATCATTTTGTATAGTAAAGTATATGATATGATGAAAATAATGGTATCTTTAGAAAGTCCATTTAATGGAGAGAAAAATATTATATACAATATGTGTGGGTACAGTAAAAGATAATTTACAGCTAAACACAAACCGCAGAAAGTTAGTTAATATATGTGTATATCTGGCTCTGATAATTGCCAGTGCCTCACCAGCCATTGACCCCACCGCACATCCCTGCTTGGGTGCCAGTATCCCAATTCAAGCCAGTATCTTATTATTATTTTTTTTTAATATTTAAAATTTTTATTTTGCAATCGAAAAAAGTCACAAACTGACCAGCAAATTGGCCTCACAGGGCCATATAGACATCGAAAATACAACAAACATGGGGGGGGGTTCTCGCAGGTAGTCTTCAATATCTCAAATAGCGGAGGGGAAAAGGGGGGTAAACAAATAAGTAAAGAAAAATACTCAAACCAAAAGCAACAAAAATGTCCGCATATTAATAGGTAAAATCAAAAGTATGCATCAGACCTAAAAAAAGGGGAAGGGGGGGGGGAGTCTCAGAAAAAACATTGCTTAACTGTCCGCAGCCATGGACAGCACAGCAAGGGAATAAAAACAAAACAAAACAAATAAATCTCCACCAGGTAGCGGCGGGGGCCAAACAGAAAAACACGAAGAGGTAAAAAGCCGGCAGAAATGGTACTGTCTCTGTGGGTCATTCATCCAGTGTCTCGTAACGGTAAAAGCCAGCATTCAGGCAGTACACTGCAGGTTATGCCAGAGTGTCCAGCTGTGGCAAATCTTTTGTCGAAAGGATGAACTCCACACAACGCGAAGGCCTGTGTCAACCCAACTTCACGAGCACAGAGCAGAGCCGGCCACTGTGCCGAGGGACGCAGCCGCGCCATCTTAGGAATCGAGGGAGAGCGGTCCTCCACCACAGACCCTGACAGGGATCAGCAGTCTTCAACCCCGCAAGGGCCACCACCCCTCGGAATTCCAGAGTCTCCGGGTCACCAACGTCACAGGCGGTCAGGGTCGCCCCTGGTGGTCGAGATCATGGGGCCAGCTCCCCAGGTGGTTCACCTTCCCCGGCAGTGCTCCCCAACGCAGCCGCGGGGGGCGAGCAGGCCGACATGCTTCCAGAGCTCGAGTCGACCTCCAGCCTCTCCGTCCCCGGTAATACCATCTCCCAGGTACCTCGCAATACTGCCATCATCTGGCGCCAGAAGCCCCTGGTGAGCGGGGCATCAGCATCCTCTCCTTCCATCATTTTCAGGCAGGCGTCAAGGCCATAAGCCAAAGCACCCTCACCTCCCAGGAGGGGGGGCCCGGCTCCCCGCCAGTCATACCTCCCCATCTTCCAAACAGTCATCTGGATTAGCCAGGAGACGTGGGCCCAGCGTCTCCACAGCCCTCTGCATAGTCGTAGTCCGGGGCGGGGTTGTATGGCCGGCAAGGCCGAAATCTGTCTGGAGCCTGGTTATAGGCTGCAAGATGGCCGCCATCGCCACGAGGCAGAAACCCTCAAGAAAGTCTCTGGTCTGGAGGGGGGAACCAAGTGCACTCCGGACTGCACAACACAGACGGCCAGCCGCTCAGGGATCAAACGAGAGAGATAATTACTGCAGAAATAGATAGCTATGGGTCCATTTTCAGAGAGGACATGTGGAGCTCCACCGAAACACGTCCTCTCCCGTGAGCAGCCGGCCACGCCCCCAGTATCTTATTTTTTTAAGTTAATAGAAACCGTCATAGGCAGGAGTTGGGGCTCTGATGTACTTGGGGTGTTTTCCAAGCAGCAGATGCTTGGTGCCCAAGGATTTTGTGTCTTTGTACCACTTTGGCAAGGTAGATGTAATATTTTGTATAGGAGCACAATGTTTAAGTTTGTAAAGGTGTCTTGAGAACAGCTCTGCTGAGCCGAACGTCGACTGAATTTATGCAATATTGAATAAATATGTAAAGGGATTTTACTCGAGACATGTGAGTGCCTACTGATTTTTATTACACATTGAATATATAGATATACAGTAATCCCCCGGTCATTCGCGGTTCTGCGTTCGCGGACTCAGTGGTTCGCGGATTTTTTCCGCGAACCATATAGGGCGAGCCCGGAGACGCACAGGAGCAGCTTCTCTGCCGGGGTCTAAAAGTCTGGAGATGCACAGGAGCAGCCATTCTGCCAGGAGGACGGCGTCTCCTGGGTCCTAATGCCGCATGGCTGTGCTTTTTTTAGCACAGCCACAATTCGCGGTTTTTCAAAATTCGCGGGGGTTGTTGGAACGTAACCCCTGCGAATTTCGGGGGATTACTGTATATTTATTTATATTCACTGCCTGGCCAAAAAGTCACACATTCTAACCTTCCGTTGGCCTTCCTTTTGCTGTGAATAAAGCACGCATTTGCTGCAGCATCATTTTGATCAGCTTATGCAATGTCACATTTATTTCCGTCCATACTTGCATTAATTTGAGGCCAAGATCTTGACCTGGACTTGACCTGGCTTGGGGATTAACCCCTTAGTGACCGGGCGGTTTTACACAAATCCGTCTTTTAGTGACCGCTGCTGTTTTTACGTTTCTGCGCTGCTAGAGTTTAGGTCAAATTTTCCTCTTACTCGTTTATTCAACCCACACATATTATACACCCTTTTTCCCGCCATTAAATGGACTTTCTAGAAATACCATTATTTCCATCATATCGAATAATTTACTATAAAAAAAAATATGAAATATGAGGAAAAAAATGGTAAAAACACACTTTTTTGCAATTTAATCCCCAAAATCTACAACCACCCAAAATGACCCCAGCTAAATAGGTTTAAAATTTTGTCCCGAGACTAGAAATACCCAATTTTTACATGCGTTTGCTTTTTAACCCCTTCACTGCTGAGACAGTTCACCTATGTGCGCTGCGCTCATTCTGACCATTTTGTGCTATTTATTTTTAGATGACAGCCTAGGTCCTATTTAATTAAGCTCCCCCCAGACAAAAAAACTTTAAAAAAAAAACCATTTTTTTATTTTATTTAATTTTTTTATTATTTGTTTTTTATTTAATTTTTTTTAAATTTTTTTTTTTAAAACCAAACCTGGTCATGTTTGGTATCATTTGAAAGGCCATAGTCAGGCCTTTCAAATGATGGCAAATATGACCATCTAGCTGCCATGGATCGGGAGATAAAGGGATCCTTAGGATCCCCTTATCTCTACATGGCAGCTAGAGGGTTAACTGGCCCACTGACATCCTCACACATATGGTGAGGTTGTCAGTGGGTGGGGGGGGGACCTGGAGGCTTGGCTGACATCCAAGATGTCAGCCCCCCTCCAGGTTTGAATCGCGTTTTGGCGCCAATTGGCGCCGCAACGTGATCCGGCGGCGAAATGGTTAATGCCACACACCGCTGGAAAGGGGAGGCTCTCCCCTTTCCAGCGGTGCAAACGGCATCTCCCTAGCTTCAATGGTTGGGGAGATAGAGGGCTCCGAAGGAGCCCCCCCCTCCCCTCCATTGAAAAGCATGGGGACGCCTGCTGATGACGTCACCACGCAGCGTGGCGATGTCATCAGCATCGCCTGCCCATGTAAATCACATGGGCAGGCTTCCTCCCTGCCAGATCGCCGTGGGATCCGGCGATGGAGGTGAGTATCGGGCGGGAGGGGGATTGGGCGCCGCTGACGTACCCTGTACGTCCGCGGGTCTAAGGGAGACCCGAGTACAGGACGTACAGGGTACGTCAGAGGTCCTTAAGGGGTTAAAAAGAAAACATGGAAAGAGGCAGCAGCAATAATGACCTGGCTGCCGCTTTCCTTGTTTGCATTTTAATCCCAAAGTGGAATTGTTGCTGGTGAGGGTATAAATATAAACCCAACAGTCTCTCTCATGGCTGAGGAGCAGCAGCTCCAGGCCCATACCACAAAATAGACCCAGAGAAAGGATAACTAAGTGTGCATTGATGGGCATTTGGATCCCTATATATCTCCAACTCCGTAGCAAGTACAGGGACAGGTTAGGCACCACTGGAAAGGCTGGAACATACAGGGTTATTCAAAGAGATTCGAAAAGTCACCTCACGTTCGGTGACTTTTCGTTCTCTTCAATTTGGTTCCTTTTGATGATCCCATTTCGGTGACCCTGCGGTGTATTCAGCAAACACCACAGGGTCCCCGAATTGCAGGGAAAAGCTGCCGCAAACCTGACGAAAACTAACCGCAAAATCCAGCGAATGCACGCCGAAAACCCTCAAAAACATCTTTATTAACCTGCCGAAAACCACGGAAAAACCCGAGCAGGAGCCGATCACCCGCAGCGAAGCCTCCGGAAAAAGCCGAGACGCAGACTGTGAAGTGAATAAATTAGGAAAACAGTTTGTATGAATGTTTGAAAAGGGAAACACTGTTTGCAAAGAAACTACTGAGCGAAAATGTCTGAAATTTACATATGAGGTCCAATGAATGATAATAAAGAGGGCTGTTACAGAAAAAATAAGTAAGCTTAAAAAAAAAAATCGGACTTTTAAAAAAAAAAAAAAATCAGAAAAATGCTTAAAATATCCTAAAAAATCTATAAATAAAGAGACTCTTTACTGCATAATTTTATAATGAACATTTATCAGATATTGAATTAAAACAGGAATATTTTTAACATTGAAGCCTATGGGATTCGCCTGAATAAACCTGCCGAATTAAACCACCGAATGGCAGGGCATTTCACTGCTGGTTTGTGTTCTCTGAATAGCCGAAGCAATGCTTTTTCATGGGGTTTTCACTGCCCTCGAATAGGCACCGAACAGGCACCGTATGTGCAGGCAATTCGCCAGGATTTGGCGTATTGCCTGCTCTCTGGATAGCCGAATGGCCAAGAAAGGTAACCGAACGCTGATTTTCAGCGTTCGGTTACCTTTCTCAAGCAATTCGGATCTCTTTGAATAACCCTGATAATCTTTCCAATGATACCAAACATGACCAGGTTTTATGTAACAATAAAAATAAAATAATAAATATTTCTTTATTTCGTCTTTTTCTTTCTCACACAGCAATATTTTTCACTTTTCAAATATGAAGTGAACAATGAGGCTGCACTAGCTCACCGTCTCAAGTTGTTGAGGTGATGGCACAATCTGTTATTACGTATTGTTACATCAAAAACCTAAACCACCGCACTCCAGCGAAATGTGTGTTTTACACATAGTCATATTATTCATAAAACACCATTATCCAAAATACAAGGGAAATATTTCATTTTTTGGTTAAAATTTTATATTTTCTCAGAAAAATGCAGTAACAGGTTCCCATTTCATTTTTTAACAGGAATTCCCTAAAGAATAGATAACCACAAAGGTTTGGATGATAAAATTTGAAAAAGTTACATTACACCTTGTAAATGATTGAAATCCAAATGTAAATTTCCTCACAGTATCTGCTTGGTAACATATACCCGTATCTGCACTATTAAATAATCTAAAATATGTTTTCAATTCACTAATTTCCCAAAAAAGCCACCAAAATATTCAGCTCCAGGCCCATAGAGATCTTATTCCGGCCCTGAGCATGAGCATGAGGATATGTGGTTGCTTAGAAAGAAGCTCTTGGTTTCATTAGTTAGGATCCACCTGACCCAGAGCTGCCTTGACGTGCCTGGTGGGCTTACATGTTAATGGCCATTCAAGTAAACGAAAACATCTGATTGTGTTTTGTTTCGCATGGAGCTAAAGTGGAGAGCGCAAATGACAACTTTTTCTTGTTATGTTTTATACATGAAGTGGCTGGATAATTCTGGTCTACGCAGCTGCCCTGTTAGGGAATAGACGCAAAGCCATTTTTTCTGCTTAGGGGCCTTGTAAGTGGTGACTTTTTTTAGCCATATATATAAATATATTTATGGATATATATGGAGTAATTTTTACTTAACCATAATCAATAACTATCATAATAAATGTCATACAACTATTGTGAGCTAACAAGAAAACATATAACTGAATACTTAAACTTAAGCTACAAAGCTCTACCGTCACTCTTTAAGTATTCAATCACAATAAGGCCCAGAGTGTTTATCTCTTGTTATGTTCCATACAGTCACTTATTAAACACAACAATTAGGGAGTGGAGTCTGTTGTCTCTAGAGATGTGCATTCATTTAGGAAAAATTCGGAATTTGGAACGAAATTTGTTAATTCGTATTCGGAAGAACTTCCGAATAACGAATCAATATGATACGAATTCGAAACAAAACGGTATATAACAAATTTATTTCGTTTTACTCTGTGTCATCATCATAAAAGAAAATTTTAAAATAACTGATATCAACTATCGAATCTGAAATGAACTATCAAATTGATATCAAAATTGAATTTGAAATGAACTACTGTACCAAATTGATATCAACTATCGAATTGATCTTAACTTACAATACAAGTAATAGTCAGCAAAGGACTTTATGAAACAAATTAATTTTGTTTCACTGTTTAATTTGACTCAAATTCTAAATCTGTGACACAACTTAATATTTAACCCTAGCTTTTCTTTTAACAGCAAAATTTGATTAGTTGGGGGTTTATCTAGTGATCCAAAATTCGAATTGATATATGAAATTCGTATCGATTTGAAATTTCAAATCGATTCGAAATTTCAAATTGATCCGAAACTAATCGAAATACGAAACTAAATTAGTTACGAAATTCCGAAAATGAAATGATTTAAAAATGTAACGAAATGAAACTAAACTAAACAAATTTTTCAGCCATGCACATCCCTAGTTTTCTCTGCTATGAATTGTGAGAAGAGCTGATCCAATTATGGATTATGGATTATGGATCCAATTAGTGGCATGGACCTCATGGGTTATTTTCTGACCTAGCAAAACAGTTATCTAATGCTTTTCCAATGCCCAATTAAAGAGCATTCTAATGAGGTTTATTAATATCAATTACTGGTTACATAAATGCCTTTTAAATACAACAACAGACTCTGTTAATGAGTGCCTATAAAGGAAGACGACAAAGGATCGAAAGTGAATATTGCCATATTTTAGCTCCTGTATCCTGTTTCAACACAGAAATAAAATTCTTCCTGATTGGATACATCATTGACAGGCGAGTCAGACAAGGCTGTATATGAAGGGCTAACGTGACAGATTCAATTGTTATAGAATGAACAGGCCTTTGGTTGGTATCTATGCAATTGATTTCAGCAGAGATAAATCCATTGAAATGTGAGTTTTAGTTTTTCTAGTTTTGTACGCTTAAAAATAAAAAATACTTGATTATTATATTAGTACTATATTTAAATAGCCGTATTCAAGCAAAGTTATTAAAGGAGGTTGTGTCAATTTCAGTGGATTAGAAAAACTATAAGACCTGAAACGCTCAATACCACTTACTTAAACTGTAACTAGATTACTTGAGCATTACAAAGAAAACCACCTTATAATACACACTCTGTTTTTTTAAGTAATTGCATGTAAAAAGGAAATATAATTTTTTTTTTATCTCCTTACTATTTTGTTGATTTCTCCCATGAGGTAACATTTACCAAAGGTTTTTCTTTACTTTTGAGATTTATCTAATCTACAGTATTTACCAGTTTTAATTAGATGGTGGGGGGAATATTTATATAAGGCAGCAGGAGCCTATTGTACTTCAGGCTACTCAAGATAAGAGATGGCAGCTGAATGAAATAAAACAGGAAGCTTAAGATACTTCTATTCTAACCCGTGGTGATGTCCTTTGAATACATCCCACACAATACAATGAGATTTGAGACAGTGATCAACCCATTCACTCACTCCAATTCTATGGCCATTGGCACAGAGTGAAGAGCAAGTGAAGTAAAGATACTGAGGGTGGGGAACAGTTTACAACACAAAAGATCACCCAGTGACACATATAGAAGAAAATATTTTCTTAACTAAACGTTCAAAAGAAAAACAAAATGTAAGATATCAGCAACATAAAACAGACACAATAAGCTCATTTCATTTTTTGGTGGTAGCGGCCCTTTAAACGTACTCACTGCTATATTTCTAAACCCGCACTGCCAACTCTCACCTTCAAGACTTCTCACGGGCAGCACCGGTCCTGTGGAATGACTTGCCTCGCCCTATCAAACTCTCCCCTAATCTTCAGGCCTTCAAGAAATCCCTCAAAACCCATCTCTTCAGATTAGCATATCTCATTACTGATGCAACTCATCCCCCTACTGCTCACCTACTCATACAGGTTTGAAGCTGCTTCTATGGCCCCACCATTCCTAAACCACTGACACTAATGATCTCGCCGTCCAGTAAAATTCCCCTTGTCTTCCTCAACCCCAATCCCTCTAGACTGTAAACTCCTATGAGCAGGGCCCTCTACACCACTTGTTTCCATCATTTGTCCGTTTATCTGTATCTCGTTCCCTTTGGTTATTGTAAAGCGTGTCGGAAACTGTTGGTGCTATAGAAATGATGATGATAATAATTAAACCCTTCCTTTACCTCCCTTCTGGCCAAGCAGGTAATATGGAGACTTAAAAGGTAAAGTTTTGTGAGAGCCATTAAAGATTATTGGCTCTTATTACCAGCTCTATTACAAGTGTTAGCAGCTTGGTTTCTAGTGCTTTGGAGCGTCCAATGGACACCAGCATCATCACAACATTTTGCTGCTGATATTACCTCCTGGAGTCCACAGCACTCCATGGTAACCTGTGCGATCACTGTGTAGGTGCTTTATCGTACAGAATTGCACAGGGTCAGCAAAATGAGAATGGAAAATGATTGCTCTCAGGATTCTTCTGTTTGCGTTGAAATGAGGCAGCAGAGTCCACCATCGTCTTTGTTGTGAGGTAAGGAGTAAGTATGGCAATTTTTACTGTGGGTGAGGCTTGAGTTAAAAGGGACACATTGCACACTCTGACCACTTTAGCTTTTTAAAGTGTTTGGGCTGTATGGAGTGCTTCCGCTCCGTCAGGATTTCAACTAGTAACTGGGATTGGTTCTGTGCGCATGCGTGCAGCTCCTATCCATCATTCTGCGCAGGCGCAACGGAACTTGCGTACAATAGTATGATAATTACGAGCGATGCACAATTTGAGAATCGTATGCACCGCGGCTCTTCCTGAAATAGGGATGAGCCGAACACTCCCGAGTTCGGTTCGCGCTCGAACTCGAACTTTTCAAATGTTCGGATTCGAACTCGAACTCAATGCAAGTCAATGGGACTGAAAATTCGATTTTTAGAGTGCCCTCCAAGAGGGCATATATGCTAGATATTTGCCATAAAAGGTGTATGGGGGTCCGGGTAGTGCCCTGGGGGACAGGAAACAAGGACAAAAAGTTAAAAAAAAGTTTTTAAAGGGACAGTGAGTTTTCCAAGAAATAAGGGTTAAAAATAAAAATGAAAAATTCCTTCAAATATCGTGCCTAGGAGGGCCCCATAACCTGCCCGTGAAGTGGCAGATTTCTCGGATGTATAGAAATATGTAAAAACCAAAAAATGACATTTCAAATGACGGTAAATGTTTTTCCTTTAATCTATCCATAAACAACTGCTTGGGGCGCAGTCTATATGAAAAAAGGAGACATTTTCGGACACGCAAAAAAAGATTAGTGATATTTTGGCTAAATTATAGTGAAACTTATGCAGGCTTTGGATGAAAGTAACAATAGGTGCTTTAAAATTGGGCCTTTAGTGTCGGCAAAAGTGCCGTCACACAGTAACCCCTCTGAGGATATGAATCTGATACAAGCGTCAGTGGCAGTGCACCCAAATATTGTGCCTTTGGTGCCAGGCCAGCAAGTGCCATCATACAGTAACCCCTCTGTAGTATTGTGGAAGAGTGCAGGGGTGGACCTTGCGGTCCTATATTAAAAAGATATGCATCTTAATAAAGGCATCAGTGCACCCAGATATTGTGCTTTTGGTGCCAGACTGCCAGGCCAGAAAGTACCATCATACAGTAACCCCTCTGTAGTATTGTGGAAGAGTGCAGGGGTGGACCTTGCGGTCCTATATTAAAAATATAAGAATCTGGTAAAGGCGTCAGTGCACCTAGATATTGTGCCTTTTATGGCAACAAGTGCCTTCACACCGTAACCCTTTTGTGGTATTGTGGAAGAGTGCAGGGTTGGACCCTGCGGTTCAAAAAATTAAAACGATATAAATCTGGCACAGGCGTCAGTGCAGCCAAATATTGTGCCTTTCATGGCAGCAAGTGCATTCACACCGTAACCCTTTTGTGCTATTGTGGAAGAGTTCAGTGCTGGAGGTTTTGTGAATGCAGAAGACATCCCCGATCTATTCCGTTACGTCAGCATCAGGGGATTGATAACTGCTGATCGAGGACTGATTCATTTTGATAAATGTCAGCCGGTCTACCGGTCAGTCGGTGGACATATGCACTCTTTTGTCTGTGACAAAACCTCCAGCGGCACTGAACGTCCTTTCAGAAAGCACGTTAGATGAAGGGCAACCTAGTAGCTGCATAGCATATTGGCTAAGTTCTGGCCAGTGATCCAATCTCAACACCCAGTAAGCCAGTGGATCATCTGCTGGAAAGGTATCCAGGTCTGCCCTTGCCCCTAGGTAGTCCTGCACCATATGGTGAAGACGCTGGCAATGGGTGCCTACATTTGATGTCCCGGGCGTCGTGGACTAAAAAAATGTAAAAATGCATCAGTCAAGCGGCCCTGGCCTTCATCACTATTCCTCTGATCAACCGCAGCCTCAGAAGCACCTATGGCATCACTTGGTAACCTACCAGTGCCTGGAAAGGTGTTACACAAGTGTCGCTTTAGAGCTTCCTCAAGTTTTTTCATCCTGTGCTCCCTCTGTGCGGGCAGGATGAGCTCTGCAACTTTACCCTTGTATTGTGGATCAAGAAGGGTTGCCAACCAGTAATGATCCCTCTCCTTGATAGCACGAATCCTGGGGTCCTTTATCAGGCTTTGCATTATAAGGGAGCCCATGCAGAGTAGGTTGGAGGTGGCATTAGCTTCCGAGTCTTCCTGGTCAATGAGGATGACCGTATCGTACACTTCCTCCTCCCAGCCACGCACTAGCCCTTCTGTTTCTGGGCACACAAAACCGTCCCTTGTGGAATCCCCACCTTCAATGCCCACACTACTTAAATATTCCTCCTCCTCATCCTCATCCTCCTCCTGTCTGATCTGAGGAGGACCCGCTGGAATGCTGTCTGCGGAAAGACTGGGGCCTTGAGAGCTAGGGAAGGCCTCCTCTTCCTCCCGCTGCTCTGCCTCTAGAGCCACATCTATAATTCCCCGCAGAGTGTGCTCCAGCAGGAACACTAAAGGAATTGTGTCACTGATGCATGCACTGTCCCTGTTCACCATCCTTGTTGCCTCCTCAAATGGTGACAGTACAGTGCATGCATCCTTGATCATCAGCCACTGCGGGGGGGAACAAGTTTGACCTGAACCGGTCCTTATGCCATACTCACACAGGTACTCATTGATGGCCCTCTGCTGCTTGTGCAGACGCTGCAGCATTGCTAATGTCGAGTTACACCTGGTGGGCATGTCACAGATCAGACGGTTTGTGGGAAGGTGGAATTCTCTTTGAATTTCTGCCAGGCGAACGCTTACTGGGAATGACCGTCTGAAGTGGCTGCAGACTTTTCTGGCCTGGCTGAGAAGCTCTGCCAGCCCTGGGTACTTGGTTAGGAAGCGCTGTACCACTAGATTGAGGACCCGTGTTAGGCATGGTACATGCGTCAATTTACCCTTGCGTAGGGCGGAGAGATGGTTGCTGCCATTATCACAGACGACCATTCCCAGATGAAGCTGGCGTGGTGTTAACCATATCTGTACCTGCCCCTGCAGAGCTGACAGAATTTCTGGCCCGGTGTGGCTCCTGTCCCCTAAACAAACCAGCTCAAGCACAGTATGGCTTCTTTTTGCTTGAGCCATTGCGTAGGCCCTGTCAGGCATCGGTTTAACTGCCACTTTGCCAGAGACACAGAAGGAGGAGGAGGAAGAGGGAGAGGTGGTGGTGGAGCAGACAGACCTCATACAAGCAGCTTTCTGGAGGCGTGGTGGATGAACAAGCTCCAGCACAGAGCCCCGTCTTGGATCCCTCCCAGCTGCAATCAGAGTTACCCAGTGTGCCGTGAAGGAAATGAAACGACCCTGTCCATGCTTGCTGGACCACGTGTCTAAAGTCACATGCACCTTGCTGCTGACTGCCTTTCCCAATGACTCGATAACATTGTCTTCCACATGCTGGTATAGTGCTGGAATGGCCTTTCGTGAAAAGTAATGGCATTTTGGAACCTGCCACTGTGGTACAGCACATTCAACAAATTCACGGAAGGGAGCAGAGTCCACCAGCTGGAAAGGCAGCAGCTGCAATGCAAGTAATTTTGCTAAGCTGGCATTTAGATGCCGTGCTTGGGGATGGTTGGGACTATATTTTTTCTTACGCTGCAGCAGCTGGGGCAACGTAATCTGACTGCGTAAATCTTCAGCTGATGGGATGCTGTCACATTGTGAGGAAGGACCTGTTACATCCATTACTGTAGCATCATCACTGTCAGTGGAGGTTGTAGCAGGCAATGACATGGCAGGACATACAGTGGGGGTAGAGACAGATGAGGAGGAGGAGGACCTACGCAAAGTTTTGCGCCAACGGGATGTGTGGCAGGAGGTCATATGTCGCCTCAAGCACGTGGTACCCAAGCGTCCGGTGTCTTTCCCACGCTTGAGCCTCATCTGACATAGATTACAAATAGCAACGGTGGGGTCTGCTGCACATTTCTTAAAGAACTCCCAGACAGCAGAGTTCCTGCATGTGTGCTTTGAGACAACAGCGCTGTGCACCGGAGCAGCTCTGACATCTGATGCCTTGGACTAGCTAGTGCTACGGTTGGTCATAGAGGATGTTGTGCCTTGTGTTTGCTGTGCCTCCTCCTCCTCTTCCCCCTCCTCCTCACTTGATTCCTCTGTTCGATCTGGCACCCAGATGGAGTCAGTGATCTCATCATCATTGTCATCATCACCCCCTATCTCCTCGTCACTGGAGCCAACTTGGCAGTATGCTGCAGCTGCTGGGGCAACATGAGTGCTAGTTATTTGTGTGTCATCACTGGCACCCCCTTCCTCTAGGTTGATTATACTCCGTCCCTTCCTCAACCTCAGAGATTGAATCAAAGCACTGTACTTGCTGCGCATCCTCTAGCAGCATGTCACTGTCATTGTAGTCAAACAATTCAGCTGACTCCTCCATGTGTGATAGCGAGGCTACGGCAGGAGTAGCTGTGGACATGGAGGCTGCATTAGATGCTTTGGCAGCTGAGGTCAACTTTAAACCACTACAAGCCTGGCTGGCAGAGGACTCGGAGGATGAGGATGGCCTGGTTAGCCAATCCACCAAATCCTCTGTATGTTGCTGCTGCTTAAGAAGACGGCCAGCACCAGTTAGAAAGGACAAGCGTGCCCCTGCAGAGGATGCACCACGTCCACCACGAACAGAGGCACAGCCTCCCAACACAGGGGCTGCTTGCCCTCTTATCTGTGTCTGGGAGCGTCTGCCTGTCCTTTTTGTTCTTTCAGACATGGTGAGTGATATATAGATTAAATATATACAGAACTCTTATTCAACTCTGGTATAAAGATTAAAGATTTACAGAACTCTGGTATAACTCAGTGAGACACCCTGATAGCTGGCAGCCAGTGACAAGACACAGATTACAATTCACAGAAACTTCCTATAAATCAGTGAGACCCCCTGATGGGTGGCAGTGACAAGACACAGATTACAAGTCTCAAAAACCTCCTATAAATCAGTGTGACCCCCTGATGGGTGGCAGTGAAAAGACACAAATTAAAATTTGCATAAATCTGCTAGAAGTATGTGGGACCCCCTGATGGGTGGCAGTGAGAAGACACAGATTACAAATCTGAGAAACCTCCTATAAATCAGTGTGACCCCCTGATGGGTGGCAGTGAGAAGACACAATTTACAATTCGCATAAATCTGCTAGAAGTATGTGGGACCCCCTGATGGGTGGCAGTGAGAAGACACAGATTACAAGTCTCAGAAACCTCCTTTAAATCAGTGTGACCCCCTGATGGGTGGCAGCCAGTGAGAACACATGGATTATAACAATTCCCAAATATTTTGTAGAAATCAGTGACCCCCAAAATACTGCGTGGCACTGGCTGTGTGACAGACACCGATCACCTAAATTCCCAGATATTTTGTAGAAATTAGTGACCCCAAAATACTGCGTGGCACTGGCTGTGTGACAAGACACAGATCACCTCAATTCCCAGATATTTTGTAGAAATTAGTGACCCCAAAATACTGCGTTTTCTGGCAGTGAGTCCCAAAACACAGATCACCTCAATTCCCAGATATTTTGTAGAAATTAGTGACCCCAAAATACTGCATGGCACTGGCTGTGTGACAAGACACAGATCACCTAAATTCCCAGATATTTTGTAGAAATTAGTGACCCCAAAATACTGCGTGGCACTGGCTGTGTGACAAGACACAGATCACCTCAATTCCCAGATATTTTGTAGAAATTAGTGACCCCAAAATACTGCGTTTTCTGGCAGTGAGTCCCAAAACACAGATCACCTCAATTCCCAGATATTTTGTAGAAATTAGTGACCCCCAAAAAAACTGCATGGCACTGGCTGTGTGACAAGACACAGATCACCTCAATTCCCAGATATTTTGTAGAAATTAGTGACCCCCAAAATACTGCGTGGTACTGGCAGTGAGTCACAAGACACAGATCACCTCAATTCCCAGATATTTTGTAGAAATTAGTGACCCCAAAAAACTGCGTGGCACTGGCTGTGTGACAAGACACAGATCACCTCAATTCCCAGATATTTTGTAGAAATTAGTGACCCCCAAAATACTGCGTGGTACTGGCAGTGAGTCACAAGACACAGATCACCTCAATTCCAAAATATTTTGCTGAAATGAGCACCCAAAATAGTTGCTGGGACTGAGCACAAAGATTACAACAATTCCCAGATATTTGTTAGAAATGAGACCCCCCCAATAGCGTGGCAGACCGGCAGTAAGAATACACAACAACAATCTCCTATGAAATCTCCTCTCAAATGCGTGCAAAAGCGCTGCGTGGAAACCTTATATCTGTAGTGTGCTGCGGGACTTAGCTCTGTGAGCCCATGATTGGGCAAAATTTGCCCAATCTGGACTCTGAGCCGTGATTGGCATAGTGTTGAACCTGTCTTGCACCAGACCTGTGGTCAGGTGCAAGGCTGTAGCCAATTACAAGCTTCAGGCCAGTGGAAAAGTGCATTGTGGTCCATTGCGGTGCATTGTGGGCGAACAAGCGGTGAACACGCGGAAATGTTCGTAGTTCGCGAACAAACGAACAGGCTATGTTCGATGCGAACTCCGAACCGATTGAACCGAACAGCTCATCCGTATTCCTGAACAAAGCAGAAGTTGCGACAACATGCAAAAGTAGATACTCTGGGACCCCCAATGAAAATTGAGCAAACAATCCGTAAAAAAATCTACCCAAATAAAACAATAAAATGGTATATAGCCAGAAGTATATGCCAAAATGCATTATACCAGAGGATTGTATCCTCATCGGCTTCCAGGTTGGCTCTAAATTCCAACAGGGTTCATTGTACTGGCTGGATGCAGTAGAGGTAACATCACTGCTCTAAAACTGCGGAGACACAGGTTCGAAACCCTGCCAGAGCACCTCTCCAGTAAGTGTCCTTGGGCAAAACATCTAATGGTACATACTGGCCTACCACGCAATATTGGCTGTGGAGTCCAGTGGTAGCGTCTCTACCCTTTCGACCGTGGAGAAGCAACTCAAGGTCCCGTTTGGCACATCCCTCTGGTACAACTGCTGAGAAGTCTCAACTTTCCGAGAAACGGGTTCAACCTAACCACCAGGTCACTGATCATCACTACAATCATGGAAAAGACGCCACAGCAAGTATCCTTGGGCAAGACACCTAACAATATGGATGTGTCTACCTCCCAAATACTTGTACTTCTCATAGATTGCAGGTTCCCTTGGGAACAGGGACCCCCTGAATCAGGCCGTATCATCCAGGTGTTGTATTCCTATGTATCAACCCCTTGTACACTGATCTTGTAAAGCGCTACAGAATTTGTGGCTCTATATAAAGGATAATAATAATTGTCCATTAAGGATTACATAAAACTCTGCCATATAAGTACCAAATACCCTGTGTAATCTGCGGTGGCTCACCTATTACCATCTTGGCAGTAATAGGTACCATATTGTCTTGGAGATCGCATCTTTCATTTTAAGTAGTGAAATTGTCATATTTTTCTGTGATCACAATGACTATGTTTCACCAAGTTATAACTTTATATTATATTAAAATAACTTCACCTCCATTTAAGATCTGTATTAACATTAACATCTCTGCACATCTTTATTAAATGGTATATCATTAACAAGGCAAAAGCTAAAGACTTTATACCTGGATATTTCAGAACCGTATCCCTGATGTTTAGTAAGTTTTATGTCTGTGTGTGTGTATTAAGTGAAGGATATTTCTATACAGAAATATCTGAGTTGCCATCGCAACCCTACATCAACAGAAAATTGGCATGTTACTTCATTTTACAGCACTCATTCACAGTGGTAACAACATCCTCTTCCCATCTAGATAAAGCAGCAGAAATGTAGCAGCAGAAGTGTTCTTACCAGATATGTTGCAAGGGATAGGCTGGTCCGGCCACAGGCATCTTGAGTGTTTATATTAGCTCCCATTTTCAATAATAATTTCACTGTATCAACTTGGCGTCCTGAAACAGCGTGCATCAAAGGGGTGCAACCTGGAAATAAATAAGTTTCACAACAAATAAATGAAATTAATTTTACCAGCTGTCAGTTTCTGAAATACAACAATTACCTAGGGCACTATTCTCTAGTAAACGCTAACTGTAACGTTCGGATAAGTAAGCGTTAACGCCAGGATAAGTGACTTTAACTCATGCCGCCCATATTACCTTCCTACTTGGCAGCTAGGGGGTTAACTGGCCAACTGACATCATTGCACATGTGGCTATGATGTCAGTTGGTGGGGGGTGACCCCGAAGGCTTGGCTGACATCCAAGATGTCAGCGACCTCCAGGAGCAGATCTCGATCCAGCGCCGATTGATGCCATCCGGCAACTAAGGGGTTAAAGAGAGGCATTGCTGGAAAGTGCAGACTCTACCCTCTCCAACGGTGTCTCTCCTTTTTTCTGTGCAGCCGTTCAGGAGGGAGAGGGGTCACTCTGATAGACATGACGATGTTCAGTATGAAAGCTGGCTGAGAAGGGAGAGCAGTCCATGAAACCTAACCAATTTAATAAGCTAAAGTGGTCAGGATGCATAGAGTGTCCCTTTCACATAATTTAATGAAGAAACTAAGTGGGAGGAAGGTCTGGAGGTGGGAGTGAGTGAGTTTGTGCTAGAGCCCTAACCAGTGTGTGAGAGGGAGTGGGTTTGAGCAAGAGTGAATGTGGGAGGGAGTTTGGGGGAAGGGACTGGACCAAAGGGAGGCATGGCGGGTCCAGACGAGAGGGGGTAGGCAGTGAGGGTGGGGTGGTGACACAGTACTCCAGCTCCAAATAAGGATAAAATACTAGTGGTACAGCTCCTTCGCCCAGTGCCAGTATTCCAGGGTCTGCGCTATAGTTCTGCTATGGGTATAAACTAAATAAAAACAAACAGATTATGTCTAACATAACCCTAGAACTAAATCTCACAGAGTAAAGCAGCGGCATGGCTTCTTCAATCAGCTCCAATTTAGAATCTGAGATTAAACAGTGTGTGTGTAGTACACAGACCGATTACTCGACCAACCGATTAATCGATAATGAGAATAGTTGACAACTGCTTTCATTATTGATTAGTTATCAATTAATCGATTAGTTGTTTCAGACCTAGTATTATGCATAAAGACACAAAAAAAAGGGGGGTTAGTAGCGCTAATATGTGGATGTAGGAAATCGCTTATACACGTAAATGGTCCTTGTTACTCAACCACCAAAAATTAATGGGAATCAGAGAAGTTGTGCATCTTCCAAGTCCATAGGAAGGCCAGGTTCAGGCTCCTTGGACTGAAGGTTCAACTTGACCTTCTATATTTTGCATCCAGTACGCACCTCACAAGGTAGACAGATGCCCGATAGCAACTGATGAAACTCTTCATGCCCCAAGTGAGCGGACTTACTCTGGAAGGATATTGGGGTGACCGGAAACCACTCTAAGGTGATTGACCCAGAACCAGGAGGGTTCCACTTTATTGAGCGGATCTACTCCGGAAGGGCATTTGGGTGGCCAGAAACTACCCTAAGGTGATTGACCCAGAACCAGGAGGGTTCCACCTCATATGAGTGTCGTTGTTCACCTCTATCCGTTATATGGTTCTTTATGGGTCGCACTATGATGTATCTGTCTTCTGTTCCTATTTGAGGGATATTTAAAGAAGAAGACCCAAGAACCCTGGGATTTATCTCATTTCAAGAAGGACATTGATATCGCTACACTACTTCTCTGATTCGCATTATGCATAAACGTTCTGAATATCTAAAATGGCCGAATTTATTGTACGTTTCTGATATTCGGAATTTGTCCGATACTGAAATATTCGATACTTCCGATATTCGGAATCGGCTGATTCCGATTAATTCCGAATCCGATATTTTCAGATTCCGAAACAGTAGAAACCAAGCCGAGGTGGATTTTTCAGGGCTGCACATGTCTACAACTGACGCCTTCACCATATTTACTTTCTCACTCTTATCACTAAAACAATAATCACAATATCGTAGCAGCTAAAACATAAGTAAGTTTGTCATATTATTGGATCTTATACCTCCCATGATCCTAAAACACAGCAAATATCTGGAGTGTATTCACAGGACACGTACCTGATACCTGGTTACGCTGTATGGATACCACAGTTAAAAACTCTCAAAACTTGTAGAAGACTGTTCTGCAATACAGTATTTTCCTTCACCCCTGCGGTGGTCCATGGGTTACCTCAGACCAATTTTCCACAGAAACTCTTTGAAGCGCCTAATGGTTGCTTTGCTGTTGTGTAAGTACTGTTATTATTATTTTCATCCCTGCTGAGCTTGTTTTGTGTCCTGCGTACTTTGTAATCAGCTGATTCAGAAAAGACAAGGATTGGCACTTGCTATTTTCCTTTCTTGGCTGCAATTACACTGTGAAAATCAGTATGTTTTCCAAAGCATTTTCTGACTACTTTAAAATTCTCCATTATTGCTTCATATGTCTGTCATTAAGAACTAAATTATGTCAGCACTACAGTGAAAGCAAATAAAGAGTAATTTATTAACTGGCTACATACAAAAATAGTGGCACTGATCCCAGCATGGTCAACAGGAACAACAACAAAAAAAGGAAACAGAAATAGGCCCCTATTACATTCTTTGCGCAATTTCGTTTACGCAGCGCAAATTTTTGTGCGCATCGTCCGGCGTTATCCCGCGAAACTTAACGGAGTATTCCGATCCGAACGCATTTTTTCATCCATCCGAAAATAACGTTCGTAAAAACGATGCGCAAAACGAAGAGTAATACGCGAGCAGTAACGTAGCGCACGTAAATCAGTGCGCGGACTGTTTTTTTCACCGGATTCAGCCAATCAGAATTAAGAACCTTAATTGACATCAATTTACCTTAATTGACTCAATTAAGTTTTTGCGCCTGTCAAAGTAAATCCGAGTATATATGCTGCAGCAATAAAAAAAACACGCACGAATTCACAACTTTATTGTTTGGGTATGTGTAGAATGTGTAACTATACTGTGCTTTATTTTTTTTTTCGTGCTGGTGTTTTTCGTTTCGGCCAGAACGTTACGATTTGCAGTTACCACCAGCTTTTCAAAGACGTTAAAATTATGCGCGCAAACGTCATTCGTAAAAAGATGCGCATCGATTGTAATACCATCCGCGTACCAGCGCACAAACGAATTTGCGCTCACAATGTTAAGTATAGGACGCGCACAGTTCATCACGCTCGCGCAGGTCCATCCGCATTAAACGATAACGCGCATCGTTTGCGCGAACGTTGTAATACGACGTTCTGCGCAAAGGGTTTTGCCACTCACGCAAATGGGTATTTGCGCGCACAAACGAAAATGCGCGAGGAATGTAATAGGGGCCATAGAGGGGTCACCACATGATCCAGGAGAGGTAACCCCCAGCACCAACTATACAAACTAAACAAAGATCGGACATTTCGACTCTTTCTCCAAGGACAGCTTTAATGGTAAAACCTGCCTCCATTAAAGGTAAAGGAGGTTTCGACTCCACACAAGCTTCAAACGGCACATGAGGAGCCAAATGTTGCATTTTAATTTACTGTACCTCCAGTAAACCTGCCCTGGGGAAAAAAGTTGGAGAGCCTTTTCTTTGTTAACTTTGTACCTTTATTTAAACCGTTCACTACCAAGGGATTTTCTAAAAGCCGCAGTCAGGGACCAGTGTCTGTTTTTTTTTTGAGAATTATCTTAAAATTTTTATTCAGTAAGAAACATTTGGTATTGTTCCCAATGTATTCCTTACTGTAATAACCTATTTCATAGGCAGATGTCACCATCTGCTGGCTAAAAGGAGTTACTGCAGTTCAGGTATCCATGCAGGATCAGCTGGGGAGGTCAGTTACAGATACAGTGGTACCTCGGTTCACGAACTTAATTGGTTCAACGACTCTGGTTGCGAACCGAATTGGTCGTGAACCGAATCACATTTTCCCATAGGGTTCAATGTAAATCAGTTTAATCCGTTCTGACCCCTACGAACATGGTCGCGAATCGAGTTTTGGTTGTGAACCGAATCATATTTTCCCATAGGGTTCAATGTAAATCAGGTTAATCCGATCTGAACCATATGGGAATTTTTTTTAAACAACGAAAAAATATGAAACAAAGTACAGTATGAAGATAGTGAACACTTACCTTTCTTGGGGCAACTTCTGGCATGGAGGACGGAAAGGTGGGAGGGGAGGAGGTTTTTGGTTGGAGGGAGAGTCCCTCTCCACAATGACATCGAGGAGATCTCCTTCAGGGGTTTCCTCTCTTCTTTGTCTCTTAGCTGCAGGGTCACTTTTGGTGAAAAATCTGTCTAATGTCACTTGTTTTTTCCTACAGTGCAGAACACTCCGGAAATGAGAGACCACGTTGTCGTTCATCATATTCAAGACTCTGTTCATCACAGTTATGTTGGGGTGGTGCTTCTTAAAGAAATCCTGGCACGCATTCCATTTCTCCATTATGGATTTTATCACATCACTGCTAACCTCCTCCTTTTCTTCCTCTTTCTCAGTGGAATGCTCCTCAACAAGTGCCTTCTGCTGCTCACTCTGGAGTTCAGCAAGTTCTTGCGTCGTCAGCTCCTCAGCATGGTCCTGAACAAGCTCCTCTATGTCTGCACCATCGACGTCCAGACCCATAGGGCAGTATTACCATGTTGGTGCTAACTTAACCAGAGCTGTTGTAAACTTTAAACCTCCATAGGCTATAATGGCTCTGGTAAGTTTACAACAGCTCTGGTTAAGTTAGCACCAACTATGTAATATGGCCCATAGTCTTGCCCTTGGACACAATCTCCTCTACTACCTGTGCATCAGATTCTTCAATGTCACGTTGAGTGACACATTCTGGCCGCAGTTTCCCTCAGGCTGAGTTCAAGGTCCGGTACGTGACCTCTTCCCACGCTTTGTCAATGAGGTTGATGCAGTGGAGGACATTGAAATGTTTCTTCCAGAACTCTTTCAGAGTCAAAGACTTCTCTTCAGTGACATTAAAACACCTGGTGAAGAGCGCCTTTGTGTAGAGCTTCTTGAAGTTGGAGATCACTTGCTGGTCCATGGGCTGCAGATGATGTGTCTTGTTGGGGGGAGGAATTTGACCTTTATGAAGTCATACTCAGCGTCCATATCATCCACCAAGGCTGGAGGATGTGCCGGGGCATTGTCCATCAGAATAAGGCACCTCTCAGGCAGTTGGTTGTCAGAAAGATATTTTTTCTTGGTGGGTCCTTCTGTCCTTCATGGGCTTGTGCCCTGGCAGTGCCTTTTCCTCTTGCGTGATATAGGTTCTGTTCGGCAGCTTCTTCCAAAAGAGCCGGGTTTCATCGCAGTTGAAGACTTGTTGGAACTGGAAGCCTCACCATTAGGGATGAGACGAACACTCCCCGAGTTCGGTTCGAGCCTGAACCCGAACTTCCCATTTGTTCGGGACCGAACCCGAACCCGAACCCCAATGCAAGTCAATGGGGCTGAAAATTCGTTTTTTTTAGAGTGCCCTCCAAGAGGGCATATATGCTACATAATTGCCATAAAAGGTGTATGGGGGTCCGGGTAGTGCCCTGGGGGACAGGAAACAAGGACAAAAAGTTTTAAAAAAAACGTTTTTAAAGGGACAGTGAGTTTTCCATGAAATAAGGGTTAAAAATAAAAACGAAAAATTCCTTCAAATATCGTGCCTAGGAGGTCCCCATAACCTGCCCGTGAAGTGGCGGATTTCTAGGATGTATAGAAACACTTAAAAACAAATAAATGACGTTTCATATGACGGTAAATGCTTTTCCTTTAATCTATCCATAAACAACTGCTTGGGGCGGCAGCCTGTATGAAAAGACATTTTAGGACGCGCAGAAATTTTTTTGTGTTTTTTTGGGCTAAATTATTGTGAAACTTATGCAGGCTTTGGATGAAAGTAACAATAGGCGCATTAAAATTGGGCTTTTAGCGTCGGCAACAGTGCCGTCACACCGTAACCCCTCTGAGGATATGAATCTGATACAGGCGTCAATGGCAGTGCACACAGATATTGTGCCTTTAGTGCCAGGCATGCAAGTACTATCATATAGTAACCCCTCTGTGGTATTGTGGAAGAATGCAGGGGTGGACCATCCGGTCCTATATTGAAAAGTGTTTTTTTTTATCTGTTAATGGGCGTCAGTGCACCCAGATATTGTGCCTTTAATGTCAGGCCAGCAAGTATCATCATACAGTAACCCCTCTGTGGTATTGTGGAAGAGTGCAGGGGTGGACCATGTGGTCCTTTATTGAAA
Source organism: Leptobrachium leishanense (assembly GCA_009667805.1). NCBI lineage: Eukaryota > Metazoa > Chordata > Amphibia > Anura > Megophryidae > Leptobrachium > Leptobrachium leishanense. The sequence continues at coordinate 20,171,215 of CM019063.1, read as the reverse complement.
AGTTTTTGATCTGGTAATGGGCGTCAGTGCACCCAGATATTGTGCCTTTGGTGCCAGGCCAGCAAGTATCATCATACAGTAACCCCTCTGTGGTATTGTGGAAGAGTGCAGGGGTGGACCATGTGGTCCTATATTGAAAAGTTTTTTATCTGGTATTGGGCGTCAGTGCACCCAGATATTGTGCCTTTGTTGCCAGGCCAGCAAGTATCATCATACAGTAACCCCTCTGTGGTATTGTGGAAGAGTGCAGGGGTGGACCATGTGGTCCTTTATGAAAAGTTTTTGATCTGGTAATGGGCGTCAGTGCACCCAGATATTGTGTCTTTGGTGCCAGGCCAGCAAGTATCATCATACAGTAACCCCTCTGTGGTATTGTGGAAGAGTGCAGGGGTGGACCATGTGGTCCTATATTGAAAAGTTTTTTATCTGTTAATGGGCGTCAGTGCACCCAGATATTCTGCCTTTGGTGCAAGACTGCCAGGGCAGCAAGTATCATCATACAGTAACCCCTCTGTAGTATTGTGGAAGAGTGCAGGGGTGGACCATGTGGTCCTATATTGAAAAGATATGCATCTGGTTAAGGCGTCAGTGCACCCAGATATTGTGCCTTTGGTGCCAGGACAGCAAGTATCATCATACAGTAACCCCTCTGTAGTATTGTGGAAGAATGCAGGGGTGGCCCATGTGGTCCTATATTGAAAATTGTTTTTTTTTTAATGGGCGTCAGTGCAGCCAGATATTGTGCCTTTCATGGCAGCAAGTGCCTTCACACCGTAACCCTTTTGTGGTATTGTGGAAGAGTTCAGTGCTGGAGGTTTTGTGAATGCAGAAGAGGACATCCCCTATCTATTCCATTACTTCAGCATCAGGGGATTGATAGCTGCTGATCCAGGACTGATTCATTTTATAAATGTCAGTCGGTCTACAGAGTCGGTGGACAGACGCACTCTTTTGTCTGTGACAAAACCTCCAGCGGCACTGAACGTCCTTTCGGAAAGCACGCTAGATGAAGGGCAACCTAGTAGCTGCATAGCATATTGGCTAAATTCTGGCCAGTGATCCAATCTCAACACCCAGTAAGCCAGTGGATCATCTGCTGGAAGGTATCCAGGTCTGCCCTTGCCCCTAGGTAGTCCTGCACCATATGGTGAAGACGCTGGCAATGGGTTCCCACATTTGACGTCCCTGGGCGTTGAGGACTAAAAAAAATTTAAAAATGCATCAGTCAAGCGGCCCTGGCCTTCACCACTATTCCTCTGATCATCCTCAGCCTCAGAAGCACGTGTGTCAGCACTTGGTAATCTACCAGTGCCTGGAAAGGTGTTACACAAGTGTCGCTTTAGAGCGTCCTCAAGTTTTTTCATCCTGTGCTCCCTCTGTGCTGGCAGGATGAGCTCTGCAACTTTCCCCTTGTATCTTGGATTAAGAAGGGTTGCCAACCAGTAATGATCCCTCTCCTTGATAGCACGAATCCTGGGGTTCTTTAGCAGGTTTTGCATCATTAGGGAGCCCATGCAGCGTAGGTTGGAGGTGGCATTAGCTTCCGAGTCTTCCTGGTCAATGAGGATGACCGTATCGTGCACTTCCTCCTCCCAGCCACGCACTAGCCCTTCTGTTTCTGGGCACACAAAACCCTCCCTTGAGGAATCCCCACCTTCAATGCCCCCACTACTTAAATATTCCTCCTCCTCCTCCTCATCCTCCTCCTGTCTGATCTGAGTAGGACCCGCTGGAATGCTGTCTGCGGAAAGACTGGGACCTTGAGAGCTAGGGAAGGCCTCCTCTTCGTCCCGCTGCTCTGCCTCTAGAGCCACATCTATAATTCCCCGCAGAGTGTGCTCCAGCAGGAACACTAAAGGAATTGTGTCACTGATGCATGCACTGTCCCGCTCACCATCCTCGTTGCCTCCTCAAATGGTGACAGTACAGTGCATGCATCCTTAATCATCAGCCACTGCGGGGGGGGGGGAAACCAAGTTGACCTGAACCTGTCCTTGTGCCATACTCACACAGGTACTCGTTGATGGCCTCTGCTGCTTGTGCAGACGCTGCAGCATTGCTAATGTCGAGTTCCACCTGGTGGGCATGTCCACAGATCAGACGGTTTGTGGAAGGTGGAATTCTCTTTGAATTTCTGCCAGGCGAACGCTTGCTGGGATGACGTCTGAAGTGGCTGCAGACTTTTCTGGCCTGGATGAGAAGCTCTGGCAGCCCTGGGTACTTGGTTAGGAAACGCTGTACCACCAGATTTAGGATGTGTGCTAGGCATGGTACATGCGTCAATTTACCCTTGCGTAGGGCGGAGAGAAGAGTTGCTGCCATTATCGCAGACGATCATTCCCAGCTCAAGCTGGCATGGTGTTAACCATCTCTGCACCTGCCCCTGCAGAGCTGACAAAATTTCTGACCCGGTGTGGCTCCTGTCCCCTAAACAAACCAGCTCAAGCACAGTATGGCATCTTTTTGCTTGAGCCATTGCGTACACCCTGTCAGGCGTCGGTTTAACTGCCACTTCGCCAGAGACAGAGAAGGAGGAGGAGGAGGAGGAAGAGGTGGTGGTGGTGGAGCAGACAGACCTCATACAAGCAGCTTTCTGGAGGCGTGGTGGATGAACAAGCTCCAGCACAGAGCCCCATCTTGGATCCCTCCCAGCTGCAATCAGAGTTACCCAGTGTGCTGTGAAGGAAATGTAACGACCCTGTCCATGCTTGCTGGACCATGTGTCTAAAGTGACATGCACCTTGCTGCTGACTGCCTTTCCCAATGACTGGATAACATTGTCTTCCACGCGCTGTTATAATGCTGGAATGGCCTTGCGTGAAAAATAATGGCGTTTTGGAACCTGCCACTGTGGTACAGCGCATTCAGCAAATTCACGGAAGGGAGCAGAGTCCACCAGCTGGAAAGGCAGCAGCTGCAATGCGAGTAATTTTGCTAAGCTGGCATTTAGACGCTGTGCTTGGGGATGGTTGGGACTATATTTTTTCTTTCGCTGCAGCAGCTGCGGCAACGTAATCTGACTGCGTAAATCTTCAGCTACTGGGATGATGTCACATTGTGAGGAAGGACCTGCTGGTACATCCATTACTGTAGCATCATCCCTGTCAGTGGAGGTTGTAGGCAATTGCATGGCAGGACATACAGTGTGGGTAGAGACAGATGAGGAGGAGGAGGAGGACCTACGCAAAGTTTTGCCCCAATGGGATGTGTGGCACTTGTTCATATGTCGGCTCAAGCACGTGGTACCCAAGTGTCCGGTGTTTATCCCACGCTTCAGCCTCCTCTGACATAGATTACAAATAGCAACGGTGGGGTCTGCTGCACAGTTCTTAAAGAACTCCCAGACAGCAGATTTCCTGCATGTGTTCTTTGAGACAAAAGCGCTCTGCACCGGAGCAGCTCTGACATGTGATGCCTTGGACTGGCTAGTGCTACGGTTGGTCACAGAGGATGTTGTGCCTCGTGTTTGCTGTGCCTCCTCCTCCTCCCCCTCCTTCTCACTTGATTACTCAGTTTGATCTGGCACCCAGGTGGAGTCAGTGACCTCATCATCATCAATGTCATCTTCACCCCCTATCTCCTCGTCACTGGAGCCAACTTGGCAGTATGCTGCAGCTGCTGGCAACATGAGTGCCAGTTATTTGTGTGTCATCACTGGCACCCCCTTCCTCTAGGTTGATTATACTCCCTTCCTCAACCTCAGAGATTGAATCAGAGCACTGTACTTGCTGCGCATCCTCAAGCAGCATGTCACTCTCATTGTAGTCAAACAATTCAGCTGACTCCTCCGTGTGTGATAGCGAGGCTACGGCAGGAGTAGCTGTGGACATGGAGGCTGCATTAGATGCTTTGGCAGCTGAGGTGGACTGTAAAGCACTAGAAGCCTGGCTGGCAGAGGACTCGGAGGATGAGGATGGCCTGGTTAGCCAATCCACCAAGTCCTCTGTATGTTGCTGCTGCTTAAGACGGCCAGCACCAGTTAGAAAGGACAAGCGTGCCCCTGCAGAGGATGCACCACGTCCACCACGACCAAAGACACAGCCTCCCGACACAGGGGCTGCTTGCCCTCTTATCTGTGTCTGGGAGCGTCTGCCTGTCCTTTTTGTTCTTTCAGACATGGTGAGTGATATATAGATTAATATATACAGAACTCTGATTCAACTCTGGTATAAAGATTTAAATAACTCTGGTATAACTCAGTGAGACACACTGATAGCTGGCAGCCAGTGACAAGAGACAGATCACCTTAATTCCCAAATGTTTTAAATAAATTAGTGAGCCCCAAAATACAGCGTGGTACTGTATGTATGACGAGACACAGATCACCTTAATTCCCAAGTGTTTTAAAGAAATTAGTGAGCCCCAAAAAAATTGCTGGCTGTGTGACGAGACACAGAAGATCACCTTAATTCCCAAGTGTTTTAAAGAAATTAGTGAGCCCCAAAATACAGCGTGGTACTTTTTGTATGACGAGACACAGATCACCTTAATTCCCAAGTGTTTTAAAGAAATTAGTGAGCCCCAAAATACAGTGTGGTACTTTTTGTATGATGAGACACAGATCACCTTAATTCCCAAGTGTTTTAAAGAAATTAGTGAGCCCCAAAATACAGCGTGGTACTGTATGTATGACGAGACACAGATCACCTTAATTCCCAAGTGTTTGAAAGAAATTAGTGAGCCCCAAAATACAGCGTGGTACTTTTTGCATGACGAGACACAGATCACCTTAATTCCCAAGTGTTTTAAAGAAATTAGTGAGCCCCAAAAAAATTGCTGGCTGTGTGACGAGACACAGAAGATCACCTTAATTCCCAAGTGTTTTAAAGAAATTAGTGAGCCCCAAAAAGATTTGGTGGCACAGTGACAAGACCCAGAAAATCACCTCAATTCACAAATGTTTTAAATAACGTTGTAAGCCCCAAAAAAACTTGCTGGCACAGTGACAAGACACACATCACCTAAATTCAATGATATTTGGTATAAATGAGACCCAAAAAGACTTGCTGGCACAGTGACAAGACCCAGAAAATCACCTCAATTCACAAATGTTTTAAATAAAGTTGTAAACCCCAAAAAAACTTGCTGGCACAGTGACAAGACACACATCACCTAAATTCCCTGATATTTGGTATAAATGAGACCCAAAAAGACTTGCTGGCACAGTGTGACAAGACCCAGAAAATCACCTCAATTCACAAATGTTTTAAATAAAGTTGTAAACCCCAAAAAAACTTGCTGGCACAGTGACAAGACACACATCACCTAAATTCAATGATATTTGGTATAAATGAGACCCAAAAAGACTTGCTGGCACAGTGTGACAAGACCCAGAAAATCACCTCAATACACAAATGTTTTAAATAAAGTTGTAAACCCCAAAAAATGTTGCTGGCACAGTGACAAGACACACATCACCTAAATTCCCTGATATTTGGTCGAAATGAGACCCCCCCAGACCCCCCCCCAGTAGCGTGGGAGACCGGCAGTAACAACACACACAACTATCTTCTTTGAAATCTCCTCTGAAATGCGTGCAGAATCGGCGCGTTGAAACTTTATATAGTGTGCTGCGGGACTTAGCTCTGTGAGCCCATGATTGGGCAAAATTTGCCCAATCAGGACTCTGAGCGGTGATTGGCATAGTGTTCAACCAGTCTTGCACCAGACCTGTGGTCAGGTGCAAGGCTGTAGCCTGAGCTTCAGGCAGTGGGAAAATGCATTGTGGTCCATTGTGGTCGAACATGCGGTGAACACCCGGAAATGTTCGGGGTTCGCGATCCGCCCGAACAGGCTAAGTTCGGGTTGAACCCCGAACCGTCCGAACCCGAACAGCTCATCCCTACTCACCATGTCTTATCACACTGTGGATGCCACTTCTCTTGCGGAATTTTTCAAACCACCCTCTACTGGCTTTAAATTCATCACTCGAACTTGTGGAGGGGTTCTGTTGCAGCAAATCACTGTGTAACTTCCTGGCTTTTTCACTGATCATAGCTTCACTAACACTATCACCTGCCAGCTGTTTCTCATTCAACCACACTAACAGAAGCTTTTCCACCTCTTCCAGTAGTTGTGTCCTCTGCTTGGTTAACATGGTTACTCCTTTTGCCACGACATAAGCTGCTTTGTTGGCATCTTTATTCTTCAAAATAGTCAAGATGGTCGACTTCGCCATCTTGTACTCCGAGGCCAGATCAGTCACACGAATACCACGATAATGCTTTTCTACAATTTCCCTCTTAAATTCAATGGTTATTTTCTTTGAAACCTTCTTGTTACCATTCTTGCTCTGCACTTTCTTGTTACCCTCTTTATTGTGCTGCACTTTCTTTTTACCACCATTCTTGCTCTGCACATCCTCGCCACCTTCAATAACGCTCTGCACATCCTTGTCACCTTCAAAAATGCTCTGCACATCCTCGTCACCTTCAATAACGCTCTGCACATCCTCGTCACCTTCAATAACGCTCTGCACTTTCTTTTTACCACCATTCTTGCTCTGCACTTTCTTGTCACCTTCAATAACGCTCTGCACTTTCTTTTTACCACCATTCTTGCTCTGCACTTTCTTGTCACCTTCGATAACGCTCTGCATTCTCTTGTCACCATCAATAACGCTCTCCACATCCTTGTCACCTTCAATAACGCTCTGCACATCATCCTTGTCACCTTCAATAACACTCTGCACTTTCTTGTCACCTCTCTGCGCTTTTTTTTCCCACTACACTTGTTCTGCACTTTCTTGGGAGCCATGCTGGATTTAAAACTTCACACCTTCAGCCCTCTGCGACCGCGATCTCGACTACACGAAGTACGTTTACAGTACAGGAAGCCAGATGGCCGTGGTCGTGTTCGTAACCTGTTCGTAACCCGAGGCGGAGTTTATGAACGGAGGTAAAATGTTGACGAACTTTCTGGTCGCGAACCGAATTGGTTGTGAACAGGGGCGTTCGTGAACCGAGGTACCACTCTATCCACAGCTGGTTTTAAGGCGTTTTAGCACCTCAGACATCTTCTTTTTTTTTTTTTTTAAGTATTTTGCCAGGAAGGATACATTGAGAGTTCTCTTGTTTTCAAGTATGGCCTGGGAGTGCTAAAAATTTAGGGGCATGTTCTGGAGTGTAAATACAAACAAATTTCATATGCAATAGATAAAATTCCTTTCCATTGCTCCTGTGGATCACTATATCTCCTGTACGTGATATTGGCGCATCAGGAGGTGCCTTGCAGATCAGTTATAGTAAATCTAGCTGATGAAGGGGTTAAAGGGGCAGATTAGCCAGTAGTTAATGAAGACTCTGCATCCAGGCACTAATGTCTTGACCCAGGACATACTTGAAAACGAGAGAAATCTCAATGTATCCTTCCTGGTAAAATCCTTTATAAATCAAATAAATAAATAAATAAATGATACTGGCAAGAGAAAACTAGTAGCGACCAACGAATGACATTTCCAATTTCAAATTTATTTATTTGCAAATTATTTTAGCAGGAAGGATACATTGGGATTTCTCTTGTTTTCAGGTATGTCCTGGGTTCAAGAACATTGTATTTCTGTAACGACTGTAACAATTAAGAATAATAAATGCAAGATATTAAAAACAAAACACAAATATACAGATTAACACAGAAAATAAATATGTAGGAAATATAGTCACTATGTTATATGTTTACAGGTCCATTCTGTATATAGTCACTATGTTACATGTTTACAGGTCCATTCTGTATCGAGGTATGTCAATAGAAATCTCTTGAGTGACTTAAGACTGGGGGAAATCTGGTTGAAGTACAGTAAATTAACTGTTTGCAGAAGTTCCACTATAGTCTTTTGTAGTTGTCACTGTTGTTTTACTGTAGTTTCTGTCAAAGTTAGTCATTGTAGATTTCCCCTTTGCTTCCAACCTTGTTCTAGTTGAAGTTGTCCAGTGTTGTTGTTACCCTTGTTTTCAGTGTTGTTTTTATTGGAGTCCAATGGAAGTCACTTTCAAATTCAAAGTATATCCATCCCCTGGTGTTGCAATGGTAGAACAACACAAAATAGTTGGCTCCTTCTGCTGAAGTATAACGGTGGTATACTGTTGTTCAGCATTGTTGAGGCTGCTTAGCCGGGACCCCTCACTCTTCCGATCAATACATTCTCCAATCAGCCCTCCTATCTATGTGTATGTTTTAGACAAGCTGCTAGAAAAAATATCATAAACGTATTAAAAAAAGTAATTTAAAAAAAAAACCACTCCACTTCAACCACAGCCGAATTTGGACTCTCCGAATTCAACTGTGACAAAACTGGATTCTGTAGGCTAGGCATGCACCGATACCGATACTAGTATCGGTGACGATACCTGCATTTGCACAAGTACTTAGTACTCATGCACATTATTTAGAGAAGCATATCAGTTAACTCCAGATATACCCCCATTGTACCTTTCCTGATCAATCTCCCACAAAGTCCCCATGCATTTCATTACTCCTCACACTCTAATACAGAAAAAATGAACAGACGCCCGAACTTGTGCCACCACCAACCAACCAATGCCAACCAGAAATTTTAGTGGTCTCCCCCAAACCAGTGAAAATGAAAAAGATAATGGTACATATCTGGCGGCGCGAAGACAATCGCCAATTGGTAGCTGATGGTTCCCTTAGTTCATTACATCCATATGGGGTATATGAAATAAAATAAACAGTATATAGTGCAGATGGTTTTAACACTTAGAATAAATAGTTGTATACTGTACCACTCACAAATTACAGAGCCCAAGCACTGGCTCTGAGTGGGTCGAAGCTCTTGGGTGCTTGACTTCTCCGCTTCTAAAGGTGACCCACACCTTATAGAAATTGTAGTAGGACTTGCATAGGATGGATATGAAAAGAAAGCAAGACAATTTCCTTGTGTAGATCTTCCACAGATGAAATGACATAAAATGAATAAAGCCAGTCAACTCACATTTGTTGGAGCTATAGACCAAGCTCTTTGTAATCAATGTAGGTGTTCGTATCTACATCTTTGAAGAATGTTTTAGATTTGATACAATCTTTTTCTATATAAATTTCTAAATCAAGGAAATTTATCTTATGTGTGTTCCAGTTGTTCTCTAACTTATTGCCCCACTCCACATTATTAAGGCTATCCAAGAATATTGATAAATCTTCCTCCTTCCCTCTCCAAATGAAAAAAATATCATCAATGAATCTTTTATAGGCCTGGATGGTTCCTAAAAATTTTTAAAAAATTGGGAAGAGAGGAGATGAGATCGATTTTTGAAAATGGTACATTGACCCTGAGTGGCCTGAACGATGATTTTGAGATTGTACATTTTTTGTAAAGATCTTCTTCCACTCTATTTCATTGAGGTTGTCCATTTAGACGAGATACCCTTTATCAGTGCACACAATAAATATCTACATAATGTTTTAGTTATTGTGATTGGTTAAGTAGTATGTACCACAATAATTAATTGGAACTAGATTTGTTATCAATCTGTATAAATAGGTACACATAAAATTTCATCCAATTAGCACTTGAGTAACTATACCAATATTTTCTATAAGAGGTTATGGTTTGTTTTTGTGGGGAATGCCTATCTTCTTCAATTGCATACCATTGGGGTGATTCGAAATTGGCAATATTTACCACCAGTACACATCTATTAATTTTTATACACATCCATTAGATATCAGTTCATCTTAGATCCCTATACCATATTAATTTAGCATAATATTGTAGGATAGGTTCACATATTGGATAATGTAATTTTAGATTAAATGGGATCGATACACAATATCCTGTATACCTGAATTAGTTTTATAATGCATATTTATTCATTCATTATTCATAATTTATCCTATACACTAATGTCAATAGTTTTTCATATAAGAAGACAAGGTCCTAACATGCCATTATTGGAGGGAATGTCATTAGTACTAACCCAATTGGCATCTAGCTCACTGGCACTTTATAATCCACTATGTCACTTTATAGCTAATGAACTCATATATATATTCATTAATATTATGCAATTTTGCACACTATGAATAGATTGATATATTCTTAATAATATTTCGCTTTATTAAGAGCTATCTGCACTTTCTTTATACATCTATATGAATAGAACCTTCCAGATTGTAGTTTAAGTTACACTTTAATATCTATTAGACACCATAGCACTTTATTCACTATAAGGTTTAAATAGGTACATTCTGTACCGTACATATCTGAACACCTATTTCCCGTTTTAGGGATCAACAATTAAACACGCACTTTAATTTAGAGGTATATTTAAATATGCACTTTTATAAATCGATTAAGGCTAGGGACAGATGAGCGCATTTTCTGCGGCCACCGTCAAAATGTACGTCGATGCGTGCGCACGCATTTTTTCACGGAATACGCTTAAGTGGTCAGACGACCACAGTCGCACAGTCGCAGGTACTCACCAACGCAATTCTAGGGAAATCCGGCTGTTTGAACGTTATGTAGGCCGCACACTAGCAGCGTCTGACGTCTCCTAATCACGCACACACGCTGCCATGCGGCCGCAGCGCACTCTGTACGTCTGTAGCAGCGGTTTCACGTTCTGAGAAAAATGCGTTCATTTGCCGGTTGCGTGGTGTCGGCGCACTTTTGTACGCACGTACTGCGTATATTGGCCGTCATTGGCCGTTATGTGCTGCTACTGCCGCCGTGATTTAGTGCGCCTGCACGCGCGTTCCGACTGCCCCACTCTGACCCTAGCCTTAAGGATTAAAATTCAACCTATGGTATTGATATATTCGTTTTTTAGTTAGTGGTTATAACTAGAAATAAACACTTTATTTAAATTTAAATTTATGCACTTTAGATATTAATAACTTTACGTATACCTCGTATAGAGGCTTATTTTTTTATTTTGCACTTTATCTGTTGACAATTCCCAATATTGATTTTAGCCATGTAGGAACATCGAACCAATTTGATCTGTAATTTACATATATGTATCTTATCCCCCAATGTGGGGGTTATTGTCTGTGCAAATCATGCACTCCAGTATTAAAGAGTCAAGTCACCATGATTCCGCTTTAGCCACTAAACAGTGCAGGGTATTTTAAGTTGAATCTAAATTTAAATTAAAAATGGTTTGGTTTTGGATTGAAGTTGAATATAACTTTTGAACTGGAGCTGAATATAATTTTAATAATCCATTGGACACATAAGGAAGATCTATGTATAGGAAAGAATAAACATCAGTTTAAAGATATGAGGAGTGGTATATGAGTATTCAATCCTCAGTGATGATATATATCCCCTATATGAGATGCAATGGGGGAAGATGAGAAATGTATATACTGATGTTATTCATAGTCCTGATATTGCTCTCCCTCTATGGGGTTTCCCAAAGCGTTTGGTCGCCATAGAAGATAATAAAGAAGCAACACCATTAGGAATCGACTGCGGGAGCCACAGTGGAACGCATGCTCCTTCCGCACCTATGGTTTGACCCGCACGGTGAGACGCATGGAGGGAGAAGAGCGGATGCGCAAGATGGCGGCGCCCGCCCCAAGCTCCAAAGAAAGCGGCTTTGAGGCGTGGAACGCACGCTAATCATATAATCTGGGACAGATGGGGACATTTAAGGACACTATTTAAGCATACACATCGGTTCAGCCTGTAAACCAGCTGATGAAGCCAGCTATCTTGGCGAAATGCGTTCTGGTCTTCTAGCTGAGCCAGTAATTTTATTTTATTTATGTTTTAAATAAATATTTTAAATTTAAAATTTCCCTGTTGTTCTGGATTCCTGAAAGAGGTTGTTTGGGCTTTATCTACAAAATAAGTCCTGAGGCGCATACACCTAGAGCTTGGTCTATAGCTCCAACAAATGTGAGTTGACTGGCTTTCTTCATTTTATGTCATTTCATCTGTGGAAGATCTACACAAGGAAATTGTCTTGCTTTCTTTTCATATCCATCCTATGCAAGTCCTACTACAATTTCTATAAAGTGTGGGTCACCTTTAGAAGCGGAGAAGTCAAGCACCCAAGAGCTTCGACCCACTCAGAGCCAGTGCTTGGGCTCTGTAATTTGTGAGTGGTACAGCATACAACTATTTATTCTAAGTGTTAAAACCATCTGCACTATATACTGTTTATTTTCTTTCATATACCCCATATGGATGTAATGAAATAAGGGAACCATCAGCTACCAATTGGCGATTGTCTTCGCGCCGCCAGATACGTACCATTAACTCCTCACACTCTATTTATCCTCACCTTTATGTGTCACCCCACTTCCTCTTGGATTGTAAACTCACTGGAGCAGCATCCCCTTCCCCTTTCATTCTCCATATCCTGAATTTATTTGTTTAATTTCCTGTTTGTTTTGTTCCACCCATTATACAGCGCTGTAGAACATGTTGGCGCTTTATAAATATTTGTAATAGTGTAGCATTTCAGCAAATTATATTGTTTGTATTCTTTAAGCTCCTACAACGACAATATATTTCAATATATCTAAAAATAAACATCCAACATTATGATCTCCGTACTTCATGAATGCTGACATTACGTCACGCTGAGTTTACTAAGGGCTAAATTACATTCTTCACACAAACGTTAACGCTCACTTGCGTGAGCATTAACATTTGCTGCGGTGTTTACCGCATATTACAATCCAAACGCAAACAGGTTAAGAAACCCGTTTGCGTTTGGTACCTTGCGCTTTTCAGCGCGCGGTTACTGTACTTTGCACTCCCTATACTTAACATGGGGAGCGCAAAGTGTTAATCAGCGCTGGATTACAAAGTCCCAACGCTGATTAACGTCTGGCTCTGGTTAGCAAAAAGTTAACCAGAGCCAAGACTTGGTGTTAACGGATTCCGCTTCTGCAGAATCCGTTAACACCGGCCTTAAAAATATAAAAATTGAATGCTATACTCACCCTCTGTCCCGCGGCAAGGACCGCTGCTCTCTCCACCTCCTCTGTCCGGCGGGAGCAGGGAAAGACTGGGGGAAAAGTCCCCCCAGTCTCTCCCTGCGTATCACTACGCGGACCGGCCGGATCTCACGAGGCTAGATCCGGCTGGTCATGTGACCGGCAGGGGGAAACTTATGCCCATTGTTCAGCACTGCGGAATATGTTGGCGCTATATAAATAAAGAATAATAATAATGGAGTCCTATGGGCTCCATCGAGTGGATGCTCGCGGCTGCGCTCAGCGCTGCCATGAGCATCCCTGATTTTACCGCGCTATAACAATGCAGGCAGCATTTTTTGCGCCTGCATTGTAATCCAGCGCTAAAACGCAGACGCAAGGGGGAAAACTGCAGGCGCAGTTTTTCCTCCCTTGCGCCCGCGTTTTAACGCGAAGATCGTGATTTAGCCCAAAGTTTGTTATGATGTATTTATACTTTTTATAGATATGATGCACCTTGTAATTCTTCTTCAGTTGTTTGGTTGCACTAATTGACTGTACATAGAGACAGTGTAGGATAGGATGTCATAGAACCACCTGGCCAGTGTTCTTTGTTTTGTATTCTCGGATACATTCATTTTGTGACTTCAGATTTCAATATTTTATTCTTTTTTGACTGTCCATATGGTTTTGTTAATTTAATGTTTAATTCACTCGTAATGCTAACTAACACAGCTGTTTTGTTATGTGACATCTGCTCTGACAGTATCTTCGTTATTGATTTTTTTATATTCTCCTGGGTGCTGTGTATGTACTATACATCCTACAGCAGACCCTGATGCCCAGGGATACAAAACATATGCCCTACAGCTCCTTTAATCAGAGCACTTTACCTATATTATGCTTTGTGTTTTTAGCCACATTGCACGGTGCATCAATTTTGGAAGCAGGTCTAAAGGGAGGAAAATCTAATGTTGAAAATGAAAGTTTAATGTTGATTGTGTATGTTTTATGCATTCTACATTGCTTTTAGGAAGGTTTTTACTGTTATCGAGCCTTTGGAAATAGCTGATGGCATAGGTTTTGGATGGGACTCTCACTTTCGTTATGGACAGGACTGACGATAGAGATCATTAAGGACCGCATCACCACTGACCCTTAATGGGGAGCTGCTGAAGGAAAAATGCTGTGCATTCCCATTTGTGTCCCACCATGATCGTGTCTATTCTGGCCGAGCTGGAATATTTTCTTTCACATTCCCTTATACTTGCAGTGGTGCTTCAGACCACCACGGTATCGGTTCCGGGAGTCCATATGACTTCATGGAGCCCAGTGTGACCTTGAACAAGCTTTGGTTCCAGAGAAAGACTAATTAGGATTGAGCAAGGTTTAAGAATTATCCCTGTATTACACAAGAGTGAACGGGAGTGAGTTCCCTTTGTTCTATGGGATCAGGCATGGGGGCTTTTTTGCTTAATGAGCTGAAGCATGGCCGATTTGTGATTGGATGCAATAGGGAGAGGAACAATGGGAGGGAGGGGGAAGGGGGGTATAAAAGACAAGGCGTGGGGGCAGTTTGTGTATTGCAGTTAATTTTCTTTTACTCCCACCCAACCCACCCTGTTTGTTTCTCTTTCACAGATGCTGGTTCTCTACAACAACGGAAAGGTCACGCATCAGAAGCGCCACGGATAGGGGCAATGCAGTGGTGATTTCACCACTCATTCAAGACCGCCCGTGGTTTCCCATATTGAAATATGCCATGTTGCATGAACCCTGTTCATGGTTTATACGGCCATGTCTGGGAGATTGTCTAAATATGGACATGGTTAGTCTACCTATTCCATCAAGTTATACACCATGTTACATGAAGCCAGCCTGTGGTTTTTGAACGGCCAGGGTTGGGGGATTGTTCTTTGATTAAAAGCATGGTTTAGAGCAATTATTATCGATCAGATAGTATCCCAAGTAGCTTGAAGCCAGTTGGTGTTTTTTTATGGCCACAACTGGGTGGATTGCGCTTAAATTGGGTACTTTACCATGTGGCAGGAAGCCAGCTGGTGGTTTGAACGGCCACAGCTGGGGGATTGCGCTTTACGATGGACATGGTTTAGGTTAGGGAGGAGCATTGAAATAGGCGGCCTGGCACGTGGAGGGCGATAGTGGGGGGAGGGTCTGCAGGGTACGGGGTGAGTTGTGGTTTCATACGGCCAGGCTCAGGTGCCTTCCTGGTTTGCAGATCCTCTCGGCCTGCTATCTGCCATAAAAATACACTGAGCAGACGTGTGGTCATCCTGCTTAGCCACGTGGGGCGCTATTTCTGGGCAATGCTTGTGGTGCATTGCAGTTGCCAGTGTTATCTGGCTGCCAGTGTTATCTGGTGTAGCGTATTTGGCATACGAGGATCGATAATAATAATTCTGCCTTAGAGGCAAAGAATTTGGCCTTAAGTAATAAAAGACGTGACCTTTTCAAAATGCCAATACTTTGTTGTGTTTCCATTTACGGGAAAGGGGAGGGGGAGGGGGGTTAGTTGGTATTAAGAAGGTAACTTACATGGGAGAAGTTGTAAGAAGAGAATAGGGGTATAATTCTTACAAGAGCTCGAATGAACAGTGTGAAGCGGAGTCTCGGAACGGAGCCGCTGAAGAACACTGGTAACCATTTGTTCCCAATCTTCTGCTACTCCCGGGCAGAGGAAGTGGAGGATGGAGGAAGGGCTATTTCAGTCACTCTAGATTGAAGTGTTAAGTGATTCTTCAAAATCACTTAAAACCAGCTTTAGAAAGTCTGTATTTTTCTTTAAATACCGGCTCAATAAAAGAGCAAGCTACAAAGGAACAGAAGAGCAAGGTATTCCTATTTACAAATTAATGGCTTCGATACAAAATATAGGAGACGTTAATTTACAATGTCCTGATGAAATATCCGAGATGCAAGCAGAGCTTGTAACGTGGATATGATATCGACAGGAGTTATTCAGCTTTTGGGTGGATCCAATATGTCTATCGGTTCCAGCCTATAGCCTTACAGGCCAGTTGTAAATTGGCCCTGGATCTCACACTTTAATGGGCCCCTATGCCTCTGGACTTACCATAGTGGCTCCTCCCCTGAGCAGTCGAATGGCAGGGCCCCTATACATCAATGCCTTTTTGTAGATGCACTGTTTTTGCAGAACATTTGAAAAAATTGGAATTGGTACTCCATGAGGCTAGATGGTTAATTTCAGACTTTTCACAGTCTTTCAGCTGTACTTGCAGAGAGATATTATTTAGGAGCCATAAAAGTTTTTTTTTTGGTTTTCTTTAAATTTGTTTTGGGATTTTTCCACATGCTGATGCGCCTAAAAATGTTTCTGAGTGCTTCAATGATGGCACCCGTGGGATTGACGTGCATGCTTTGCACATTTTCTTTAATTTCATCTAACTTCTTAATAAGCTTTTATTTGTTCTGACGCTGTGGAAGAAGCAAATGAACAGAAGAGATCTGACCCTGGGGGCAGTTTATTAACAAATGTGTGCATTTGAGTGTAGCGTTAATTTGTGTTCTATTTGGGAATGTACAGTCAGGTCCAGAAATATTGGGACATCGACACAATTCTAACATCTTTGGCTCTATACACCACCACAATGGAGTTGGAATGAAACAAACACAATGTGCTTTAACTGCAGATTGTCAGCTTTAATTTGAGGGTATGTACATCCAACTCAGGTGAACGGTGTAGGACTTACAGCAGTTTGCAGATGTGCCTCCCACTTGTTAAGGGACCAAAGGTAATGGGACAATTGGCTTCTCAGCTGTTCCATGGCCAGGTGTGTGATATTCCCTCATTATCCCAATTACAATGTGCAGATAAAAGGCCCAGAGTTCATTTCAAGTGTGCTATTTGCATTTAGAATCTGTTGCTGTCAACTCTCAACATGAGATCCAAAGAGCTGTCACTATCAGTGAAGCAAGCCATCCTTAGGCTGAAGTAACAAAACAAACCCATCAGAGAGATAGCAAAAACATTAGGCGTGGCCAAAACAACTGTTTGGAACATTCTCAAAAAGAGGGAACGCACTGGTGAGCAAAGCAACACCAACACCACGGAAAACAACTGTGGTGGATGATCGAAGAATTCTTTCCCTGGTGAAGAAAACACCCTTCACAACAGTTGGCCAGATCAAGAACACTCTCCAGGAGGTAGGTGTATGTGTGTCAAAGTCAACCATCAAGAGAAGACTTAACCAGAGTGAATACAGAGGGTTCACCACAAGATGTAAACCATTGGTGAGCCTCAAAAACAGGAAGGCCAGATTAGAGTTTGCCAAACAACACCTAACAAAGCCTTCACAGTTCTGGAACAAGCGCCTATGGACAGATGAGACCACGGTCAAGTTGTACCAGAATGATGGGATGTCAGGATCCCCATCGCTGACCACACCAGGATCACATTCCTTGCTCAGGCAGCACATGTAAAGTGTTGCCCCATTCCAATCCAGCAAGGAGAGGGGTTAAACAGTAAAAACACAAGTACCACACACAACACCCTCCTGCTTGCAAATAAAGAGTCACTCCCACCTTTCTAACATGGCTTCGCATTGCAAGTCTATCCTGCAAACATATCTGAGCTATTGCTAAAGACTTACCATATATCAGACCCCTGCTTGCTTCAACGACTATCCCGCTGTACCAGTCCCTCGACCTAGGATCACCTGCTGACAATTCTCCTGGATAACCCCCATTGTACCACGCCTCGGATCACATAATATCAGCCTAACCAAGGTACAGGGCTGGATTAACATAGGGGCAGATGGAGCGGCAGTTCCAGGCCCACGCCCCAGAATAGGCCCACACAAAAGATAAATTTGTCTGCATTGATGGGCATTTGGACCACTATATATCCACCTCCATAGCAGCTACAGGGTTATGTTAGGTATCACTGGAAAGGTCAGAGCATGACCTTTCCAATGATACCAAACATGACCAGGTTTTATGTAACAATAAAAATAAAATAATAAATATTTCTTTATTTTTTATTTTTCTTTCTAACACAGCAATGTTTTTCAGTTATAAAGGGAACAATGATGCTGCAGTAACTCACCAATCTCATTTTTCATGTCACTAACAAGCGTGGAGGTGATGGTACACTCCATTAGTACGAATTGTTACATCAAGAACCTAAACCGTCAAAATGCAAGGAAGTGCACTGAGGCGGGATTTGGAACCCTGCGCCACTAATCTTTACACCTTGCAAGGTCAACTGAGGTGTTGTGTCAGACAGGACAGAGCCTGGCCTTTGCATTGATACCAAACATGACAATGTAAAATCTAAAAGAAAAAGAAAACAAAAAACTTTATTTTTTGTTCCAAAGCAATGGTATTGTCCATTTGTCATGTATAAAATTAGCAATACCACTGCCATTACCGTCTCCTTTCCCACGTTGGGAGCAAGGAGAGTGTTTTATTCATAGTCGTACTATTCATAAAACACCATTATCCAAAGCACAAGGGAAATACCAAATGTTTTGGCTAAAATTGTATATTTTCTCAGAAAAATGCAGTTACAGGTTCCCATTTCATTTTTTTTTAACAAGAATTCCCTATAGAATATATAACCAGAGGTTTGGATGATAAAATATGAAAAAATAATTTTACACGCTGTGATGATTGAAGTCTGGAAATTTACTCAAACAGTATCTACCTGCTTAGATATACCTATATATGCAATATTAAATAGCCTAAAATATGTTGGCATTTCACTAAATTACGAAAAAAGCCCACCAAAATATTCAGCTCCAGGCCCATAGAGATCTTAATCCGGCCCTGCCAAGGTACCTTCAGAGCATCCCTGCATCCTGGGCTTAGACTCCCTGAACCTGCAGTGCCACCCCGGTGCCATTCCTGACATGGGAAGAGAAGAGTATGGAGAAGGAAAGGAACTGCTCATGATCCTAAGCATACCACCTCATCAGTGAAGCATGGTGGTGGTAGTGTCATGGCGTTGGCATGTATGGCTGCCAATGGAACTGGTTCTCTTGTATTTATTGATGATGTGACTGCTGACAAAAGCAGCAGGATGAATTCTGAAGTGTTTCGGGCAATATCTGCTCACATTCAGCCAAATGCTGCAGAACTCATTGGACGGCGCTTCACAGTGCAGATGGACAATTGTCACGTTCCCACGTTCCAACCCTGTCTTCCTGCCCTCTGTATTTGTATATTGTGTTTTTTCCCTTGTGTTTCTGTTGCTGCCAATTCCTGGGTGGCCTCCCAGGGGTTAATTGGTGTTCTGTGGGCTGCTCACCTGTTGACCCTTGCCTTGATTCCCCTGCCTATATTAGAGCAATGTACCTATAGGACATTGCTGGGTCATTTTCCTTTGCCTGGTCTCCTTGCATCCTGTGTCCTGAAAGCTCCTTGCTGTGTGCCTGATAGCCTCCTTTTGTTAATCCTGGTTCAGTTATTGCCTCTTATTTCTGTTCCAGTTTATGTCAGTTCCTTCTGTGTATTTTGTTCTGTCTATTGCTGTATTTTGTTTTGCTGTTTATGTTCCATTCAGATTCCCCGGTTACTGATTTTGGCTTGGCTGACTTCCCTTCTGGTTCTGATTCCTGTATCCTGTATGACGTACTCTCTCTGGTTATGACCTTTTGGCTTTCCTCTTTATGACTACTCTATTGATTATTCCTTGTCTGTACCGTTTCGAGGAAACCCTGTCATCTGTATACAACAAAAGACTCTGTACGGCTTCAAGGTAATACTTTCCTTTAGATTAGATCCGGCTATCCTAAAGACCGGTCTTTCAGTGCAGGGAATCTTTGGTATTGCCGTACAGAGGTCTTTTGTTAACCTTTGCTTTCACCTGTCCTTGCAGTTTACCCTGCATCTCTGCATATAGGGGCTTCTCTCAGGAACCAAGGCCTCACCTTCCTGCGAGTTATATTCATAGGGATATATATACAGACCGACCACTTCCAAGGATCGGAGGGCAAGTATAGGGTGGTGCGTGCCTGGTGGTACTGCCACCGTGACAACAATGACTCAAAGCATACTGCAAAAGCAACCAAAGAGTTTTTGAAGGGACAGAAGTGGAATGTTATGCAATGGCTAAGTCAATCACCTGACCTGAATCCCATTGAGCGTGCATTTCATTTGCTGAAGACAAAACTGAAGGGAAAATGCCCCAAGAACAAGCAGGAACTGAAGACAGTTGCAGTAGAGGCCTGGCAGAGCATCACCAGGGATGAAACCCAGCATCGGGTGATGTCTATGCGTTCCAGACTTCAGGCTGTGATTGACTGCAAAGGATTTGCAACCAAGTATTAAGAAGGGAAAGTTTGATTTATGATTATTATTCTGTCCCATTACTTTTGGTCCCTTAACAAGTGGGAGGCACATCTGCAAACTGCTGTAAGTCCTACACCGTTCACCTGAGTTAGATGTACATACCCTCAAATTAAAGCTGTCAGTCTGCAGTTAAAGCACATTTTGTTTGTTTCATTCCAACTCCATTGTGGTGGTGTATAGAGCCAAAGATGTTAGAATTGTGTCGATGTCCCAATATTTCTGGACCTGACTGTAGATGTGCCATATTTGTACGTGCGGATGCAGGAGTTTATTTATGAGGTGTGTTTGTGTGAATGTGATCAGATTTGTACATTTCTATAGGATGTGAACTGCTTTTTTATACTTCTGTTCTTCCTGATCATGGCATTTCCTCCACTCCTCTTTCTATCCTCCACTTGTATCTCTCCAACCCACTCCTATTCCTAACCCTCCCTGCAACCAATGTCTCCCCATCTCCTTCACCTTTGTGTTCCTCCCCACATCCCAACTGATATCAGCATCCTTTCTCCAATCGCTTCTCAAACCCTAATGTCTTCCTCCTCCATGTATCTCACTGTTTCTTTCCTTGTATCAGTGTCCTATTTTCCCTTCAATCCACTCTGTCTCCTTGCACTTTGTTAGAGTTACAAGTATTTATAGAACACTAACAAGTTCCGTAGCGCTGTACAATAGGTGAGATAGAATAACAAATATACATGTTAAACACACAGAACAGTAGGAGAGGGGACCCTGCCCAAGAGCTTACAATCTAAGATGAGCGGGGTGGTACACTAACAGGGTTATTCAGAGAGAGGTGAAAACCAGGAGAATGACTGGAGAAGTGAAAATTCTAGGTCAAAATAGCCAAACCAGAATAATTCTCCCATTTATCTCACTTTCCAAATCGGCTATTTTGACCTAAAATTTTTTCCCTTCTCCAGTTATTCTCCTGGTTTTCACCTCTCTCTGAATAACCCTGTGTGATGGTTAATAGAGAACCTGAAGTAGCAGGGTGCATGTGGGCTGTGTGGAAGATGGGGCAGGAAATGTACAGTGGGGGAATCATGGAGTGAGCCGATAGGCTTCTCTAAAGTAATGCATTTTCAGAGACTTCTTGAAGGACTGGAGAGACGTGGAGAGTCTAATGTTGTGGGGGAGGGAGTTCCATAGAAAGGGGGCAGGTCGGGAGAAGTCTTGAAGGCGAGAGTTGGAGGTGTGGGTACGAAGAGCTGACAGCATCAGATCATTGGCAGAGCGAAGTGGTCGGGACGGGAAATACCACTCGCCAAAGCCGGTGCTCTGGCACCCACTTTATTTATATATCCACTGCCCACTTCACACATTCAAGTATGTTGCTGGTAACCCCTTTACTGCCATGATTGTGTATACAGGATCGCAGAAGCACACACAGTAGATTGAGTAAACACAGTCTGGATTGCAAATGAAATTCGTTTTCTTTCTGGAAACAAGTTTGGTTTGCAGGTTGGCTCCAGAACATGCCCATAAAGTTTTAGTATCATGAGCATGACACTCAAGGTGCTAAAACACTGAGAAAAAAATCTTTAAAAGCTGGAAATCTGTATGTAAGACACGGCTCCCCAGCTTATTCAGCACGTAGCCACAGCTGCAGTAAAGCTTTTTGGCCAGAAGATGGTAACGTATGCCTATCAAATAGGACTTCTACAGTGCACTAGACATTGGGCTTTTTCCCAATGATCATTTACTGTATTATTAATGAACAGAGCAAAAAAAAATCCTTGGACAGTGAAGGGGTGGAATGGTCTCTCTATGCAGAAAATATACTTATTTTTACAAGCCATTGTGTAGAAAAGATCCTGTCCTGCTTTTTTGTTTTTAAATAAATGTCCAAAAAGAGTTTTAAGCCAAGCATGGTGAATTACTCACTGTATACATTCCAGCATCCGAATTATATCCACTAAAATGCTCCTCAAGAAAAATGACGAGGACATACAGAGGAAATATACACAATAGCAAAATGATATGTACACATATCTTATCATACTGACACGTTACAAAGTAACACACAAAAATCCATCAAAGCACATTGACACATTGCACGATTTATCACGTTGCTAGATCTGCCTTTTTTTATTGAACACATATTGCTCCGTCAAGCAGAATGAGAGCATAGGGAATACACTACCCAGCAGCACATAAATGTTGTATGAAGGGAATCAATCAACAATCAAGGCAGTTGATTTCCTAAGCGCATTGTACAGGTTCTACATACTACAGAGCAGCACTTTTTCAACAGCATATATATGTATGTATCAAGAAAACCATGTAGAGTCACTATTCCCACATGAATCTATAAATACACATATTTGCAACAAACTAAATTAAACAGCAGGAGCAAAGAAGCACTCCTAGCTCAAGTTGGTATGTGTCGCGGCCCTTGGAAGGTCTAAGTCTGGATCTGATCCACCATAGGACCCGGCAGCAGCTTCCCTGTCATGCCTGTCATGTTGACTACTTTAACCCCCTTCTTGCTGGCCTTAAGAGATCCCTGATTCTCTCTCTGCAGTGTCTGCAGTCTGTAAAGAGCGCCTCTGCCAGACAGTGACGTATCTTGGCCTAGGCCGACAAGGCCTAGGGTGGCACATTTCAGCGGGTGACAAAAATGCCACCCTCTACACATAAAAAGGCGCCCGTCCGCTCAATGAGACCCGCAGCCGCAGGTTTCTAGATCCCCGGCCTCAACTTCGGACCGCCAAGCTTTCTCCTTTCAGCGCGCGCAGCTTCCAGGAGAGTTAAGCTGATGGAGGGAAGCACTGGTTTTCAATAGAGACAGGTCTGCGCTGGTGGGCGGAGCCTCACTCGTCATGGCAACAAACACCCTGGGCTGAAGGACGGCTGCGGGGGCTCTGGTAGGGGCCACAGACCACAGGGACACATATGGAGTGACTGGGGGGCTGCATTGGGGGACTCGATGGGGTGCACACCCTGCTTCCTCCCGAGTCGGCAGCCACATGTACTCTGCTGCGCTGCGAGAAAGCGATCATATAACGTCACTTCCTCCCAGTGCTCCACCAGCGCTCCACCAGCATGTTGAACGTGCAGCTGCATGGTCTCTTCAGAGCCGTTGCTCCCAGTACCCATCCCCCAGGTTCCCTAAAAGTGAATTGAACACGAGGGGGGGGATGAGTGTGTGGGGTATGAAATAAAATGAGTGGTGAGTGGGGGGTATGAAATAAAAAAAGTGGGGGGTATGAAATGAAATGAACGTGGGGGTATGAAATAAAATGAGTGGGGAGTGAGGGGGTATGAAATAAAATGAGTGGGGGATATGAAATGAAATGAGTGGTGAGTGGGGGTATGAAATAAAATGAGTGGGGGGTATGAAATAAAATGAGTGGAGGGTATGAAATGAAATGAGTGGTGAGTGGGGGTATGAAATAAAATGAGTGGGGGTATGAAATGAAATGAGTGGTGAGTGGAGGTATGAAATGAGTGGTGAGTGGAGGGTATGAAATGAAATGAGTGGTGAGTGGAGGTATGAAGTGAGTGGTGAGTGGGGGGGGGGTATGAAATGAGCGGGGTGTGAAATGAAATGAAGAAAAGTGGGGTGAAATTAACATGAAAAGAGTGGAATGAAATGAAAAGGAAGGGGGTGAAATGGACATGATAAAGGAGAGACTCCCTGTCTTTACTATTAGAAGTCTATTGCTGTGGATTCTGTGTATGTTCATACTCACTGCCTTTACTGTGAGAGTTGCACATTACAGTGCACATTACTGTGAGTTCTATTGCTGTGGTGCTCTGTGATATGCTCATACCAAATTTGATAAATGGCTATACACCTTCAATATATGGGTCATTTGATATATATTGCATACTTGTGTCTGGTAATTGGACAGGAGGGCTAATATATTGGACGGTGGTCCTGTGCTATGAATACGCTTTATGACCGCTGAATTGTGGCATCTGCTGGACGGCATGTACTATCAGTGGGTCTGCAGAGGAAAATCTGGAACCTTCAATTGTTAAAAATCATTTTTGACTAAATAGCCAGTGTCTAGCTTCTCAGTATACTCTCCTCATTGTTATGAGGGTACACTATTCAGGCTAGGGTCAGACTAACGCATTTTTTGTGTTGTCCGTGAAAAAGTGCGTTCGAACGAATGGACGCATTTTTTCACGGAATACGCAATAGCGGTCATACGATGCGCATTTTCGTCCGTGATTTTGTACGGATCATCAATAAAACACTTTTTGTGTCTGGACGTTATGTAGGCCGGACATTAGCAGCATCTGACATCTCCTAATCACGCACACACGCCGCTAGCGGACGCAGCGCACTCTGTACGTCCGTACTAGCGGTTCTACGTTCTTGCAAAAATGCGTTCGTTTGCCACTTGTGTTGCGCTGCCGCACTTTTGTGCGGCCGTTCTTCGTATGCTGCCCGGCATTGGACGTCATTTGTTGCTAGCATGGCCGTGATTTAGTGCTGCTAAACGCACGTTGATACTGCGTTAGTCTGACCCTAGCCTAAGACAACGTCTTATTTACTCCCTACTTTCCATCTTTTAATTTATGTTTTTTAATAGTGTGTTTTACCCTATTGATATTGTCTGACTTCTAATTAATAAATTCATTGTGTTGTTTGTGGACCCACATTCCCTTTTAGCACTCTATACGCACCCTATTGTTGTGTTGGTTTGTTATGTGTTTGTTCTCAATTATTCCGGAGGGTTAGGTCTGTGGGATACTGTGGTCAGTCCACCACCTAACGTTCCTTTTGGGAAAGCTATTGTTGTTTTTTTCTACTTGACATGCATGGCTGATCTTTGTAAAAATGGTTGAATTTACACATTTCATAATTTTATTTGATTATTTCTTAAAATAATAGATACAACATTTGAAATGGTATACAAAATATACAAGTAGGCACTTGCTATCCACTTTTAATATACAGCTAAGCTCTAAGAGGAAAGGGTGGAGCCTAAAGAGGAAGGTTGTGGTTTAACCAGGAAGAGGTGTGCCCTTGATGGGCAGGGGTGTGTCAAATTTAAATTACGGGGTGCACGAGTTTAGTCGGGCCTAGGGCAGCACAAAATATAAATACACCACTGCTGCCAGGCTCATCCACCTCACCTCCTGCATCTCGCCCCTTTTGTCAATCTCTGCAATGGCTTCCTGTTTCCTTTAGAATCCATTTCAAAATGCTGGTGCTCACGTACAAAGCTCTCCATAACCGCTCCCCTGCCTACATCTCTCCCTTATTAGCAGGTACATCCCGCCCCGACCACTTCGCTCTGCCAATGACACCAGTTTGCCTAAAACTTACGATTATCCTACCCAGTCGCATGTAATCAATTACTCATCAATAGCAATATAACAGGGTTTTAAAAGTTATGCTATGGACTGTGAATTACAGGTTTTGGTCATGTAATACAAAGGTTAAGGTCGGGGACAGACTAGCGTTTTGCAGAGCAGAAGGAACGTCCGTGGACATTCCTTCCCTCTGACGCCCGTCTGGCCACCTCGCTGAATGCAGTTAGTGCGCTCAGCGCTGCAAGGCTCGGTTCTCCTATGCAGGATCTCGCTTTGCAGCCTGTCGAACGCGTGTTGTAGCGCTTCAATGTGGAGGCTTTCAGCATGGCCGCAACACGGCTGCTGTAGCGCACGCAATTCATGCTCGCTACAGAGTGAGGCTGGCCCCGTCAAAGCATCACAACGCTGTAACAGACGCCAGGAGGCATGTCAGTACGGGCTGACATGGTGCACTTGTCTGACCCTGACCTAAAATGAGACACAATTTACAAGATGCATAAAGATACACAAGTGAGTGTGTGTTACTTAACATTCTGTAGCTTGTATATGCCTTACACTAAGCCAATTTCATCTGATGTCAAGTAATTTTAAGTAGTGTATTATGCAAACCTGCCATAAAGGAGTTACACAGATAATACATCTTTTTTTCCTGTGGTTTATTTTTTACAGACATCTTTTGTTAAGTTTCTCCCACAGGTTTAAATGCATAATAAAGCTCACCGTCATTGTCACAGTATTCTAAAATAGATGGATCTTCGCGGATGATTGCAGTCAATGTGTTGACATCTCCATTAGCTGATGCTTGGTAAACTACAGTCAAGTCAATCTCTTCCGCTGAATCACCTTGAATAACAAAGGACACCTTGTTATGAATGTAAGATGAAAAAAAGGTTTTATAAAACGATTAGCAGCCAGGACAATACAAATTCAGTTTGCCATTTTATATCTCAACTTGATATCTTCACGTTAAATTACCAGGTAAAGCATGTTGAACACTTCAGAAGATAAAAGAAAGACATTGTAAATATAAACTTGTTTCAAATTCAAACAAAATAAGTCTAGTATTGAACCCACTTTCTGGTCAATAGATTTGCATTTGCGAAAGACAGAAAGTAACCAGACGTCTGATAAGATGTTCTTCTTACATGTAGAATCTACCGGTTTAGTTTCGGGAGTCATTAAGCCAGGGGTCAGGTTAAAAAAAATAAGTGTCGGGACGCCAAGATTTCTGCACCCCAATTAATGATTGCCATGTTGCACTTAACCCGTCACACTCTCAAATTTGATATATATATATATATATATTACGGTTAAAGCCCTAAGTGTGGTTAATTTTAAGATTACCCGGGTAATCCTGACATTATCCAAAACCGCTAGGTAAAGCTGGAAAAAAATGAAAAATTCTGACTTTACCTGGGTAATCTTATGACTAATAGTGATGAGCCGAACACCCCTGTGTTCGGTTCGCATTCGAACTTGAACAATTTCAAAAGATCAAGTTCGAACTCGAACCAAACTCAATGCAAGTCAATGGGACTCGAAAGTTCGATTTTTAGAGTGCCCTCCAAGTGGGCATATATGCTAGATATTTGCCATAAAATGTGTATGGGGGTCCGGGTAGTGCCCTGGGGGACAGGAAACAAGGACAAAAAGTAAAAAAAAAAAAACGTTTTTAAAGGAAGAGTGAGTTTTCCATGAAATAAAGGTTAAGAATAAAAACGAAAAATTCCTTCAAATATCGTGCCTAGGAGGTCCCCATAACCTGCCCGTGAAGTGGGGGATTTGCAGGATGTATAGAAACATTTTAAAAGCAAAAAATGACATTTCAAATGACGGTAAATGGTTTTCCTTTAATCTATTCATAAACAACTGCTTGGGGCGGCAGCCTGTATTAAAAGAGGAGACATTTTAGGACACACAGAACAAGTTTAGTGATTTTTTGGCTAAATTATGGTGAAACTTATGCAGGCTTTGGATGAAAGTAACAATAGGTGCTTTAAAATTGGGCCTTTAGTGTCGACAAGAGTGCTGTCACACCGTTACCCCTCTGTGGTATTATGGAAGAGTGCAGGGTTGGACCCTGCGGTCAAATATTAAAATTATATGAATCTGGTATAGGCGTCAGTGGCAGTGCACCCAAATATTGTGCATTTGGTGGCAGCAAGTGCCTTCACACCGTAAGTAACCCCTCTGTGGTATTGTGGAAGAGTGCAGTGGTGGAGGTTTTGGTAATGCAGAAGAGATCTCTGATCTATTCAGTTACATCAGCAGCTATAACAAAACCGGGTCAGCAATGTTTAGGCACTTGTACTGTGCTACTGTATATGGTGAGAATCGGCGCACACCAGTAGCAACAGGAAGCAAACAGAACAGGAAGGGAATACACAGAGAGAATAGTCAAATGGCAGGCAAAGTCGGCAACATTTTGCAGGCTTGACTTCACTCTGCTCCGCCTCGCAGCATGTCTACACTGCATTACGTTTGCTTCTCACCGCACTGGACAGGAATCCACTAACTAAATTAAAATGTACACACAAAACCGTTTTAGTTTCACAAAGCACATGTTATATAGGCAAAAAAAAGTTTCTACTGAATAAAATACATCAAAAATTACTGTTAATTTAATAGGAATAGTATAAAAATATATAAAAAAGGTAACCCCTGATCATATGTATTATAGGGACACGGAGCGCCGTGTATAGAGTAGGGATGCATTGATACCACACACAGACATATACGTATATATCAACGCGCAGACCTACAGTATATATATACGTATATATCAACACACAGATATATATATATATATACATCCACCCACGGACCTCAGACCATATATACGCATATGCACATGGGGGGGTGGCATGTGGACAATCTCAACTAAATGCACCCCCCCCCCCATTTTGCTGATTCTCCAGAAGAAATGTTGAACCCGACAGAGCAGAGAATATATGAATATATATATTATTCTCTGCTCTATCGGGTTCAACATTTCTTCTGGAGGGATCAGCCAAATTGGGGGGGGGGGCAATTGGTTGCCAAAATGTGTGTGTAATACAAGTCTGGATATATATATTTATAAGAATATAGATATATATCTTATCTATATATATATGTATATCATTCCTGCCCTTACCTTCCCCTATAAATTTGCTAAAAATACACACACAAAAAAAACAAACCACTGCCTGAGACCCGCGCAGCCCACATGCCACCCCCCTCTACCTGGCTGAATGTATCTAATATATATAATTAAATACATTCAGCCAGGTAGAGAAAGAGAAAAAAAGGTTTTATTTTATGTTCCTGGGACATTTAAAAATGTCCTCGGATTTTATTTTTTTTAGAAATGTGTCGCCTTACCTGAGCCTGGTGGTCAGTGGGGGCTCCCTGGATCCTGGTTGTGGGGGGGTCTGCCGTGGCCGCAGGTGCAGTGGCTCCCTCCCTGCGCTGCCTGTCTCTGCCACATGCACCCGGGCGGCTAGCCCGCACAGTCGCAGCTCTGTCATCTGGCGTCTGCATGCTCCTCAAGGGGATCCTTGGGAGGCCCCTGCAGGCTGCCCTCTACAGTGCCTGATTAGAGGGCCATGTCTGCCTGATGTTTTAGTAACAAGAATGTTTTATCCCATAGGCTTCAATGTTAAAAATATTCCCGTTTTAATTCAATATCTAATAAACCGTTGCTTATAATATTCTGCAGTAAAGAGTCTCTTTATTTCTCGATTTTTTGTATTTTTTAAGCATTTTTTATACTTTTTTCAAAACAAAAATTTCTTTAGAACTTTTGGCGAATGTCCCAAAAAGTTCGAGGTTCGCGAACTGTCTAACGGCCGATGTTCGATGCGAACTCCGAACAAATCGAACCGAACAGCTCATCCCTAATGACTAACCAACCTGCCTTGGGTAACAGTCTGGAAGAGCAGAAAATATAGCACTTTACCCGGATGATCTGCAGACTATCCTACCTTGTGCGGTTAAAACCAAATTTTGTTATAGTATATGAGAAGAATGGTAAGCGCCACTAACACGTCGTGACTAGGGATGAGCAGAACACCCCCGTGTTCGGTTCGCATTCGAACTCGAACAATTTCAAAAGTTCGAGTTCGAACGCGAACACGAACCGAACTCAATGCAAGTCAATGGGACTCAAAAGTTAGATTTTTAGAGTGCCCTGCAAGAGGGCATATATGCAAGATATTTGCCATAAAAGGTGTATGGGGGTCCGGGTAGTGCCCTGGGGGACAGGAAACAAGGAAAAAAAAGTTAAAAAAAAAACGTTTTTATAGAGACAGTGAGTTTTCCTTGAAATAAGGGTTAAAAATAACAACGAAAAATTCCTTCAAATATCGTGCCTAGGAGGTCCCCATAACCTGCCCGTGAAGTGGCAGATTTGTAGGATGTATAGAAACATTTAAAAACAAAAAAATTACCTTTCAAATGACGGTGAACGGTTTTCCTTTAATCTATTCAAAAACAACTGCTTGGGGCGGCAGCCTGTATGAAAAGACATTTTAGGACACACAGAACAAGTTTAGTGATTTTTTGGGCTAAATTATGGTGAAACTTATGCAGGCTTTGGATGAAAGTAACAATAGGTGCTTTAAAATTGGGCCTTTAGTGTCGGCAACAGTGCCGGCACACCGTAACCCCTCTGTGGTATTGTGGAAGAGTGCAGGGTTGGACCCTGCGGTCCAATATTAAAATAATATGAATCTGGTACAGGTGTCAGTGCACCCAAATACTGTGCCTTTGGTGGCAGCAAGTGCCTTCACACTGTAACCCTTTTGTGGTATTGTGGAAGAGTGGAGGGTTGGACCATGCGGTCCTATATTAAAAAGATATGAATCTGGTAAAGGTGTCAGTGAACCCAAATATTGTGCCTTTGGTGGCAGCAAGTGCCTTCACACCGTAACCCTTTTGTGGTATTGTGGAAGAGTGCAGGGTTGGACCCTGCGGTCCAAAAAATTAAAATGATATGAATCTGGTAATATAGGCGTCAGTGTCAGTGCACCCAAATATTGTGCCTTTGGTGGCAGCAAGTACCTTCACACCGTAACCCTTTTGTGGTATTGTGGAAGAGTGCAGGGTTGGACCCTGTGGTCCAAAAAATTTAAATGATATAAACCTGGTAATATAGGCGTCAGTGCACCCAAATATTGTACCTTTGGTGGCAGCAAGTGCCTTCACACAGTAACCCTTTTGTGGTATTGTGGAAGAGTGCGGGGGTTGGACCCTGCAGTCCAAAAAATTAATAAAATAGTTGGTGGCAGTGAGAACACAAAGATTAGAACAATTCCCAGATATTTTGTAGAAATGAGACCCCCCCAATAGCTGCTGGCAGACTGGCAGTGAGAACACACACTAAGACAACAATCTCCTCTCAAAAAACACGTGCTGAAGGCTGTGTGAAGCCTTATATAGTGTGCTGCGGGACTTAGCTCTGTGAGTCCATGATTGGGCAAAATTTGCCCAATCAGGACTCTGAGCCGTGATTGGCATAGTCTTGCACCTGTCTTGCACCTAAACTGTGGTCAGGTGCAGGCTGTAGCCAATTACAAGCTTCAGGCCAGTGGAAAGTGCATTGTGGTCCATTGTGGGCGAACATGCTGCGAACACGCGGAAATGTTCGAAGTTCGCGAACATACGAACTGGCGATTTTCGACTCGAACTCCGAACGCATCGAACTCAGGGGCGGATCCAGGGGGGCAATGGGGCAATTGCCCCCCCCGAGCAGTGCAGATGCCAGGCTGACCTCCAGAACTCAAATCACGATGTGTGCAGTGAATGCAGACATGGTGATTTGCAGAGGCACACACTGCGCAGAAGCACTGTGGATTGCCCATCCCAGTCATGTGTCAGGGGCGTGTCACGTGGTGATCCTTTTCCCAGTGACCATGTGGCTGAGCCTGTCCCCTTCCATGCCTGCCTGACAGCCACAGGAAAGGGGTGGATCTGAGGCTGCACTGAACAACAGGATCAGAGGAGAGGGGCTGGAGCCTCCATGCAGGGACACCAGGGAGGTAAGTAATGGGTCCCTGAGAGTTTGATCCTTCCTCCAGGGTGTATAACATAGCTAGAGCTGCACAGTAATAAACCTCTCAGATATGAGTCTGTAAACTGCTCCTCTAGATTGTAAGCTCCTGGGTGTCCTCTGCTCCTCTAGATTGTAAACTCCTGAGTGTCCTCTGCTCCCCTAGATTGTAAGCTCCTGGGTGCTCTCTGCTCCTCTAGATTGTAAACTCCTGGGTGTCCTCTGCTCCTCCAGATTGTAAACTCCTGGGTGCTTTCTGCTCCTCTAGATTGTAAACACCTGGGTGTCCTCTGCTCCCCCAGATTGTAAACTCCTGGGTGCTCTCTGCTCCTCTAGGTTGTAAGCTCCTGGGTGTCCTCTGCTCCTCTAGATTGTAAACTCCTGGGTGCTCTCTGCTCATCTAGATTGTAAGCTCCTGGGTGTCCTCTGCTCCTCCAGATTGTAAACTCCTGGGTGCTCTCTGCTCCTCCAGATTGTAAACTCCTGGGTGCTCTGCTCCTCTAGATTGTAAACTCCTGGGTGTCCTCTGCTCCTCCAGATTGTAAGCTCCTGGGTGCTCTCTGCTCCTCTAGATTATAAGATCCTGGCTGCCCTCTGCTCCTCTAGATTGTAAGCTCCTGTGAGCCGGGCCTGCTTCTCCTCTAGATTGTAAACTCCTGGGTGCTCTCTGCTCCTCTAGATTGTAAACTCCTGGGTGCCCTCTGCTCCTCTAGATTGTAAACTCCTGGGTGCCCTCTGCTCCTCTAGATTATAAGATCCTGGCTGCCCTCTGCTCCTTTAGATTGTAAACTCCTGGGTGCCCTCTGCTCCTCTAGATTGTAAACTCCTGTGAGCCGGGCCCTCTGCTCCTCTAGATTGTAAACTCCTGTGAGCCGGGCCCTCTGCTCCTCTAGATTGTAAGCTCCTGTGAGCCGGGCCCTCTGCTCCTCTAGATTGTAAACTCCTGTGAGCCGGGCCCTCTGCTCCTCTAGATTGTAAGCTCCTGTGAGCCGGGCCCTCTGTAAATTCTCGT
Source organism: Leptobrachium leishanense (assembly GCA_009667805.1). Taxonomy (NCBI): domain Eukaryota; kingdom Metazoa; phylum Chordata; class Amphibia; order Anura; family Megophryidae; genus Leptobrachium; species Leptobrachium leishanense. The sequence continues at coordinate 20,138,675 of CM019063.1, read as the reverse complement.
GAGTCGGGCTCTCTGCTAAAACACCTTATTTTCTGTCAGTGCCCCTCCCGAGACTAGTCTCTGGATCCGCCCCTGATTGAACTGTCAGATATACTCTCTGCACGTGACTACAACACGTCATAGATTATTATTCAATAAGAAATTTATACGAGACACAAATATCAATCGTTTATATTTCCTAGAAATTCTCCTAAATTCTTTTAATTGTCTGTGTTTTGCTTTGAAGAATACAATAATCAATAATCGGATAAAAACATATATATATTTATTACGTATACAAAAAAGTTTAAAATCTCATATCATAAACAAAAATTTATAAACCACAAAATCCATCAGCACATAAAAACTAGCTTAACAATATATGTATCACCTGTTAGTAACTTCATATATGATTAATATCATTTACCTTATCAGTTAGTAACTAATACACAAATGGTTAATAAACATTTCTGCTTAACGAAACATGTATTTCCCAGCAAACAATGTTTAACAAGCTAGATCTTATAAAGATATATATATCTCTTTATGCTACGTGGATCAACCAAAGATGAGCTATTTTAGAATGATAAGTAATAAAAACTTATTTAGTGAATCCTCCCCTAGTCTCGAGAATTAAACTTCTAATCTTTTGCTTTTTATTTTGTAGTTATATAATTCCTTGCTTATTAATTTCAATCACAGTAATTTCCAAATTCAATATATATATTGGTATATCAATCTTACAACAGTTTCTATTAGGATAAATCCTTATGTCCACTTCTTCATATCTCTATCTGCAGAATAGAAATATTTAGATTCTGGAGCTAACAAAAATCTGAGAAATCTCAGTCTATCTGTTGCAAGAAATACTACAAAAATATATAATTACATTAATTCCTTAATTTAAATAGCTCTCATACATTACCTCTCCAATCTGGATTTTGATGAGTTACTGCCTTGGAATTCTTTATGTAATTGTTTTGGAATATGTGAAAATTATCAATATCAGATAATCAATGCATGTGAGTCAGAGATTTGGTGTGGGTTAAAGATTTGGTGAGAGTCTTGAGTGCATCGTCCTGGAATGGTCTGTTAGAGATGTGTGTAAATCTCTGAATGCCTCATGTCCTGGCTTCTGCGGGAATGCCCTGGACTCTGCTTACCTAGCGATGGTCTGCATGAATGCCCCTTGCAACCAACAGTGCGCTTCAATTATAGTCAATTTGACGTCACTAGAAATAATTTTATTATATTAAATATAATATTTACTATCCTCTAGAGGGCAGTGTTGCACTTCTTAATTAATTTCACCATTTAATTTTTATAATTCTTATCTCATGTCAGAGGTCAATCTGCACACAAAGACCTTCTCTTCTCTCATATAGACATTATGTCTCTCATGCCAGAATCAAATTTATGTCCCTACTCCTCTCAACTATATACATTCCTCTCTAGTTAACTCACAGAATCTCTTCTTCAGTAATTATCTATTTACCAATTATATACTTTTACAATATTTATTGGAGCATATATTTTCTACTGTAAATATAATAAAATATACCTTGATTATAAAAATATATTTCATGAATATAATCATACATTAAACAGATTTTAACTTTTATTTTTTTATACCCAAAGACAAAATTTCTTTTTGTTTTAAAGACTTAAGACAAGTCAATAAATTTAAATGTGACATGTCTAGCACTTAGCTTGGGCATTATATCACACAAAGACATTTTAAGGTTCCTTCATGTCTGGTATTTCTAAAAAAATAAGATTTCACCTAGCCATGAACCATTTAGAAAAAAAATCTCTGTTCATTTCTAAAACTAGGGAAAAAGAAAAGACTTTCTATTTAAAAACAAGATGGCTACAGGCATCCATTTTAATTTGTCTCCTTCTGTAATATACCCGACAGAACCGAACAGCTCATCCCTAGTCGTGACCACCCAAACTCCAATGCTACACCAGCAAATAGTGGTTTCCTTCCCCTACACCATAGAATACAAAAATAAATACGTATCTGGTGAGCGCAAAAGTTCAATTGCTCTGGAGTACAGATGGCTCATGCAGGTCCGTAATTCATCATATGATGATATGTAAAGAAGCAAACATAATACTCATAGTGCAACATGCAATGAACACCTATTAAAACAATGTGGTATACAAGACAATCCACTCACAAACACTGAGCCCCAACACCGGCTCTGAGTGGGACTGCACCATTAATGAATGAAGATAGAAATACACTGTTAAAATATAAAACTAAAGCTAAATCCAAGGGAGAGGAGATCAGCTTCATCTGTGACTACAACAACAAAGCCAACAGCATCAAAAAAATATTTAATAAACATTGGCACGTTCTAGGCCAAGATAAAGAACTGGCAGACCTCGTAGGGAAAAAAACGAAAATAATATTTAGAGGGACAAAAAATCTTGAATAATTTAGTTCATGGTAAAATAGAGAAAAATACTTCTAAAAAAACTAACAGTTTCAATTAAAAAAAAGGGTTTTATAATTGTGGTCAATGCCTTGCGTGTAGAACAAAGAAAAAAATATCATGGCGAATACCACAATAAAAAATACAATCAAAATGTCAACATAAGACATGTGCTTAATTGCTATTCAAAAAATGTCATATATTTACTGGAGTGCCCGTGTGGCCTCCAATATATATAGGTCGTACTAAGAAAGCTCTCAATGTGAGAATATTGGAACATGTAAAGGAATGTGAGGAGCGAATACGAAAAACATTCAGTGTCCTTACATTTTAAATTAAAACATAACGGTTTCCCTCTAGGCCTAAAATTTATGGCTATAAAACAAATATACAAAAAGGATATAGAAGAGGATATATTAAAAAAATTGGGGCAAGAGGAGATGAGATATATATTCTAATTGGGCACAATGTCATTGGGTGGCCTCGATAACGATTTTGAGATCACACACTTTTTGTGAAATAACCATAGCCATGCTATTTGTGAGACATTAGAAAAAAGAATAAAACCAAATTTCCTTTTTTTCTCACATAAATATTCACACCCATCATATTACACTACTCACATTCCAATTTACATTGAAATATATATAGGCCCTAGTACACTATTTGACTAAATTTATGTACAGAGCACTTTAGTTTTTTCACAATAGAACACTACAATTCTACTGCGTATTAAGTGCATAGAGCACAGTTAAATATATGTCCTCACTGTTTTAGGATCTAAGATCACATTTATCAAATTAGTATACCACCATTGACAATTTCAGTCACGTAGTAAATATATGAATTTAGAATTTTTAAGAGTTGATGTAATTCTATATAATTACATCTTGTACAATTACACCATGCAGTAGATATGGCATAAATAATGATGGGCATCACCTTTATTATATGGAAATAAACTACACTTAATATCACATGATAGATCACTTATCAATAATGTCAAATAATTTTCGACAGGTATTATATTTTCACGGATATCCTTACATATTATCATAATAAGAATCGTAATTATTGGCAAGAAACCCTGATTTTAGGGGTTTATCCTATCCCACAGATGGCATGGAAATGAGAAATGTAATGTACATTAAAATTGGTTACTGATAACTTTTTATGCATGTGCTAGTGGGCCTTTACATCATTACACATTGAAATTAAAGTCCATGGTGAAGATACATGTGGGACATCACAACACCATCTTTGAGCGCAGAAGAACCCTGTGTGCGCACGTGTAAAATGGGGAATAACAAAGATTAGCAACGAATGTGGAACGCAATACATCGAACGGCGCATGCGCAAAATGGCTTCGCGGATCAAACAACTTCAACAACCAATGTGGAATACGGAAGATAGAACGGCGCACGCGCAAGATGGCGGCGCACAACGGCGAACAATCGGGACTCATTAGGGTCATTTAAGGGACATAAGTGGCTATTTTTAATTTAATTTACAGGGTATATATACCATATAGATTGCACCTACTGACCCACCAGTTGAGGAAGCTGCCTGGAGCAGCGAAAGGCATCCTGGAGGTCATGTTTGTTTGTTTATTAACTATATTTTAATAAAAATCCTTTAAGACCGCGTCCCGATATCCAGAACGGTTTTACTTTGGATTTTTTCCACAAAATCCGTAGGCATTCCACTTCGAGCTATGGTAGCTCCACCAAGAGTAAGTCTCGATTTAGCCAAATAAATCTTGCCTATTTTTAGTCTGATTTACACAAGGAGAGCGTTTTTTATACCCTCTCTATCCCATATATACTGCCGAATTGGTGTCTGGAGATTGCTGCCATGGAAAGGTGGGGGTCACCTACAAACTAGGCTTGTGCACCGATTTTTTTTTCGGTTCGATTCGGTTCGATTTTTCGGATTTTTAAACTTTTCGATTTGGCTCGTTTCGACCGATTTCGGTTTCGATTCGGTTCGGCCCGTTTTTCGGGTACATTTTTTTTTCGGAATATCGACCATTTTTCGTATTTTCGTGTCACTGCCCGGTTTTTGTATCGACTTTTCGTAATTTCGGAAATTTTCGTTTTTTGGAATTGCACATTTTTCGGAATATCGACCATTTTTCGTATTTTTCGTGTCATTTTGCCCGTTTTTTGTATCGACTTTTCGTTTTTTCTAAAAATTTTCGTTTTTCAGAAAATTTTCGTTTTTACAAAATTTTCGTTTTTCGGAAAATTTTCGTTTTTACAAAATTTTCGTTTTTCGGAAAATTTTCGTTTTTCGGAAAATTTTCGTTTTTCGGAACATCTGTTCTCCTCGTTTGACACATTTCAAGTCCATTCGAAAAATCCGAAAATATTTCGTTTCGGCTCGGAAAACATTTCGGATCTGAAATTTTCGGATCTAAAATTTTTCGGAAATTCGGCCGCATCCGAAAACACGAATCGGGAAATTTCGTGAAAATTCCGGAATTCCGAAACCCGAAACGCACATCCCTACTACAAACAAGGAGGAAGAAAAATCACCCAGAGGGGTAGTCCCACTCAGAGCCGTGTTGGGGCTCAGTGTTTGTGAGTGGATTGTCTTGTATACTACATTGTTTTAATAGGTGTTCATTGCATGTTGCACTATGAGTATTATGTTTGCTTCCTTACATATTATCATACGATGAATTGTGGACCTGCATGAGCCATCTGTACTCCAGAGCAATTGAACTTTTGCGCTCACCGGATACATACAAATTTTGTTATCGTTCACATAAAAGTCTGAAGCTTTACCCGGTAATCTGATGACTATTCACATCTTCACTTGGGTAATCTGCAGAGCATCCAACCCTGCTTGGGTAAAGTGAATTTTGCTATTATCTATGGATATTATTAACGAAAATGGCAAAAGACAAACATTAAAATGTATTAAGGATATAATGAATATAAAGAGTAACAGGATATGTTTCTTATATGAATGTTAAAGCGTTACATGATCTTTATTATGTGTCATATGTGCTTATATATCAGTTATAAAACATTATAACCATTAGGTTACTCTTTATATAATATCTTTATCTTCATAAATGAATTTTCAGACAATTAATGCACAGAGTTACATGACGGTTATTTAGTGTGGTTTGTGACTGTGAATACAATTTGGTTAAAAATAACAAAAAACACAATTTTGTTATCAGTCAGATAACAGTTTGCAGCTTTATCCGGGTAATCCTCAGAATTCAGTCAACAGTAACCTGCTGGAAACCCAAGAAAACCAGAGCACCCAGAGCTGTTTGGATAATTTACAGTTTACCCGGATAAAGTCCGATGTTTCATTGCACATCGCACTTTATCCAGCAACACTAGGGTAATGTATGTTTTACCGGGGTAAAACACAGCAGAAAACCGGAGTACCCAGAGGCCTCTGGATACTTTGCTGATTACTTGGATAAAGTCCGAAATTTAATTTCACTTCAGACTTTTGCTAATGACACCTGGGTAATGTCAGGATTACCCGGATAATCCTAAAATTAACCACACTTCAGACTTTAACCCTAACATATATATATTTATAAATATATATATATATATATACATACATATAGTGGGTTTTTAACCCTTTCACACCAAAAATCGAGTTATCTCGATTTTTGCATTGTAATGCTTTGAAAAGCACTCATTATCATAACAAAAGACCATTTTCACACCTTTTTTAAAGCAAGATTAGTGTGTCCCCGTGGAGAAACAAAATCCTTTGTTTTATGGCTCTCCAAGCACCTGGAGAGACATAAAACTAGCTGCAAATATCAACTCCAATCCTCACTGCAACAAAGGTCCGGGAGGTTTTGGGTGTGAAGGGGTTATCTTGATTTTCCATTGTAATGCATTGAAAAGCACTCATTAGCACACCATTTAAAATCAGGATTAGTGTGTCCCCTGTGGAGAAACAAAATCCTTTGTTTTATGTCTCTCCAAGCACCCTGGAAAGACATAAAACCAGATGCAAATAGGAGCCCCAAACCTCACTTTAACAAAAAGATCAAATAGATTACTGCTGTATTACAACTGCCAGGGAGGGGGCAGAATACAGGGAGAGCTCTGGGTCACTCACTGCTGTACAGGGATAAGATTCAGGAGGTTAAAAATCCCTCTACAGTACAGATACATGGTGTTACTGTAATTTCCATATACAGACATTATGCCACATACAGATATTACTTTGATTTTCTTTGGAGGTTGCATGGCTAATAATCTCATTATGATCACTACGAATCAACATAAGCAGGAGATCTGACTGTTTTTATTATTTATCTCTATCACAGTTACTGTTTCCACCACAGGGGTCTTTTCTGCCTGTATGATAATAATGCAGACCCCGTTTGAAATTGTGTAAAATAAAGGACACCATCTAGAGCTCAGAATCTTACATTTCAACAATATTTCTGTAAAGTATAAATGAGTACATGAAAAATAAAAAATGAGCAAATTAACATCATTACATTTTTTAACTCAGAATAACAGTTGCTGTATAAAAACATCTATTTCACTCTATATTTAATTGTTAACCTCACATCTCATGTTTCAAACAAATGTTATGATAAAATTTTTTTAAACAAAAATAGCTTGGTAGTGAAGGGGTTAAGGAAATATATTATTGAACACCTGCATACAAGCTTTGTATTGTGAGGAACCAATGGGAACTCAGTTCCTCTCATACGCAGCCCCCATTCTCTGGAATGCACTCCCTCGTACGGTGAGACTTTCCTCTAGTTTCCCTTCCTTTAGAAACTCCCTTAAAACATTCCTATTTAGGGAAGCCTACCACCCAACTCACTGACGCAACCAGTCCATCACTCTCATTTAGCAGTCCATCACTCTAACCTCGCAGTCCGTCACTCTCACCTAGCAGTCCTCTCCTCCTGTTTCCACCCCAAACCCTTCTAGATTGTGAGTTCCTACGGGAATAGGGCCCTCATCTCCTCCTGTACTGGTTTGTCAAATGTTGAAATGTTGTTCAATGTATTGTAACCCTGTCTGTGTTGTGCCCATTGTACAGCGCTGCGGGATATGCTGGCTCTTTATAAATAAAGATGAATAATAATAATCATAATTCAGAAGTTGATGTCAAGGTCATAAAGACATTCTCACTAATTTAAGAAGAAAAATGAGCCTGACAGTGACACTTGCTGTGACCTTTCGAGGGACAGAAAGTAAAGTCTTGGCCGCAAGGCATTTTGATAACCTCACACGCAAATTGAATGTGATCATTGTTGTGACATTTACATTAAGAATCCGACAGAACAGTTTTCTGGTTTCTGTGGAGAAATGTTATTAATCTGCTTTATTATAACGACATTTGATATTCTCTGAAAATCCAAGCCTCTAGGGTAGGGATGGCGAACCTTTTTGAGCCCGAGTGCCCAAACTGGATCGCTGAACCAACTTATGTGTCTCAAAGTGCCAACCCCGCAATTAAATCTGAAAACTGATTTATTTTAGAAAAAACACTTCATACGACTGTTTGAACTAATTATGTGCTTAAGTATAGAAAGATGAATATATTACCCCAGCTCACACATGGATATATTGCCCCCCCAGCTCACACCTTGATATATTGCCCCAGCTCACACCTTGATATATTTCCCCAGCTCACACATGGATATATTGCCCCCAGCTCACACATGGTTATATTGCCCCAAGCTCACACATGGATATATATTGCCCCAGCTCACACATGGTTATATATTGCCCCAGCTCACACATGGTTATATTGCCCCAAGCTCACACATGGTTATATTGCCCCAGCTCACACATGGATATATTGCCCCAGCTCGCACATGGTTATATTGCCCCCAGCTCACATACACAGATATATATTTTGCCCCAGCTCACACATGGTTATATTGCCCTAAGCTCACGCATGGTTATATTGCCCCCAGCTCACACATGGATATATTGCCCCAGCTCACATTAATATATATTGCCCCAGCTCACACATGGTTATATTGCCCCCAGCTCACACATGGATATATTGCCCCAGCTCATATTTAATATATTGCTCCCAGCTCACATGGATATATATTGACCCCATGCAAAACAGTAGGAAAGCGCCTCTGTAGCCCACCTATTGTAAAGCAATAGTGTGCTTATACCTTTAAATGTCAACACCTCAAAACGTGTATACACACAAGGTATTACCTCTAATAGGTATGGTATTGATATACAGCAGGATTAAACTGGATACCAATTTTCTCATATGCACACATACAAAAGAAAAATTAATTTTAATAAATTTGTAATTTGTAATAAAAGTTTTTATTTTTACCGAGAGAGTCATCCATTCTTCCGAAGGAAAGAGGGGCTTGGTGTACCTCTTATTTACACCTGAGGCGTTTATACCGAGCCAGTGCTTAATTCACAGGCTCTGAACAATGTGAGTTCAAACAATAAGATTTTGCAGTATTAAGCTTTGCATTTTCCCATTGTGTTTTTTCTGTACATGTATTCCCGCAAGAACTCATTAAGATGGGATGGGGTCACCCTTGAAAGGACCCACTGCTGAAGTATTGAGCCTTAACCCCTTAGGCTCTGATGATGTGAGTGGTCATTTGTCATTCACATATTGGACAATATTGTTCATACTAGTTGTGCTATGTAAATTTATTTTTCTTTTGTATCCGTGCATATGAGAAAATTGGTATCCAGTTTACATCCTGCTGCATATCAATACCGTACCTATTAGAGGTAATACTTTGTGTGTATACCCGTTTTGAGGTGTTGACATTTAAAGGTATAAGCACACTATTGCTTTACAATCTGTGGGCTATAGAGACGCTTCCTACTGTTTTGCATGTTGTTTTTTTGTAAGGGTCATTGTGGGGAATCCCCTTTATTAGGAGTTAGCTGCTGTATAGAACCTTGTTTGTAGAGAATAGGGATGTGCGTTTCGGGTTTCGGAATTTCGGAATTTTCACGAAATTTCCCGATTCGTACATTCGGATTCTGCCGATTTTCCAAAAAGTTTCGGATCCGAAAACTTTTCAGAATTTTCAAATGGACTAGAAATGTGTAAAATCGGAAATCATTTTCGATCCATTCGTGATTTCGGCTCCATTCCTGATTTCGGTTCCATTTCAGTAATTTCGGACAACGTATTTTTCGGTTATATCGCTGATTCTGTAATTTTGTATCATTCCCATCTCAATTTATCCTTCCCGGGAAACCAGCGAAATCTCAATGTATCCTTCCTGGGAAACCAGAGAAATCTCAATGTGTCCTTCTTGTAAAACCAGAGAAATCTCAATGTATCCTTCCCGGGAAACCAGAGAAATCTCAATGTATCCTTCCTGGAAAACCAGAGAAATCTCAATGTATCCTTCCTGGAAAACCAGAGAAATCTCAATGTATCCTTCCCGGGAAATCAGAGAAATCTCAATGTATCCTTCTTGTAAAACCAGAGAAATCTCAATGTATCCTTCCCGGGAAACCAAAGAAATCTCAATGTATCCTTCTTGTAAAACATGAGAAATCTCAATGAATCCTTCTTGTAAAACCAGAGAAATCTCAATGTATCCTTCCCGGGAAACCAGAGAAATTTCAATGTATCCTTCCCGGGAAACCAGAGAAATCTCAATGTGTCCTTCTTGTAAAACCAGAGAAATCTCAATGTATCCTTCCCGGGAAACCAGAGAAATCTCAATGTATCCTTCTTGTAAAACATGAGAAATCTCAATGTATCCTTCTCGGTAAACCAGAGAAATCTCAATGTATCCTTCCTGGAAAACCAGAGAAATCTCAATGTATCCTTCCCGGGAAACCAGAGAAATCTCAATGTATCCTTCCTGGGAAACCAGAGAAATCTCAATGTATCCTTCTTGTAAAACCAGAGAAATCTCAATGTATCCTTCTTGTAAAACCAGAGAAATCTCAATGTATCCTTCCTGGAAAACCAGAGAAATCTCAATGTATCCTTCCCAGTAAACCAGGAAATCTCAATGTATCCTTCTTGTAAAACATGAGAAATCTCAATGTATCCTTCCCGGGAAACCAGAGAAATCTCAATGTATCTTTCTTGTAAAACATGAGAAATCTCAATGTATCCTTCTTGTAAAACATGAGAAATCTCAATGTATCCTTCTCGGTATACCAGAGAAATCTCAATGTATCCTTCCTGAAAAAAACCAAAGAAATCTCAATGTTTCCTTCCCGGGAAACCAGAGAAATCTCAATGTATCCTTCCCGGGAAACCAGAGAAATCTCAATGTATCCTTCTTGTAAAACATGAGAAATCACAATGTATCCTTTTTGTAAAACATAAGAAATCTCAATGGCAGAATTAGCGTATCGACAGAATTATCGTATCGACAGAAATATCGGATCCGAAAAACCATTAGCTTACGTCAAAACGAATAGACACTTTGAAACGAGGAGAACAGACTTCCGAAAAACACAAAAATTTCCGAAATCACGAAAAAATAGTTGATACGAAAAACGAACCGAACCGAAATGGAAATCAGCTGAAACGAAAATTTACAAAATCCGATACGAACCGAACAGAAAAAAAAATCGGTGCACAAGTCTAGTAGAGAATCATATACCATCCCAGCGCCCTTTTCTGCAATAGAACATATATTGCCCTCAGCTCATATTTAATATATTGCCCCAGCTCACATGGATATATATTGCCCCCAGCTCATATTTAATATATTGTCCCCCAGCTCACATGGATATATATTGGCCCAGCTCATATTTAATATATTGCCCCCAGCTCACATGGATATATATTGTCCCAGCTCATATTTAATATATTGCCCCAACTCACATGGATATATATTACCCCCAGCTCACATGGATATATATTGCCCCAGCTCACATTTGTATATTGCCCCCAGCTCACATTTGTATATTGCCCCCAGTTCATATTGATATATATTGCCTCCAGCAAATATTGATATACGTATATTGCCCCAGCTCATAATGATATATATATTGCCCCCAGCTCATACTGATATATGGTCGATGGCACCACCAGGTGCCGGGGCCCCCTCCGAGCCCCGGACGTGACAGTTATATATTCTATGGGGTACGCTTGTTAAAAAATTTGGAAATGGGAACTCGTTACTTTTTTTGAGAAATTATGTGATTTTTAGCTAACACCCAAAAAAATCGGTAGTGCAGCATCATTGTTCACATTATAATTGAAATGGGAACAATATTACTGCATTAATAAGAAAAACACAAAAAACACGTTTTATTTTTAATTTTTTAATTTTTAATTATTATTTTGATTATTTTTTACTTTTAAAATGGTCACGTTTGGTATAATTGGAAAGGCCATGCTCTGGTCATTCCAATGATAGCACACATTAACCTCTAGCTGCCATGGATTGGGAGATACCACCGAACAGGTGTAAAAAAAAATAGTAGTGCATTAAATGCCTGGAAATAATATATAAGGTCACGATGATATCAGTGGGCAGGGAGAGGCCCCGGAGGATTGGCTGACATCCAAGATGTCAGCCATCTCTGGGAGAGGTCCGCAATTTGGCGCCGAATGGTGCCGGATCGCAGACCAGCACCTCAGGGGTTAAAGACCCTGCCCTTTCCAGCGGTGCCTGTCTTTGCCTTATTCCTCCTTTCAGGCAATCTTCCGGCTTTGCCGGGGGGCCACCTGAAAATGACATCATCGTGTCCGACACCAGGAGGGGTCTAAAAAGCAGTGCCTGACTTCCATGAAGTCAGATCGTTGCGGGATCCGGATGAGAGAGGTGAATATAGGAGGAGAGTCCACTTAGCGGAAGACGTGTGGGAGAACGTCTTCCGCATATAGCGGGAGACTCCCATGACGTTCCTCACACGTCTTCTGTAGTGAATGGGTTAAAAAGGGAATTCACTCTCGGGATGAAAACATAATTTTATAAATCAATGGTAAAATATGTCATGCAAATTTGGGCACCTGTTTTAAGTAAGGATATTTATAGAAAAATTGCAGAGACAGCAACTAAATTAATAAGGGGAATGGAAGGTTTAAGTTATGAGGAAAGACTAACAAGCTTAAACCTGTTTAGTTTAGAGAAACGGTGTCTTAGAGGTGATCTGATAACTTTATATAAATATATACGAGGCCATTATAAACCCTTTTCTGGAAACCTATTCATTAACAGGACTATACACAGGACACGAGGTCACCCATTTAGACTTCAGCCTAAAGCATAGGAAGGGTTAAACCTGAGATACACTGAGCATGTAGCGAAGCAAAGAGAAGCAAACCTTTTGCAGGGTTGACTTTGCGCCGCTCCGCCTCGCAGCCTGTCTACATTGCATTTAGTTTTCTTCTCTCCCCACTGGACAGGAATCCAATACTTTGCAGATCAAATTAGAGAAATGTTTGTTTCTCATCAAATGAAGCAAAACCCATTTCATAGACAAAAACAAGTTTATTGTAAAACAACTTTTAAATTACAATGTACAACATGCCAAAACTTTATTTTCACAAAGCACACGTCATATAGGCAAGGTCTAAACGCCAATTCTATCAGCCGCCTGACTGCACTGATACATTAAGTCCATTTAGAAAGTCTCTATTGAATAAAATACATATAAATTACTGCCAATTTATTCGAAATAGTATAAAAAATATTTAGGAAAAAAGGTAACCCATATCATATAGTACTCCTCCCCATGTCTAATTTTTTTTTTACATGCCATTTTTTTTTTTACTTTGCAACAGACCTTTTTATTATTATTCTTAGGACCTTCTATATTATTTCCAGGCATTTTAATGCACTATTTCTTTTTTTACCTGTGTTCGGTGGCTGGTCGCCTCTTCCGGCAGCATTCGTCAGCTGGTCAGAGTTGATCGGCAGATCGGTTGCTTTTTTCGGTGGGTTTAAGGCTGTGTTCAGGGGTTTTTTGGATCGATTTGGCAGTTTGGCTGCGATTTGAGGATGCGTTCGACGTTTTTCAGTGGTTTATGCGTTTGATTCAGTGGTTTATCGGATGCGTTCGGAGGGTCGATTCAGTGTAATTCAGGGACACCGTGGTGAATGCTGAAGTGCACCAAACGAGAGAGCACCAAAATGACATTTCGGCGCTCTCTGAATAACCCCTATAGTAATAATGAATTTTGATTCTACATCAAAATATATAATATATGAAAAAAGAACACTCCAGACCACATTCCATCAACTCATTCTATTTCAAATCATTTTTAAAAATATTCAAATTTTCAGTGTTTTGTGATTAACCCCTCCTATATTCTGGAACTTTAATTCTGTATATTTGCATGTCGTTGGTTAAGGTGTGCCACTTTATCTGTGTGTGAGCAGCTTTATTTAAAAAATAACTTGTTTCCTTAAAGCAATAGTCTCATAGACATAGAATTGGATGCACTGTTATACGTCTCAGATTTTTGGGGTTTTTAGATGGAGACATCTGCCTGCCAAACAGGTTATTAGTGTGAGGAATACATTGGGAATATTCCCAAATATTTATAACTGTATAAATAAAAAGGATACTGGTTCCTGACCGTAGTTTTCTGAAAAAACCCTCGGCAATGAAGGGTGTCAACCAATATTGGAAGTCTAGGTGGACTTAGAAAGAAAGAGACCCGGGTGGAATTCACTAAAATTCTCCATGGTTTGTGACAGGTGCTGGACAAAATCCCTACAGCCAGGTTCCCTAATGCCAACATCCCGACGGTCAACGTCCAGACAGAACAAGCGTGGACATACCAAGTTCCTACATGGCCAACTTCCAGACATCCAAAATCCTAGCGGCTAACCCTACTACTAACACCCTAACCCTTAGGGAGTTAGGCTTAGGGGTTATGGTTAGGTTTAGGGAGTTAGGGTTAGGGCTAGGTTTAGGGGTTAGGGTTAGGGCTAGGTTTAGGGGGGCTAGGATTAGGGCTAGGTTTAGGGGGTTAGGGGTAGGTTTAGGGGGGTTAGGGCTAGGATTAGGGGGTTAGGGCTACGTTTAGGGAGTTAGGGATAGGTTTAGAGGGATTACGGTTATGGCTAGGTTTAGCGGGTTAGGGTTAGGTTTAGGGTTTAGGGCTAGGTTTAGGGGGTTAGGGTTAGGTTTAGGGGTTAGGGCTAGGTTTAGGGGGGTTAGGTTTAGGGAGGTTAGGACTAGGTTTAGCGGGGTTAGGTTTAGGGGGGTTAGGGCTAGGTTTAGGGGGTTAGGGCTAGGTTTAGGGCTGTTAGGGTTAGGGCTAGGTTTAGGGGGTTATGGAGTAGGGTTAGTGTTAGCCACTGGGTTTTCTGCAAGTTGGCCATCAGGGAGTTGTCTGTGTAGAGAAGTTGGCTGTCAGTGAGTTGTCTGCGTAGGGAAGTTGGCCGTCGGGATTTTGGCATTAGGGAAACTGGTTGTAGGGATTTCGACCCAAACCCGTTTGTGTCGTGCCTCACGTCTCATGTGGGTTGTAACAGCTTTCATGGACTCGCCAATGCAGTTTCTCACGGTTTATTTTCTGTGAAGCTTGGTTATAAATGGCATTTTTAAATTTTGGCGTTTTGAAATACTCCTGGTATCTCCAAGCCACAAACTTCGTCTTGTACTTGAGTTCAAGCTCCTATAATTATATATAACAAACAGGGTTATTCAGAGAGCGGTGAAAAGCAGGAGAATGACTGGAGAATGGAAAATTCTAGGTCAAAATAGCCAAACCAGAAAAATTCTCCCATTCATCTCACTTTCCAAATCGGCTATTTTGACCTAGAATTTTCCATTCTCCTGTCATTCTCCTGCTTTTCACCTCTCTCTGAATAGCCCTGAAAGTGTCTTTCATTGTAAGTGGTGAATGTTAGGGAGTTTAGCAGTCGTTGCATTGACAATCTCATTATGCAAACTGTCCGCTCGATTTCTAGACGTTACCGCGATATTTAATGAATCTAGGCCAATGATTTCTCTAATTTACTTTGATGTGGAAGATTCGAATGTTTCTACAGTTACAATCTAAGAAATTAAAAGCGGAATCATGTTACATAACTTGAGATTAAATAATACAGTAAAAGATATCCATAAAAATAATCAACAGAGAAGACCACACTTTTATATGCAATAATTAAAACAGATTGACTTAATAATGCTTCACTGATACAAATTGTTATTTTATTATTGTTTCCTCCGCATTGTTATACTTCTGACTATTGTTTCTAAGGATTGAGACAGCATATAAATGAAAAGAACTTTAACCTGAGTTGAAGATATTAGACGTTAAGGTTACAGGTCGCTCTACCAGACCTGCTTGTTTCTGTGCTATTCTTTGTAAGTATTATGGTTTATTAGCCTTTCCCTTTCGAGGAACACCTTATCTGATGACGTCCTAGCAGAATTGGTTTACTGTTAGATTCCCCCTGTTTATGTGTTATAGTTAAAGGTGATTAAGTAATACTTTGGCTGATTCCCTCAGGAAACCCGCTATTGCAGGTGGTCTGAGAGAGGATGATGTCATCATGCAGAGTCCACTGACATCACCGGTGACCGATCTGGATAACTAGCAGCTTGGAAATTCAAAATCCTGGCTACCTGGTGACATGCATGTGGGGGTGGGGGAAACTCCTCCACTTCACACAGCGTTTTCTGCCAAAGGAGGAAGGAGGGAGGGGATGCACGCTACACAGCCAGGCCACATTAAATTGCTAATCCTTTATACGGACACTCTCAGCACTATGACCAAAGTAATGAGGAGGATCCCCACGCCTTCAAAGCTGTCACTCTAACTGTACAGTTAGTACATTCCTGATTAGCCAATGGCTCTCAATGCAGCCATGAAAGCCATTGGATATACTGGACGTGCCCTAATGGACAATAGAGGGTTAAAAGGGGATGCAGTCAGGAGGGGTCAATCTTTAACCAATCCTCCTTTTCACCCTAGAGTTTCCCTTTAACCCCTTCACTACCATGGTCAAGCTTTCTAGATGTTCAACTCGTTCCTGCAGGAGCCCAATATCGAGTAAACTCGATCTGGTCATATTCTGAAGCTATGCAGCCAAATTTTGTGTACTGTAATTCAATATTCCTTTTCTATATGAAATTGAAGCAAAATTGAAGCGAATGAAAAGTCAACAAACGTACATTGACTTTTCAGTTCTCTTTGAATAACCCTGATAGTTACATAGGCTGAAAAAAGATGTGCGTTCATTAGGTTCAGGTTTCACACAGGTCCTAATGCTGTTAATCCAAAAGAAGGCAAAAAACCCTGTCTGAAGCGTTCGCCAATATGCAACATACTGGGAAAAATTCCTTCTTGACCCCAGAATGGCGTCAGATTTCTCCTCGGATCAAGAAGCTTACCTACATATTAAATATTGTAACCCTTAATATTATGGTTTTGCCGGAAGTCATCCAGTCGTTGTTTAAAAGTCTGACCCAACCACCTCAACAGGCAGAGAATTCCACAGCTTTATTGTTCTCATCGTAAAATAACCCTTCCTATGCTTTAGGCTGAATTTCCTTTCGTCCAGTCAAAATGGATGACTTCGTGTCCTGTGTATAGTCCTGTTCATAGGCGACTCTACAGGGGGGCAAGGGGGGCAATTGCCCCCCCTAGGTTATTCCTTGCCCCCCCATGTGCCCCCCCAACAAAAATCAGCATCCAGCTTCCCACACTAATTCGGACCAAACGTATCTCCGTAGCTATGCATCGTATATGGATGAGCTAGGTGTCATTTGAAAGGGCAGATTCTGGCCTTTCCAATGATACCCCACATGACCATATTCAGTGTGGTGTAAAAGTCATAAAACATCAAATAAAAACGTGCACTTAAACGTAAACATTTTCACAGGGTTGAAATGGCTCAGCAGTGAAATGGTTAATGTTCAGACTATACATTACATTGTGTATTACGTTAGTTTATGCCTTGGTTTAGTTGTATATTAAGGGTTAATGGGCAGGCTTCATCCCTCACAGTATACATTTGTTTTTTCCTTGATTAATGGCATTTTAGGGGTTAATGGGTTGGCTACATGCCTCAGTGTATTCATTTCATGTTTTCCCTTGATTAATGGCATTTTAGGGGTTAAGGGGTAGCTAAATGCCACATTGTTTATTATTTTTATTGCATTTCTCTGGGTTTAAGGCATTTTAGGGGTTATTATGGAAGTTAGAATCTAAAGGGTCTAATGATCTGTAGATCCTCTGCTTTCCGTCACATTTCGGGGAATTTATTTTGCAGAAAATAAGGTGAATTCCCTATTTAGCGAATGGTCACTGTAATTTGCTAAAAGTGGAGTCGCTGAAGCAGTTATCAGACATTCAGCGGAAACTGCCAAATTGCGTCAAATAAAATATTGAATTTAAGTATCAGGTTAGTACAACAAAAAGGCATCATTGCATCACATTACTCTGGGGTTTTGTAATCTTATTTATATATATATACTTATTTAGGGCACTATTACCTGGTGTGAGCTAACCCTTGCGTCGGCGTGATTTTAATTCAGTCTAGCGCCTGACCAACAGATCGTTTGCCTCCCGCTACAAATGGGAAAAATCACTTAGCGCGTCGCTATTAGCGATTTGTACCGCGAGCTTACTGTACTTTCCGCGTCCTATACTTAACACGGGGAGTGCTAGATATCTTTACAGATCACTTGGTGCCAGCACTAAATTTTTTGAGGTGCACTAATTGCAACATTTTACCTACTGCTCAGCCCTGGTGCTAACTCCAAAAAAACAGAAAAAACAGGTCCTCGTCCAAAATTAACAGGCAATTGAAAGGAATGCAACACAGGTGTTCTCTTGGCCCCATACACCATAGTAATGGATATGGTCAGCAATGTCGCTGCTGTTGCAGTCGGCTCTATTATAAATGTATCCTTTATCCACATATATCCTAATTCTAATATATTGCCTAATTTTAAACATTTTATGCTGGGGGCTATTCATAGTATGTAAGCAGTTGATTATTAGGGTGACTGTGTGGACCATGTTTAAAGGAACACATGGATAAGTCTTGCCCTGAAACATGTATTGTTTATATGCTGTAGCAGGGAAATTTTTGTCCTCACCTGGCCTTCCTTTTGGATCTATTAAATGCAGTGTAATGATTCTACATGCTGCTGGGAGGCATTTATCATGCAATGCCCATCAGCCTTAATATATGTGTGCATCAAAACATGGATGATACGGCCACCGTGGAGGATTTTAATAATGCAGGGGTGAGAGGTTATTCACTGGATGTGTTCATATTCAAGCTTGTGAGGGCGGGGGATAGGTATGGAAAAGAAAAAGCGTTCTATCCTGTACACACCCGCATTAGCGCTGGGTCTCAACTTGGGTCTTAGAGTTTCTGTAGCGTGCGCCAAACGACCTTGTTCATGGACTACTGCAGTCAAGGTGATCTGTTAGTAGGTCGTCAGGCACTAACAGGGTTATTCAGAAAATGGTGAAAAGCAGGAGAATGACTGGAGAATGGAAAATTCTAGGTCAAAACAGCCGATTCTTTGACCAAGAATTTTCCATTCTCCAGTCATTCTCCTGCTTTTCACCTCTCTCTGAATAACCCTGTAAGTTTTAGCGACTCGCACTAAATGTTTCCTTTAGTGATGGTGTTTTAGCTCACACCAGGTGATAGGGCCCTTACTTTTATTCAGTGGTATGATTTAGTGGTGAAAATTATTAGTGCCCCCCCAGTTTTGACTGCGGTATCTTCTGTGCCCCCCCTAAATATTGTTCCTAGAGTCGCCACTGGTCCTGTTTAATGAATAGGTTTCCAGACAATGGTTTATAATGGCCCCGTATATATTTATATAAAGTTATCAGATCCCCTCTAAGGCGCCGTTTCTCTAAACTAAACAGGTTTAAGCTTGTTAGTCTTTCCTCATAACTTAAATCTTCCATTCCCCTTATTAATTTAGTCGCCCGTCTCTGCACTTTTTCTAGCGCTATAATATCCTTTCTTAAGACAGGTGCCCAAAATTACACGGCATATTCAAGGTTCGTCTTACCATTGATTTATAAAGGGGCAAAATTATGTTTTCATCCCAAGAGTGAATTCCCCTTTTAACCCTTTCGCTGCTGAGCCTTTTCCCACCTCTGTGCTGAGCTCATTTTTACCGGTTTCGCTCATCATGTTTAAACGCGTTTTGAAGCCTTATTTTAATATATGACCCAGACATATTATATATCATTCTTTCCGGCAGACTGTGCAGATTCATAATATGTCATTATTATATGTATACGTTATGTCATGTCTGTATATTATAACAAAAAATGCAATAAAATTTGGATTTTCAATAATTTACAATGTGTAAAGTGTTTTTTTTCACATTTTAAAATGCGATCATTTGCGGTTATATTTTCTATGGGGTGCGCTTGTTAAAAAAATTAGAAATGAGGAATCGTTACTTTTTTTGGGGAAAATTTGTGTTTTTTAGCAAACGCCCCCCCATAGAAAAATCGTTAGTGCAGCATCATTGTTCACATTATAATTGAAATGGGAACAATATTGTTGCACTAATAAATCTAAAAAAAACAAAAAAAAACATTTTTTTTTTTAAATTTTTAAATTTTTTTTTAAATTTTTTTTTTTACTTTTTACATGATCATGTTTGGTATCATTGGAAAGGCCACGCTCTGGCCGTTCCAATGATAGTAAACATTAACCCCTAGCTCTCACGGATCGGGAGATAGGGGGTTCATTGGAACCCCCTATCTCCACTATAGGTGGCAGCAAGGGGTTAATTTAAAAACTGGCGCCATCGCGCTCTGCGCGATGACGCCAGTCATTAGGGGGATATCCCGGAAGCTTGGCCGACATCCAAGATGTCGGCCAGCTCCGGGAGGGGACCGCGATACGGCGCATGTTGGCGCCATATCGCGATACAGCCCCCTAGGCTGTGCCCTTCCAGGCGGTGCCTGCCTTTAATCGCTGGCCCGCACGGATGGGGAGGGGGAGAGGTCCGAAGGACCTCCCCCCTCCCCTTCAGGCACCTTCCCTGCAATGGCGGGGGGGTGCCTGAAATAGACGTCATCGCGCATGCGCGATGACGCCTAGCGTGCCCGCCGGGGTCCCGGAGGTTGGGCTGACATCGATGATGTCAGCCCACACCAGGGGGCTGAGCGATCAGCCGGAATACCGGCTGATCGCGGGCTGCAAAGGGAGGACGCGCTGAGCGCGTCCTCCGCAGCCAAGTACCAATGCGGTTGGACGCGCTGAGCGCGTCCACCGCATTGAAAGGGTTAATGCCAATACCTTGCTGGCCTTGGCGGCTGCTGTTTGACATTGGGCATTGTTACTTAGTTTGAAGTCTATTAGGGTTATTCAAAGATAATTGAAAAGTCACCGCACGTTTGTTGACTTTTCTTTCTCTTCAATTCGGTGCGATTCGGCGATCCTATTTCAGCGACCCTGCTGTGTATTCAAAAAGCACAACAGAGCAGTAGTGCAGGGAAAAGCCACTGCAAACCCACCGAAAACTCAACACAAAACCCGGCGGACGCTCACCGAAACCTGCAAAAACATCTGGATTAACCCCGCCGAACACGCCGGAGAAACCCGAGCAGCTGCTGCGGAAAAAACCTGACACCGCAGACGAATGGAGTGAAAAAAAAAACAGTACGCTTGAATGTTTGAAAAGTGAAACGCTGTTTGCAAAGAAACTACAGAACGAAAATGTCTGAAATTTACATATACAATCCAATGAGTGACAATAAAAAGGGCTGTTACAGAAAAAAGAAAAAACGATTTAAAAAAGAAAAGAAAAAGGGTTTTGCAAAAAAAATCCAGAAAAATGCCTAAAAGATCCAAAAAAATCTATACATAAAGAGACTTTTTACTGCAGAATATTATAATCAACAGTTTATTAGATATTGGATTAAAACTGGAATATTTTTAACATTGAAGCCTATGGCATTCGCCTGAATAAACCTGCCGAATTAAACCACCGAACAGCAGTGCAATTCAACAACTTTTCACTGCTGTTTGGTGTTCTCTGAATAGACAAAGCATTGCTTCTCTATGGGGATTTCACCGCCCTCGAACAGGCAACGAACAGGCACCGTATGTGCAGGCAATTCGCCAACATTTGGCGAACTGCCTGCTCTCGGAATAGCCTAATGGCCAGGAAAGGTAACCGTACGCTGAATTTCAGTGTTCGGTTACCTTTCGGCCACTATTCGGATCTCTTTGAATAACCCTGCAAGACTATTCCCAAATCCTTCTCCTGCTTGGATTTCCCTAACTCAGCACCATTTAGGGTATAAGTTGCTTGTGTGTTCTTCACTCCAAAGTGCATAACTTTGCATTTATCTACATTCAATTTCATCTGCCATTTAAGTGCCCAGTCCCACAATCTATCTAAATCCCTCTGCAGCGAAGTAACATCCTGCTCACATTGTATTACTTTCCGTCATCTGGAAACACTGATACATGACTTTCGATGCCTATCTCAAGGTCATTTATAAATAAATTGAATAGAAATGGTCCTATAACAGACCCCTGAGGGACACCGCTTACCACTAGTGTCCATCTTGAAAATTTACCATTTATGACCACTCTCTGTACCCTATCTTTTAGCCAGTTTTCTATCCAAGAACAAGTATTTTCATCTAGACCAATTTTTCTTAGTTTAAATAGTTACTTCTTGTGTAAAACTGTGTCAAAAGCTTTTCGACACAAGCTTTTCGGCTTTCTCTGAATAGATTAAGCATTACCTCTCTATGAGACAATTTCACTGCCAACGAAGGTCACCGAATTGCGACAATCTGAGGCGAACTGCATTGTGTTTCACTGGCAATTTGCCAATATTTGGTGAATTGACAGCTTTGGGAATAGCACCGTACAGTGAAATTCACCGTTCAGTGCAATTCGGTGGCAAGTTTGCTGCTTATTGAATAACCCTTTAAGTGTTCTTTTAACTGATACATTTTGACCACAGAAATAGCACAAAAGAGTGCAGAGAACATGTTGTGCAAAGAAGATGCATTGAGAAAAATGAAAAAATAAAAATAAAATTAATCTCTGTGAATGTTTTTAATTGAATGACTTCATGGACGCAAACTGTGTCAGTACCTTGATTACTGATATCAGGGTTATTCAGAGAGCACCGAAGTATCTGTGACATTTCGGTGCTCTCCTGTTCGTCGGACTTCGGTGACTTCAATTCGCCGACCCTGCGATGAATACAGCATTCACCGCAGGGTTCCCGAAGTGCAGCGAATCGACCCGCCGAACACATTTGAAAAACTGCTGCAAAACCAGCAATTCGAAAAACCGCCCCAAAAAAAATGGAAAATTCGTCAGGTACATTCGACAAATCGATCTGACGACCCGCCGAGTAGACGCTGGAAAAAGCCGACAAGCCGCCGGACATGGGTAAAAAAAGCACAAAAGAACACCACACACACACACCCACACTACAACTTGTAAAAGGCGTTTAAAAAAACCAAAACTACTCCACGAAAATAATATATAAGGAAAATAATATATATTACAGGAAAAAAATCCTGCTGAAAAAATAAGAGACTTGCTGTGATGAAAAGAATAAACGGTTAAATAATTATTTAATAAAAAGGGTGAGTTTCTCTTATATTGAAACCTATGGGATTCACCTGTTTGAACTTTTCGAATGAATCCAAGGCAATTCAGGTAATTTCACTTACATTTCTTTGCCATTCAGTGTCTCTGAAGAGAATAACCATTACTTCTCTATGGGAAGCTCCCTGCCCCCGAACAGCACCGTATTTCGCTGGCAATTAGCCAATGTTTGGCAAACTGCCTGCTTTCTGAAGAGCCGAATGGCCACAAAATTGCACTGTATGGGGAAATTCACTGTTCGGTGCAATTTCGTGGCCAATTTGTTGTTCCTTGAAAAACCCCTTAAAACATTTCGGGCCCTATTACATTCTTCACGCAAAAAAGCACGCGCAACGCGTGAATTCGTGCACCCAGCATTATACATTAACCACTTCGCTGCGGAGGATGCGCTCAGCGCGTCCTGCTGCAGGAAGGGTTGGAATCCGGCCGATCGCTGTGCCCCCCGGTGCGGGCTGACATCCTCGATGTCAGCCCCTCACTCCGGGACTGCCGCGGGCACAATAGATGTCATTGCGGCGGCGCGATGACATCTATTTCAGGCGCCCCCCCGCGTGTGCGGAGGAGGCGCCTGAAAGGGAGGGGGGGAGGTCCTTCGGACCTCTCTCCTTCCCGATCGCCGGGGTCCTGAGCTTAATGCCAGGCACCATTTGGAAGGGCACAGCCTGCCCTTCCAAACGGTACCTGGCATTAATCCCATGGGGGCCGGATCACGAATCGGCGCCGAAAACGCCGGTTCGTGATCCTTTCCTGGAGCTGGCCGACATCTAGGATGTCGACCAAGCCACCGGGAACTCCCCCTGAGGACTGGCGTCATCGTGCATAGCACGATGATGCCAGTCCTGGAATTAACCCCTAGCTGCCACCAATGGTGGAGATAGGGGGTTGCAATGAACCCCCTATCTCCCGATCCGTGGCAGCTAGGGGTTAATGTTTGATATCGTTGGATCGGCCAGAGCATGGCCTTTCCAACGATATCAAACATGACTATGAAAAAAGTTTTTTAAAAAAAATAAAAATTAAAAATAATAATAAAAATAAATAAATAAAATAATAAAAAAAATAAACCAGTTTTTATTTTTTATTTGTTTTGTTAATGCAGCAATATTGTTCCCATTTAATTTATAATGTGAACAATGATGCTGCACTAACGATTTTTGTATGGGGTGCGTTTGTTAAAAATAGCGAAATTTTCCCCCAAAAAAATTGTAACAAGACCCCATTTCTAATTTTTTTAACAAGCGCACCCCATAGAAAATATAACCGCAAACGCTCGCATGTTAAATTGTTAAAAAAAACACTTTACACGTTGTAAATTTTTAAAAATTTAAATTTTATTGCATATTTTGTTATAATATACAGACAGGACATGACGTATACATATAATAATGATATATTATGAATCTGCCGAGTCTGCCGGAAAGAACGATATATAATATGTCTGGGTCATATAATGAAATAAGGCTTCAAAACGCGGTTAAACATGATGAGCAAAACCGGTAAAAATGACCTCAGCACACAGGCGTGAAATGGCTCAGCAGCGAAAGGGTTAACGTGCGTAAATCAACGCTGGAATTACAATCCTCGCGCATTTTTTCATCTGTCGAGCAATAACATGCGTAAAACGGACTTGCAAAAGCGCGCGCACAGCAACGTTGCGCGCAGAAATCAGTGTGCGGACTGTATTTTTCAAGCGATTCAGCCAATCAGAATTAAGAACAATAATTGTCTCACGTTAAGTTTTTGCGCCTGTCAAAGTCAATCTGCGCATACTGTATATGCTGCATCAATAAAAAATGCACACACAACTTCTCAATTTTATTGGTTTGGTATGTGTAGAATGTGTAACTATACTTTGCTGCATTTTTTTTTTGGGCTGGTGTGTTTGGTTTCAGCCAGGTTGATAGAATTTGCCTTTAACACCAGCTTGTAGGAGTTGCTAAAATTAAAGGCTGTGAGTTACAAACTGCGCATAGATTGTAATACCATCCGCATACCAGCGCACAAACGCATTTGCGCTCACAATGTTAAGTATAGGACGCGTGAAGTACAGTATGCTCACGCAGCGTTCGCGCAGGTTCACCCGCGGTAGACGTATACGCACGTTTGTTGCGCTGACATTGTAATACGACGTTCAGCGCAAAGGGTTTTGCCCCTCGCGTTAATGCGTTTTTGCGCGCTCGCAAACGTATGCGCGAAGATTGTAACAGGGCCCTTCCATTTGTGTCTTGTAAAGGTGTTGTACATCGACCTGAAAGATGCAGATCGTTCTCAGTAATCCTTAATAGGAATTGATTACTTCTTGGAAAGAACTCCCAATACAGCATGTATGAGAACATTATCAGTTTTAGCAGAGCTGTAATCATCTAATGGAGACTTTATTATGTCTTTTTCCTGGATACACCAATATATCTCCAGTAACACTTACAAGATGTAACTTTATGGAGTATTTTATTCTTGAAACTGTAAATTGACAGCCCTTAATATATTCTGTACATGTTGCCAAACCATTACTTGCTTGAATTTGAATATAGTATTTGTGTCGGTTGTCTGCCTGAGACTATACATGTTTTTGGTAGTGAATGGGTTATCTGGTGGCCCCAAGACAAGCTCCAGCGGATCTACAGTCAGGTCCAAAAATATTGGGACATCGACACAATTCTAACATCTTTGGCTCTATACACCACCACAATGGAGTTGGAATGAAACAAACACAATGTGCTTTAACTGCAGACTGTCAGCTTTAATTTGAGGGTATGTACATCCAACTCAGATGAATGGTCAGGGCAGCCATCAGAAATGATGGGGCCCCTTACTAAACCTCACAATGGGGCCCCCCCGGCTCTCCCTCAAACTCTAACTGCTTCTCTCCCCCTTCAAAAAAAAGGACATAACATAGCACCACAGCAATAAAACTCCCAGTAATGTGCAGTGTGTATGAACGTATCACAGAATCCACAGCAATAAAACTCACAGTAATGTGCGGTGTGTATGAAGGTATCACAGAATCCACAGCAATAAATCTCACAGTAACGGGCTGTATATGATGGCCTCTGGGTCTGGGCCTGGTCCCTGGGTCTGGTTTGGGCCTTGGGGTCTGGGCTCTGGGCCTTGGGGTATGGACTGGGCCTGGGCCTTGGGGTCTGGTCTGGGCCCTGGGTTTGGTCCCTGGGACTGGGCCTTGGGGTCTGGTCCCTGTGGTCTGGGCCCTGAGTCTGGTCTGGGGTCTGGGCCCTGAGTCTGGCATGGGGTCTGGTCCCTGGTCCCTGGGTCTGGGCTCTGGTCCCTGGGGCTGGGCCTTGAGGTCTGGTCCATGGGGCTGGGCCTTGGGGCCTGGCCCCTGGGTCTAGGGTGGACCTGGTTCATGGGGTCTGGACCCTGGGTCTGGGCCTTGGGGTCTGGGGTCTGGACCCTGGGGTCTGGTCCCTGGGGTCTGGTCCCTGGGACTGGGCCTTGGGGTCTGGTCCCTGAGTCTAGTTTGGGGTCTGGGCCCTGAGTCTGGCCTGGGCCCTGGTCCCTTGGTCTGGGCGTTGGGGTCTGGTCCATGGGGCTGGGCATTGGGGCCTGGTCCCTAGGGTCTGGGCCCTGGGTCTAGGCTGGGCCTGGTCCCTGGGGTCTGGGCCCAGGGTCTGGGCCTTGGGGTCTGGGCCTTGGGGTCTGGGCCCAGGGTCTGGGCCTTGGGGTCTGGGCCTTGGGGTCTGGGCCCAGGGTCTGGACCTTGGGGTCTGGGCCCTGGGGTCTGGGCCTTGGGGTCTGGGCCCTGGGGTCTGGGCCTTGGGGTCTGGACCCAGGGTCTGGGCCTTGGGGTCTGGACCCAGGGTCTGGGCCTTGGGGCCTGGTCCCTGGGGTCTGGGCCTTGGGGCCTGGTCCCTGGGGTCTGGGCCCTGGGTCTAGGCTGGGCCTGGTCCCTGGGGTCTGGGCCTTGGGGTTTGGGCCTTGGGGTCTGGGCTCTGGGCCTTGGGGTCTGGACTGGGCCTGGGCCTTGGGGTCTGGTCTGGGCCCTGGGTTTGGTCCCTGTGACTGGGCCTTGGGGTCTGGTCCCTGTGGTCTGGGCCCTGAGTCTGGTCTGGGGTCTGGGCCCTGAGTCTGGCCTGGGGTCTGCACCCTGGTCCCTGGGTCTGGGCTCTGGTCCCTGGGGCTGGGCCTTGGGGTCTGGTCCATGGGGCTGGGCCTTGGGGCCTGGCCCCTGGGTCTAGGCTGGGCCTGGCCCCTGGGGTCTGGGCCCTGGGTCTAGGCTGGGCCTGGTCCCTGGGGTCTGGGCCCTGGGTCTAGGCTGGGCCTGGTCCCTGGGGTCTGGACCTTGGGATCTGGGCCTTGGGGTCTGGGCCCGGGGTCTGGGTCTGGGCCCTGGATCTGGGCCCTGGGTCTGGGCCTTGGGGTCTGGGCCCTGGGGTCTGGGCCCTGGGTCTGGGCCTTGGGGTCTGGGCCTTGGGGTCTGGGCCTTGGAGTCTGGACCCTAGGTCTGGGCCTTGGGGTCTGGACCCTGGGTCTGGGCCTTGGGGTCTGGACCCAGGGTCTGGGCCTTGGGGCTTGGTCCCTGGGGTCTGGGCCCTGGGTCTAGGCTGGGCCTGGTCCCTGGGGTCTGGACCTTGGGGTCTCGGCCCTGGGGTCCTGGGCCCAGGGTCTGGGTCTTGGGGTCTGGGCCTTGGGGTCTGGGCCCGTGGTCTGGGTCTGGGCCTTGGGGTCTGGACCCTGGGTCTGGGCCTTGGGGTCTGGGCCCTGGGGTCTGGGCTTTGGGGTCTGGGCCCTGGGGTCTGGGGTCTCGGACTTGGGGTCTGGACCCTGGGTCTGGGCCTTGGGGTCTGGACCATAGGTCTGGGCCTTGGGGTCTGGGCCCTGGGTCTGGGCCTTGGGGTCTGGACCCAGGGTCTGGGCCTTGGGGTCTGGGCCTTGGGGTCTGGGCCCTGGGGTCTGGGCCTTGGGGTCTGGACCCAGGGTCTGGGCCTTGGGGTCTGGACCCAGGGTCTGGGCCTTGGGGCCTGGTCCCTGGGGTCTGGGCCTTGGGGCCTGGTCCCTGGGGTCTGGGCCCTGGGTCTAGGCTGGGCCTGGTCCCTGGGGTCTGGGTCTTGGGGTTTGGGCCTTGGGGTCTGGGCTCTGGGCCTTGGGGTCTGGGCTGGGCCTGGGCCTTGGGGTCTGGTCTGGGCCCTGGGTTTGGTCCCTGTGACTGGGCCTTGGGGTCTGGTCCCTGTGGTCTGGGCCCTGAGTCTGGTCTGGGGTCTGGGCCCTGAGTCTGGCCTGGGGTCTGCGCCCTGGTCCCTGGGTCTGGGCTCTGGTCCCTGGGGCTGGGCCTTGGGGTCTGGTCCATGGGGCTGGGCCTTGGGGCCTGGCCCCTGGGTCTAGGCTGGGCCTGGCCCCTGGGGTATGGGCCCTGGGTCTAGGCTGGGCCTGGTCCCTGGGGTCTGGACCCTGGGTCTGGTCCCTGGGACTGGGCCTTGGGGTCTGGTCCCTGAGTCTGGCCTGGGCCCTGGTCCCTTGGTCTGGGCCTTGGGGTCTGGTCCCTGGGGTCTGGGCCCTGGGTCTAGGCTGGGCCTGGTCCCTGGGGTCTGGACCTTGGGATCTGGGCCTTGGGGTCTGGGCCCGGGGTCTGGGTCTGGGCCCTGGATCTGGGCCCTGGGTCTGGGCCTTGGGGTCTGGGCCCTGGGGTCTGGGCCTTGGGGTCTGGGCCTTGGGGTCTGGACCCTAGGTCTGGGCCTTGGGGTCTGGACCTTGGGTCTGGGCCTTGGGGTCTGGACCCAGGGTCTGGGCCTTGGGGCTTGGTCCCTGGGGTCTGGGGTCTGGGTCTAGGCTGGGCCTGGTCCCTGGGGTCTGGACCTTGGGGTCTCGGCCCTGGGGTCCTGGGCCCAGGGTCTGGGTCTTGGGGTCTGGGCCTTGGGGTCTGGGCCCGTGGTCTGGGTCTGGGCCTTGGGGTCTGGGCCTTGGGGTCTGGGCCCTGGGGTCTGGGCTTTGGGGTCTGGGCCCTGGGGTCTGGGGTCTCGGACTTGGGGTCTGGACCCTGGGTCTGGGCCTTGGGGTCTGGACCATAGGTCTGGGCCTTGGGGTCTGGACCCAGGGTCTGGGCCTTGGGGTCTGGGCCTTGGGGTCTGGGCCCTGGGTCTGGGCCTTGGAGTCTGGGCCAAGGGTCTGGGCCTTGGGGTCTGGACCCTGGGTCTGGGCCCAGGGTCTGGGCCTTGGGGTCTGGGCCCTGGGTCTGGGCCTTGGGGTCTGGGCCTTGGAGTCTGGGCCTTGGGGTCTGGGCCCTGGGTCTGGGCCTTGGGGTCTGGGCCCTGGGGTCTGGGCCTTGGGGTCTGGACCCTGGGTCTGGGCCTTGGGCTCTGGACCCTGGTCTGGGCCTTGGGGTCTGGGCCCAGGGTCTGGGCCTTGGGGTCTGGGCCCAGGGTCTGGGCCTTGGGGTCTGGGCCCTGGGTCTGGGCCTTGGGGTCTGGGCTTTGGTGTCTGGGCTTGGGGTCTGGGCTTGGGGTCTGGGCTTTGGGGTCTGGGCTTGGGGTCTGGGCCCTGGATCTGGGCCCTGGGTCTGGGCCCTGGCTCACCACTCCGCTGTCTTCTTTTTGTCTCCTTTTCTTCTCTCTTCTTTTCTTCAATCTTCTTTTCTTCTCTTCAATCTTCAGTCTTCTCTCTTCAGCCTGGTCCCTCCAGCTCAGGCGCGCAGCTTCACTGAGTGGAGGGGCGGAGCCAAAGTAACGTGCTTGGGAGGCCCTCACACGCTGCTTGGCCCCGCCCAGCCAGGAAGTGAAGCTGCCAGGAGCCGGAGGAGACACAGTGTCTCCTCCGGCTCCTGCAGCAGCAGCAGCAGGGACACAGCTCCGGATTCGGACTCATAGAGTCCGATACCGGAGCTGTAAGAGGGCGACGCCACTGCCGAGGGGGGCCCGGGCCCCTTACGGCAGCATGGGGCGTAATGCCCTGATGGCGGCCCTGTGAATCGTGTAGGACTTACAGCAGTTTGCAGATGTGCCTCCCACTTGTTAAGGGACCAAAGGTAATGGGACAGAATAATAATCATAAATCAAACTTTCCCTTCTTAATACTTGGTTGCAAATCCTTTGCAGTCAATCACAGCCTGAAGTCTGGAACGCATAGACATCACCAGACGCTGGGTTTCATCCCTGGTGATGCTCTGCCAGGCCTCTACTGCAACTGTCTTCAGTTCCTGCTTGTTCTTGGCGCATTTTCCCTTCAGTTTTGTCTTCAGCAAATGAAATGCATGCTCAATGGGATTCAGGTCAGGTGATTGACTTAGCCAATGCATAACATTCCACTTCTGTCCCTTCAAAAACTCTTTGGTTGCTTTTGCAGTATGCTTTGGGTCATTGTCCATCTGCACCGTGAAGCGCCGTCCAATGAGTTCTACAGCATTTGGCTGAATGTGAGCAGATAATATTGCCCAAAACACTTCAGAATTCATCCTGCTGCTGTTGTCAGCAGTCACATCATCAATAAATACAAGAGTACCAGTTCCATTGGCAGCCATACATGCCCACGCCATGACACTACCACCACCATGCTTCACTGATGAGGTGGTATGCTTAGGATCATGAGCAGTGTCACGACCCACTACGCGTGCTGCTGCGCAAAGACGCCGGGTTAAGCCACGCACTATCTATCCTAGACCCAGATAATCACGTGCACTTCTCTACCCGTCCCGGCCACACTTTCCTCTCACAACAGGCACATAGAGCGCGATATACTGATCCCAGGATTGCAACGCAGTACAAGTCTTCTCCTGAAGCGCGTACTAACTACATCTCTCACAATCCCGTAGCTCACTTTCTTATTCTATTAGTAACGCTGCCACCAGTCCTCACGGACACTACGCGCGTCGCAACAGGAGACGCAGAGCTTAGCAGCTGCACTATCCTAGACTCGGACAGTGACTACAGATCCCACAATTCTCTGCCGTTTCCTGACGACCGCAACACGCAATTTCTTATATATAACCGAGCTTAAAGCAAATAGCAATTCTCCAAATCTCTTAGTTAGCGTGGATTTCATCAGCCAGAGTCAAAACTTAAATACTTTTTGTTTATTTATGATATAAAAAGAATCACAGTGCTTGGTTACATAAAAAATTATAACTAGAATAAATCAATTAATTACACACTACACAGCAAAATAAAAAGAAAAAGGTTTAACCATAGAGCGTTACTTACGAAGAACTATTCCTTACGCTAGCAGCCATGGCCTCCTGGAGTCTGGAGATGTAGCATGGACCGATCAGTCCTCTTTCGAAGGTACCCCAAGTGATCAGCCAAAGCACATGGCCAATGTTCCGAATTTATACACTTCCTGATCTTTCCAGCCCCCACCCACCAATGGCCCAGTATCCTGGACTCCATTTCCCAGAGGGCCATTCTCGCTCGTGCTCAGTAAGCTTGTCAATTAATCTTTAATTGCCTAAAGGCATCCCTCTTCCCTCCAGACCCCCCTTAGAGATCAAGGATGTGCTTCCTGTCTTTGAAGATAGGGTCCAACTCTCTTGGTGCCGAGCTGGCTGCCAAGGTGTGATTTTCTATGTTAGTGTACAAAGAAATTCCTTTTTTTACAGCTACGTGTTATATCCTCCCCCAAGGGAGAAAGCTAAACATTTTGATTACATTTCAGCTGTGGACACAGAGATACACTTACCAAATGGCCAGACACAAATATGAATATACTCTGTATGGAGGAGATATGTATGAACCGGCAGATAGAAACATATATACAGGCAGACCCTTATATAGATAGAAATACAGATCTAGTCTGCCACAAGCAGTTCCTTTCCTTCTCCATACTCTTCTCTTCCCATCACTCTGGTACAAGTTGATCTTGGTCTCCTCTGTCCATAGGATCTTGTTCCAGAACTGTGAAGGCTTTGTTAGGTGTTGTTTGGCAAACTCTAATCTGGCCTTCCTGTTTTTGAGGCTCACCAATGGTTTACATCTTGTGGTGAACGCTCTGTATTCACTCTGGTGAAGTCTTCTCTTGATTGTTGACTTTGACACACATACACCTACCTCCTGGAGAGTGTTCTTGATATGGCCAACTGTTGTGAAGGGTGTTTTCTTCACCAGGGAAAGAATTCTTCAGTCATCCACCACAGTTGTTTTCTGTGGTCTCCTGGGTCTTTTGGTGTTGCTGAGCTCACCAGTGCTTTCCTTCTTTTTGAGAACAGTTGTTTTGGCCACACCTAATGTTCTTGCTATCTCTCTGATGGGTTTGTTTTGTTTCCTCAGCCTAAGGATGGCTTGCTTCACTGATAGTGAGAGCTCTTTGGATCTCATCTTGAGAGTTGACAGCAACAGATTCCAAATCCAAATAGCACACTTGAAATTAACTCTGGGCCATTTATCTGCACATTGTAATTGGGGTAGTGAGGGAATATCCCACACCTGGCCATGGAACAGCTGAGAAGCCAATTGTCCCATTACCTTTGGTCCCTTAACAAGTGGGAGGCACATCTGCAAACTGCTGTAAGTCCTACACCGTTCACCTGAGTTGGATGTACATACCCTCAAATTAAAGCCGACAGTCTGCAGTTAAAGTGCATTGTGTTTGTTTCATTCCAACTCCGTTGTGGTGATGTATAGAGCCAAAGATGTTAGAATTGTGTCGATGTCCCAATATTTCTGGACCTGACTGTAATTGTTTGTAGATTAGGTTTTCTATGAGGATCAAGATGGCAATTTCAAGAAATTGCCATGCTTTAGATTAACAATGATTATGCAGTGGTAGAATATATAATGCAATGGTAGAATATATAAAAAGGTAGAAGAAAGCAAGATTTATCCTGTTTATGCATATGTTTAACCCATTATCAAGTAATCTTCCCAGAAATCCAGTGCCAGACACTAGTGTAATTTTGAAAAATCACTTTTCATTTATTATAAAGTGGGAATAGTCCCAATATATAATTATTGCATAATTTACTGTACTGATCCTATTTGACAGGCACACATTGCCATCTGTTGGCCAAAAGAGGCTATTGTAGCTGAGGACTTGTGCTGTAGCAAGGGAATATCTCCACGTCACAGAGATATTCACTTGTAAAAACTGTTGTAGCATCTCATGTGGCATGTCTCAGGTGCTAAAACTTTGGGGGCACCTTTTGGAAACCTCTGGTTTGCAACAGACGAATTTAATTTGCAATGAAACAGCATAACACCATATTGTGTTAACACAATCTCAGGCTTCTGTGTCTGCTACTGCTAATCATGTATAAATGATCACGGTGGTGAATGGGTTAATGAAAAAATATTATCATTGAAAAACAAGCCAATTGCATTAGGCTTGTAAGCAAGAAAGGGAAGAAACCACTGTGGTCTCTACAGAAGTGGCCAAAATTGTAAAGAACAAAAAGATAGCATTCAATAATTATATATATATAAATCACAGTGAAAAAGATAGGAAAACCTATAAGATTAGGCGGAAAGGGGCATAGCAACTTATAAGAGCTTCCAAAGCAAACGCAGAAGAGAAAATAGCCCGATCAGTAAAAAAGGGGGACAAGACATTTTTTGATACATAAACGAGAAAAGGAAAGTAAAACAAGAATTAGTTAGATTAAAAACAAAGGAATCAAGGTATGTAGAAGAGGATATAAATCCAGCTGACTGCCTCAATGAGTATTTTTGTTCAGACTTTACAGAAGAAAAGGAAGGAAAGAGACCTCAATTAGGAGA